>JBBGZY010000089.1:4987500-6187500 GCA_037952925.1 Lithobates clamitans | reverse complement strand
AGTGACAATTCATAACAAAAAAAGGTTTTAAAGTGCAATGTGCATGCGCAATATCAAAAGTGCGACACAGAATGTGAAAGTGCACAGTGCTATGCATATACAACAAAAAATTCTAACAGATGTTCCTTTGTGATAAACAAAAATCATATATAATAAATGCCCAATAAACGTGTAAAACAGTGTCCATATGTGATATCATCCAGCATGCTCCTCCAATATTTAGTGCTGCAAAACCATGCTTCGGTGCACTCCAGTGATCCCCCAAGGCTGTTGCGCTCACCTCAGAGCACGTGACACAGTGATTAGCTGCGTCCAAACGCGCTTTGGAGCCACCTCCGGGCTCTATACTGAAATGTAGATATCGATCACCAACTGGTTCAATCAATGCAACCCCGAGCCATAAACAAGAGAAAACGCAATAGTGTGATACCGTAAAATTTATTTATAAACCACACTCCCCACATTGAGGTACTTACATAACACAGGTGCGTGAGTGCACCACTCTGTATCAGGCTTCCACAGTGATAAAAAATGCCGGTATGGCGTGTGGTATGGTATGCGCCTTTCCACGATCTAACTCCGTGCTGTCAGCTCCGTCCTGGCCCCTCAGTAGGGAGTTAGATATTGGAAAGGTGCATACCATACCACACGCCATACCGGCATTTTTTATCACTGTGGAAGCCTTATACAGAGTGGTGCACTCACAGGCACTCAGGCTTGTGTCCCCTGAGTGCCCGTGAGGTCCATCTAAGATACCTTGAATACTTTGCGGGTAAGGGGGGCATCAATATGCCAGACAATGTCTGAAACCCTTTTCAAATAAAAAAATCATTTTAACTACTCTTTGGTGACATTTACTGCTTGTGTTTCTTTTAGCTGACCCTGACAGAAATGTGATGAGTCCTGAAAATGGTATGATTGTGTAACATTACAAAGCACTGTTCGGTATTATTTACTAAAGGCAAAGACACTTTGCACTACAAGTGCACTTGAAACTGCACTTGGAGTGCAAAGTGGATTTTACCTTAGGAAATAACACCTATTGTCACAGAAAACACCAATTAGAGAACAACAAAAGTTTTGGAGCGTTGAAACAATAATCCACACATTCTTGATTATCAATCTTTTGCGGAGTTTCACGCATGCGCAGTGTATATAAGGCGTAACACGCGTGCGTAGTACGTACGATCTGTGAGCGGAGGAAGGCAGACAAAAGAGACAGGCAGCGCTGGAGAAACTGCTGGAGTTGGTGAAGCCGGTGGTCCCCACATCAACCATCCCTTATTTAAAAGCCAAAATTGGCGGCCTGAGGAGCACTTATCTTAGGGAGCGCAAAAAGGTCATTCCCAGAGATCCAGAGCTGCAGCAGATGACGTTTATGTCCCCAGGCTGTGGTACAATGAGAGACTGCGATTTCTGTCAGACCAGACTGGAGTCAGGGAATACCTCTCAACCCTTCCTTCCACTTTTCCTTCCAACCTATCTTCCACCCCAGCTGAGGCTTCCGATGTCCAACCTGGGACTTCCAGCCAGGAAGAAGTGGAGGAGCCCAGCTGGAGCCAGGTATAGCATTCTTCTACAGATTTCTGGTCAATAAATAAATTATGTTTACTAGATGTTATTATTGATCACTAATGGCTGTTTGACATATCAATAGACAGTAGTGGGCACCAAAAATTGAAACAAGAATGAAAAATGCTGGGCTCAGAATGATCATCTGTTATATTTGTTAACATTCAATTTACAACAGTCATGAGGTGAAAATTGTGTGTGATTGATGAATAAAAAACTAAAACTATGTCCTTTTTTTTTACACAGGAAGACCTCAGCCAGGAGGAGGAGGCTGTGGAATGTGGCACACAGGAGGAGGCTGTGGAATGTGGCAGCCAGGAGAAGGTGGGGGTTAGTGGCAGCCAGGAAGAGGCGGGGGTCAGTGGCAGCCAGGAGGAGGCGGGGCTAAGTGGCAGCCAGGAGAAGCCTGGGCCCAGTAGGAGCCTGACCAAATCGCAGGTTCCTCCCCTCCACCTTCCAACCAAAAGACCCAGGAAGGGGAGTCACGTGCAGGATTCAGCGCTCAGGCTCATTCAGGAGGCTTCTGCATCCCTCAGAGTCACCACAACTCCTGAAGAGGCCTTTGCCTGCATGGCTGCCACCAAACTGAAGGGCATGCAGGAAGGCCAATGCCTCATGTGTGAGGACCTTCTTTATGAAGTCTTAACTAAGGGGGTGAGGGGCAAAATCACACCCAATACCCACCTGAGTGAGTTGGACCATCCTCTTCCTCCTCCTGCCACAACTACACCACCAGAGCCACAGCGCGGAAGGAAGCGTGGAAGGAAGACCAGAGAGTGATGACCTGGGTTCAGTCTGGTCTAGCAAAAGATGCAGCCTCTTGTATGACCACAGCCTGGGGACATAGATGTCATCTGCTGCTTTCCAGATCTCTGGGACTCCTGGACCAGACTGCACTCCCTTTGATATGGACTCCTCAGGCCACCAATTTTGCAGTAAAATAATTGATGTGTGCCCTGGGGGCCAAAGGCTTCACCAATTTCTGTTGTTTCCCCAGCATTGCCTCCCTCTTTGTTTGGTTCTGAGCCCTTAATAAAGGAATTTTTGTTTCAATTATACTCGCCTATGTTTGTGAGGAGGCAGGTACATTTCAAAAATACAATGTGAAATTAACGAGGGACACCAACACCAAGCAATCTCCTTGAGATTAAAGATTAAATAATACAAGATAATAATGGTGTTGTGGTAACTTGACACACAAAACACACACAAAAATATTCAGGATGTAAAATAAATAAAAATAAAAAATTAACAACAAGATCAGCCTTGAAAAAAATACAAACCAAAAAAAAATTATATATATATTTTTTGTCAGATGTGACAAATCAAAATATATTGAGGGAATCACAATAAATAATAAAGAAAGAAGTTTGTGAGAAGTCTGAGTGAATATGAGCAGCAAAACTACTTCATTCTTCTAGCATTATAAAGAAGAAGAAAGTGCGCTGCCTTAAACAAGTTTAAACATTGCAGCCTAACAAAAGTGCTCTATCCATTCCGAACGCTACCAGACCGAGCTGTTCCGTCTCGGAATTTCTTCTGAGCATGCGTGGCACTTTGTGCGTCGGAATTGTCCACACATGGTCGGAATTGACGCGATCGGATTTTGTTGTTGGAAAATTTTATAGCCTGCTCTCAAACCTTGTGTGTCGGAAAATCCGATGGAAAAAGTCTGATGGAACCCAAACACAGTCGGAATTTCCGACAACACGCTCGATCGCACATTTTCCATCGGAAAATCCGACCTTGTGTCCGGGGCATTAGTGTGTACCAGGCTTAACTCTACAAAATTCTTTTATTGTCCTCATTAAAAAATTACTTTGCATATCCACTAGACAGCTCTAATTATTTCAGATCAACTTGATTATATATTAACCTCTTGCCGTCCGTCTCACGCAGATTTACTGTGGCAGAATGGCACGGGCAGGCAAAGTAACGTATGGGTATGTTACTTGCCTCCCGCTGGCAGGGGGTCCAATTGGATTCCCCCCGGTGCCCGAGGCGGACGGCTTCTGTCCCCGAGCGATCAGAGGTAATGGGGAGGCCATCCATTTGTGGCCACCCCCTCGCGATTGCTCCCAGCCAATGACAATCTTTCTCTGCTGTATATTAAACAGCAGCAGAGGAAGTGATGTCATCTCTCCTCGGCTCGGTATTTTCCGTTCCGGCGCCGAGGAGAGAAGGCATCGATGTGAGTGCACCAACACAACACACACAGTAAAACACCCCAGGCACACTTTACACCCCCATCACCCCCCGATCACCCCCTGATCACCCCCTACCCACCCCCCGTCACAGTGACACCAAGCAGTTTTTTTTTCTGATTACTGCATTGGTGTCAGTGTGTGACAGTTAGTGGGGTAGGGCAGTTAGTGTTAGCCCCCTTTAGGTCTAGGATACCCCGCTAACCCCCCCTAATAAAGTTTTAACCCCTTGATCACCCCCCGTCGCCAGTGTCACTAAGCGATCGTTTTTCTGATCGCTGTATTAGTGTCACTGGTGACGCTAGTTAGGGAGGTAAATATATAGGTTCGCCGTCAGCGTTTTATAGCATCAGGGACCCCCATATACTACCTAATAAAGGTTTTAACCCCTTGATTGCCCCCTAGTTAACCCTTTCACCAGCGATCACCGTATAACTGTTACAGGTGACGCTGGTTAGTTAGTATATTTTTATTGTGTCAGGGCACCCGCTGTTTATTACCTAATAAAGGTTTAGCTCCCTGATCACCCGGCAGTGATATAACTTAGGTTTTAGGATCAGATAGGGTCTGCGTCACCCCAGCCAGCGTCAGGTTAGCACCA
Organism: Lithobates clamitans; assembly: GCA_037952925.1. NCBI lineage: Eukaryota > Metazoa > Chordata > Amphibia > Anura > Ranidae > Lithobates > Lithobates clamitans. The sequence continues at coordinate 6,183,123 of JBBGZY010000089.1, read as the reverse complement.
GTACTGCTAACACCCACGCACGCACCATACACTTCCCTTAGTGGTATAGTAACTGAATGGATCAATATCTGATCCGATCAGATATATACTAGCGTCCCCAGCAGTTTAGGGTTCCAAAAAACGCAGTGTTAGCAGGATCAGCCCAGATACCTGCTAGCACCTGCGTTTTGCCCCTCCGCCCAGCCCAGCCCACCCAAGTGCAGTATCGATTGGTCACTGTCACTTACAAAACACTAAACGCATAACTGCAGTGTTCGCAGAGTCAGGCCTGATCCCTGCGATCGCTAACAGTTTTTTTGGTAGCGTTTTGGTGAACTGGCAAGCACCAGCGGCCTAGTACACCCCGGTCATAGTCAAACCAGCACTGCAGTATCACATAGTAATGTAGCGAGTCCCATAAGTGCAGTTCAAGCTGGTGAGGTGGCAAGCACAAGTAGTGTCCCACTGCCACCAAGAAGAAGACAAACAAAGGCCCGTCGTGCCCATAATGCGCTTCCTGCTGCATTCGCCAATCCTAATTGGGAACCCACCACTTCTGCAGCACCCATACTTCCCCCATTACCATCCCCAACCAAATGCAGTCGGCTGCATGAGAGGCATTTTCTTTATTTCCTCCCGAGTACCCCTATCCAACGAACTCCCCCAAAAAAGGTGTCGTATCTGCAGCAAGCGCGGATATAGGTGTGACACCCGCTATTATTGTCCCTCCTGTCCTGACAATCCTGGTCTTTGCATTGGTGAATGTTTTGAATGCTACCATACACTACTTGAGTATTAGCGTAGGGTACAGCATTGCATAGACTAGGATACACTTTCACAGGGTCTCGCATTTTTAGAGACCCAAACCTGGAACCGGTTACAGTTATAAAAGTTACAGTTACAAAAAAAAGTGTAAAAAAAAAACCACAAGAAAATATATAAAATAAAAAAAAATAGTTGTTTTATTGTTCTCTCTCTCTCTATTCTCTCTCTATTGTTCTGCTCTTTTTTACTGTATTCTATTCTGCAATGTTTTATTGTTATTATGTTTTATCATGTTTGCTTTTCAGGTATGCAATTTTTTATGCTTTACTGTTTACTGTGTTTTATTGTTAACCATTTTTTTGTCTTCAGGTACGCCATTCAGCTGCAGCGCGGATTTATTTATCTTGACAGCAACAGCGTTTGCTCCCACGATATATAAAGCCATGACTCCAGCGGAGGTGATATATGCCGAAGCATGGGGGCAGCAGGGGCAGAGGAGCAATTTGCTCCTAACTTTTAGAGCAGATGCCCCCATGCTTCGGCATATATAAATGATGCATGTATGCCCATCATTAGAAGTGGATGGATGAAGGGAGGTATTCTAATGGTGGGCATACCCACCGATAAATCTCTTTTTTTCGTTCAGCCCACAGGCTGCATGAAAAAAAAGATTACAATATATGCCCAACAAGGACCAGCAACGTACTGGTATGTTGCTGGAATTTGAGTGGTTATACCAGAATGATGCCTGCAGGTTTAGGTATCATCTTGGTATCATTCTTTTCAGAGGGCAGTCGGCTTTCATGTAAAAGCAATCATAGTGGCTAATTAGCCTCTAGACTGCTTTTACAAGCAGTGGGAGGGAATGACCCCCCCACCGTCTTCCGTGTTTTTCTCTGGCTCTCCTGCCCCAACAGGGAACCTGAGAATGCAGCCGGTGATTCAGCCAGCTAACCATAGAGCTGATCAGAGACCAGAGTGGCTCTAAACATCTCTATGGCCTAAGAAACCAGAAGCTACGAGCATCTCATGACTTAGATTTTGCGGGATGTAAACAGCGCCATTGGGAAATTGGGAAAGCATTTTATCACACCGATCTTGGTGTGGTCAGATGCTTTGAGGGCAGAGGAGAGATCTAGGGTCAAATAGACCCCAATTTTTTCAAAAAAGAGTACCTGTCACTACCTATTGCTATCATAGGGGATATTTACATTCCCTGAGATAACAATAAAAATGATTTAAAAAAAATGAAAGGAACAGTTTAAAAATAAGATAAAAAAGCAAAAAAAAAAAATAAAGGAAAAAAAAAAGCACCCCTGTCCCCCCCTGCTCTCGCACAAAGGCGAACGCAAGCGTCAGTCTGGCGTCAAATGTAAACAGCAATTGCACCATACATGTGAGGTATCACCGCGAAGGTCAGATCGGGGGCAGTAATTTTAGCAGTAGACCTTCTCTTTAAATCTAAAATGGTAACCTGTAAAGGCTTTTAAAGGCTTTTAAAAATGTATTTAGTTTGTCGCCACTGCATGTTTGTGCGCAATTTTAAAGCATGTCATGTTTGGTATCCATGTACTTGGCCTAAGATCATCTTTTTTATTTCATCAAACATTTGGGCAATATAGTGTGTTTTAGTGTATTAAAATTTAAAAAAGTGTGTTTTTCCCAAAAAAATGTGTTTGAAAAATTTCTGCGCAAATACTGTGTGAAAAAAAAATAACCACCCACCATTTTAATTTGCAGGGCATTTGCTTTAAAAAAATATATAATTTTTGGGGGTTCAAAGTAATTTTCTTGCAAAAAAAAAATGTTCATGTTAACAAAAAGTGTCAGAAAGGGCTTTTGTCTTCAAGTGGTTAGAAGAGTGGGTGATGTGTGACATAAGCTTCTAAATGTTGTGCATAAAATGCCAGAACAGTTCAAACCCCCCCCAAATGCCCCCCTTTTGGAAAGTAGACACCCAAGCTATTTGCTGAGAGGCATGTTGAGTCCATGTATTTTATATTGTGACACAATTTGCGGAAAAAAGACAATTTTTTTTTTGCACAAAGTTGTCACTAAATGATATATTGCTGAAACATGCCATAGGGATATGTGAAATTACACCCCAAAATACATTCTGTTGCTTCTCCTGAGTATGGGAATACCACATGTGTGAGACTTTTTGGGAGCCTAGCCACGTACGGGACCCCGAAAACCAAGCACCACCTTCAGGCTTTCTAAGGGCGTAAATTTGTTTTCACTCTTCACTGCCTATCAAAGTTTAGGAGGCCATGGAATTCCCAGGTGGCACAAACCCCCCTAAATGACCCTATTTTGGAAAGTAGACACCCCAAGCTATTTGCTGAGAGGTATAGTGAGTATTTTGCAGACCTCACTTTTTGTCACAAAGTTTTGAAAATTGAAAAAAGAAAAAAAAACATTTTTTTTGTCTTTCATCATTTTCAAAAACAAATGAGAGCTGCAAAATACTCACCATGCCTTTCAGCAAATAGCTTGGGGTGTCTACTTGCCAAAATGGGGCTATTTGGGGGGGTTTGTGCTATCTTAGCATTTTATGTCCTTTGAAACTGTGATAGGTAGTAAGGAGTGAATCAAAAATTTACTCCCTTAGAAATCCTGAAGGCGGTGATTGGTTTTTGGGGCCCCGTACATGGCTAGGCTCCCAAAAAGTCCCACACATGTGGTATCCCCATACTCAGGAGAAGCAGCTAAATGTATTTTGAGGTGCAATTCCACATATGCCCATGGCCTGTGTGAGCAATATATCATTTAGTGACAACTTTTTGTAAATTTTTTTGTCATTATTCAATCACTTGGGAAAAAAAAATATATTCAATGGGCTCAACATGCCTCTCAGCAATTTCCTTGGGGTGTCTACTTTCCAAAATGGGGTCATTTGGGGGGTTTTGCACTGCCCTGCCATTTTAGCACCTCAAGAAATGACATTTCAGGCAGTTATAAACTAAAAGCTGTGTAAATTCCAGAAAATGAACCCTAGTTTGTAGACGCTATAACTTTTGCGCAAACCAATAAATATACACCTATTGACATTTTTTTTACCAAAGACATGTGGCAGAATACATTTTGGCCTAAATTTATGACTAAAATTGAGTTTATTGGATTTTCTTTATAACAAAAACTAGAAAATATAGTTTTTTTTCAAAATTTTTGGTCTTTTTCCGTTTATAGCGCAAAAAATAAAAACCGCAGAGGTGATCAAATATCATCAAAAGAAAGCTCTATTTGTGGGAAGAAAAGGACGCAAATTTTGTTTGGGTAAAGCATTTCATGGCCGTGCAATTAGCAGTTAAAACGGCGCCAAATTGTAAAAAGTACTCTGGTCAGGAAAGGGGTAAATCCTTCCGGGGCTGAAGTGGTTAACTGAGAGGCATTGATTTCCTAGCAGCATTTGTTCAAATGAAAACTGAATCAAAGTTTCCAGTCTGTTGCAGCTATTGGAGGAATCCTTGCAACATCATGTTGTGAACCCATCCAGTACTTGGTTTTCTTAGCAAAATGAAGATTGATATCAGTACTGTGCTATACTGAGCTACATTGTTAAGATTCTGTTTTTCATTACATGTTCTGTAAATGTTCCTGTAAATGATATATTTTTAGAGTTCAGTTCATGCAGTTTGATTTCTGTTATTTTGGGGTCAATTCACTAAGGGTTAAATAACAGCTAATAAATGCGGTAACAATTGTGCAAGTGTTCAATTCACTAAGAATTTTGTGTTAAATACCGAACGCAGTATTTGTTCAATTTAGCGGTAATTACCTCATTATTTAATGTGGTAATTTACTGCATTGAGCTGGTTGCTAAGGCATGGGCCTGGAACCCGGCTGACAGCTGAATGTAAAAAAAAAAATGCAGACAATTGAAAATGATGGAAAAAACAGTGCAATCTGGTATGGATTTCAAGGGGAACTCCATGCCAAAATGTAAAAAAAAAATGTTGGGGGTCCCTCCTACAATCCATACCAGACCCTTACCTGAGCATGTAGCCTGGAAGGTCAGGAAAGGGGGGGGTGACAGAGCGCCCCCCTCCTGAACCATATCAGGCCACATGCCCTCAACATGGGGGGGTGGGTGCACTGGAGCAGGGGGGGATGACCCCTAAAGCACCTTGTTCTTGTGTTGATGGGAACAAGGGCCTCATCCCCACAACAGTGGTCAGTGGTTGTGGGGGTCTGTGGGCGGGGGGCTTATCGGAATCTGGAAGCCCCCTTTAACAAGTACATTGTACCGCTACCCATTCACCAAAAAAGTGTATTGATGATGGATCTACATCGGGGAGATGTAGGACAAAGGACAAGACAAAACACCAATCACAGCCCATCTGTGCCATGCGATCAGCTGTGGCCAGTCACAGCTAATCACAACAAAACAAACTGAATTAATCAATTTTATTTAGTAAAATGCTTGCTTATAGCAATGAAATTCACTGCTACAGTATATTCAAACATAATGTGTAAAAAATCATGATTACTTCCCCAGAGTAGTATAATGTTACTATGGTAACATTATATTGCTCTGGTCAAAGTGTAAATCATAAAAAAAGAAAAATATAATTAAAAAAAAAATTGAAAAAAAAAATATTATTTTTTTTTGTATTGTCACCAGTTAATGTCCCTGATCACCAAAACGCCAGTTATGTGGTTCTGTGATGACACTGTACTGCACTGGTGATAGTATGTAACAAAAAAAAAATTAAATTTCTTAATTTTCCACAAAATCATGACAAAAAAAAAAAAAAACTTCAAAAAGCTCACCATGCCTCTTACTAAATACCTTGAACTGTCTAAATTTCCAAAAATGGGTCACTCGGGGGGTATTTTTACTGTTCTGACATTTTTGGGCCTCAAGAAGTGAGATGGGCCTCAAGAAATGGCTGTCATGGTTAATACATTTTTAGATACGGTATATACTATATACAATTTTCGGTCTTTTTTTGTTTATTTAGCAAAAAATAGAAAAACCCAGTGGTGATTACATACCACCAAATAAAAGCTCTAGTTGTGTGAACAAAATGCAAAAAAAAATTTGTTTGGCTACAGTGTTGCATGACCACGCAATTGCCATGAAAAGTGTGCACTGAAAGCTGAAAATGGGCCTGGGCAGGAAGTAGGTAAAAGTACACTGTATTGAGGTGGTTAAAGCAAAAGATCAAAACATTTGTCTTTATCTTTTACTTTTAAAGGTAAAGGAGAGATTTGGGGTCTTTTTGACCACCAGATCTCTCCATAAAGAGGACCTGACATCCTTATTACAAGAGATGTTTACATTACTTGTAATAGGAATAAAAGTGATAGAAGAAAATTAATTGACTATAGTAAACATAATAATAAAAAAATAAAATAAATAGGAAAATATAAAGCACCACTTTCCTTCTGTGCTCAAGTACAGAAGCGAAAGCACACATAAGTTGTGCACGCATATGTAAACAGTGTTACCACCACACATGTGAGGTATCGCCTAACAAATTGGCCAAAAAAAATTGCTGGGCAAATAAAAAATATAAAAAATTGTAATGATCGCCATTTTATTCCATAGAGTCTCTGCTAAAAATAAAATATATAATGTTTGGGGGCTATAAGTAATTTTCTAGCAATACTGATTTAACTTGTAAACAAAAAGTGCAGAAAAGGTTTAGTGCCATCCCTGCTTAAGCCTTTTTGATCTTACTGGCTTTAACTCTTCTGCAGATATCTGGATTAAAGAGACTGGTGGTTATTTCTAAGAAATGCTATAGAAAACATAAAATGACTGGATAAGAAGATTTCCTTTTAACTTGCAAGCCAAATACAATTCACTGGAACATGTCGTAAAGATTTTGGAAAAACACCATTACCACAGATACAAATCAATTATTCTCTACAGGATTCTGCTGAGGAAAATTATTGAGAGCAATGGTACTTACAGGGAGCCACTAAAGATGACAACCACCATCTCATTCCCATAGGAGAAGATGAGGCTGACAAAGAAAACCCTTAGGCTTGTCACTATCTTTTAAAATATTTTGTGCAATCTGTTATATTGTGATTGTTCTTCATAACTCACCCTGGGGGATGTACTGAATCTGTAGAGAAAAATGAGATGCTCAAGCACAAACACTATAAAAATAATGTCTTTTAGAGATCAAATTAGGCAAACATGATAAAAAACAGGCACACATTTTTGCTTCCTGTACTTACATTCCACAATGGATGACTGGCAACTCTAGGAGCCTGAAGGAATATGCCCTTGCAGGATGCAGGGTTAAGGTCCAGTACAGGTAGCAAAGAAGCCAGCTCTGAATTTCGGATTCAGAGTTCTTGTCCCTCTCGATCACCACAGTTTTGTCCAAAAGATAACCAGCAGCAAGGGGTAACTGCAGCAGAAGAAATGTATACAATTAGATGGAATAAAAGAAAGAGACTGTTCATCTGATAGGCCTACCAAACCACATATAATAGAATCATATGGATGGTCATCTATAAGTGAATTCATTATAGAATAAAGTAAAATGGCCCCTCACCCTAGTCACTGTAAATGTCATCATATCTTACACTGCAATGACACCATGGGGCTGATTTAGAAGCATTTGCGCCATGACTTGCGGTGCACGCCGATGCGCAAATGACATTTTCATATTTACAAAGCATTTGCGCTGGTAACACAGCACGATCCCCCATCGGTACGCCACTATAGACATGGCGTGTAAGGACACCCCGAGTATGAAAGGGGTTAAAGTCGTTTAGGACATTCCATACCCAAGCACAAAGGCAGCTACCGAACACTCCAATCAGCCGAACAAGGAACCCATACAAATAATCCACCCCAAAAATGAGACACGGCTCTGTCTTCAGGTTCCAAGCAGGAATCAACTTCTTTATTATAACACATGGACACACAGATAAAATAACTCAGAGACTCTTTCCCCCCCACCCTTGGAAAAGAGGGCGGGTTAAACTGTCCAATGACAATGGACACACAGGTCAGGTGTGTTTAATGTCTCATCAGTACACAGTGTTAGCAGGGAGAGCTGTTGGAAGAATTCCCCCTCCCTCCAATGCAATACACATCCTGTGATCCAAGGCAGACAAACACAAACCCTCCAATGCAATACACATCCTGTGATCAAAGACAGACAGACACAAACCCTCCAATGCAATACACATCCTGTGATCCAAGGCAGACAAACATAATAGAACATTGGTTTGCAGGAGGCTGGCATTCAGTCCCCTCCAAAGCCTCTTTTCCGGCTTGGTTTGTCACATTTCTCCCCTTTCGGCAGGAGACTAACACAGGAGGAGACCCCAGACGGGTTGACTCTGAAGTTAGTCAGTAGTTCCAGTCCTCTAATGCTGGTATCCACACCGTACCCCAAACAAAAATTGTTCCAAACAGATCATTACTTACCAAGCTGACCTCTGCCTCTCTCGGAGAACACGTCCGCCGTTGGGGAGAGGCCTGGACTGGCCCTTCTCCCTGTAGTCTTTTCAGCCACTGGAGAGAAGACAGGGTGACTGGGCTCACGCCATCATGCTGTTGGGGATCTGGGCACGGGTAGTCACTGGGTTGGCTTCAGTGGGGCCTATCGGGGCGTAAGCAGAAATGAGGGGGGCCAAATCATTCCCCAGTAGTACATCCGCTGGCAAATCCTTCATCACCCCCACATTCATGTGTCCCGAACCAACCCCCCAGTCCAGGTGAACACGGACAACGGGTAGCCGGAAGATGGTGCCTCCCGCTACCCTTACGACTACAGTGTCCCCGGTGTGTTGGCTCTCTGGGATGAGGTTCTTCCGTAGTAGGGTCATGGTGGCACCAGTATCACGTAGGCCATTGGCTACCTTTCCATTAACCCGGACGGTCTGCCTGTGTTGCTGCCGGTTGTCCTGGTTAGCTGCTTGTACTAGATCAGCCTCATGCAGGACGCCCCAACGTTCTTCCTCCACAATGCAGTGAGCCGCAGGCATGGATGTGCGGGGATTCCCCCCTGCTGGCTTTCTCCACGAGTGGGACTGCCTGGCTGGATTCAACGGACAGTCTGGCTTTTTGTGCCCTAGCTGTTTACACCCGAAACACCTGAGGGGTTGTGAATAGTCTTGGGAGTTGAACCTGGGCTGCCGAGAATAAGTGGCCACTGGAGGTGGTGCTGTAGGGTGGTACAACTGTGGTTTGTAGGCACCAGCTGGAGGGGGTGCCGCTGATCGATAATCCACCCGAGCTGTTGTCTTGATCACATGGTTATCCAGTTTGCGGGAGTCTGTGTATTCGTCCGCCAGGCAAGCTGCTTCAGACAAGGTGCAAGGTTTTCGGTCCCGGACCCACTCTCTGACTTCTGGGAACAGCTTGTCAAAGAAGTGCTCCAGCAGGAACAGCTGCAGCACCTCTTCCCCAGATACTGCTTGGCATCCAGCGACCCAGTGGGATGCAGTGCGGTGTAGGCGGCATGCCCACTCGGTATATGAGTCTCCAGTTTGCTTGCTCGTCTCTCGAAACCGCCTCCGGTATGCCTCCGGTGTGACGGCATACCTGCCCAAAAGTGCTTCTTTTACCAGCCCATAGTTCATAATATCCTTGTCTGGGATGGCCCTGAACGCTTCACTGGCCCGGCCAGACAATTTCCCAGACAAAATGGTAACCCATTCCTCTGTGGGCACCCGGTGTAGGGCACATTGCCGTTCAAAATCGGCAAGGTACCCATCAATCTCCCCTTCTGCTTCAATGAAATTTTTAAAAGCAGCAAAATGTACCTTTCTCCTTTCAGTTGGTGCTGTTGTGACTCCCGCTGCTGCAGCACCTCTTTGCTGTAGCCAATTTGCATCCACAGCCGCTATAACTCGGTCTATGATCTCCGCTGTAGGGTTAGGGCCATAATGTGCCAGTCTTATTTTAACAGCCCGATTAAACCTTTCCTCTTCGGGTGTCCTGTCTGTTATGCTGGGTCTTTTGGTTATGCTGGGTCTTTCCGCTCTATCCATTTCGACTAGTTCTTCGATGGTGTCCCTCTTCTTACGGTTGTTGGCCGGTCTCCGGTTGTAGCTGTCCTTCTGGGCTGTGGGAATGATCGCGCTGCTTGCCACCAGTGTAACGACACCCCAAGTATGAAAGGGGTTAAAGTCGTTTAGGACATTCCATACCCAAACACAAAGGCAGCTACCGAACACTCCAATCAGCCGAACAAGGAACCCATACAAATAATCCACCCCAAAAACGAGACACGGCTCTGTCTTCAGGTTCCAAGCAGGAATCAACTTCTTTAATATAACACAAGGACACACAGATAAAATAACTCAGAGACTCTTTCCCCCCCACCCTTGGAAAAGAGGGCGGGTTAAACTGTCCAATGACAATGGACACACAGGTCAGGTGTGTTTAACGTCTCATCAGTACACAGTGTTAGCAGGAAGAGCTGTTGGAAGAATTCCCCCTCCATCCAATGCAATACACATCCTGTGATCCAAGGCAGACAAACACAAACCCTCCAATGCAATACACATCCTGTGATCAAAGACAGACAGACACAAACCCTCCAATGCAATACACATCCTGTGATCCAAGGCAGACAAACATAATAGAACATTGGTTTGCAGGAGGCTGGCATTCAGTCCCCTCCAAAGCCTCTTTTCCGGCTAGGTTTGTCACATGGCGCATGACATCTTTAACTTAAAATTTAAACAAGCTGGAAGTGCCAATATTATGGGGTGATGTGGGGTGATGTGGGGAAGTGTAGTACTAACTGTCCAAGTAACAAATATGGCCAAAATAGAATGAGAAAGTGATATCTCTGAACAAGCCGGCAGCGCCGGCAAATACATTTAGAGCTGTGGGAGGTGAATTTATACACTATGCATGCTCAAACGCCATTTGCACTTGTTCAAATGCTTTGGTTCAGTGCGCCGGCAAAATCTTAGTAAATGTCAAGCAACGTAAATGCATTTGCATAGGTTGAACGGGTGCACCTCTAGACTTTTTTTTTTTACGCTGGTTCACTTTGCGGCTATAATGCAATGTTGGTCCGGCAAAACACATAAAAGTTCATTGATAAAAACAGCATTAAGAAAAAAAACAAAATTCAGAAAAAAAAATGCGTGAGGTTCCCCCGAAATTCAATACCAGGCCCTTCAGGTCTGGTATGGATATTAAGGGGAACCCCATGCCAAAAAAAAATGCTGTGGGGTGCCCCTCAAAATCCATACCAGGCCCTTCAGGTCTGGTATAGATTTTAAGGGGAACCCCGCCAAAAATGTAAAAAAAATGGCGTGGGGTCCCCCTAAAAATCCATACCAGACCCTTATCCAAGCACGCAACCTGGCAGGCCACAGGAAAAGAGGAGGGATGAGAGAGCGCCCCCCCTCCTGAACCATACCAGGCCACATGCCCTCAACATTGGGAGGGTGCTTTGGGGTCCCCCGCAAAGCACCTCGTCCCCATGTTGATGAGGACAAGGGCCTCATCCCCACAACCCTTGCCCGGTGGTTGTGGGGATCTGCGGGCGGGGGGCTTATCAGAATCTGGAAGCCCCCTTTAACAAGGGGACCCCCAGATCCCGGCCCCCCTATGTGAAATGGTAAGGGGGTACAAAAGTACCCCTACCATTTCACCAATAAACTGTCAAAAATGTTAAAAATGACAAGAGACAGTTTTTGACAGTTCCTTTATTTAAATGCTTCTTCTTTCCATCTTCTTTCTTCTTTCTTCTATCTTCTATCTTCTATTTACCTTCGGTTTCTTCATCCATCTTCTTCTTCCTCTGATCCTCTGCTTCTTGCTCCAGTGTTCTTGTCCAGCATCTTCCTGCGCAGCGTCTTCTTCACTTCTTCTCCTCGGGCCTCTCCGCATCCATGGGAGGCTCCCACTGTGTGACACTTCTCATCTTCTGATGGTTCTTAAATAACAGAGGGTGGGGCCACCTGGTGACCCCGCCCCCATCTGACGCACGGGAACTTCCCTGTCTGCCCCTCTGACGTCATGGGGAAAGCCTCGGGGAAGTCACCGTGCGTCAGAGGGGGGCGGGGTCACCGGGTGGCCCCGCTCTCCGTTATTTAAGAACCGTCAGAAGATGAGAAGCATCACACAGAGGGAGCCTCTCATAGATGCGAAGCGGCCCGAGCACGAAGAAGGGAAGAAGACGCTGCGGAGGAAGATGACGGACGAGAACACCGGAGCAAGAAGTAGAGGATCGGAGGAAGAAGAAGATGGATGAAGAAACCGAAGGAAGATAGAAGAAAGAAGCGCTGGTAGCTCTTCCCCGCATTGTATAACCCCCTAGGAGAAGCACTCTCCCTGGAGGTTACCTTATGGGCATGCTCCCGAGTCCAGCATTTGCGTCCATAGATGGAGAACGCCGGACTCGGTTCTGCCCCCTGGCACACGCATCATTGGATTTGATTGACAGCAGCAGGAGCCAATGGCTGTGCTGCTATCAATCTATCTAATCAAGAGCCGAGACAACAGGCAGAGGGGAAGAGCGCATATCCGGCATGCAAATCACAGGACTCAGGTGAGTAAAACGGGGGGCTGGGGGGCTGGTCAGTGACAGAATTTTTTCACCTTAATGCATAGGATACATTAAGGTGAAAAAACATGAGGGTTTACAACCCCTTTAAGCAAGGTATACACATTTTGGAAAAGTCTATATAGTCCAGATAAGTAGTATTGTTTTTTCAAACTTGTAAGTAACCTTAAAGTGGAAGTAAAGTTAAACATATTACTTTTACCTATAGGTAAGCCTATAATAAAGCTTACCTATAGATAGTGTAACCTCTCCTAAATGGGCACCGTCGTAGGCGTGCGCACAGGGTGTGCCGAGTGTGCCTGGGCACACCCTAATCATCCGTGTAGTGTTTGTGTAGCCCCATGCCACTTGTCTCCCCAGATCTTCCTGGGCTGCTGTGAAATGCTGCACAACTGCATCCAAGCAATATGTACCCCACGCAGAGGGGGGTATCACATTGAGCAGATATTGGGGCTTGTAAGAGCCGCTCAGAGTGTGACACTGTCATGTATTGTAACTGCATGCAGGTAGAGAGACCAGCTGTCATAATTCAGTGGTGATGTTGGGGGCGGGCGGGACTGAGCAGCTATCAAACACCAGCCAATGGGATGGGGTCTGGACAGGCCACTACGTGTATGTGGCGCTGCCCCTTTCTTAAGCAGCCAAATAATTGGCTGGTGTTCGATAGCTGCTCAGTCCTGCCCACCCCCAGCATCACCGCTGAATTCTGACAGCTGGTCTCTCTCCCTGCATGCAGTTACAATACATGACAATGTCACACTCTGAGCAGCTCGTACAAGCCCCAATATCTGCTAAATGTGATACCTCCCTCTCCTCTGTCAGTGCTCCCAACCAGTGCCACTTGTCAGTGCCAATCAATGCTTAAAATCAGTGGCACCTGTCAGTGCCAATCAGTGCCACCTGTCAGTGCCAATCAGTGCCACCTGTCAGTGCCAATCAGTGCTTCCAATCAGTGTCAGTCAGTGCCAATCAGTGCTTCCAATCAGTGCCACCTGTCAGTGCTAATCAGTCCCACCTGTCAGTGCCAATCAGTGCTTCCAATCATTGTCACCCATCAGCGCCAATCAGTAGTTCCAATCGGTGCCACCTGTCAGTGCCAATCAGTGCCAGTGCCATCTGTCATTGCCAATCAGTGCTTCCAATCAGTGCCACCTGTCAGTGCCAATAAGTGCCAGTGCCACTTGTCAGTGCCAATCAGTGCCACTTGTCAGTGCCAATCAGTGCTTCCAATCAGTGCCATCTGTCAGTTCCAATCAGTGCTTCCAAACAGTGCCACCTGTCAGTGCCAGTCAGTGCCAAACAGTGCTTCCAATCAGGGACAGTCAATGCTTCCAATCAGTGCCACCTGTCAGTGTCAGTCAGTGCTCCCAATCAGTGCCACCTGTCAATGCCAGTCAGTAACAATCAGTGCCACCTATCAGTGCCAATCAGTCCTGCCTATGCCTATCAGTGCCAACCAATGCCACCTATCAGTGCCCATCAGTGCTGTCTATCAGTGACAATCAGTGCTTCCAATCAGTGCCACCTGTCAGTGTCAAACAGTGCTGCCTATCAGTGCCAATCAGTGCCACCTATCAGTACCAATCAGTGCTGCCTATCAGTGCCAATCAGTGCCACCTATCAGTACCAATCAGTGCTGCCTATCAGTGCCAATCAGTGCCACCTATCAGTACCAATCAGTGCTGGCTATCAGTGCCAATCAGTGCCACCTGTCAGTGCCACCTATCAGTGCCCATCAATGCTGCCAATCAGTGCTGCATATCAATGCCCATCAGTGCCAACTATAGATGCTCATCAGTGTTGACTATTAGTGCTGCCTATCATTGTACATCAGTGCTGCCAATCAGTGCCTCTAAATGCTGCCAATCGGTGCAGCCTATCAGTGCCATTAGTGCTGCCAATCAGTGCTAATCAGGGATGCCAATCAGTGCCAACCAGGGCTTTCTATTAGTGCCAATCAGTGCCGCCTATCAGTGCCAATCATTTCTGCCTATCAGTTCCACGAAGCAGTGCTTATCAGTGCCCATTAATGCTGCCACTCAGTGCCCATCAGTGCTGCTTATCAGTGCCCATTAATGCTGCCACTCAGTGCCCATCAGTGCTGCCTATCAGTGCCCATCAGTGCTGCCAATCTGTGTCCATCAGTGCTGTCAATCAGTGGTGCCTATCAGTGCCAATCAGTGCCGCCTATCAGTTCCAATCAGTGCTGCCAATCAATGCCCATCAGTGCACTGAGTGCAGGGATGGGAAGATGAACTCAGCAGCCAGGCACATTGTCCATTGGGGGTCGGCCTGGTGGGGCACAAGTGAAATCTGTTGATGTTTATGCCACATGCCGATCTTTAGTATAATAGGTAATTACCACACTACTATTTACAATAAACTACTGGAGGTAAATTTAAAAAGTGTCAGTAAAAGGCCTTCCGCTAAGCACTGTTACATGTTCCCACACTACAAAAAAAAAGTGCAGTACTAACTTAGTAATCAATAACTTAACAATAATGGTGGAACCCTCTAAGGTATGGAAGTCTCAATAAACTTCAATATTACCACAATACCTGTCTCTGTGATACGTAACTTCACATATAATACACATCAAACTGAAAATAAGGCAAACTGTATAAAATGAAACTGAGCGGGGATGGTGGAAACCCCTCCTATAGATATTTGCCATACAGATTAACCTCAAGTGCAACAACTTTTAAGTTGAGAGGTTCACAACATTATAGCACTTTGGAATTTTTATTTTTTAGATTGTTACACTTAATTTTATATGTTTTAGTTACTATTATAATGTGAATTTCTGCACCTGAAGTTAATTTTCCACGAACCTTGCTAAGTCCATGTCTTTATGGACCTTGCTTTGTGCACTGGTGTGCAGTCATGTTGGAACAGGAAGGGACCATTCCCAAACTGTTCCCACAAAGTTGGGAGCATGAAATTGTCCAAAATGTCTTGGTATGCTGACGCCTTAAGAGTTCCCTGCACTGGAACTAAGGGGCCAAGCCCAACCCCTGAAAAACAACCCCACACCATAAGACATGGGTGAGTGAGTTTCAGGTGGAGGAACTTGAATGGCCTGCACAGAGTCCTGACCTCAACCAAATAGAACACCTATGGGATGAATTCGAGCGGAGACTGCGAGACAGGCTTTCTTGTCCAACATCAGTGCCTGACCTCACAAATGCGCTTTTGGAAGAATAGTCAAAAATTCCCATAGACACAGTTCTAAACCTTGTGGACAGCCTTCACAGAAGAGTTGAAGCTGTTGTAGCTTCAAAGGGGGGGGGGGCTCAATATTGAATCCTACAGACTTATGCCCCATACACACGGTCGGATTTTCTGATGGAAAATGTCCGATCGGAGCGTGTTGTCGGAAATTCCGACCGTGTGTGGGCTCCATCGGACATTTTCCATCGGATTTTCTGACACACAAAGTTGGAGAGCAGGAGATAAAATTTTCCGACAAAATCCGATCGCGTCAATTACGACCGTGTGGGGGGCGTGGCCGGCCGGAGAGGAAGATGGACGCCTAAGCTTACAGCTCGCCAGCCAGGGGACACAATCCACCGCAATCGGCCGTAAATATAACCCCATCCACAGCCATCCTCGCTCCACGCACCCAGGAGACGACGATGCAGGCATCCAGGAAGCGATTTACTGACCACAGGCCCCAGAAACTGACAGAATTTGCCTACAAGCCGGCGGGATGGGATATCCAAGATGGCGCCGACCAGGCCGCGCCGCGCGAGCCCTACACGGACCTCCCGGATGCCGCCACGGATGTCTGCACAGATCCAGGTACTGTAGCTGACCCATCCCAAGCACTGGAGGGTGACCCACTCCCTAGCAGCCCAGCCAAAGCTAAGATGCGGCTTGACACGCCGCCACACCGCTCACAGCGCCAAAAAATTGAGGCCCAGGCTCCTATCCCCTTCTCCCTAGACCAGGCCCTGCATTCCTCCATGGCCTCCTTCCCCACCTCAGGCCAACCAGTCATGGACACCACACTGAAGGACATGCTGCTCTCCCTCCAGACCTCCCTCATGACAGACCTCTCATCCATGTTCCACAGAATCACCTCTGATATTCATCTACTGGAAGACAGGGTGACTAACACGGAGAGAGGGATACATGCATGCACATCCACAGTTAATGAAGTCATTGATGCCTATGACACAGTTAAAGAAGAACAGGCATGGATGCGGGCCAAGCTGGCCGATTTAGAAGACAGGTCCCGCAGGAACAACATAAAGTTGAGAGGCGTCCCGGAGACCATACTCCCCGCGGACCTGTCGAGATACGCAAAGGAACTGATGCACATAGTGATTCCTGAAGCGTCCCCGCGCGATGTCATAATAGACAGGATTCACAGAATCGCCAAGCCAGCCCACCTAGCAACCTCGGTCCCCAGAGATGTCCTAATGAGGGTCCACTTCTACCACATCAAAGAGAAACTCCTCATGGGACTCAGAGCTAAATCACCCCTACCTGCTCCCTACACTGGCATCCAACTCTTTCCCGACCTGTCCAAGTACACCCTCCAAATGCGAAGACAGCTCAACCCGATAACCAAAAGCCTGCAAAATCATAAGCTGCAATACAAATGGCGCTACCCTGCAACCATCCTTATTGCACACAACGGCCAAACACACGCCATTGGAGATCTAGAAAAAGGCCTAAAGCTCCTCCACTCCTGGCGGATAACTCCTGAGTTACCCAATCCACCTTCCTCAGACAGAGGACCCAACACGTCCCGCAACTTACAAAATCGCAATCTCACCTGAAAGATGCATACCTCATTACTTCACCTGGCCGCTAACAATTAACTTAGCTCCCCTGAGCTCTGGCAACCTGCTACTCCTGCCTTCTCCTTCCGGTATTATTGACTCCCTGCACCCCCATATAGAGGCATATAAGGTGTTCAACACCCCCTCTAGCTTTTCCTTCTACCAAGAGAAGAACCACCTCCAACTACTACACCGAACTTCCCACTACTGGATCACTTCGCCAAGCTCCACCAGCTGTATTATATTCTTCACGCTCTGTTACTGCATTGACTTTTTTCTTTTTTTTTCCTTTTGTTGTTTTTATTTTATATTACCTGTAATCTAACACATTGCTCTATTCGCAGCACTCTAGTCCAAATCTTTTTACAGAAACTCAGACTGCCACGAAGCAATCACTAACTCCTTGACCCAGGATCCTCCAGCACCAACCTCCAAGACCAGCCTACTACCACCTCAACCTACACTCAAGTCTCGGACTTCCGTTCCCCAACAACTGAATCCCAACATCAGGTACCTCCGGACCAACCCTCCAACGCCTAACTGTAAGTGTTGTGCACTACACACACCGCAAGATGCCATTCACCATTCTCTCCTTAAATGCCAACGGGCTGAATCATCCCGCCAAACGTCACTCACTGTGGAAAACCGCTGCGGCTCTCCACAGCGACGTGCTATGTATCCAGGAAACCCACCTACTGCACTCCAATACTCCCTTATGCAACAACCACCAATATCCACATATCTTCCATGCCACGCACCCCACTAAAACAAGAGGGGTCATGATAGCGATCCGGAACACTCTAGATTTCCAACTCCTTGATGTAAAATCAGACCCAGAGGGTCGTTTTCTTATCCTAATCTGCACAATCAACAAAGCGACCTATACCTTAATCAACATCTACGCCCCAAACTCTCACCAACTGAGATTCCTCCACAAAGTCCTTCGCTCTGCCAACACCATTGAAAAGGGCCACAAAATAATATGTGGCGACTTCAACCTGGTCCCAGATGTTTTGATGGACTCTACCTCACCCACGAAACGCCGTGACTCTCCTCTAAAAAAATTCATCACATCACAGGATCTATACGATGTATGGAGATGCCATCACGGCTCTGAACGCGACTTTACCTTTTTTTCATCCAGACACCGCTCGTATTCAAGAATAGACCTGTTCCTGTCTGACAAATGTATTTTGCAAAAAATATCTGACTCAAAGATCCACACCACGACATGGTCGGACCATGCCCCCATCTCAATTACAATACAGGATACCAATTTACAGCAAAGCACGTTTCTCTGGCGTGCTAACAACTATATTTTACAAAGTGACACGTACACCCCAGAAATATCGAAACACATTACTGAATTCTTCTCCTTGAACAAAGGCTCGGTACCCGACCCTGCCGTGGTGTGGAGCACTCACAAAGCATATATGCGGGGAATGTTAATTAAACTTAGCTCTCAGCACAAGAAGAAGAGGACGCAGCAGATAGACGAATTAACAACACAGATAGCAACCCTAGAACACAGGCTCAAAAACGACCCCCAAGACCCACAGGCCAACCAATTACTAAACCTCAGACAGGAGCTTAGAACCCTACTCCTCCACTCCTATGAGTTCCTCCACAGGAAATTTAAAGCATCTACATACTCTACCTCTAACAAAGCTGGCAAGAAACTCTCCCAACGACTAAAAGGTAGACGTATCAAAACTAAAATAACCCAACTCATTCACCCCCATACTAACACCCCCTTAAGTAACCCCCAAGACATAGCCGATGCCTTCAGCGCTTACTATAAAGACCTCTACAACCTGAAACAGGACCCCCAGACCCCTCAACCCACCCAAGCTGAAATAGACCACTTCCTCCACAAGCTAGATCTACCCAAATTGACCGAGAAACAATTGACCGACTTAAATGCCCTGTTCACTGAGCAAGAAATCAAAAAAACTATAGACTCCCTCCCTAGCGGTAAAGCACCGGGCCCCGATGGACTAACAGGGGAATACTATAAACAATTTTACCCACAGTTGATCCCACATCTTAATGACCTATTTAATCATGCTGCCTCCTCTTCTACCTTTTCACAAGAATATTTAAAAGCGTTGGTTATCACATTGCCGAAACCAGGGAAACAGTCGAATGTCCCCCAAAACTTCCGCCCCATCTCCTTACTCAACCTTGACCTCAAACTATACGCCAAAACTTTAGCGACAAGACTTCTCAAAATTATGCCCACTATTATAAACCAAGACCAAACAGGCTTCACAAAAGGCAGACAAGCCTCAGATGCCACCAGAAGGATGATTAACCTTATTCATCATGCTGAATCCACCGGAACGCCTTCTCTGCTCCTATCCCTGGATGCAGAGAAGGCGTTCGACAGAGTTCACTGGTCCTACCTAGAGTCGGTCCTCCGGAAGTTTGGGTTCCAAGACCAAATTCTCAGAGCCATCATGGCCTTATATTCCAACCCCGAAGCTCAGGTTTACACAGAAGGCATCCTATCTCGGCCATTCCCAATCACAAACGGCACCCGCCAAGGATGCCCCCTATCCCCCCTCATATTCAATATGATTATGGAACCCCTAGCAGAACATATCCGCTCCAATGCCAACATCTCGGGCCTACGAATCGGTCCTTATCACCACAAAATTAGCCTGTTTGCGGATGATGTTATCCTCATCCTCACCAACCCGACTGTTTCCCTGGCAGAAGTACAAAAGATACTGAATTGGTTTAGCTCGGTCTCATACTACAAAATCAATACGACCAAATCCTTCCTACTAGATATCAATGTAGACGCTACTTTGAGGAACCTCCTCCAAGTGCAGTATCCATTTGCCTGGGCAGATTCTGACATTTCATATCTAGGCATCCAATTACCGAGGACGACTAAAAAACTCTATTCATGCAACTACCTTCCACTCCTCCAAAATATTCAAAAGACCGCACAAAACATAGCGAAACACGAACTCTCCTGGACAGGTAGGCTTGCAGCCTTTAAAATGATCTGCCTCCCCCAAATACTCTACTACTTTAGAACCCTACCCATTCCCCTGCCAGCCAAATTTTTCAGATCCCTCCAGACGTTATTTAATAAATTCCTCTGGAAAGACAAACGACCCAGATGCGCCCACACAAAACTGATCAAACACAGAATGGTGGGTGACTCGAGCTCAATAGACTTCGAAGACTACCACCTGGCTGCTATCCTAGCCCAACTACCCTGCTGGTTTCAACCATCCCCATCCACTCGGTGGGGTCACATCGAACAATCTTCACTCACAAGACCCAACCTGAAAACATGGTTACTAAGCACCCCGCTAGGCGCTCCAATCCCAAGATCCCTTTCTCCCACTGTGATAGCTTCAGCACAGGCTTGGAAGAAAGCGACTTCCCTAATGAAATACACTTCTAACACGCCTCATTCCCACATCCCCATACAATCATTACTCCATCTAATGCCAGAAATCTCACTTTCTCCATGGATCCTCAAAGGCATATGCTACATACAAGACATAGTACAAGACAACCACATCTCATCATTCCCTCAATTACAAGCCACACATGCCATACCTTCAACAGAATACTTTACCTATCTCCGTATACGTCACTGCCTGGAAACTATACCACTCCCTATCTACAATATCCACCCCAAGACTTGGGAATACTTCACCAACCCCGACACAAAAATTAAAGGGATTTCATACTTTTATAATAACCTCCAACACAAACGAACCTTTACCAAATTGCCACCTCACCTCACCTGGGAAAAAGACCTCGCCACAAACTTTACGGACACACAATGGCAACAAGCCCTCAAAACTAATTACAAATCCACCAAATGCGCGGCCCTATGGGAACTCACACAGAAGATTACACTAAGATGGTACCTGACACCAGCCCGAATAACATCCTTTAACCCTCAAATCCCTAATACTTGCTGGAGATGTAAATCTTCCACAAGCGACTTACTACACGTCTTTTGGTCTTGCGCCAACTTACAAAAATACTGGGATGACACCTTCAACTTAATCTCGAACACCAAATCAAGACCCCTCCAACACAAGCTTTAGCGATCCTCAATCTCACCATTGAGGACATTCCCCACCCCCTCAGGTTCATAACCACCCATATCCTCATGGCAGCCAGACTAAATATAACCAGACATTGGAAGTCTGACACCCAACTGACGCTTACCCAAGTCACTGACTTGGTATCACTACATTACAGCTATGAGACTATTACAGCCTCACTCTCCGGGCAAGCCACAAAAATACACAAAGCATGGCAACCGTGGACCGACTGGACTAAAGACTGCGCACCCCACGTACGAACGAACTGATATACTGATCCTCCTTCTTGACCGAGCAATACCTATAACTCATTAAGATCTTTATGTTACTTATATAACTGGTATTTTTCTGTTAAATGCATCTTTCGTGTCTTTTACTAAAGGGTCCCCTTCGCTCCTGTGCCACTAAAGATCCCACATGGGGTGACACACTAGTGAAGTGGACCGTTTACACTCTCAGTTGTTTTTCCGTTCTCTTAATATGATATCAAAAGACACGATTAATACTTGAACATATCAGATCCCTGTTGTGGATAGAAGTTCATATCTTTGATTGTTACACAAACGTCGTTGCACGACGTACAATGTTTAATTGTACAATGTATTTCATTTGAAATCTAATAAAAATATGGAATTAAAAAAAAAAAAAAAAATTACGACCGTGTGTGGCCTGTTCGACGCACAAAGTACCACGCATGCTCAGAAGAAATTCCGACACGGAACAGCTTGTTCTGGTAAACTTAGCGTTCGCAATGGATACAGCACTTTCGTCACGCTGCAATGTAAAAAATGGTTTAATACAGCGCACTCTCTTCTTCTTTATAATGTGACAAGAATTAAGTAGTTTTGCTGCTCATATTCACACACACTTCTCACAAACTTTTTTTTTTTGTTTTTTATTGGGATTCCCTGAATATATTGTTATTTGTCACATCTGACAGAATGTTTTTTTTTTGTTTGTTTTTTTGGATTTTAAGCCATTTTTGGTTTTGATTTTATGTTTGTATTTTTTCCAAGGCTGATCTTTGTTTAATGTTGTTTTTAGTTTGACTCCAGAATATTTTTGTGTGTGTTTTGTGTGTCAAGTTACCCCAACACCATTGATATCTTTTATTATTTAATCTCAAGGAGATTGTTTGTTGTTGGTGTCCCTTGTTAATTTCACATTGTATTTTTGAAATGTACCTGAATCCTCACAAACCAACTGTCCTTTTTTGAAGTTAAACACACATAGGCAAGTATAATTCAAACAAAAAATCCTTTATTAAGGGCTCAGAACCAAACAAAGAGGGAGGCAACACTGGATCAACAGGAGAAATTAGCGAAGCCTGGGACCCCCACGGCAGACATCAATTCTTGAACATCAAAATTGGTGGCCTGAGGAGTCCATATGTAAGGGAGGGCAGTCTGGTCCAGAATTCGCAGAGATCCGGAAAGCAGCAGATGACATGTGTGTCCCCAGGCTGTGGTACCACAAGAGGCTGCATCTTTTGGCCGACCAGACTGGATCCAGGGTCCTCACTTTCTGGTCTTTCTTCCACGCTTCCTTCCCGGCTGTGGCTGTGCTGTTGGAGATGTGGCAGGAGGAGCAGTAGGACCTGGAGGAGAACTGGGAGGACCTGGAGGAGAAGGAGGAGGAGGAGGGGGACCTGCAGGAGGAGGAGGAGGACCATCTGTGAGTTCGCAAAGGTGTGTCTGAGCTGTAATTTGGCCCCTCATACCTTTGTTAAGAGCCTCCAATATGAGCGACTCACACATGACTTGTTGTCCCTCCTCCATCCTCTGCATTTTATAGGCAGTGGTGGCAGCAATGTCCTCCTCCATGGTGTGTGGTGCTCCCAGGACCTCTGTAGCCCTCCAAAAGAGTCCTCTGGCAGCCTCCTCTAGGGCACTCTTCCTCCTGCCACTTTCTCTTTCCAGGGGGAGTGGAGGGACCTGCAGATCAGGCAGCTGGATCGGTCTGGCCACCTCCTGGCTGCGACTTCCCTGTGTATGAAAAAGGGACATGGTTTTAGTTTTTGCTTCATCAATCACAATCCTAAATTAGTACTCCCAACTAACATCTAGTTAACATCATTGATTGGACAAGCAGAAATATTTAGAGGAATGCTATACCTGGCTCAATCTGGGCTCCTCCACATGTTGCTGGAAGGCCCAGGTTGGGCGTCAGAAGCCTCAGCCGGGGGGGAAGGAAGCATGGAAGAAAGACTGGAGAGTGCTGGCCTGGGTTCAGTCTGGCCTGCCAGAAAATGCAGCCTGTCGTAGTACCACATCCTGGGGACATAGATGTCATCTGCTGCTCCGGATCTCTGTGAATCCAGGACTTTCTGGAGCTCCCTTACATATGTTAAGACCAATTAAGATCTTCAAATAGGTGATGTCTGCCGTGGGGATCACCTGCTTCACAATTTCACACAATTGCTCCAGTGCTGCCTTCCTCTTTGACATGGCAGCTCCCTTAACATATCAATGAATAGTAACATGAAGTCATTATCTTTAACTAAGATATCCATGTTCACTGCAAGACACAACACAAGACAAAGCCTAATGTCAGACAAAACTCTCCTAATCTTGTTACAATATAGGCCTCAATCTAGACGCAGTATAGGCACAAGTTTGTCTCTTAGCTTCGTTCTTGCGATCGGCGCGTCCAATGCTCCTTCCTCCGCTCACAGATCGTACGAAATACGCACGTGTGTTACGCTTTATATACACTGCGCATGCGTGTAACTCCGCCCGCCCCTGATGTTCTATTCTAGTCTATTCCCCGCCCCTTTTCATTCGGCGCAGTGGGTGAAGAGCACATGGCGGAGTCACAGCAGGTGCGTGCTAATTATAGCAACGAGGAGGAGGCGGAGGAAAGCCCGGAGACAGAAACGTCCCGATCCAGAAGGAGAAGATTTAAGGCCACAAATATGTCCTTTGGGGAGATGTTGGAGATGGTGGACATTCTGTAGAGGGCCGACTATGATGGAAAGTATGGACCTTACCCCAACCCCAATATCAGAAAGGCCAAGATCATGGCGAAAGTGGTCAAAAGTCTGCACAGGAATTTCGGGGTACGACGATCGAAAGATCAGCTCAGGAAGCGGTGGTCCGACCTCAAATTACGAGAGCCAGAGCAGTACAGAAAGATCTGGAGAGTGCTGCAAAAAAGTAAGTAGTTGTGGTGTGTTCCTATTCTTTTTGTCTTTCTTACGTTCGTGCTGCTCCATATGCTTTTCTTAATTGTACAGTTTCAAATGTCAATTTTAATCTTCATGGGCCCATTATTCATTCGTATCCAACATTTTTTTTCCCCTCTAAAACACCATTGTTTAGGCCATATGCATTTTCCTACATTTTTTAAGGCCTACTTGGATGCAAAATATTTGGTTGCGTAGATGGGTTTGTTACTAGAATGAAATGCAAACTAGATTCTGTGTAAGGAGAGGACACTGAGCAGCTGTTTTCACATCTGGACACTGGAGCACTAGTGTGGGACACAAGAACACCATTTTTATTAGGGGGGCCACACAGGTGCTCCAGTGTATACTATAGGGGGGGCTACATCTGTGAAGCTTGTACTAAACAGGTAAAGTATTGCAGCTTGACAAAGGCCAATAAAAAAACTACATCTTGGAACTCTGCTAAAATTGACAATTGTACCCCACTTCCAAGCAATGTTTCCTATTTCTAGTTCTGCCATCAAATATCTGTGTGCTAATTCTACCATTTTTGTTTTACATAGGGGAGAAAAGACTCGGAGGACACCCCTCATCCGAGGAGACCAGAGACCCCCCACCTATGGAAGAAGGTGAAATACCCCAAACACAAGCGGAGCAGGAGGAGGTGGAAGACGTGGTGGAAATTGGCACCACAACAGGTGAGTGTCTGCGACCACAGGCTCAGGTAAGAGATGGATGTCCACAGATTTTTGATACCTGTTTTTGTTTGGTTTCTCTCTTTTTAGGTGATCGTGATGTTAGGGATCGAGATCCTTTCACATCTGAAAGTGCCCAGATCCTGATCGGGGAGATCATGGGGTGTAATTTAGAATTGGAAAACATCCAGAAAAAAATAAATGATGTGATAAAAAATAATAATAACATCATTGATGTTTTGGGGCGAATTTAAAACCCCACAAAATCACTTTTTTTTTGTGTGGTACAATGTTTATAATCTTTTAGCAATGTTTCAAAAAGCCTAATTTGGAGGATGCACACAGTGTGCCAACATGTGCTATCTGCCATCACGGAAGATCAATGGACACGTTTTGGGGGTGCCACACCTTCCTCAATAATAAAGTAGCATTGAGGAAGGGGTTGCTCCCACAAAACACGTCCCTTGATCCCCCGTGATGGCAGCTAGCACATGTTGACATTCATAAATTGGTGTGCATCTTCCAAATTTGGCTTTTCAAGGGGTCATTTGACCCCATCTGAACGCAATATCAAACACAGTTCCTAAATACTCATGTCTGATATTGCCTTCAAGTTTTACCATATGTGAACTTTGTAAGTTCAAATTTTTTCTCTTTCTTGTTGGTTTTACACAGGCCTGTTTTATCGTAAATGGACATTTCTATTTTTGATAATGCCACCCCAAAAATGGGTAGACAACAAACATGTTGGTTTGTTTGAAAAACCTTTGGTAAATGCACATGTGATTGTGCAGGTATAAAAAAGTTTGTTAATCAAGAATGTGTGGATTATTGTCTCAACGCTACAACACTTTTGGGGTGATGTCATTGCTGTTTTTAGAGAAAATGGGGGTTATTTCCTAAGGGCAAATCCTCTTTGCACTACAAGAGCATTTTCATTGCAGTTTCAAGAGCACTTGTAGTATAAAAAGTGTATACGCCTTTAGTAAATAACAGCCAACAGTGCTTTGTATAAGGTTACACAATCACGCCATTTTCACTACTCCACACATTGCTGTCAGCGTCAGCTAAAACAAACACAAGCAGTAAATGTCCACAAAGAATTTTTTTTTTTTTTTATTGGAAAAAGGCTTCACAAATTTGAAGGCATATTGATGGCCCCCCTACCCACAAAGAACTTCAGGTATCGTAACCGGACATCACGGGCACTCAGGGAGGGCAAGCCAGGATGGCCGCTTTCAAGCGCCATCAGTGTTTCAGGTATCACTCCGGCCTCAGGCCCAACTGAGCCAGCATAGTTGGCTGAATGTTTCCTTAAAAAGTTATGGAGAATACAGCACGCCAGTATAATATGGTTCAGTATATACTCCGCCATATAGATAGGTGTCAGAAATAGGCAGAACCGGCTGGCCAGGATTCCAAATGTGTTCTCCACCATTCTTCGGGCTCTGGCCAGCCGGTAATTAAAAACCCTCTGTTCCGGGGTGAGGGTCCTCATCGGGAATGACCGCATCAGGTGGTCCCCCAGCGCAAACGCTTCATCAGCAAAGAACATGAATGGGAGTCCTTCCACATTGTCCTCTGGAGCTGGCAAGTCCAAGCTGCCATTCTGGAGACGCCTGTAGAACTCTGTCTGGGCGATAACTCCACCATCGGACATCCGTCCATTCTTCCCCACGTCCACATACAAGAAGTCTTAATTAGCCGATACCACCGCCAACATCACAATACTATTGAACCCCTTATAGTTGAAATAGTACGACCCCGAGTTGGGTGGTGGGATGATGTGGACATGTTTCCCATCAATTGCCCCTCTGCAGTTAGGAAAGTCCCACCGCTGGGCAAAGTGGGAGGCCACAGTCTGCCATTCCTGTGGCGTGGAAGGAAACTGTTGAGGAAAACAAAAATAAATTAATATTTTTGCACAGAAACATGGCAAGCACATTAGGCACAAACATTCTGGGGCAACCTCCAGATAGCATTTATTAAGGGGAATTTAACAACACCAAAGTATAAGGTACACCTATCATATTCCCCCTCCCCCCCTCTCATGGGCCATTTCGAACATTAAGGGGGTGTGGAAATCTTGGACAGGTTACCCTCTTCACTTCATTGAGAGATGAATGCCTAAATACAGGGTATTACTTGGAACAGCCCCTCAGTTACACTATTGGCAGCCCACTGGACAGGTAAGAAGTGTCCGAATACAAAGATATAAATACACATTGTACACATTTGAGGACATTTGAACATTCTGTTATTACCTGACTCAAGATAATAATAGTATCTTAAAAATTCAAACAGTACCATTTGAAAGTATACAGGCAGGCCCTTGCACTACATGCTTTGGGGAATTCATCCATAAATCAGAGCACAAAAGAGATGGGTATAGTGTGTATGGGTTTGGCAAAGTCAGCAGATAGATGATTGAGGATAGATAGAGAATTGGGATCAGCTGACTTAGCAGTTGGGGGAGGGAGGGTTACTAAAAATGATTTGGGGACACCACAAAAAATAAGCCTCTGCCACTCTGGCAGAATTTAAAGCTAAAATAACATTTCTAAACATTTTAGGGGGTGTTTGGGGTAAAGCACTACTATGGAGCTGATAAAATACATTGTTAATCTACTACATGCGGTGAATATAGGGCCCGTGGAGCATGCTAGGGAGGTTAGTGAAGGACAACCTGTATGAAGGACCTAAAAAATTAATTACATAAAAATCCAGCATGCATGAGGACAAAGGGGACATTCACAGCATATTCCAATCATGGTAATTAGGGAACGAGGAAAGAAATACAATATATTAGCAAACATTAAATACAATAAAATGTGATATTAAAGGATAAAAATCTTACCTTCATATACTCCTTCTGCAGGACCTGTATGATGGCAGAACAGGTCTCTGGGATGATGATACCCAGAGCCTGGGGGGAGATGCCTGTCGAGAACTTCAAGTCCTGCAGACTTCTCCCTGTCGCCAAATACCGCAGGGTAGCGACCAACCTCTGCTCCGGAGTGATGGCTTGCCTCATGCAGGTGTCCTACCTGTTAATATAAGGGGTCAGCGAAGCCAACAGACGGTGAAACACGGGGTCCGTCATCCTGAGAAAGTTCCTGAAATCATCAGGATTATTCTCACGGATCTCACGGAGCAAAGGCATATGAGAGAACTGGTCACGCTGAAGCAACCAATTCTTGGTCCATGAACTCCTCCCCACCCTGTTCATGGACTGGACTTGTGTCAAGGTCAGGCCCCAACACCAAGCCCCCGCACAGCACGAACTCTATGAGGAGTACGCATTCGCAACATGGCTAGAAAACGGTCGGCTACTCAGAACGAAGTAACAGAATGCACTGAAGAACAGCAAGGCCTGTGAAGAGCGACCTGAAAAACAGTAACGAACGAACAAGAATACAATGACTGAGTCACGCGGAACTTGCTTGCACACACTAAAGAGCAGATACAAACCCACAAGCACAAACTGAATGGCAGAAAATGATCTGAAAACCACGAGTCTGAAAAAGCGCGAATCGTCTCTCACCAAACTTTTACTAACACGAGATTAGCAAAAGGAGCCCAAAGGGTGCCGCGCTTAGTTCTGAACTGGCCTTTTCTAGTCTCGTTGTACGTGCTTGACGTCACCGCGTTCTTGGCGATCGGAAATTCCAACAACTTTGTGCGAGCATGTGTACGCAAAACAAGTTTGAGCCAACATCCGTCGGAAAAAAACCTAGGATTTTGTTGTCGGAATGTCCAAACAAAGTCCGACCGCGTGTACGGGGCATAAGACTGGGATGCCATTAAAGTTGATGTGCATGTAAAGGCAGGTGTCCCTATTTTTTTTGACAATATAGTATATATATATATATATATATATATATATATATATATATATATATAAGCATGCATGTTTGACCTTTGGGATGCACACCCTAATGCAATAGGCTGTGCACCACGCCTATGGGCACCGTTTAGGAGATATTTACATTACAAAGTCAGTGACGTCACTGGCGCATGTGCTCTGAAGGAACAGCTGCGCCGTTCCTTCCGAGCCCTGTGCTGTAATCCTGCATGCACTGGAGTGACATCATCGTGGCTTCGGCCAGTCACAGAGACGGTGTTCTATCTAAAAATGCATCCCGTCAGATAATTCCTGAGACGATCTGCTCATGCAAAGTGTGCAACATCACTCCAGCTGATATTATGATCAGCTGGCATGACGCCAACACTGTGCATGCCCAGATCGTCGGAGGCATTATCCGACTATCTGCAAAGGGAAAATGTAATCGTGCAACACACCGAATTCCGCCTGTCAGGTGATCGGTCAATTCTCCCGCATGAGCAGAGAGGCAGGCAGAATCTGATGATTTCATTCTCCCTTTGTAGATCGTCGGATAATGCCTCTGATGATCTGCGCATGTGCAGTGTTGATGTCACACCAGCTGATCAGCATATCAGCTGGAGTGCCGTTGAATCCTGCACATACACAGATAGTCTGAGGCATTATCTCAAAGGGATGCGCTATTCGATAGAACACCTGAGCCCATGAACCCGGAAGCCAGGTGAAGATGGGAGCCCATTGCACCTCTTAGATCTCGGCAGAGGAGGACTTTGTTTTAAGGTAAGTTTAACATAATGTGCTAGTATGCCATGCACATTATGTCTTTACCTTGCAGGGTGTAAAAAAAAAAAAAAAAAAAAAAAAGGCCAGCGGTTTACAACTGCTTTAAACATGTGGATGTTAAAGTATTTATGTTTTAGATTCTAAGCATATGTACAGTATATGTGAGCAACAATACTTGCTTAAAGCATGCACACATGTTCTTTGATTATGAGTACAACATAGTTATGATGTTTTATTGTTTCCTTGTCTTACTGCAAGCCTGTACATACAGTGCCTTGAAAAACTATTCATACCCCTTGACATTTTCCACATTTTGCATGTTACAACCAAAAACATAAATGTATTTTATTGAGATTTTATGTGATAGACCAACACAAAGTGGCACATAATTGTGAAATGGAAGGAAAATGATAAATTATTTTTAACATTTTTTACAAATAAATATCTGAAAAGTGTGGCGTGTATTTGTATTCAGTCCCTTTACTCTGATACCCCTAACTAAAATCTAGTGGAACCAATTGCCTCACCTAATTAGTAAATAGAGTCCACCTGTGTAGAATTTAGGGTTGGGTAAATAAAACCTAATAAAAAAAATATCCCAAGCTGTGAACATCTCACAAAGCACTGTTCAATCCATCATCTGAAAATGGAAAGAGTATGGCACAACTACAAACCTACCAAGACATGGCTGTCCATCTAAACTGACAGGCCGGGCATAGAGAGCATTAATTAGAAAAGCAGCCAAGAGGACCATGGTAACTCTGGAAGAGCTGCAGAGATTGTCCTGAACACATCATCCCCACCGTGAGACATGGTGGTGGCAGTATCATGTTGTGGGAATTCTTATCTTCAGCAGGGACAGGGAAGCTGGTCAGAGTAGATGGGAAGATGTATAGAGCCAAACACAGGGCAATCTTAGAAGAAAACCTGTTAGAGACTGCAAAAGACTTGAGACTGGGGCAAAGATTCAGTTCCCAGCAGGACAACGACCCCAAACATACAGCCAGAGCTACAATGGAATGATTTGGATCAAAGCATATTCATGTGGTAAAATGGCCCAGTCAAAGTCCAGACCTAAATCCAATTGAGAATCTGTGGCAAGACTTGAAAATTGCTGCACACAGGCACTCTCCATCCAATCTGACAAGCTTGAGCTATTTTTGCAAAGAAGAATGGGCAAACATGTCACTCTCTAGATGTGCAAAGCTGGTAGAGACATACCCAAAAAGACTTGAAGCTGTAATTGCAGCGAAAGGTAGTTCTACAAAGTATTGACTGAATACAAATGCACTCCACACTTTTCACATATTTATTTGTAAGAAATTCTGAAAAAGGCCTTATACACACGGACGTTTTAACAGCGGCTTTTTTGAGCTTTTTTTGCTGCTTAAAGCGGTTGTATACCCGCAAAAAAAAATTTTTTCTTCTACCCCTGTAAAGCAAAAGGCATAATGAGTTAGTATGCACCGCATACTAGCTCATTATGAAATACTTACCTTAGAACGAGGCGTCGGTATCTTACCTGGTCCACGCCGAGGGAGCTGTCATGTTGCCTCGGCGTGTCTTCCGGGTATCGCGGTTCCAGCGCTGTGAGTGGCTGAAACCGCAATGTCGTCACTCCCGCGCATGTGCGCAGGAGATTCCTTATTCGGCAAGGTCCGGCAGTTGCCGGCCTTCAGCCAAGAATCCCCTGTGCGCATGCGCCGTTGCAGTCAGCGGCTCATAGCAAGGGGAATATCTCCTAAACCGTAAAGGTTTAGGAGATATTTTTTTTACCTACAGGTAAGCCTATAATAAGGCTTACCTGTAGGTAAAAGTAAAAAAAATGACTATACAACCACTTTAAGAATGTCACTCCATGTTATTCAATGGACTTATACACACCATGGCATTTTTGAGCTGTAACAGGCATGGTCATTTTTAAGCTCCAGAAAAAAACAAGGACCAGCGCATTCTGAGGCTCCAGCACTAAAGCTGTTTTGACGCCGAAAGAAGCTAGCCACCACCCACCATGCAAAGATGCAAAAATACTCTTGCGCACAGGTGTATTGGCTAAAAGATCCCAAGGGTTCGGGAAGGACTGTGGATTTCGGCCTTGCTGCTCTTAAGGATGGGATTGTCCTAGTGTTAAATGAAAAGAAAGAAAAAAAGAGCGCACCAGCCTAGTGCATTATCCTTGACAGATTTATTTAATTAAAAGCAAGATAAAATCTACTCACAAAGGTCGAAGAAAAAATCGCATTGTATATGGCACAGAGGCAAATAGTCCAGTGGTAGCAGTTTTCCAGGTCCCAGGAAGGAGGCGTACGGACTACTGCTGGCTAACGCGTTTCGAAGGTTACCCTTCTTCATCAGAGCCTTACCTCTGATGAAGAAGGGTAACCTTCGAAACGCGTTTGCCAGCAGTAGTCCGTATGCCTCCTTCCTTGGACCTGGAAAACTGCTACCACTGGACTATTTGCCTCTGTGCCATATACAATGCGATTTTTTCTTCGACCTTTGTGAGTAGATTTTATCTTGCTTTTAATTAAATAAATCTGTCAAGGATAATGCACTAGGCTGGTGCGCTCTTTTTTTCTTTCTTTTCATTTACCACCCACCATGCCCCAGACCCCATTGTATCCCCCACCCTCCTACGAAGAATTTACACCACCATCTTATATGCATAGGCACCATCCCCATTCCTTCCCCCGTCCCCAATCCCCAAATCCCCAGGGTGACCAGGCATCCCAGCAAACCTATCACCAGTTGTAATTATTTTCACGGTCAATAAAACATTTTTTGCTTGACAAATTCCGTCTGTTTTAATTTTTTTATAGGATGCACAAAAGCAGTCATTTGCACTCTGCTTCAGACAAACGCATGCTGAGCTCTAATAGGCCTAGCATGCGTTTGTCCCAAGCAGATTGAAAGGAGCACTTTGCACTCTGTTTGAGACAAACGGATGCTAAGCCCTAATAGGCCTAGCATGCATTTGTCCCAAGCAGATTGAAAAGAGCGCTTTGCACTCTGCTTGAGATAAACGCAAGCTGAGCCTAGCATGCGTTTGTCCCAAGCAGATTGAAAAGAGCACTCTGCACTCTGCTTGAGACAAAAGCATGCTGAGCTCTAATATGCCTAGCATGCGTTTGTCCCAAGCAGATTGAAAAGAGCACTTTGCACTCAGTTTGAGACAAACGCATGCTAAGCCCTAATAGGCCTAGCATGCGTTTGTCCCAAGCAGATTGAAAAGAGCACTTTGCACTCTGCTTGACACAAACGCAAGCTGAGCCTAGCATGCGTTTGTCCCAAGCAGATTGAAAAGAGCACTCTGCACTCTGCTTGAGACAAACGCATTCTGAGCTCTAATTGGCCTAGCATGCGTTTGTCCCAAGCAGACTGAAAAGAGCACTTTGCACGCTGCTTGAGACAAATGAATGCTGAGCTCTAAAAGGCCTAGCATGTGTTTGCCTCACGCAAAATGTAATGGACTCGAGGAACAAAAGAAGAAACATGGACACAAAGAGAAGTAACATGAATATGACGTGTTTTATTAAAAAGACCAAAATCCAAGTTGATTTATTCAATGTCAACATTGTTTTTTAAATATGATCATCTTGCCATGACACCTCTCTATCAGAAGATACAAAATATTGGGCAAATTGGTTGAGTATTGTCATGACCCATGCCGTTGACCACAAGTCCACAAATTGAACTCGATGTGTTGGGTTGCTGGGCTCCAGTTTCACATTGCTCTTATCATTGTTCATCAGAAGATTATGAAGCATGCTGCATGCCAGGACCACCTTGATTGCATTCTCCACATCCAGTTGCATGGAGGACAGCAAAACCCTCCATTTGGCCGTCAAGACACCAAACGCGCACTCAACCACATGGTGTGCACGGCTGAGCCTATAATTGAAAATTTTTTGTTCATGGCTGAGTCCATATCCACTATATGGCCTCATAAGGTTTTCGGCCAATCCAAAAGCCTCTTCCGCAACCATCACCAATGGCAAACTTGGTTCATCAGTGCAGGTTAGAGGCATACTGGCTGGTATGTTGAGGCGTCCCTCATGCAGACGACGTCCGAATGCAGACTCTCTGAATATGCGGGAGTCACCTTGGCTACCGTAAGCTCCCACATCCACAGCAAGGAATTTTAGATGGGCATCAGTCATTGCCAGGAGTACCACGTAAAAATATTTCTTATAATTAAAATAAAATGATCCAGAGTGAGGAGGCTTCTTCACCCTGATGTGTTTCCCATCCAGGGCACAGATGCAATTAGGAAATTGTGTTTTTTCCCAAAATCCATCCACAACAGACTCCCAGATTTCTTCTGTCGGCTCTGGCATGACTGAGTCGTGTAGCTCCTCCCAAATTGCCACACATGTTGACCTTGTTACTGCAGAGACAGCTGCAACACCAAGGAGGAAATAACGGTGAAGGGACACAAAACTTTGCCCAGTGGCAAGGAACCTAACATAATTTTTTTTTTAAATTTAATCAAAACAGCATACGAATAAAAAGTCCTACCCCTAACCCCAACCCACTATTCCCTAAACCCTACTCCTTAATTCTAACCCTTACCCCCTACCCCTAAACCCTAACCCCAAACTTCTATTGCCTAAACCCTACCCCTAAACTCAACTCACTATTCCCTAAACCCTACCCCAATCCCTAGCTCATAACCCATAAACCCTACCACTATTCCTATTCTTTAAAACCTTACCCCCTTACCCTATCCCATATATGTACTTATTTCACTTACCTCAATGTCACTAGCAGCCGTTCCTCCGGTGACACAGAGCGACACATGACAGTGTCCATCCTGGTTGATCTTGGCCGGAGTCTCTCCAAGAGCCCATCAAACATTGTTACAGACATCCTAGTAAAGTTGTAAAACTTTTCCGTGTGTATGCGCAGCTGTGCATACATCTGGGTCAAGTACCCCACTGACAGCCGCTGGGATATCAGTGGATGGGTCCAGAAGCAACGTTGTTTACTACTTCTATCCTCCTCCAACTGTCTCCTTCTATGAATCCTCTGCAAGATAATAGGCAGGATTGCTTCATCAATCTTTTGCACAACAGGATCCATAATGCAAAAATCTGAGGAAAATGCACACAAAATCGCAAAAACTCCACAAATACTCAAACAAACTCACACAGACTATCTCTCTCCTCTCTCTCCAACCAAAATGGCCCCGTCAAATGATATTGAACATTGTTTATTCATTTTCCTTGGCATTATGGGTAATTTGGGAATGGAAAATAGCAGAGGGATGTTTTTTTTTTTTAAAAGCGCCTTAGCGTTAACACTTACAAATGGCGTTAAGCACGAATTGACACCAAATCAAAACGCTAATAAAATCGCATTTTTAACGCTGCTTTTTTCCAGCCATTGTCACTAGCTTTACAGCCTATTTTTTATAACTTACATGTGTATTATTATTATTATTATGCAGGATTTATATAACGCCAACAGTTTACACAGTGCTTTACAACATTAGGGCAGACAGTACAAGTACAATACAATTCAATACAGGAGGAATCAGAGGGCCCTGCTCATTAGAGCTTACAATCTAGGAGGGATGGTCAAGTTATACAAATGGGTAATAGCTGTGGGGGATGAGCTAATGGAGAAAATAGTGCAATTGTTAGATGGAGGCAGGATAGGCTTCTCTGAAGAGGAAAGTTTTCAGGGATCGCCTAAAAGTGGATAAATTTGGAGACAGTCTGACAGATAGGGGTAGGGAATTCCAGAGGATGGGCGAGGCTCGGGAGAAGTCCTGGAGGCGGATATGGGAGGAGGTGATGAGGGAGCCAGAGAGCAGGAGGTCTTGGGAGGAACAGAGAGGGCGATTAGGTTGGTATTTTGAGACTAGGCTAGTGATGTAGCTGGGGGCAGAGTTGTGGATGGCTTTGTAACTTGTTGTTAGTATTTGGAATTTAATTCGTTGGGCGAGTGGCAGGCATGTATGAGGCCAAACATTAATAATTTTCCTTCCACTTCACAATTATGTGCCACTTTGTGTTGGTTTATCACAAAAAAATCCAATAAAATACATCTACGTTTTTGGTTGTAACATGACAAAAAAACCTTGGAAAATTTCAATGGGTATGAATACTTTTTCAAGGCACTACACCGACATAACAATACAGTCTCTAGGTGGCTTATCCTAATATGTGAGCAGTTGTTTGGCAGAGTTGCTTAGGGCACTGCCTGACATACAAATAGCCACTGCAGGGAGAATTTACAAATCCAATTATGAAATGCAATTATGAAAATAAGGAAAATCAAGCAAGTAAAAATGTGAAAGTCACACAAAAAATGACTTAAAGGTGATTATTAAAACATAAACTTAAATTGTGCCCTCATGGAAAATATACAATTGATTCTCTTTAATCTCTCAGTTTTCTTAAATTAAATCCTAGCATTTTTACTCTCATTGAGCTGATACCCATATACAGTTCCATGAAGTTTTAAAAAGAACAAGCTGTTTTTCATATAAGTGTAGGGGAAGCGATCAGCTCTAACACCAGCATATGTAGATTTTTTTTTCTAGAGCTGACACTTCTCGTAAAGTGAAAGAGAATTTCTATTTAGATGGCACAAGGGATTGAACTACATTTATCAGTTTAGCGTGGGCAATATGGGTGTATCATCTTACTGTAACTTCACTTTTTTTTAAAAAGACTTGCAAATAGCATATTTATTAAACCATACTATCAAAACAGGACACAAAAATAGATTAAGTTGGAAATGACAAGGTCACAACTTTATTGAAATAATGCACATCATTTCCAACATATTAACAGTCAAAATTAAACATGCACCAGTTATATGGTAAGCACATCTGACTTACTGTATAAAATTAACTGTCTGTAATTGTTAGCCAACCAGCAAGCCGCAAAAATTAGTGCAGTCTTACCCTCACGTTTGCTGTATTTTTTCTCTGTAAGCTTTATATTTACATGACTGTGACTGGTGCCATGGGCTTTTAGATTCCTCCATTGCTCTTATTATTTCAATGCTATTTTTAACTTTAGCAATCCTGGCCATCAATTGCTCCATGATGTACAAGTTCAGTGATGATACAACAATACACCACAGAACAGACTTCTGACACAGTAGTCTACCACTTAGAATATGCACAAGAGTAGAGACACAAACATTAAAATAACACTAGTATCTTCACAGAATAAAGTCTACACCCAAGAAACAAAAAATAGTGGAGATGTGCTGAACAATAGAGATGGAGATACAGTATGTACAGTATACACACCACAAACAATAGTGCTAAAATAAGCATACAAGGAACAATAGGGTAACCCTCTAGGTTGACAATAGAAAGGTAAACACAGCCATGTGTTTGGTAGGATTTCTCCTAACAAAAAAAATTTCAAGGCATAATATAGTATGCTAAATGCACCTTATTTTACACTCTAAAAGTAACCAGACTTCCACAGTTTGGTACTTTAACAGAAAACAGTGAGAATATTACTGCTTGTAAATTCCCACAGCAAAAAAAAACAAACAAGCAAACAAACAAACAAGTAACTCTCTTGTAGCTCAGTTTCAAAGTCCTACACACAAATACTGTGCCTTTAGTGGACACACCATTTAAATAAAAAACAAAAACCTGTTGACTCTTTTCAACAAAACAACCAAGACCACACTCTTTCAGTGTCTTTTCAATAAAACACATATGTACTCACCATACAGCACACTCAAATAATGGTTAGAGAGAGCAATGAAGCTTGGTGAGCACAAAAGAAACAAGTACATAAAAACTATTTTTTTTCCCGCTAAGTACTTCCTCCCTGTTACATCGACAAGTTATAATGATACTTCCAATGTACTTTTTCAACTACAATTACGGGATATTAACCTAAACAATATATGTGGTGTATCCTCGCTCCCTTTTTTTAGAGTTGATCTATTATCCACTAATAAAACAAAAACATTTACCTATATTTTTACCTAGATTTACTTGCTGTGACCTCCAAACTACTGGAAGAACTGACTCGGTTTAAAATCCAACCCAATAACCTTAGTCTGTATTAAACAATTCTCTGTATTATATTAAATACTTTTAGTCCTGGTCCTTAACGTCATGCGTCACCAATTATGTTACCCGTATACTATATTTGAGATTTAATACCCCTCAGATATGATTTGGGTTTAATGACAGTTCTTTGACCATGATTGAAAGCTTTAACACAATAACAAAAATGTATTGGTATATAGTAAAGTAGGCCTAGACTAATACACAGCAATCTATCTAATTGTATAGGAAAAGGGTAAAAATTCTGGATTACATGAAGTAATACCTTAAAACATTAATCTACAAACAGTAGGGCAGAAAATACTTAAGACCAACATATTTAGATACAAGTACAAGGGAGATTTCCCATATTTACCATTCCCATAGAGGTTCCATTCACGTGACTGCTCTGCCATAGAGTGTGTGTTTCCCTCCCATCTAGCCTGTGTATGTCATTACAGGCTGATGCCTCATTGGTTGGCATGGTGTGGCTCTGATTGGTGGGCTTCCCTATTCCTGGTTCAGGATTGGCTACCTCTCCAATACTTTGCATAAGTCAGGCCCCCTTTAATGCAAATCTTTGGCATTGACTATTTTGAGTGGGAGACTTAACTTGTAGGTACGTGACCTCCAGGAAAGTTAAGTATTGATGATGGTTGACCCTCATTGCATATCTAAACATGGGATCCTTTGAAGTGAATATGTATAGAACAATGAGGTTTGGGTTTGGGTTTCATTGTTTAGATACATAAGCTTAGGCACCGAATTGTCTGTCTAACAGACACTTCTGTGAAGCTATGTTGCACACCCTACATAGATACAAGCTACATGAAATATATTCATAATTACAATATTTTACAGCTATTAATGGGGATTTCACATAAACTCATAAGGCAACAGCGTACACTTCCTCCATTCTGCGCACCTCCACTGCTCTGTGTGCCTCCACCGCTCTCCATACCTTCACCATTTTGTGTACCTTCACCACTCTCAAGTACATCATCTCCACCACTCTGCGTACCTTTACTACTTTTCATACACTTCCTCCACTCTGCGTACCTCCACCACTCTCCAAAGATTATATACTACTATACACAATGATTTTTAAATGTCAGAACTAAATATATCCTCCTATACAGTGGCTTGGAAAAGTATTCATACCCCTTGAAATTTTCCACATTTTGTCATATTACAACCACATACGTAAATGTATTTTATTGGGATTTTATGTGAAGTGAAGATTTCAATTTTTTTTACAAATAAATATTTTGAAAAGTGTGGCGTGCATTTGTGTACAGCCCCCTTTACTCTGATACCCCTGACTAACATCTAGTGGAACAAATTACCTTCCGAAGTTACCTAATCAGTAAATAGAGTCATCCTGTGTGTAATTTAATCCCAGTATAAATACAGCTGTTCTGTGAAGCCCTCAGAGGTTTGTTAGAGAGCCTTAGTGAACAAACAGCATCATGAAGGCCAAGAAACACACCAGACAGGTCAGGGATAAAGTTGTGGAGAAGTTGAAAGCAGCATTAGGTTATAAAAAAATACCCCAATATCCCAATCCCTCAGGTGGGAGAATCTGTCCACAGGACAACCATTAGTCATGCATTACACAAATCTGGCCTTTATGGAAGAGTGGCAAGAAGAAAGCCATTGTTGAAAGAAAGCCATAAGAAGTCCCATTTGCAGTTTGTGAGAAACAATGCGAGAGACACAGCAAACATGAGGAAGAAGGTACTCTGGTCAGATGAGATCAAAATTGAACTTTTTGGCCTAAATGCAAAATGATATGCGTGGTGGAAAACTAACACTGCACATCACCCTGAACGCACCATCCCCACCGTGAAACATGGTGGTGGCAGCATCGTGTTGTGGGGATGCTTTTCTGCAGCAGGGACAGGAAAGCTGGTGAGAGTTGATAGGAAGATAGATGGAGCCAAATACAGGGCAATCTTAGAAAAAAAAACTGTTATGCCTCATACACATAATCGCACATTCCGACAACAAAATCCATGGATTTTATCCGACGGATGTTGGCTCAAACTTGTCTTGCATACACACGGTCACACAAAGTTGGTCGGACATTCCGAACGTCAAGATCGCGGTGACGTACAACTCATACGACGGCACTAGAAAGAGGAAGTTCAATACCAAGTGTGCCACCCTTTGGGCTCCTTCCGCTAATCTCGTGTTAGTAGAAGTTTGGTGACAGACAATTTGCGCTTTTCAGCCTCCTGCTTTTCTGATCGTTACTGCTCTTTGGTTTGTGCTTGTGGGTTCGTATTTCTATTACGTATTTGATTATCAGTGCGTTCTCGTCCACTTGTTTCTGATATTGAGCTCCAGGCCTTTCTGTTTTTCAGTGCTTTCTGTTAGTTTGTTCTGACCAGCTGACCATTTTGAAGCCATGAGGACCCTCACCCCAGACCAGAGGGTTTATAACTACCATCTGGCCAGAGCCAGAAAAGTGGTGGAGAATGTTTTCGGGCTAATGGCCAGCCAGTTCCGCCTATTCCTTATTCCAATCAACATGGTGGAATATAAACTTAACCAGATAATCC
Organism: Lithobates clamitans; assembly: GCA_037952925.1. Classification (NCBI taxonomy): domain Eukaryota; kingdom Metazoa; phylum Chordata; class Amphibia; order Anura; family Ranidae; genus Lithobates; species Lithobates clamitans. The sequence continues at coordinate 6,142,916 of JBBGZY010000089.1, read as the reverse complement.
TTGCATGCTGCATTCTACACAACTATTTAAGGAGAAATGCAATGAACTATGTGGCCTCAGTTGTGCCTGAGGCAGGACTTCAAGAAGAAACCCTGAGGGCGCTTGAAGCTGACCGTCCTGGCTTGCCCCCCCAAAGCGCCCGCGAAGTAAGACAGAAGTATGTTGAGTACTTTGTGGGTAGGGGGGGCATTGATATGCCAGAAATGGTTTAAGAAACATTTTATCAACCATTTTTTAACTTAAACTGAAGGAAGATTTCCTTTGATTTACTGCCTGGGTTTCTTTTAGCTGTCTCCTAGGTTCTCCAATGGGATTTTCTTTTTGGACATTTTCTTCAATAGTGCAAATGTAATTTATTTGATACATGAGGTGACAATTTCTTCTTTAGCGAACTTTTATTATGTTGTGGGTCTGCTACACACACCTTGTTTTTGTTGTTAATGTATGTAATGCATTACTAACAAAAATATTCATCATTTTCAGCACCATAATTGAATTTTGCAGAGTCATGAAAATGGCATGATTGTGGCAAATTAGAAAGCACTGTGGGATTTATTTACTAAAGGCAAATCCACTCTGCACTCCAACACTTAAAATTGCTCATGAAACTGCACTGAATCTGCACTTGTAGTGGAAAGTGGACTTGCCTTTGGAAAATTACCCCCATTGTCGCTGTAAACACCAACTTACTACAAAAATTGCTATTGAGCATTGAGCATTTTTTCACATTGTAAATATTCTTTTTTTGGTTAAACATGCATTTTTCAAAGCATAACACACACAACTCAGGAACTTACAAAGTTCAACTTTGATAAAGTGAAGGCAATATCAGACATTAGTATGTCCAAAATGTGTTGATATTGCCTTCATCAGATGGGGTGATGTCACCCCTGTAAAAGCTAAATTTTGAAGATGCACCCAAATTGGCATTCAAACTGGGGGATTTCCCTCCTGATCCCATGCCTAATGTCAACATGTGCTAGCTCCCATCATGGGGGATCACTGGACGTGTTTTGGGGGTGCAACCCCTTCCTCTCACCTAATTGAGTTGGGAGGAAGGGGTTGCACCCACAAAATGCATACATTGATATCCCCTGATGGCAGATAGCACATGTTGACACACTGTGTGCATCCTCAAAATTTTGCTTTTCAAATACTTTACAAATTCAAAAATACACAATAAAACGGTACAATTTTGTTGTTTTTTATATTTTCCTCAGTTGATCCTTGGATCGCCGTACCTCAAAATTCCTGTACAGACTCTTTACAACTTTAGGCATGATCTTGGCCTTTCTCACATTTGGGTTTGGGTAAGGTCCATGCTTCCTATCATATTTGGCCCTCTTCAAGATGTCTACCATCTCCACCATCTCTACAAAGGACATATTTGAGGCCTTCAATCTCCTCCAGGATCGTGAGGTTCGGGGCTCCGGCCTTTCGTCATTGCTGCTCTCCTCTACATGCACCTGCTGTCTCTCCGCCATGTGCTCTCCCACTGCGCCAAAAGAGAAGGGGCGGGGAATAGACTATAAAGAACGTCAGGGCATATAAAGCGTGCGTTGTACGTATGATCTATGAGCGGAAGGCGAAGTAACGGAAGCGACGATCGTTATAATGAAGGTACAATTTTAAGTTGGTGCATCAGTGGCCTATACTGCTTATATTGGGTCAAGATTAGGAGAGTTTCGCCTGGCATTAGGGTTTGTCTTGTGTTGTGTCTTGCAGAGAAAATGGATCTATTCAACGTTGAGGACTTTATCCCCATATTCATTGATATGTACAGGGTGCTGCCTTGTCTGTGGCAGGTACACCACCCGTTTTATAACAATAAACCAAAGAGGAAGGCAGCGCTGGATCAATTGCTGGATGTTGTGAAGCTGGTGATCCCCATGGCAGACATCCCCTATTTGAAGGCCCTAATTGGTGTCATGAGGAGCACTTATAATAGGGAGCGCAAGAAAATCCAGGATTCCCTGAGATCAGGAACTGCAGCAGATGACATTTATGTGCCCAGGCTGTGGTACTATGACAGACTGCATTTTCTGGCAGGCCAGACTGAACCCAGGCCAGCACTCTCCAGTCTTCTTTCAAGGCTTTCTCCCCCCCAGCTGAGGCTTACGACAACCAACCTGGGCCTTCCAGGCAGAAACATGTGGAGAAGCCCAGCTTGAGTCAGGTATAGTATTCTTCAAAATATTTCTGTTTGTCAAATTAATGATGTTAAATATATGTTAGTTTTGATAACTAATTTCTGATTTCACAAAGTGTTTTACATATCAATCGACAGTAGTGGCCACAAATGATTGGGACAAGAATGAAAAATGCTGGGGTCAGAATGATAGCCTTTTATATTTATTAACATTCAATTTGCAACAGTCATGAGCTGAAAATTGTGTGTGATTGATGAACCAAAAACTAAAACTTTGTCCCTTTTTCATACACAGGAAAGTCTCAGTCAGGAGGAGGCCATGGAAAGTGGCAGCCAGGAGGTGGCGGAGGTAAGTGGCAGCCAGGAGGTGGCCAGGCCCAGTAGCCTGCCTGAAACCCAGGTCCCTTCCCTCAGCCTTCCCCAAAAAAGTGCCAGCAAGAGTAGTAACCTAAAGGAGGCAGCAATTGGCCTATTTCTGAAGGCTACTGCTGCCCTCAGAAACCCCCCCACAGTGTTCAAGAGGACTATGCCTACATGACAGCCTGCAAAATGCTGGAAATGGAGGAGGGCCAATGCCTCTTATGTGAGGAAGTTATGTTACAAGCCCTAAATAAGGGGTTGAGGGGCGAACTCACAAGCCACGTTTGTGAGTTCAACCATGGTCCTCCTCCCCCAGGTCCTCTTCCTCCACCTCCTGCCACAACTCCAACACCAGAGCCACAGCCTGGAAGTAAGCGTCTAAGGAAGACAAGAGAGTGATGGCCTGGGTTCAGTCTGGTCTGGCAAAAGAAGCAGGCTGTGGTATAACCACAGCCTGGGGACAGATATGTCACCTGCTGTTCCTGATCTCTTGTAGTCCTGGACCAGATTGTGCTTACTAATATATGGACTCATCAGGCCACCAATTTTGACTGTAAAGTAATTGATCTGTGCCCTGGGGTACAAAGGCTTGGCAAATTTCAACAGTTTCTCCAGCGTTGCCTTTCTCTTTATTTTTTATGACCCAGAATAAATGCCTATTTCTTTTTCACAAATACTTGGCTATGTGTTTTACTTCAAAAAGGACAGTTTGTTTGTAAGTAGGCAGGTACATTTCAAAAATACAAGGTCAAATTAACAAGGGACACCAACCAACCTCCTTGAGGTAAAAAAATACAAAATGATAATGGTGTTGTGGTAGCTTGACACACAAAATGAGAAATGATATTATGGAGAGCACTAGAAAAAAAATGCAGATCTTGATAAAAAAAAGAAAGAAAAACATTATTATGGAGATGTGACAAAAAACAAAATTAATATTATTCAAGAGATCATGAGAAATAATAAAAAAATCAGTTTGTGAGAACTCTGTGTGAATATGAGCAGCAAAACAACTTCATTCTTCTAGCATTCTAAAGAAGAAGAGAATGCGCTGTATTAAACTATTTTAAAAATTACAGATTGTCGAATGTGCTATTTCCATTATGAACGGTAGTTTTACCAGACCGAGCGCTTCTGTCTCGTAATTTATTCTGAGCATGCGTGGCACTTTGTGCATCAGAATTGTGTACACACAATCAGAATTTACGCAAATGGATTTTGTTGTCGGAAAATTTGAGAACCAGATCTCAAATTTTGTGCGACGGAAATTCCGATGGAAACTGTCTGATGGAGCCTACACATGGTCGGAATTTCCGACAAAAGGCTCCCATCAAACATTTTCCGTCGGAATACGGGGCATTAGAGTCTGCAAAAGACTTGAGACTGGGGTGGAGGTTCACCTTCCAGCAGGACAACGACTCTAAAGATACAGCCAGTGCTACAATAGAATGGTTTAGATCAAAGCATATTCATGTGTTAGAATGGCCCAGTCAAAGTCCAGACTTTCATTTGAGAATCTGTGGCAAGACAAGAAAATTACTCATCACAGATGCTCTCCATCCAATCTAACAGAGCTTGAGCTATTTGGCAAGGAAGAATGGGCAAAAATGTCACTCTCTAGATGTGCAAAGCTAGTAGAAACATACGCAAATAGACTTTCAGCTGTTTTGCAGGGAAAAGGTGGTTCTACAAAGAACTGACTCAGGGGGGCTGAATACAAATGCACGCTACACGTTTCAGATATTTATTTGTGCAAATGTGTGAAAACCATTTATCATTTTTCTTCCACTTCACAATTATGTGACACTTTGTGTTGGTCTATCACATAAAATCCCAATAAAATACATTTACGTTTTTGATTGTAACATTACAAAATGTAGAAAATTTCAAGGAGTATGAATACTTTTTCAAGGCACTGTACCTGCCCTTTACAAAAGCTAGCACTAAACATCTTCCTATTATGCACTTGGCTATAATGATTTTCTCTTTTTTTTATATATGTAATGCTGGTTTGTCAACTAGCAAGAAAGATGTATTTTGTAGCAAACTTGGCAATTTCCTTTGAGTGGTGTGAAAAATATTTGTTGTTGCTTGTTATATGGAAAATTCTGCTATTGTATGTCCTAGGCTCTCCATTAGTGATTTGTGGGTGTGCACACCTTCTATGGCCATTATAATGGGGCTCTTCTTGCTGGATATTTTTTTTCTGGAGAACATTAGAGGAAGAGCTAGGACATGTGAAGGTGGATAGGAGACAAGACATAGAAGAAAGGATGTGATGTCTAGATGTATGAGTTTACCTGGGGGCCAGGAGCTGCTGTCTGGATCAAGGACTTGACTGGCACAGCAATCACCTTCATTAGCAGACACCTTTCAACAGGCAACCTAAGTGATCCCTGGCCGTTTGTGGAGTGACACTGAGCACAGACCTAGCTAGCCAATCTCTCCAAGGCCCTTCCTGTCTGTCCTGTACTCTCCTCCATCTATTAGTGTCTCTACCCTCCTACTGTCTAGTCTGCAGGACTTCATCTTGCCAAACCTGCCGCCCGTTCTGCTTACACCACGCCTGTTCGGAGAGGACACACCACAGCCGCCCACTGTCAAACCCCATCCCACCCTCCTGCTGAGACTGAGAGCTGCTCTTCCCTGTACCCAAATACCACCACCACCAGAGTCAGCTCTAGGTGGCCGCTATGCCCCTGTGAGTGTGAGGCCTTAGGCAAGTGACTAATTTGCCTAATTAAAGAGCCGCCTCTGCCGCTGACAGCTGAATGTAGAACACTTGCAGGTGATTGTGTTGCCCCCCCCCCATCCATACCAGGCCCTTTGGCTCTGATATGGATTTTAAGAGGAACCACACGCCAAAATTAAAAAAAATCATTTTTTAAATAAAGGACCTGTCAAAAACTGGTGTTCTGTTTTTATTTACTTTTTACACTTTTTTGATGTATGAGTAGGGATACTACATACCCCATACTCATTCACATGGGGGGTGGGGATCTGTGGGTCCCTTCTTAAAAGGGGCTTCCAAATTCTGAAAAGTCACCCCCGCACCCCCACAATCACCGGGCCATGGTTGTGGGGAAGAGGCCCTTTTTCCAAGGTATTTTGGGGGGATTCTCCCTACCCCAAAGCACCCTCCATGTTGAAGGCATGTGGCCTGGTATGATTCAGGAGGGGGAGGTGCCCCCTTTCCTTGCCTGCCGGCCTGCAAGCTCGGATAAAAGTCTGGTGTGGATTTTGGGGGGACACCATGCGTGTGCCTTTTTTTTTTTTGGCATGGGGTTCCTCTTAAAATCCATGACCCCCCCACACATTTTGTTTTCAGAATTGGTAATTGCCGGCAGTTTTTTTTTACATTCAGCTATCAGCGGCCCGCTCCTTAGCAACCAGCTATTCATCAAATAGAATTTGAATCGTTTGATCAAAGAAAACTGATGTAAAAACTGAAGTCCGGGTCCATTTTACATTCGATTTCCTAACAAAAAAAAAGTCACCTAATGAATGAAGAAAACGGAACGCCCATGTGAGGGGGCCAAACTGCTTAAAATAGAAAGGTCAATTGAACTTACCCTTTAAAAACATTATGTGTGGAAATAACTGTGTGCCCTTGCTTACTTGACTAAGTATTTTTGTTCAAAAATTCCAGCTTAATACATTCATATGTTTACATTATATTACAAAGTACACAAAAGAAATATAGTTAACGTATGCTGTGTATAAACTCACACAGACACTGTTCTGGTATTTTATTATTTTGTGCCACTTTTATTTCACACAGTCTTAAGTCATGCTATAAAGACAATTTACAACCTTTTTAAAACTAATACATGCTACTGAGATAGTAGGTAACACTGAGCTTACTTATGATTTTATCTCAATCTAATAATGTTTATTTATTTGGGTCAAGATGTAACAGAGTGGGTTAGAGATTAATAGTGTAGACACAGAAATCAATAAACTATATGATTAGTTACAATGGGGATAATTTATTGTCTATTAAATGAAATCATATTTGGTTTTATTATTTATTTTTACAGGCATTTATATAGCACTGACAATTTATGCAGAGCTTTAAATACTGTACATTTACATCAGTCCCTGCCCTCTAGGAGCTTACACTCTAAGGTCCTTTTACTGAAGTCAATTTTGATTTGAGTTTTTAAACTTACCAGCATGTCTTTGGAGTGTGGGAGGAAACTGGAGCACCCAGGGGAAGCTTACGCAAATAAAGGAAAACATGCAAACTCCATCCCTGGCTGGGATTTGAACTGTAGACCCCAGAGCTGCAGGACCACCCTTTGATTTTATTATTGAAATATTTATTATATACATTTTCTAGTAACAATTACAATAACCTGGATTCTATTATTGGAGGTTGTTACCCTGTTAGCACAAAGTATAAGATGGTATCCATCTCGCAAGCAACAAAATGAGCTATTAAAGCTAAGCTCAAGGAAAACAGCTACATGCATAGCTGGTGCACATATATGGGAACTATTTTAACTGCTAAACATGTAAATTAAAGCAGCCATTTTTTTAATCCAGGCACATTGGACAGTCATCACTTACAGGGTGTGGCCTCACATTGCTGCATTACAGTAAAGCCCAACTCTGGGTACAATAAACTTTCAGGCATGGGATGAAAAGTTCCTTTACCACCGCCAGAACACAATTCTATATACAGTACTGTGCGTAGCTGATGCTACATACAGTTTATAAAGTGCTCCTGGCTGGTGCATGCATTATTAGTTTCACGCAAATTAACTATCTAAAGTTAAATCAAACCTGTAGATAGACATTAAACAGTATAAGCAATATATAAATGTTAACAATACCCATAAGGGTAATCTATCTGGCCTTACAGTTAAAACAGAAAGACAAAAATATGAGCATGACTACAGTTTTGAAAGACCCTGGGCACCCTAGGTTAGAATCCAGAATTAATTTGCGATGTGCATAATGCACCACAGCAAACAGTAGGCAAGGTCAGATTGCACTTTACAATGGGAGTGCGGTAGGGAGGGATTAAACAGAACTTATGCCTATTTACTGTACATAGAACACACATATTCTGCAGCCCTGGAACCCACAAAATGCTACTACTGTGCTGTGAGTGACAGTCTCACAGACACTTAAATCTCTAGACAAAGGATAATTTTTTAAAAAACTAAACTTTTTCAATATTTCTGTTTTTATTCACATACAATAGAATCATTTTGTCTGAGCCTACACTTAAGAAAAACTTAATTAAAGCCAGACATTGTTGAGAAAAACAAAAATTTAGTTTAGAACAGTGTAAAGCGTAACACTATGTATAACGTGCAGCAATCAGGAGTAAGTAACATACAACGCAATGCATAGATGCAGATGGTTTGGGTACACGGGTAGTAAATTAGTAATATAATGTGGATGGAATCTCTGTATATACACACAGCACTGTGCTGCCACCTCCCATTAGTACAATAGATGTTTTGGGTACTCAGGTAGTGATGTAGATAGATCCTTGTTAAATTGCTTTATTTATTTTTTTTATTTATTTCAGGTACTTATATAGCGCCGTCAATTTACGCAGTGCTTTACATATATATTGTACATTCACATCAGTCCCTACCTTCAAGGAGCTTACAATCTAAGGTCCCTAACTCACATTTATACATACTAGGGACAATTTAGACAGGATCCAATTAACCTAATAGCATGTATTTGGAGTGTGGGAGGAAACTGGAGTACCCGGAGGACACCCACACAGGTACAGGGAGAACATGCAAACTCCATGCAGGTAGTGTCGTGGTTGGGATTCGAACCAGCAACCCTTCTTACTGCTAGGTGAGAGTGCTACCCACTACACCACTGTGCTGCCATGCTTTACAGTATGTTAGTCATTTATGGTGCTAAATAAGAATAATATTTTTTACAATTTGTTACAATTAATTTCATTAAAGTGATTGTAAAGCCTCAAGGTTTTTCACCTTAATGCATTCTATGCATTAAGGTGAAAAACCTTCTGTGCTGCAGCTCCCCCCAGACCCCTCCCCCCCTTTTTCTTACCTGAGCCCGATCTGATCCAGTGATGTGCACAAGCGCAGTGGCTCCAGCAGCTAGACATGGGAGCAAGCCTGCGCGGGTGCCCCCAGGGAAAGTGGCTTTCTGTGGGGGCACCCAATGAAGAGGAGGGACCTATAGAACTGACGAGGCCCCACAGAAGAAATGGATCAGGGCTGCTCTTTGCAAAACATTTGCACAGAGCAGGTTAGTATAGGCATGTTTGTTATTATTATTTTTTAAGCAAGGGTTTACAACCCCTTTAATACACAGAATATCAACACATTTTTAAGGGGAAATAAAAAGCTTGAACTGATCACACAAAGACCCAAAACCTTTGGTAACTTAGCTTCAGTAATTTTAACCTAATTAAGAATGAAACTGGAACCTTACAAAGACAACTGCAACAACTTGCCATGAACAGGAAGCAAAAAAAACTCCAAAAGCTACACCAAGAGCAGATACAACCTAAACAACACAAAACAAACACAACCTCTATAACTCCTGCTATCAGCAACTTGGAACCCAATCCAGAATCCCAACATATCCCTTGTGTAAATGCCGGCAAAATGTGTATATAACAGAGGAACTCAGAATCTTAAATTTGTCAAATCATAAACTTTCCACACTAGAAATAACAGTCCCCTCCAAAGGCCTCACATTCTGCCCAACCACTAAATTGGATAATTTACAGGTATAGTCAGATATGGAGGAATTCTTCAGGAGACTAAGGTTCAAAGAATATTTTCACTGTAATGAAAGGAATCCCAGAACAATAGGAGGTGACAAAAAGAAAAAGAACTTCACACCTCTACAAGGATGCAACCCCAAACTGGATACCTATATTGACAGCTTCAGGCTGCGTGTCACATCCCTGATATCCATCCAGCAAAAGAAAATATTATACAACCTTTCACCACTGGAGTGAAGGGCTCTACACGATCTGTGCAAACCAGCAGATAAAGGGGGAACAGTCCTTGTGAGGGATACAGACAAATGTATACAAGAGGGCCAGAGGCAGCTGGCAAATATTACTTACTACAAAAAACTGGATTATGATCCGACCCAGGATTTTACTAAGCAATTAAATGGTCTCATTACAACAATACCAAGCCACCTACATTCAGAACTTATCAATGCGATTCCAGATAATCCAGAAATTGGAGACTTCTACATGCTGCCTAAGATTCACAAGCCAGGAAATCCAGGCAGACCCATTATAACAGGTATGAATACATTTACCGAATATATCTCAGGCCTTGTAGAAAACATGTTAAAACCGTTAGTCATGAACACTACTAGTTTCCTGCAAGACACCACTGATTTTCTGAACAAGCTTAACAATATACAACAATTACCACCAAAAACACTTCTAGTCACTATGGATGTAGAATCTCTGTACAGTAGCATTCCTCACAAGGATGGGTTGGCAACATGTCACAGTTTCTTATTATCCTCAGCAAACCACAAATACACTGCTGAGGATGTTACACAGCTCATCGAATTCATTCTTACACATAACTACTTTACTTTCAACAATGACATCTATCTCCAATGTATGGGTACTGCTATGGGAAGTAAAATGGCACCCCAATATGCAAATTTATTTATGGCTGACCTGGAGGACAATTTCCTTAACAGCATACAACAAAAGCCATATAGATATTACCGCTATATTGATGATATCTTCATGATATGGACTGAAGGTGAAGAAAATCTAAAACAATTTTTCTCATTGATCAGCACTTTTCACCCATCTATCAAACTAAAAATGGATTATTCGAACACAGGTCAACTTCCTAGACACTACAGTATACATCAGGATGATAAGCTTCACACATCGATATACAGAAAACCGACTGACCAATAAAGCTATCTCCATAAATCCAATTTTCACCCCCAACACACTAAACGAACCATCATACACAGCCAGGCCATCAGATACCACTGAATATGTTCAGACACAGAAGACAGAGATAAACATCTCAGGACACTGGCAGACTCCTTCCATAAGAAAGGTTACAAAGACAAAACAATCAACAACAGCATAAACACAGCGTTGAAAACCTGAAGAGAAAATCTCCTCCAATACACAGAGAAAAAAAAATAACCAAGTACCTCTAGTTACCACATACAACCCAACACTAGAAGGGATCAAAAAGATAATCAAAGATTTACAACCCATTATAACAGAGGATGAAACTCTGAAAAAAATATTCCAACAACCCCCATTATTGGCTTTCAGACAACCACCCAACCTCAGACATAAACTAATCAGCAGGAAACTTCACTCTGATTATAAAGTCACAAATAATGGAAGCAAACCCTGCCATAAAAAATACTGCTAACTGTGCAACCAGATCAATCCATCCAAAAGTATCACACACAAAATGGAACCTTCAATATCACAAGATCATAGCCGTGTACCGCTGTACCTCCAGTAATGTGGTGTAGCAAAAGATCTTATGTTGGTGAAACAGGACAGAAGTTGCAAGTGAGGATGAATTTGCACAGACATACCATCAAGGAACATAAGGAAGACAGTTTCTGCACACCTGTGGGACATCATTTCTCACAACCGGACCACACTATAGAAGACTTCAATGTTTTAGTTCTTAAAGGGAATTTCAGAACTATCCAGGAAAGGAAAACGTTTGAACGAAGGATGATACTTTTTTTTGACACAAAAAACAATGGCCTAAATTTAGATATTGGTTTCCTCACCCATTATACTACAGTTTTATGACCCCCTCTGTGACTATCACCCCCCCCCCCCCCCCAGTCTATAGCTTTCCCTCTGTCTTATCTCACTTGCTGATAGCTTTATTACCATTGCCATACACATTGATTTGTATGTGTTTGTTTTTCTTTTTCCTTTCCCTCAGAGATTTTTTTTGTTTTGTTTTAACATTTTACCTTGTGCTAAAACTTTTGTGAACCAGTACTGCTTGGACCTTGAAGAAGGGGACACACCCCAAAAGCTTGTCCATGAAAAATTATATGTTAGTGCAAATAAAAAAAATATCACGGACAGTACTCAATTTTCTCAGTCATAGTTGCACTAATATGGCTACAATCACCTCAAGTAAAATACAGTATAAAATTAGCAAGTCAATTATTCTGTACTCGTCAGTTAGACCAGTCTAACCTTGCCCCAGTAGAAGACCATTAGGTCGAAACGCATCAAAAGGGGTGGTTCCCCCCTTTCCTTGCTGCCTTTGCTTTTAAGTGATCACAATTTTATTTGTTTGGCTTTTTAGAAATTATTATTATTATACAGTATTATATTGTGCCAACAGTTTACGTAGCGCTTTACAACTTGAGGGTAGACAGTACAAATACAATACAATTTGATACAGTAGGAATCAGAGGGCCATGCTCCTTAGAGCTTACAATCTAAGAGGGAAGGTCAAGAGATACAAGAGGTAATAACTATGGGTGATGTGCTGATTGAGAAGATAAATGTACAGTTGTTAGGTGGGGGCCAGATAGGCTTCTCTGAAGAGATGAGTTTTCAGGGATCATCTGAAAGTGGATAAAGTAGGAGAAAATCGTACGGATTGGGGTAGAGCATTCCAGAGGATGGGGGAGGCTCTGGAGAAGTCCTGAAGGCGAACATGGGATGAGGTGACAAGGGAGTTTGAGAGCAGGAGGTCTTGGGAGGAGCGAAGAGAACGATTAGGTTGGTATTTTGTGACTAGGTTAGAGATGTAGCTGGGGGCCAGGTTGTGGATGGCTTTGTAAGTTATAGTTAGTATCTTGAAATTAATTCGGTGACTGAGTGGCAGCCAATGGAGGGATTGGCAGAGGGGTGTGGCAGACGCTAAGCGGTTTGTGTGGTGGATGAGCCTGGCAGCAGCGTTCATGATGGACTGAAGTGGGGATAGCCTATTTAGAGGTAAACCAATGAGGAGGGAGTTGCAGTAGTCGAGGCGGGAGATGACCAGGGAGTGGATTAGAAGCTTTGTGGTGTCATTGGTTAGGAAGGGGCATATCTTGGAGATGTTGCGAAGACTGAGGCGGCAAGCTTTGGATAGTGATAGAATGTGGGGTCGAAAGGTTAGTTCAGAGTCCAGGATTACACCTAGGACCTTGGCGTGGGGAGATGGGTTGATAGTTGAGCCGTTGATCTTGACAGGGAAATCAGGGGAAGTGGCACCTGAGGGAGGAAATATCATGAGCTCGGTTTTGGATAGGTTGAGTTTGAGAAAGTGATGTGACATCCAGGCTGATATGTCTGCTAGTAAGTTGGTAATGCGTGAGGAGACAGATGGAGAGAGCTGGGGGGTGGAGAGATAGATTTGGGTGTCATCAGCGTAGAGATGATATTTAAAGCCGTGGGAGGCAATCAACTGACCCAAGAATGTGGTGTAGATTGAGAAAAGGAGAGGTTCAACAACAGAACCTTGGGGGACCCCAACGGAAAAAGGAAGAGGAGAGGAGGAAGTAGAGTTGTAAGTGACACTGTTTAGAAATGAAAATCCCCCTTCTTTTACCTGCACCATGCGGTAGTTTTAATTTTCTTTTACATATTATCTGGATGAGAGCGATTGCCTAGTTTGGGCCATTGTGGCACATCGTGCCTCCAAAGTCTTGCGTTTGGAATTCCTACTTGACCTGCCTTGATGATCCTTGGAGGTTCGGTTGATGATCCCTTAAGGTTCAGTTGAAGTCCACCTTGCCAGCTCCTGGATATTCCTTTACCTGCCCGGTTGGGCTCACTACCTTATTGACTCCCTGTCACTGACAGGGGAGTCCACCAAATTTGGTAAGAGTACCTATCTTTTCTTACCCATTGATGTTGAGCACTATTGATGTTGGTTCTATCCACGGATCTATACCACCCCCACCAGTGGGTCCTTTCTGGACACAATGATGAAATAAGTGTAGCGCTATAAAATGTCCAATGTGAAGGCCGTTAGGCCAATTAGTTCGAAAAATGTATAATAAGGCAGAATCAACCATACATATGACAATAGGTAGTCTTCAAAAAAAATTTCAAAACAAGGACATCTGGCATCCAGAAGGAACACGCTCCCACCAAGAGATGAAAAGGCTTACCAGATAGGGTGGACCCAAAGGGACATACGCTGGGTTGGGTCGGCTAAGGCTTGGGTGGTGAGTGGCTGTATGTGGCCCGGAGAGATGATGTTTGTGAATGGTCCCACAAGTTACTGTATCCCTCTGAGCGGTACCTGAATCTTAAGGGGTGTGGATGGTCCCACGGATGTGGATGGTCCCATGAGTCACGGAGGAATGGAGTATATGGAACGACCAACCCGTTGTTGTATTCCTCAAGGCGATGTTTTATAAGTCCAAAGTTGATGGTGACAGATAAGGAAAGAAAAGGAATGGCCACATAGTGCGAATCCGTAAAAAGAAAATTTATTTAAAATGAAGATATACACTCACATGTACATCCGTATAGTTACATAGTTACATAGTTACATAGTAGGTGAGGTTGAAAAAAGACACAAGTCCATCAAGTCCAACCTATGTGTGTGATTATGTGTCAGTATTACATTGTATATCCCTGTATGTTGCGATCATTCAGGTGATTATCAAATAGTTTCTTGAAGCTATCAATGCTCCCCGCTGAGACCACCACCTGTGGAAGGGAATTCCACATCCTTGCCGCTCTTACAGTAAAGAACCCTCTATGTAGTTTAAGGTTAAACCTCTTTTCTTCTAATTGTAATGAGTGGCCACGAGTCTTATTAAACTCTCTTCTGCGAAAAAGTTTTATCCCTATTGTGGGGTCACCAGTACAGTATTTGTAAATTGAAATCATATACCCTCTCAAGCGTCTCTTCTCCAGAGAGAATAAGTTCAGTGCTTGCAACCTTTCCTCATAACTAAGATCCTCCAGACCCTTTATTAGCTTTGTTGCCCTTCTTTGTATTCGCTCCATTTCCAGTACATCCTTCCTGAGGACTGGTGCCCAGAACTGGACAGCATACTCCAGGTGCGGCCGGACCAGAGCCTTGTAGAGTGGGAGAATTATCGTTTTATCTCTTGAGTTGATCCCCCTTTTAATGCATGCCAATATTCTGTTTGCTTTATTAGCAGCAGCTTGGCATTGCATGCCATTGCTGAGCCTATCATCTACTAGGACCCCCAGGTTCTTTTCCATCCTAGATTCCCCCAAGATTCGGGTACCGCTCAGAGGGATACAGTAACTTGTGGGACCATTCACAAACATCATCTCTCCGGGCCACGTACAGCCACTCACCGCCCAAGCCTTAGCCGACCCAACCCGGCGTATGCCCCTTTGGGTCCACCCTATCTGGTAAGCCTTTTCATCTCTCGGTGGGAGTGTGTCTGTCTTCATTCTGGATGCCAGATGTCCTTGTTTTGAAAAATCTTTTTGAAGACTACCTATTGTCATATGTATGGTTGATTCTTCCTTATTATACATTTTTGGAACTAACGGAACTAACGGCCTTCACATTGGACATTTTATAGCACTACACTTATTTCATCATTCTTTCATTTTTACACCTTGCTGGTGTTAGCTGCTCTTGTCTCTTTGTTTGTGCAGCGCAGAATTATTTTGTATAGGTCCTTTCTGGACATCAACCATCCATGAATGCCCCTTCTGTGTTCTGACACAATTGGACACTCCATTATTTTACTTTTTCAGTTTGGGACTTTATAATACTTATCACAATATGCACCATCAAGTTTAAAGACTTATTTTAATATGTTGAATATTCACTCAACGCTGCATTTTTTACTTTCCATTCCATTGTTTTTGTCACAACGTATGTAGCTGCTTATTTGTTTGTTTTTTATTAGTGAGCGCAGTGTTTTTTGTACATTTCCAGCTTTTTTTTTTTTCCATAAAAGTTTTTATTGTGAACAAAATTTTGTTACACAGTTTTTACAAACATTGGGTGAATAGACAACATAGATCTTTTTGACATGACTTATTTCGCTGGAATATAGCGAGTCAGATATATGTTCAACAGTAAATCAGACGTATGAAAGAGTAAAACAGCCTCGAACTCGAGGTTTACCTCATCATCTGAGATCAGGAACCATCTTAGACAGGAGTATCACCTTGATTATGGTTTCAAAAATTAGGGGCTGGTTGAAGAAATGGCCGTGTGTAGTTAGCTATAAGTCCGTTTGTTCGTTCCTGAGCACGTGTGGGGGTGTCGGGCTTGCAATGTGGGGCATGTCCGAATGGGGAGTCGGTCTCGTCAGTTTTTGAAGTGTGAGGATTAGATGGCAAATTATACACCAAAGTTAGGGTAGTCATGGGGGTAAGTAGATGGTTGACGTTGTCTGTTCAGTTGGGGTCGGGGTGTAGAGAGGGGAATAGACAAAGAAGTGAATGGGATTGAGGGGTAAGGTGAAGGACAGAAGAAGGGGGGGAGGGAGGGAACTGGGATATCCCCACCCCAGTCTCCACCAGGCTTCAAAAGCATGTATGTTTTCGTGGGCGGATCCCTGTCTAAAGGGGGGTTCCCCCCAGGGTCCGCATTAGAGCGGGAGTGAGCGAATCGGTGAGTTTTGATGAGAAAGTGCGTATCTTAAAGGAATCAATTGGCTTATTCCAGACAGTCAGTCATTGTGGGGGGATTCGGGATGGTTTGGTCTCATAATGGAAGTATATCTCTCTGTGGTGCAGAAGTGGGTCCAACATGCCCACGTTCGGGAATATTTTGAAGGCGAATCTTTTGCAATGTGGATTAGTTCCTCCATTTCAGCCACCTTGCCCAAACGGGAAAACCATTCTGACAAAGTTGGGATACAGGGGGATCTCCAGTGGGCTGAGATGCATAATTTGGCTGCATTGATCATATGTATTCCCAGAGACTTTCTGTATGTGTGGGCTGAAGTGGAGGAATGGTGGAGAATGAGTCTGGCAGGAGTATAGTGCATAGGGTATGTGGTTACCTGGGAAGTGATGTCGTGAACCTGTTTCCAGAAAGTCTGGAGAAGAGGACAGGACCACCAGACGTGCAGAAATGTACCTATATCATTGGAGCATCTCCAACATTTGTTTGACGTCTCAGGATTAAATTTGTTCAGTAATTCAGGTGTACGGTACCAACGGGATAGGGTTTTGTAATTAATCTCTTGTATCGTAACATTGAGGGAGCCTTTGTGTGCTATTGTGAAAATTCTTTCCCAGTTCTCTTCCATTAGGTCTATTTGAAGTTCCCTTTCCCACGCCTGGCAAGCTTTGGTGTCTTTGGGGGAAGTCAGGGTAAAAAGCATGGAGTGGGTACTTGCAATCAAGTGTTGTTGCGGTGTGGTTTGGGAGCATAAGTTTTCAAATGGTGTTAAGTTTCTAGATAGAGACGTGTTTCGGTGCGTTGTTGCAAGAAAGTGGCGAATCTGGAAGTAATTCCATAGCGGGAGGGGTTCGCCCCCTGTATTTGTTGGAAGTGCATCACGGTTTAGAAATTTGCCATCTCTAAAGAAGTGTTGGGCTAATATGTCTTTGTGTGGCCAGGTATCATTAAGGAAGGTGTTGGACATCCCCGGGACAAAGGCTGGGTTAAGTCGGATAGGCGTACGGGGCCCTGGGTTAGAGGAGATTTTGAATTTTTTACATACTTCCCTAAAGCTCCTGAGGGTAGCCTCTATTAGGGGGTGTTCTTTTAGTTTTTTGGGAATATGGCATTGGAGAATCCAGGGGGTGTTTCTAATGGGCAAGTGGGAGAAAGAGCCTTCTAGTCTCACCCAGTCTTTAATCCCTTCGTGTACTTACCAGTCTACAATTCTTCCCAGGTGGCAAGCTCTGGAATAGTTCTGCAAGTCTGGTAGCCCAATACCCCCTTTGTTTTTGGGTTTCGAGAGTTGGGTGTAGCTTATCCTAGGTCGCTTGTGTTTCCAAAGAAACTGCAGGGATTGTTGTTTAATCGCGTGAAAGAAAGCTGCAGGGAGTTTGATGGGTATTGTTTGTAGCAGATAAAGGACACGAGGGAGCACATTCATCTTTAGGATGGCCGCACGGCCGAACCAAGAGAAATGGGGTTTATCCCACCTGCGTAGGTCCTCGGAGATTGTGCGAATCAGCGGGGTGAAGTTTTTAGCGTACAGGTCTGATAAGTATGTGGTCAATTGGATTCCCAGATAGGTGATGGCGTTTTGTTTCCAGACAAAGGGGAAATTATCTTGGCATTGGGAGACTAGGTCTTTCGGGAGAGATATGTTGAGGGCATGGGATTTTGAGAAGTTAATCTTTAGGTTGGATATTTGCCGAAATAGGTCGAAATCTCTTAGGAGGTTTGGGATCGAGGTAAGTGGGTCACTTAGAAATAGCAAAATGTCATCGGCAAACGCCGCTATTTTATACGTATGTCCTGCAATGGGAATACCTTTGATATTCTCGTTCGATCGCAGGCAACGTAGTAGGGGTTCTAGAGTTAATATAAAAAGGATAGGGGATAGTGGGCATCCTTGTCTCGTTCCATTCTGGATGGAGAAGGCGTCTGACAGGTGGCCGTTGACTTTGACTTTTGCTGTTGGTGTGGTGTATAGGGACATAATTAGGTTGAACATTCGGTTCTGCAGACCTAGGTGGCATAAAACCGCCCCCAGATAATCCCAGGCCAACCTGTCAAACGCCTTCTCCGCATCCAGGGATAGAAAGAAGCCTCTTTGTTTTTGGGAAGTTAGCCAATGGTTTAAGTTAATTGCCTTGATGGTGTTGTCCCTGGCCTCTCTGCCAGGAACAAATCCAACCTGGTCTTTTCCTATTATTGTAGGAAGGAGGGGAAGGAGTCGGCTTGCTAAAATTTTGGCAAAAAATTTAAGATCTACATTGAGTAGGAAGATTGGTCTGTAACTAGTGACTGAAGTGGCATCCTTCCCCTCCTTCGGGATGACCGTGATATGCGCTTCTAGTAATCTGTGAAAAGGTAACGTTGATGAGGTTAAGGAGTTGAATGTCTTCATAAATGGGACTGAGAGTATATCTACAAAGGTCTTATAATAAGGTGCTGAAAAGCCGCCTGGGCCTGGGCTTTTGCCCATTTTTAGTTGTTTGATCGCTCTCTTAAGTCCCTCTTTGGATATGGGGTTGTCTAAGTCACGAGCCTCTTCCCGGGGTATGGGTTTGGAGCTGAACTTCTTGAGTAAATCTGTGATAAGGGCTTTTCTAGTGGTTTGGCCTACAGTTTCGGGTTGCTGTGGTATGTTATAAAGTTCTGTGTAGTAGCGTTCAAATTGAGATGCTATGTCTGCAAAGTTCGAACATGAGTTACCTAAAGAGTCTTTTATGGTGTGGATGTTGGTGCTAGCTTTCTTAGATTGGATAGCTCTGGCTAGCAGCTTCCCGCACTTGTTCCCCTGTTCATAAAATAGCTTTTGATTTAGCATAAATTTGCATCGGGTTTTGCGGTTGAGGACTTCCAACAGAAGTTTCCTGGTTTGAGTAAGTTCTAGGAATGTGTCTTGTGATTGAGACTGCTTGTGAAGTAGTTCTAGTCTCTTTATTTTGTTAGTTAGTTCCCGTAAAGTTATTTGTTGTGTTTTTTTCCGATTGGCCTGAAGTGTGAGGAATTCCCCTCGGATGACGCACTTATGTGCCTCCCAGAGGGATAGGGGAGCTGTTTCGGGGTTGTCATTTTCCCTGAAGTCGTTGCCTAGGCTCGTGCAGATATGATTGGTGTCAATTTCTGAAGTGAGGAGGGATGGGTCAAGACGCCATATCTTTGTGACCAAGTTTCTTTCCGGGAAGGAAAGGGATAGGA
Source organism: Lithobates clamitans (assembly GCA_037952925.1). Classification (NCBI taxonomy): domain Eukaryota; kingdom Metazoa; phylum Chordata; class Amphibia; order Anura; family Ranidae; genus Lithobates; species Lithobates clamitans. Next base: position 6,123,650 of record JBBGZY010000089.1, on the reverse strand, counting down.
TGATCGGGTGGTGATCTGAGATGAGTAAGGGTTCAATGGTAGCCGATTTTAAGAAGGGGAGATCTTTTTGGGAGAGGAAAAGGTAGTCTAGCCTAGAGTACCTGTTGTGAGGAGCGGAAAAAAAGGAGTAGTCTTTCCCATTCGGGTGTAGGGTACGCCATGTGTCGTGTAGAAGGAGTTCCTGTATTTGTATCTTGATTTGTCTCAGTGCTCTGTAAGGTAGGGTGGAGGACCCCGATGAGGAATCTAGGATGGGCTGAAGTGTCACATTAAAATCTCCTCCAAGGATTGTAATCCCAGCTTGAAAGCCTGCAAGGGTGGTTGCGATAGAACGGAAGAAACTGACCTGGGCGGTATTGGGACTGTATATGTTTGCTAAAGTGACCGTCCGATTGTGGATGACTCCCTTTAGGAATATATATCGGCCCTCTGGGTCTACTAGGGAATCTGTCAGTTGCCATGGAAGGTTTTTAGAGAGCAGGATTGATACCCCCTTTGTTTTGGCTAGAGGGTTTGTGGCATGGAAGGAAGTAGGGTACATACGGCTTGCTAATTTAGGGGTATTGTTCGTGCGGAAGTGGGTTTCTTGGAGAAATACCACATCTGCTTTTAATTTACTCATCATGCTGAGGATTTGACTACGCTTCTCAGGGATATTTAGTCCTTTGACATTTTGGGAGACTACTTTGAGAGTGTTGTGTTGCGGCCTAGAATGTAGGGGATCCATGGTAATAGGGTAAAGTCTGGTTGGAGTATTAGGCACGGGGTGGGGTTGCAATTTGCCAATGTGGCCAATGTGGGTAAGTGTAATCCGTGTAGAGTCGTACGCTCTTTAAAGGTATTTAAGCGTTACAGTGGGAGATGCTACAGTGGAGACTAGGGGGGGATTGAAACCCAGATATATGACGGGGGGAGGGGGATGGGAGGGAGAGAGAGCATATAAAAGGGGGGAGAGTTGGGAAAGGGGGAGGGGGGAGGTTAGTCAAGTGGGGTCTAGTAACGGGGAGTAAGATGTACTTACCGGAGGTAAAAGTAGTCCGGCTACCTTACCCTGTTAGGGGTTGAAACGTCCGGTGTGGGTCAACTAGGATAGTCACTGTCCTGTTGTGTGGAGGAGTGGAAGGTGCTCAAAGAAAGGTTTGAGGGATGTTCTGTCCGTGGGAGGTCGTCCTGGGTCTATTCGACTTGTGTGGAGGGAGCCTGCTTTCATATCAAGGGGAAAATATGTGGTTAGAGATCTCGGATTGATGATGTGGTAACATTAACATTCAGCAATATAGACAGTTGGAACATTGAACTTTAGACTATGTTCCTAAAGATAAACTCGCTACGTTAGTAAACTTGGGGAGGTCGCCACCCAGCCAGCAGGTAAAAAGGCACAGGAAAAGTGGTATTGCTAAACCATCTATAAACATATCTTAGTAATAATACTGATACTGGTAGTAACAATAATATTAAAAATGGGGTCGGATTTAGTGCAAATTATGATCTCGTGTTGAGTAGTGAGGATATATGGGGGCGTGAGGTAACGTAAGCTCTAAGAGACTAGCTCACTATAATTTGGAGGGGTATTTGGTTATGGGGGGAAGTAAATATGGATCCATTGATGCTTAAGTGTAAGGTTTGGCCTAGGTGTGTTTCAATCAGCAGGTTAGGATATAGCTGTGCCTCAGGCCGTTGCTCTTTCCCAGAATGGACTATAGTTATTCATGGCAAGATTTAGCAGTGGGTAAGGTATGAAGTGGCCTTTTAATGGATATTTAATTGACGGTACAAAACTCAGCGGCTATGGCCCTGGAGTGGTTAATTCGATACAACCTACCCTCCATTAGGAAGCTCGTCCCACATGGAAGCTCCTGGCAGATGTAGAGCGGGTAGGAGTGTGCTGCTTAAGGAAAGAGCTCTTATCCATGCGGGACGAGTCCCCCCTCTTCACGATAAACATATCAAGACATTCACCATAATCAAAAGCATGAAGTAAAGTTCAGGAAAAAAGGCAAAAAAAAAAAAAAAAAGGGAGAGAACTCCCTATGTGGCTCAGAGCACGGTGGAATACCGTAAGTTCAGCATCTAACTTGTTCTTGTCTCGGAAGTTCAGTCCATCTTATTGATGCACCATCTTCAGTCTGGAGAAGGTACCTGAAAGTAAGGGGGGTTAGTGGGGGTAGGGAGGTGGGGGAAGGGGAAAAGGGAAAATGGCAAGGGGAGACCCAAGTGGTGTTGTGAGCTGCGGTGGATGACATCATGTTGAAGGGGGGGATCCATCCTAGGTTTCCAGTCATGGGCTCAATAAAGGCTGGCGAAAAAGTAAGGGTGTTGGTGGATCGCGTGGTAGCCAGTTGTTCAGCCAGACAGTCTTCCACTGGTGATGTGTGTGACTTAAGTTCTGCTTCTTAGAGGAGTGGGTTGGATTCTGTTGGGGTCTGTGGAAGAGGGGTGTCCCCCCGGGGATAAATTCCTGTTTTTGAGTTGGTGTGGGGGGGTAAAACGTGGGATCTTCAGGGGTTTCTGAGCTTGTAGGGATGTGAGATTGTCTATCTGTATCTGGCGGATCCTGTTCGGGTCCGGTTTGAAATAGACCACCGCAGGATGGGTTTCAAGTGTCGGTTGGTTTGCTGTTCTGTTCTAGATCTGTGGCACTGGAACTTGGGTTGGAGTGGCGACCTAAAAAAGACTGCAGCTCTGAACATGAGTTGTACTGTTCTCAAGCAGTAGGACAGGAAAAATTAAGGCTGATCTGGCCTAGCCCGCCTGTGGGCTGGGGACGCTGTTGGGCTTTGTTGGTCTCTATCCAGCTGATCCCTCTGAGGAGGTGGTCTTGGAGAGGATGATCTGCGCCTTCTAATGTGGAATTCATCTCTTATCGGGATAGCTTCCATGGAGTTGGTTCTTTGGAGCTGGGGGGTACGAAAAGCTTTATACCAGTCCGGAAGTTCGATGAATGGTATCTGCAAAGTATTGCAGAACCCCCTGAGATCTTCTGGGATTTTCAGATTGGCAGTGCGTCCAGCATTTGATGTAGACAGGCAAAAGGGAAATTTCCAGCGATATTGGATCCCTTTATGGCGTAGTAGGTCGAGTAGCGGGCGCAGGTCCCTTCTGTTTTGTAGGGTTATGGGGGACAGATCTTGAAAAATCTTGATTTCTGCACCCTGGTACAGTAAGCTGCGGTGCTCTCTGGCTCTTCTCAGGATGTCTTCCTTCAGTAAACCGCTGGACAATTTATTTAATTTTTTTGCACCTGCAAGGTAAAGGCATAATGTGCTAGTATACATCGCATACTATCACGTTATGTTAAACTTACCTTAGAACGAAGCCCTCCAGTGTCAAGATGTCATCGATGCATGCACTATTATCTTCACCCATCTTGCTTCTGGGTTTGTGGATTCTGGCTTTGTGACTGACCGGAGCTGCAATGACATCATGCATGCCCACGGGAGCCGCTGTTCATGGCACGGGGCTCTACAGAAACTGCGTGGTTGCCCATTCCTTCAGAAAACATGCACCAGTGATGTCACTCGCTGCATGTAAACTAAATATCTCCTAAACAGTGCACATTTAGGAGATATTTACACTAGCTATAGGTAAGCCTTAGTATGGGCTTAACTAAAGATAAAAGCAAAAGATGGAAGTTTACTTCCACTTTAAAAAATGAATCTATTTTGTAAAAAGCTTATTTTTTACATAAATAACCTATAAAGGTGAAAACGTAAAACCAAAATGTTAATGATTGATTTGCAGAAATTCTGGTCTGAAGACAGAAACTGCTAGTTGATAAAAGGTTACAAAACCTTTATTTCAGCAGGGAGCTAGCAAAGGTGTGGCAAATGGCCTTTATACATTATTCATTTCATCTTTTTATTGCTTAACATTCAGTGCCATTTTGACACTCTCAGGTACTGAAAATGACTGCTCTTGGTTTTGAACATGAATATTTTAAATTGTTAAAGATTGTGGGCTTTGCTCATGGCAGAGCTTTGTAAATGTATCAAACAGTAAAAACAGCTTTTGCCTAAATGAAAAAAATGCAAACAAGGCAATACAACACAATTAACATGTCAATGCAGTTATAGATAAAACAACACCTCAAATAAACAATAACATCTCAAATACAAATGTGCTGCAGAAGTCCAAATATCCTAAAGGATAAGTTCACCTTAAAAAAAATAAATAAATAAATGCTATTTTGGACTTCAGCATCAAATAATGTATGTTAAGAAGTTGCAGTCCGTGTTCATTTTATAGCACAGCGCTAAGGTGACATTTTCCTAAGTGTTTGTGTGTATTGAAATATTAGGAACACATTTTTTCTACTTTTAACTAGTGGTGAGCCAAGTGTACCTTGGTTCAGTTTGATGAAAATGATTGAAGTTTGAGTCCCAAATCCAAGCCCAGTTGAAATCAATGGGAGCTGTTGTCAGTAATGGCCAAGGGATTCACAAAGAAAGAGCATAGGTAGTTAAGCACTGACCTGGGGACATGTAACAAAGAACATTTAAAAATGATCATTTACCGTATATACTCGAGTATAAGTCGATCCGAGTATAAGTCGAGGCCCTAATTTACCACAAAAAAATGGGAAAAACTTATTGCCCCGAGTATAAGACGAGGGTGAGAAATGCAGCATCTACTGTAAGTGGAAAAAGAGGGTCAACAATGCCCATCTGCAGCTGTATATCTCCCTGTGTCCTGTGCATGTGTCCTGTGCATGTGTCATGTGTCCTGTGCATATGTGCATGTGTCATGTGTCCTGTGCATATGTGCATGTGTCCTGTGTATATGTGCATGTGTATATGTGCATGTGTCATGTGCCCTGTGTATATGTGCATTTGTCATGTGTATATGTGCATGTGTCATGTGTCATGTGTATATGTGCATGTGTCATGTACCTGTGTCCTGTGTATATGTGCATGTGTCATGTGTATATGTGCATGTCTCCTGTACCTGTGACCTGTGTATATGTGCATGTGTCCTGTACCTATGTCCTGTGTATTTGTGCATGTGTCATGTACCTGTGTCCTGTGTATATGTGCATGTGTCCTGTACCTGTGTCCTGTGTAGGGATGAGCTTCGAGTTCAAGTCGAACTCATATTCGACTCGAACATGGGCTATTCGCAAGTTCGCCGAACAGCGAACAATTTGGGGTGTTCGCAGCAAATTCGAATGCCGCAGAACACCCTTTAAAAGTGTATGGGAGAAATCAAAAGTGCTAATTTTAAAGGCTTATATGCATGGTATTGTCATAAAAAGTGTTTGGGGACCTGGGTCCTGCCCCAGGGGATATGTATCAATGCAAAAAAACTTTTAAAAAGGGCCGTTTTTTCGGGAGCAGTGATTTAAATAATGCTTAAAGTGAAACAATAAAAGTGTAATATCCCTTTAAATTTCGTACCTGGGGGGTGTCTATAGTATGCCTGTAAAGGGGCGCATGTTTCCCGTGTTTAGAACAGTCTGACAGCAAAATGACATTTCAAAGGAAAAAAAGTAATTGAAAACTACTTGCAGCTATTAATGCATTGCCGGTCCAACAATACACATAGAAGTTCATTGATAAAAACGGCATGAGAAATCCCCACAGGGGAACCCCGAACCAAAATTTAAAAAAAAAAATGACGTGGGGGTCCCCCTAAATTCCATACTAGGCCCTGCAGGTCTGGTATGGATATTAAGGGGAACCCCGGCCAAAATTTAAAAAAAAATGATGTGCGGTGTTCCCCTAAATTCCATACCAGGCCCTTCAGGTCTGGTATGGATATTAAGGGGAACCCCGGCCAAAATTAAAAAAAAAATTAACTTAAGGGGTCCCCCTAAATTCTGTACCAGGCCCTTCAGGTCTGGTGTGGATATTAAGGGGAACCCCACTCTGAAATTTAAAAAAAACAGCGTGGGGCCCCCCAAAAATCCATACCAGACCCTTATCCGAGCATGCAACCTTGCAGGCCGCAGGAAAAGAGGGGGGACGAGAGAGCGCCCCCTCCTCCTGAACTGTACCAGGCCACATGCCCTCAACATTGGGAGGGTGCTTTAGGGTAGCCCCCCAAAACACCTTGTCCCCATGTTGATGAGGACAAGGGCCTCATCCCCACAACCCTGGCCGGCGGTTGTGGGGGTCTGCGGGCGTGGGGCTTATCGGAATCTGGAAGCCCCTTTTAACAAGGGGACCCCAGATCCCGGCCCTCCCCCCTGTGTGAAATGGTAAGGGGGTACAAATGTACGCCTACCATTTCACTAAAAAAACTGTCAAAAATGTTAAAAATGACAAGAGACAGTTAATGACAATTCCTTTATTTAAATGCTTCTTCTTTCTTCTATCTTCCTCCGGTGTTCTCGTCCAGCATCTCCTTCGCGGCGTCTTCTTACCTTCTTCTCCTCGGGCCGCTCCGCATCCATGGCATGGAGGGAGGCTCCCGTTCTTCTCTTCTTCTTCTTCTCTTCATCTTCTTCTCTTCATCTTCTTCTCTTCATCTTCTTGTCTTCATCTTCTTTTCGGGCCGCTCCGCATCCATGCTGGCATGGAGGAAGGCTCCCGCTGTGTGACGCTTCTCCTCTTCTGGCGGTTCTTAAATAACAGGGGGCGGGGCGACCCGGTGACCCCGCCCCCTCTGACGCATGGGAACATCATGGGACTTCGCTGTGGCATTCCCCGTGACGCCACAGGGAAGTCCCGTCAAGTCACCAAGCGTCAGAGGGGGCGGGGTCACCGGGTGGCCCCACCCCAACATTATTTAACCACTTTAGCCCCGGAAGGATTTACCCCCTTCCTGACCAGAGCACTTTTTACAATTTGGCACTGCGTCGATTGAACTGCTAATTGCGCGGTCATGCAATGCTGTACCCAAACAAAATTTGCGTCCTTTTCTTCCCACAAATAGAGCTTTCTTTTGATGGTATTTGATCACCTCTGTGGTTTTTATTTATTGCGCTATAAACGGAAAAAGACCGAAAATTTTGAAAAAAAATTATATTTTTTGTTATAAAAAAAATCCAATAAACTCAATTTTAGTCATACATTTAGGCCAAAATGTATTCGGTTACATGTCTTTGGTAAAAAAAATGTCAATAAGCGTATATTTATTGGTTTGCGCAAAAGTTATAGCGTCTACAAACTAGGGTACATTTTCTGGAATTTACACAGCTTTTAGTTTATGACTGCCTATGTCATTTCTTGAGGTGCTAAAATGGCAGGGCAGTACAAACCTCCCCCAAATGACCCCATTTTGGAAAGTAGACACCCCAAGGAAATTGCTGAGAGGCATGTTGAGCCCATTGAATATTAATTTTTTTTTGTCCCAAGTGATTGAATAATGACAAAAAAAAATTTACAAAAAGTTGTCACTAAATGATATATTGCTCTCACAGGCCATGGGTATATGTGGAATTGCACCCCAAAACACATTCAGCTGCTTCTCCTGAGTACGGAGATACCACATGTGTGAGACTTTTGGGGAGCCAAGCCGCGTACGGGGCCCCAAAAACCAATCACTGCCTTCAGGATTTCTAACGGCGTAAATTTTTGATTTCACTCCTCACTACCGATCACAGTTTTGAAGGCCATAAAATGCCCAGATGGCACAAACCCCCCTAAATGACCTCATTTTGGAAAGTAGACACCCCAAGCTATTTGCTGAGAGGCATGTTGAGTCCATGGAATATTTTATATTTTGACACAAGTTGCGGGAAAGTGACAATTATTTTTTTTTTTTGCACAAAGTTGTCACTAAATGATATATTGCTCACACAAGCCATGGGCATATGTGGAATTGCCCCCCAAAATACATTTAGTTGCTTCTCCTGAGTATGGGGATACCACATGTGTGGGACTTTTTGGGAGCCTAGCTGCGTACGGGGCCCAGAAAACCAATCACCGCCTTCAGGATTTCTAAGGGTGTAAATTTTTGATTTCACTCTTCACTGCCTATCACAGTTTCGGAGGCCATGGAATGCCCAGGTGGCACAATCCCCCCCCAAATGACCCCATTTTGGAAAGTAGACACCCCAAGCTATTTGCTGAGAGGCAAACAAACCTCCCCCAAATGACCCCATTTTGGAAAGTAGACACCCCAATGAAATTGCTGAGAGGCATGTTGAGCCCATTGAATATTAATTTTTTTTGTCCCAAATGATTGAATAATGACAAAAAAAAATTTACAAAAAGTTGTCACTAAATTATATATTGCTCACACAGGCCATGGATATATGTGGAATTGCACCCCAAAACACATTCAGCTGCTTCTCCTGAGTATGGAGATACCACATGTGTGAGACTTTTGGGGAGCCAAGCCGCGTACGGGGCCCCGAAAACCAATCACTGCCTTCAGGATTTCTAACGGCGTAAATTTTTGATTTCACTCCTCACTACCGATCACAGTTTTGAAGGCCATAAAATGCCCAGATGGCACAAACCCCCCCAAATGACCCCATTTTGGAAAGTAGACACCCCAAGCTATTTGCTGAGAGGCATGTTGAGTCCATGGAATATTTTATATTTTGACACAAGTTGCGGGAAAGTGACAATTATTTTTTTTTTTTGCACAAAGTTGTCACTAAATGATATATTGCTCACACAAGCCATGGGCATATGTGGAATTGCCCCCCAAAATACATTTAGTTGCTTCTCCTGAGTATGGGGATACCACATGTGTGGGACTTTTTGGGAGCCTAGCTGTGTACGGGGCCCCGAAAACCAATCACCGCCTTCAGGATTTCTAAGGGTGTAAATTTTTGATTTCACTGTTCATTGCATATCACTGTTTCGGAGGCCATGGAATGCCCAGGTGGCACAATCCCCCCAAAATGACCCCATTTTGGAAAGTAGACACCCCAAGCTATTTGCTGAGAGGCATGGTGAGTAATTTGCAGCTCTCATTTGTTTTTGAAAATGAAGAAAGACAAGAGAAAAAAAAATGTTTTTTCTTTTTTCAATTTTTAAAACTTTGTGACAAAAAGTGAGGTCTGCAAAATACTCACTATACCTCTCAGCAAAGCTTGGGGTGTCTACTTTCCAAAATAGGGTCATATGGGGGGGGTTGTGCCACCTGGGCATTCCATGGCCTCCAAAACTGTGATAGGCAGTGAAGAGTGAAATCAAAAATTTACGCCCTTAGAAAGCCTGAAGGCGGTGCTTGATTTTCGGGGTCCCGTACGCGGCTAGGCTCCCAAAAAGCCTCACATATGTGGTATCCCCGTACTCAGGAGAAGAAACAGAATGTATTTTGGGGTGTCATTTCATATATTCCCATGGCATGTTTGAGCGATATATCATTTAGTGACAACTTCGTGCAAAAAAAAAATTGTCTTTTTCCCGCAATTTGTGTCACAATATAAAATATTCCATAGACTCAGCAAATAGCTTGGGGTGTCTACTTTCCAAAATGGGGTCATTTGGGGGGGTTTTGAACTGTCCTGGCATTTTATGCACAACATTTAGAAGCTTATGTCACACATCACCCACTCTTCTAACCATTTGAAGACAAAGCCCTTTCTGACACTTTTTGTTTACATGAAAAAATTTTTTTTTTTGCAAGAAAATTACTTTGAACCCCCAAACATTATATATTTTTTAAAGCAAATGCCCTACAGATTAAAATGGTGGGTGTTTCATTTTTTTTTCACACAGTATTTGCGCAGCGATTTTTCAAACGCATTTTTTGGGGAAAAAACACACTTTTTTCAATTTTAATGCACTAAAACACACTATATTGCCCAAATGTTTGATGAAATAAAAAAGATGATCTTAGGCCGAGTACATGGATACCAAACATGACATGCTTTAAAATTGCGCACAAACGTGCAGTGGCAACAAAATAAATACATTCTTAAAAGCCTTTAAAAGCCTTTACAGGTTACCACTTTAGATTTACAGAGGAGGTCTAAATTACTGCCCTCGATCTGACCTTTGCGGTGATACCTCACATGCATGGTGCAATTGCTGTTTACATTTGACGCCTGACCGATGCTTGCGTTCGCCTTAGCGCGAGAGCAGGGGGGGACAGGGGTGCTTTTTTTTTTTATTTATTTTTTTTTTTTGCTTTTTTATCTTATTTTTAAACTGTTCCTTTCATTTTTTTTTTGTTAATCATTTTTTTTTAAATATAATTTTATTCAACTTCTGGAGAGGGTAAGACAGCAGTACAACAGTATATACATAGACATGTAGGAATAAATGAGGACGCAGCCTCTATCAGTACAAAAGTAAATGAGGACGCAGCCTCTATCGATATAATATTCTTAAATCCAACATTTAGTTTATCGCAACATTGATATGCAGTCGTCAAACCTTATAACATATTGCTATGTGGTCAAGTAAGTCTCTCCCTCTCCTTTTCCAATTTTCACAAAGAGTCAAGAAGAATAGTTCAGAGCAAAGAAAGAGGGGGAGAAGAAGGGACGGTAAAAGAGAGGGGACATGAGAAAGAATGTTAGTAGAGAGCCAGAAGGGGGGAAAGGGAAATGTGTCTAAGGGAGGGAAAGGAAGGCTATAAGGAGGGGAATAAGGAGGCAGGGCAGAAGGGAGGAAACAAAGGGGCACATGGAGGCAGCAGGTGCACCCCCGGTCCACCGTGAGCTGCCTATATCTTAAATCTGCTCTAGCTACTCTTCCCCACTGACAGAACAGAACCTCCAGCAAAATGAATCCATGCTAAACAGGAGTGGATTTTCCCAGGCGGGTCTGACCCTCATCTGAGAAAATAAACATATTCCACTTAGACGAAGTCCTGAAAAATCGTTCGTTTTGGTTCCGGGCTGTGAGAACGAGATCCTCCATATTTTTGATGTCCTCCACTTTTCTAACCCACATACTAGCGGTAGGGGGCTGCATGGATTTCCAAAGTAGAGGAATGCACGCTTTGGCCGCGTCAAGAAGGTGGCGAATCAATGATTTTTTGTAAGCCTTGCCGGGTATATTGGAGGCATGAAGTAGGAAGAGGGCCGGGTCTGCCGCAATAGGGCGCTCAGTGAAAATCTGTGTCGTACTTTGAATGGTCTTACAGAATTGCTCCCACATTGGGCAGCTCCAAAAGACATGTAGGAGAGTTCCCCGATCGTTCTGGCATCTCCAGCAGTGATCTGAGGCAGATGGGAATATGATATGTAATTTTGCAGGAGTGTTGTACCATCTGGTGAGAATTTTATAGTTAGTATCCTGCATCTTTGTGCATATCGAGGATCTGTATGTGAAGTGTATGATATTCTGCTTTTAACGAGACGTGAAGTTACATTGCAAGTCCTTCTCCCACGCTTCAAGGCAGTGCAAGTGAGGTTCCTCTAATGGTGTAATCAGTAATTGATATGTAGCAGATAGGGCGTGGGACATTGGACCCTCTTCCGAGCAATAGGTTTCGTAAGTGGTCAGGGTTGAAGCATAATTTCCAGGAGGAGGGAGTGACTTTAGGAAATGATTAAGTTGAAAAGCTCTCCAGTAATCCAGACGGAATTGTCCGTCTGATCTCATGAGTTCGGATGTGGTGAGCCATCGATCATTCATAAGAAAATGAGAGGCTTGGAAACAGTTTGAATTTTGTAGGAGGTAAAAAAATGGGTCTGTGTAGCCAGGTGTGAATTCTGGTGTTCCTAGTATCGGGCGGAGCGGGGAGTTCGGTGACGAGAGTCGATATCGTGTAAATAAAAATGAGCAAGTACGCGCTGTCAAACCTATTAGGGGGTGATTTTTGACTTCTCTAGGTAAGGCGATGTGGATCCATGGTGTTCTGTTCAAGGGGATGGTGCATTGAGTTTGTTCCAGTCTAGTCCACTGTTTAGTGGACTGGTGACGATTCTAGTCAATTAGCCTGGTCAGATGGGTCGCATAATAATATTTGTGGAGGTCAGGGACTTCCAGACCTCCAAATGATTTGGGAAGTGTTATCTGGCATCTGTTTAGTCTGGGCCTTTTGTGGGCCCAGATGAAATCAAAGAATAGGGCGCTAGTTTGGGCAAAATAGGAGGAAGGGATTTGAATCGGTAGTGCCTGTAGGAGGTACAGAAACTTGGGTAGTATACACATCTTAAGGATATTGCATCTACCGAACCATGAATGTAGCCCTGTATGCCATTTGGCCAGTAAAGCACGAACAACTGACAGTTGCAAATATCTGAGAAATTTTGGAGGGAATAAGTGTGCCTAAATATTTTAGGGCCGTCGCAGTCCATTTGAATTTATAACTGTCTCTAAGTGTTTTAAGTAGGGTTGAAGGCAAACCAACACTCATTGCTTCGGACTTGTCAAAATTGATTTTCATATTAGATATACTACCATATGTTCGAAACTCCTGCAGGAGGTTAGGAAGGGAGACTAATGGATTAGTAAGTGAGAACAGCATGTCGTCTGCATATGCGGCGATCTTCTGCTGAGAGTCCCCCATAACCACCCCAGTTATGTCCGGGTTGGAGCGCACAGTACACAGGAAGGGTTCCAATGACAGGGCGAAGAGGAGCGGGGATAAAGGACACCCTTGACGAGTTCCGTTTTTAATCGCAAAGGGGTCTGATAGGACCCCGTTAGCACGTACCCGGGCTGTGGGCTCAGTGTAAACTGAATTAATCCAATTCAACATCTTATCGCCCAGTCCTATGTGACCCAAAACGGAAGTCATAAATTGCCAATTCACCCTGTCAAAGGCCTTCTCCGCGTCCTTGCTTAAAAAGATACAGGAGATCCTGCTTTGATTGACTACGTGTAGTAGATTAAGGACTCTGGTTGTGTTGTCCCTAGCCTCTGTAGTTGGGACAAACCCTACTTGATCTTGGTGAATCAAGGACGGGAGATATAGTTGAATTCTAGTGGCTATTATTTTAGTAAAAATTTTGAGATCTACGTTGAGGAGTGAAATTGGCCTATAACTCCCGCATGCAGTTGTATCCTTCCTTTCTTTGGGTATCACTGCAATATGTGCTAAGAGAGTGTCACGGGGGATATTCCCTCCCGAACCCAAAGAGTTGTAGAATTGTGTAGGTGTTCTCCAAGGTGTGGCAGCATGAGCTTGTAATATTGGGCAGTGAACCCGTCCGGGCCCGGGGCCTTTCCCAGTTTAATGGTTCATACCGCCAGTTTTATGTCATCTATGGAAATGGGTTCCTCCAGCAAAGCGCTGGCCTCAACGGGTAATTTAGGCAGTCCAGATTTGGACAGATAGTCCTCTATTTGAGATTGTGAGGAGGCTGGCTTCTGTATGTTGTAAAGGGAGGCATAAAAATCTTTAAATTCTTGTGCAATGCTTTGAGGGAGTGTAATTTTCTGGCCTGAAGACTTCCTAATATGCGGGATGCAGCTCGCTAGAACCTGTTCCTTCAGGGAGTTGGCCAGGATTCTGCCGCATTTATTCCCCGATTCATACGACACGCGCCGGCAGACCTGTATCTCAGCTTTGTCACGATATTGCATTATGTCTGTGATTTTGGCGCGCAGATGCAAGAGTTCCCCTGCCCCTGCAGGAGTTTGAGCATGTTTGTGTCTAGCCTCAGCCCTGTGTAAGTCATCAAGAAGCGTCATCAGTTGTGCCGAGCGTTGCCTCTTAATACGTGCACCATGTTTAATTAGAACACCACGTAACACTGCCTTATGGGCTTCTCACACAATGCCAGGGCTACTTTTAGGGGTGTCATTAGTCTGAAAGTAGGATTCCAATTCCCTAACTACATCTTTGTGAATCTCTTCGTCTTGTAAGAGGCTTTCATTCAGTCTCCAGGTCCACGTTCTAGAAGTGAGGCTAGCTGTTAAGGCATACGTCATTAGGACAGGGGCGTGGTCAGACCATGTAATGGAGCCAATTGAGGAGCTACGTATGGCGTGCAATTGGGCATGAGGGACTAGGAAGTAGTCAATCCTAGAGTAGTGTTTATGTGGATTGGAGTAAAAGGTGTAATCCCGTTCAGATGGATGGAGAAGTCTCCAAACGTCAATCAGTTGTGTTTTGTGTAGAGAGCGAGCTATGCGTTTCCTAGCTGCCAGTGTAACCGAGGAGTGTCCGGAGGAAGTGTCTTCAGTGGGAATCAGTGGGACATTAAAATTACCCCCAAGGATCAGCTGACCTCTAGTGAACCCCTCCAGAGTGTCCAATGTCTTTGAGATAAAATTATCTTGTTGGGTGCGTAAATGTTTGCCAGCGTCACTTCTAGACCCCCAATGTCTCCTCTGAGGAACAAATATCTGCCCTCTGGGTCAGTTTTCACCTCTGCGCACTTCCACGGAACAGAGCGTGAAATCAGCATGGACACACCTCGAGACTTAACTGCCCCGTACATAGAGTGGTACACCATTGGGTAGAATCTGTTCCTCAGTATTGGTAGATTACCTTCTTTAAAATGAGTCTCCTGTATGAATGCCAAATTGGCCTTGTGACGCTGGAGATCATTTAGCAACATGCGCCTTTTTTTGGGCACATTTAGACCCTTCGCATTCAGGGACAGCATAGTCACTGCCTCCATGGCCCCCAGACGTGAGTAAGGTTCTAGGAGTGAGGATAAACTATAGAGGAAGGGGAGCGTTGGAGGTGAGAGAAAAAGAAAAAAAAGGGGGGGGAAAGGGGGACATATTAGAAACCAGAGAAGAGAAGAGGAGGAAAAAGAAAAAGTATAAGAGAAGTAGTCTAATGCCGCGTACACACGGTCGGACTTTTCAGCTACAAAAGTCGGACAGCCTGTCCGACATACTTCCGGCGTACCTTCGGCGGACTTGCGGCAGACTTTCTTACGAACGGACTTGCACACACACGACCACACAAAAGTACGACAGCTTAGTACGCGGTGACGTACACCAAGTCCGACGAGACTATAAAACGGAAGTTCAATAGCCCGTACGACACCCTTTGGGCTCCTTCTGCTAATCTCGTGTTTATCTCGTGTTAGTAGAAGTTTGGTGAGAGACGATTCGCGCTTGTGAGACTCGTATTTTTCAGTTCGTTTTAACTGTTGTTCAGTCTGTGCTTGTGAGGTTTGTATCTGCTTTTCAGTGCGTTTGGTCAGTTGGCATTGAGAAATCTTTGTTTTATTGGCCGCTCGTTCCTGATTTTCAGGTCGTTCTTCACAGGCCTTGCTGTTCTTCAGTGCGTTCTGTTTAGTGCGTTCTGACCAGCCGACCGTTTTGAAGCCATGTTACCTGTACGTACTCGTCGTAGAGCTCGTGCATTGTATGTGCTTGGTGCTGTAGTTTATTCTTCAGCCCAAGACCAGTCCATGAACAGGGCGAGGAGGAGTTCATGGACCAAGAATTGGTTGCTTCAGCGTGACCAGTTCTGTCACATGCCTTTGCTCCGTGAGATCCGTGAGAATAATCCTGAGGATTTCAGGAACTTTCTCCGGATGACGGACCCCGTTTTTGACCGTTTGGTGGCTTTGCTGACCCCCTATATCAGCAGGCAGGATACCTGCATGAGGCAAGCCATCACTCCGGAGCAGAGGCTGGTCGCTACCTTGCGGTATTTGGCCACAGGGAGAAGCCTGCAGGACCTTAAGTTCTCGACAGGCATCTCCCCCCAGGCTCTGGGGATCATTATCCCAGAGACCTGTTCTGCCATCATACAGGTCCTGCAGAAGGACTATATTAAGGTAAGATATTTTTCTTTTATTAGCATCACATGTTCTTTTATGTAATCTTTGATAATGTAATGTATTTCTTGCTTCAAACACTGATTACCATCATTGCAATATAGTGTGAATGTCCCCTTTTTATCCTCACACATGCTGGAATTTTTTCCTGTTATTTTTTGTCATGCATGTATATTTTCCTTCAATAACCTTCCCAGCATGAAGTGATGGGAACATATCCACCTAGTCTACTCATTTTGAATGTATTTTGTTGGAGTGTATTTAGTGTGCTTATAATTACCAATTATCTAGATTTCACAACCCCCCCACCCCCCCACCTAAACTCATTCCAAATAGTGTGCTGCTAATTAGCAATTAGCTAGATTTCCCAACCCCCCCCACCTGAACTCACTCCAAATAGTGTGCTGCTAATTAGCAATTAGCTAGATTTCCCAACCCCCCCCACCTGAACTCACTCCAAATAGTGTGCTGCTAATTAGCAATTAGCTAGATTTCCCAACCCCCCCCACCTGAACTCACTCCAAATAGTGTGCTGCTAATTAGCAATTAGCTAGATTTCCCAACCCCCCCCACCTGAACTCACTCCAAATAGTGTGCTGCTAATTAGCAATTAGCTAGATTTCCCAACCCCCCCCCACCTGAACTCACTCCAAATAGTGTGCTGCTAATTAGCAATTAGCTAGATTTCCCAACCCCCCCCCCACCTGAACTCACTCCAAATAGTGTGCTGCTAATTAGCAATTATCTAGATTTCCCAACCCCCCCCCCACCTGAACTCACTCCAAATAGTGTGCTGCTAATTAGCAATTAGCTAGATTTCCCAACCCCCCCCCACCTGAACTCACTCCAAATAGTGTGCTGCTAATTAGCAATTAGCTAGATTTCCCAACCCCCCCCACCTGAACTCACTCCAAATAGTGTGCTGCTAATTAGCAATTAGCTAGATTTCCCAACCCCCCCCCACCTGAACTCACTCCAAATAGTGTGCTGCTAATTAGCAATTAGCTAGATTTCCCAACCCCCCCCCACCTGAACTCACTCCAAATAGTGTGCTGCTAATTAGCAATTAGCTAGATTTCCCAACCCCCCCCCCACCTGAACTCACTCCAAATAGTGTGCTGCTAATTAGCAATTAGCTAGATTTCCCAACCCCCCCCCACCTGAACTCACTCCAAATAGTGTGCTGCTAATTAGCAATTAGCTAGATTTCCCAAACCCCCCCCCCACCTGAACTCACTCCAAATAGTGTGCTGCTAATGAGCAATTATCTAGATTTCACAACCCCCCCCACCCCCACCCTCGTTAAAATTTGCTTGAATGTTCTGTGGTGTTGATTTGTCTAAAGCAAATATATGTTGCACTTTGCAAAATGCATGTGCACTCTACAAGTGCATTTGTTCCAGTGCTTTAGTAAATGAGCAGAAGCTCTGCTGATTTCCATCATCAAATCATATGCAAGCCTCAAAGTGTTTTCATTAATTGCCCTTGCCTGTGATTGTGTACTCCTTGCAACATGAATGCCTTTTTACATTACCTCATTTACTGTAAGCTGGTTAGCAACTGCACCTGCAGAGTGCGACAACTGCAGTCTTGTAGCCTTTTTAGTCCCTAAATTCCTGCGTGTCCTAAAAGTAATTTTTTTTAGGGATTTCACAACCCCCTAAAATGTAATCAATGTTCCATCAGAGGGGGTGAGCAATCTGATAAGTGTGCCTTTCCATATTAGTTATTCCAGAAGAATTAAATTATTGAATGTTATACTGATGCTGGGGAATAATGTTTTTAATTGTCTAATTTTCTTGCAATGTTAGCTTCCAAATTAATTGATTTTGGTTTTCTTGTTTGATTCCCCAGTTTCCTTCAACGCCACAGGAATGGCAGACTGTGGCATCCCATTTTGCCAGCCGTTGGGACTTTCCCAATTGTGGAGGGGCTATAGATGGGAAACATGTCCACATTGTGCCACCACCCCATTCGGGGTCATATTATTTTAATTATAAGGGGTTCCACAGTATTGTTTTAATGGCGGTGGTGTCGGCACACTATGATTTTTTATATGTGGACGTGGGGAAGAATGGCCGGATGTCGGATGGAGGAGTATTTGCCCAGACGGAGTTCTGCCAGCGTCTCCAGAGTGGTGGCCTGGGATTGCCACCTGATGAGGATAACGTGGAAGGACTCCCCTTTGTCTTCATTGCCGATGAAGCCTTCGCTCTCAGCAAGCACCTCATGAGGCCATTCCCCCAAAGAACCCTCACCCCGGAGAGGAGGGTTTTTAATTACCGGCTGGCCAGAGCTAGAAGAGTGGTTGAGAATGCGTTTGGAATTCTGGCCAGCCGGTTCCGCCTGTTTCAAACAGCCATTAATTTGGCGGAATACAAACTTAATTTTATCATTTTATCGTGCTGCATTCTGCACAACTTTTTAAACAAGCATTCTACCAATTATATAGGCACAGTTGGGCCTGAGGCCGGACAAATAGAAGCCAACCTTACAGGCCTGGATACTGTCCGTACTGGCTTGGCCCCCCAAAGTTCCCGTCAAGTTAGACAGCAATATGTTAATTATTTTATGGGTAGGGGGGCCATTGCAATGGGCCAGGATATATAATTTTTTACAATAAAAAAAATATTGCTGAAATCTGGCATTATATTTATTGCTTGCCTTTCTTTTGGGCTGTCTCCTAGGTTATGGTCGAGCAGTTGTAGTGCCAACTGTATTTGAATTTTAAAAATGTCTAAATAAGCTCCATTGCCACTGTAAACAACTTTTTTACAATTATAACCAAACTGATACTGAGCCTTGAAATAACAAACCACACATTTTTTAAAATCCTATAAGGAGATGTTTTTATTAATGGTTGTTATGCATTCAGTTCTGCATTTAGTATAAAATGTTCATAGACAAAAATATAATGATATCTTAATAATGTAACAAAATATAATTATATTTAAATATTTCTACCTAATCCACAAAAAAATATTTTTGGCTTTTTGATTTTCGCAAACAGGCTTTTTTTTTTTTGGAAAATCAAGTTTTGTTTTTTTTTTTTTTTAAAAGCAAGTTTTTTTATTTTTTTTTTTTGGTTTTTGCAAATCAAGTTTTTTTATTTGTTTTTGGTTTTTTAATCAAGTTTTTTATTTTTTTGGTTTTTTAAAATTAATTTTTTTTATTTTTTTGGTTTTTTAAAATAAATTTTTTTATTTTTTTTGTTTTTTAAAATTAATTTTTTTATTTTTTTTTGGTTTTTTAAAATCAATTTTTTTATTTTTTTGGTTTTTTAAAATTAATTTTTTTATTTTTTTTTTGGTTTTTTAAAATCAATTTTTTAATTTTTTTGGTTTTTTAAAATTAATTTTTTTATTTTTTTTTTGTTTTTTAAAATCAATTTTTTTATTTTTTTGGTTTTTTAAAATTAAGTTTTTTTATTTTTTTTGGTTTTTTAAAATCAATTTTTTTATTTTTTTTGTTTTTTTAAAATCAATTTTTTTTTTTTTTGGTTTTTGAAAATCACTTTTTTTTTTTTTTTTTGGTGTTTTTTAGAAAATCAAGTTTTATTTTTTTGTGGATTTTTGGGGTATATACGAGAAACAGCCCTCCTTTTTGACATTAGGTTAAACAGCCATTTATGTTCTGCCAAAAAAAGAAAGAGAAGGCCCAGAATGGGGTCAGCAAAACAGGAAATGAAGGACATGATTGATGTTTTGGGGTTTAAAAAAGGGCATTTAGATTCGACCCAAAACATCAATCATGTCCTTCATTTCCTGCTGCATACGATCCAGCCGATTACGCATTTCATCAATGTCTTTATTCCAGGCCATTATTTGACCAATTAGATGTTGGGCACTTTCAGAGGTGAAATAGTCACTTCTTGTTGTTGTACCTAAAGTGGAATGAAACCAAAAAATGTCTTTAGAAATATGCACACATACATAGTTTACCTTACCATAAATAAAGCTGTTGTCTCAGACACTGACCTGGTGGGGTGCCCATGTAGCCTAATTCCTCCACATCCTCGGGGGTGGCACTGTTGCTTGAATGAAGCACAACCAGATCCCCTAAAATAGAGTAGACAAATTAAATTAAACAAAAGGCAGCCATGCATAGATTAACGTAAGCTGGTGTGTCAGACACTCACCTGGTGGGGTGCCCATGTCGCCCACCTCTCCTTCCTCCACATCCTCAATGGGACTTGGGCTGATTGCCCAATCATGTTTTGCTTGGGGTGGACTGTCTTCTTGTTGTTGGCTGAGTGATTTTTCCCCTATGTGAAACAAAAAATTAGTAATCTAATTAGCACACAGATATTTTAGGACATAGTAATTTTCCAACATTTGTAGTGAAGTGGTTTGTGTAGAGTTCCTATTTTACTTTAATCTTTAAAATTATAAAGACATATCGGATAGATAGATATCAATATCTCAAAATATAGTTAATAATCTTTTGATCTCTCTCTATATCTGGAACAAAATCTCTAAATATCTAACTAAATGTAAAGCAAAAAAATTAAGATAACTTCAAATATTCAAAAAGAATGTTTTACATTTCTATATCTATCTATCTACCTATCTCTATATTTCTCTCTCTATATATATTTCTCTCTCTCTCTCTCTCTCTCTCTCTCTCTCTATATCTATATATATATATATCTATATCTATATCTATATCTATATCTATATCTATATCTATATCTATATATATATATATCTATATATATATATCTATATATATATCTATATCTATATATATATCTATATATATATCTATATATATATCTCTATATATCTATATATATATCTATATATATATCTATATATATCTATATATATATATAGATATATATATATATATCTATATATATAGATATATCTATATAGATATCTATATATATAGATATATCTATATATATAGATATATCTATATAGATATATCTATATCTATATAGATAGATAGATATAGATATATATAGATATATATGGATATGTAACGAGGTTTATTAAAAGATCGTTTAAAACGATGAACAAAAAATCATATAGGAAGGAAAAGCACATGGAGCAGTATACAAGGTAATAAACACAAGAGAAAAACACGACAAGTACTTACTTTTTTTAAGAACTTTCCGGATACGTCGGTATTGATCCGGCTCCCTGAGTTTCAGGTCAGACCATCTTTTTCTCAATTGATCTTTGGAGCGCTGGACCCCAAAAGATGCCTGCAAAGTCTCCACGACCTTCGCCATTATTTTGGCCTTGCGCAAATTTGGCCGTGCGTACGGTCCATAATTGCCATCATAGTCGTCTTTGTGAAGAATGGCCACCATCTCCACCATCTCTTTAAAACTCATATTAGAGGCCTTAAATCTAGGCCTCATAGATTTCGTTGACGTTCCAGCCTCCGGGCTGTCTCCACTACCTGAGGTCGTCAACATTTCAGGTGTCTCCGCCATTCTTT
The DNA here is from genome assembly GCA_037952925.1 of Lithobates clamitans. Lineage (NCBI taxonomy): Eukaryota > Metazoa > Chordata > Amphibia > Anura > Ranidae > Lithobates > Lithobates clamitans. The sequence goes on along the minus strand of JBBGZY010000089.1, from coordinate 6,102,655 downwards.
AACTCCACTACGCGCCGTAACAAAAAATGGGCGGAGAACATGAGTTAATTTCGAACGTCAGGGGCGGGCGACGCAGGCGGAGTTTCACACATGCGTAGTGTATAAAGAGCCTTGCGCACGTGTCGTACATACGTTCTGTGCGTCGAATTAGGGGGCGGAGAACATGAGTTAATTTCGAACGTCAGGGGCGGGCGACGCAGGCGGAGTTTCACACATGCGTAGTGTATAAAGAGCCTTGCGCACGTGTCGTACGTACGTTCTGTGCGTCGAATTAGGGGGCGGAGAACATGAGTTAATTTTGAACGTCAGGGGCGGGCGACGCAGGCGGAGTTTCACACATGCGTAGTGTATAAAGAGCCTTGCGCACGTGTCGTACGTACGTTCTGTGCGTTGAATTAGGGGGCGGAGAACATGAGTTAATTTCGAACGTCAGGGGCGGGCGACGCAGGCGGAGTTTCACACATGCGTAGTGTATAAAGAGGGGCCTTGCGCACGTGTCGTACGTACGTTCTGTGCGTAGGTGATAGTGGACCAGGACGTTACAAAACGAAGGTAATTTGAGATATATATTTTTTGGGGTTTATGGTCATGACTTTGTAGCAAGCGGCCTATATGGCTTGATAGATTGATGAGGCCTACATAGGGAGAAGATGATGAGGGGTTAGCAGAAACCTATAATAAGTGTTTTTGGTCTTGTGACTTTCTCTTTTCCAGATATAATGAATCCCCTATTTAAGGATCCAGAGTTCCTTACAGCTTTTATTTCGAAATATCGAGAGATGAGGAATTTGTGGGAGGTGAAACACCCTCAGTATTATGCCAAGCATGTGAGGAAGTCAACGCTGGAGAGACTTCTGTCCTTTGTCCAGGCGACCATCCCGGGAGCAACAATGGAGACAGTGCTCAAGAAAATTGGGGTCTTGAGGAACATGTATAAAAGGGAGCATAGGAAGATCCAGGAATCAAGGAGATCAGGAGCATCAGCAGATGATGTTTATGTACCCAAGCTGTGGTACTACAATCAACTCCGTTTTCTTGATGACCAGAATGAAGCCAGGGCATCACTTTCAACCCTTCCCTCCACCCTTCCCTCCACCCTTCCCTCCACCCTTCCCTCCATCCCAGCAGAGGCTGATGAGGAGCAAGCTGGGTCTTCCATCCTGGATGAACCGGATATGACCATCTGGAGTCAGGTAAATTATTTTAACAAATATTTACTGTACTAATATTAATGATGTTAACTGGATGTTATAATTGTCTAAAATAATTTTGCACTCCAAATTGTGTATACATATCAAATGATAGTAGTGGCTAAATATGTTTGGCACCTGCTTGAAATAATTAGGGTGTCTGATTAGACTCTTTTATTAAAGAGATGTATTCACATTGAATTTGCTAGTCATGAGAAGCAAACTGTGTGTCATTGATGAACCCAAAAAAAGAAACTAAAACTATTGTCCTTTTTTTATACACAGGATGAGTCCATCCAGGAGGAATGTGGGGAAAGTGGCAGGCAGGAGGAGACCGGGCCCATGGACAGCCTGGAGGAGGCCGGATTCACCATCATCCTGGAGGAGGCTGGGCCCAGTGTCAGGCAGGAGGTGGCTGCTCCCAGTGAGGTGGCTGGGCCAAGTGAGGTGGCTGGGCCAAGTGAGGTGGCTGGGCCCAGTAGGAGCCTGACCCAATCCCAAGTGCCTCCCCTCCACCTTCCCAAAAAAAGGGCCAGGAAGGGGATGGTCACACAGGACGCATCCCTGCGCCTCATGCAAGAGGCCACCCGTTTTTTAACGAGCCCCCCCGAAGCGGAAGAATCCTATGGCTGCTACTTAGCCAGCAGGCTTCTTCAGATGGATTGGGAGCAGCGCCTCATTTGTGAGCGCCTATTTGGGGAAACAATCCATAAGGGGCTGCAGGGCACGCTAACACAAAACACCCAACTACATGAGGCAGCCCCCCCTCCTCCTCCTCCTCCTCCTCCTCCTCCTCCTCCTGCCACAACTGAAACACCAGAGCCACAGCCTCAAAAGAAGGCTACAGGGAAGGCTGCAGGGCAGCGTGGAGGAAAGGCTGCAGGGAAGAGAAGAAAGTGATGACCTGGGTTCAGTCTGGTCTGACAGAAGACGCAGGCTGTTGTAGGACCACAGTCTGGGGACATCTAGATCATCTGCTGGTGCTGTTGATCTCTGGGATTCTTGGACCAGATTGTGCTCCCTCTTATATGGACTCCGCAAGATCCCAATTTTCTTGTACACCGACTTTTTCCAGCGTTGACTTCCTCTTTATTTTATTTTGACCATGAATAAATGGATCTTTTTTGAGTTTAGCAAAAGACTTTATGTGTTTTCTTTTAAATCATTGATTTTACACACAATGTTAAATTAACAAGGGACAACAATCTCATTGAGTTTTAAAAAAACACACCAAAAATACATTACTAATGTTAATAATGTTCAAGTGGTAAGTCTTGAAAATAAAAAAATCTACATAAACAAAAACGGTGCTTTGGGTTAACTTTATCTAAAAACTAAAAAAAAATAGAATAATGGGTTCTTTGTGGTAACTTTACAAACCTAAAAAAAAAATAAAATAAGGGAAAAAGTATTATTAGTATGGAAACATTGTTTATAAAAAGCATACTATATCATTCATGAGATCAAAGAGAAAAAGAATCCAGAAATCAGTTTGGGAGAACTCTGATTATGAACAGCAAAACACCTTCGTTCTTTAGAGCATTCGTAAAGAAGAAATAAAATGCGCTGCATTCAACGATCACAGATTTTGCAGCGTGATGAATGTGCTACCTACAATACGAACACTAGTTTTACTAGACCGAGTGCTTCGGTTTAGTTTTTGCTTATGAACATGCGTCGTTTTTTTGTCCGTAGGACTAGCATACAGACGAGCGGACTTCGGGGTCCGTCGTAGTTACGACGTAAAGATTTGAAGCATGTTTCAAATCTCAAGTACGTCGGATTTGAGGCTAAAAAAGTACGTTGAAAGTCCGGAGAAGCCCACACACGATCGGATTACCAGCCAGCTTTAGTCCGTCAGCGTCCGTTGGACTTTTGTAGCTGAAAAGTCGTGTGTACGCGGCATAAGTATGTAGCACAGTAGTGCTAGAACGCTCACTAGTACGGGACTAATAATCGAGCGCAGGCCTATGTGAGAACGTGGAAAGGAACAGCCAGTGATGGGGCACCGGGTCTCCCCACTCCGCAATAAAATATAACTTAACTAAAATGATAATGGTTAGAACTCACATTTGTGAAGAATACGTTTAGTGAGAAAACGTGTAAACTTCTTTCAGAGGTTTAATTCCAAAAACATATAAAATGTGTATACCAGTCAATCCCCGAGCCTGATCATAATAACAACTGAACTCGTATTAGCCTCCCTCTAACTTTGTCCCACAGCTGGACGATAGTTAGGCTCTAAATCCAGCAGGAAACAAGACAGCCCCCGACCCCCGAGGATCTATGAGCATATGTAAGTACAATTTGTCCAGTTCTCTGGCTATAGCTCCCTTCACCCCCTCCGGGTTCAAGCCATCTATCCTCCTCCACCCTGGTCCCCATCCCCATCTCCTTTTACCAGACACGCAAAATAAGAACACATTCCTCCCAACTGTCTCTCAGCATGGTGTTGACCATTCCCTCCACGTTCACCCGGCCAGGGCTCCGTCCCGCAGGACACATGGCCTGAAGGGGGGCGATGCTAGAGTATACCACCAGAGGTCTCCTTTATATAGCAGGCCTATAGAGGCTATCAAGGTCTCGGAGGCAATTTGTATCTATATCCCCACCCCTCAAAATCTTTAAAACAGAGATAGCCCTTTAAGATGACTGGAGAAACTAGGGACGGGGAGGGGAGAGTCCAGCACCACACTCGAAGCATTGCTAACCATAACAGCAAAACACGAGTGTATAACAATTTCTCCCTTTACCAAAGCTATAGAGAGCAATCTATGGGAAGCGCTTACACGCACCTCGTCTCATCTCTATTCCCTTTCAGGGAAGTACTATTTCCTGCAAGTTCTTACATACGATGCCAGTGAATGTCTCTGGGAGTGTAGGAGAATCCAGACGTAATCCCCCACTGCTCTCATGTGTAGGTATGGTACAGTATGTAAATATCCCCTATGATAGGAATAGGTAGTGACAGGTACTCTTTTTTGAAAAAATTGGGGTCTATTAGACCCTAGATCTCTCCTTTGCCCTCAAAGCATCTGACCAAACCAAGATCTGTGTGATAAAATGCTTTCCCAATTTCCCAATAGCGCTGCTTACATCCGGCGAAATCTAAGTCATGAAATGCTCGTAGCTTCCAGCTTCTTAGGCCATAGAGATGTTGGGAGCCACTCTGGTCTATGATCAGCTCCATGGTCAGCTGGCTAAATCACCGGCTGCATTCTCAGGTTCCCTGTTGAGACAGGAGAGCCAGAGAAAAACACGGAAGACAGTGGGGGGGTCATTCCCTCCCACTGCTTGTAAAAGCAGTCTAGAGGCTAATTAACTGCTAGGATTGCTTTTACATGAAAGCCGACCGCTGGCTGAAAAGAATGATACCAAGATGATACCTAAACCTGCAGGCCTTATTCTGGTATAACCACTCAAAGTCGTGAATGGCGTACCTGAAGACGAAAAAATGGTTAACAATAAAACACAGTAAACAGTAAAATATAAAAAATTGCATACCTGAAAACCAAACATGATAAAACATAATAACAATAAAACATTTCAGAATAGAATACAGTAAAAAAGAGCAGAACAATAGAGAGAGAATATAGAGAGAGAGAGAACAATGAAACAACAACATTTTTTTTTATTTTATATATTTTTTGTGTTTTTTTTTTTACACTTTTTTTTGTAACTGGAACTTTTATAACTGTAACCGGTTCCAGGTTTGGGACTCTCAAAATGCGATGGCATCTTGGGAGACCCTGTGAAAGTGTGCCTAGTCTGTGCAATGCTGTATCCTACGCTAATACTCAACTAGTGAATGGTAGCGTTCAAAACATTCACCAATGCAAAGACCAGGATTGTCAGGACAGGAGGGACAATAATAGCGGGCGTCATGCCTATATCCGCACTTGCTGCAGACACAACATCTTTTTTGGGGGAGTTCGTTGGGTAGGGGTACTCGGGAGGACATAAAAATGCCTCTCATGCAGCCGACTGCATTTGGTTGGGGATGTGAATGGGGGAAGTACGGGTGCTGCAGAAGCGGTGGGTTCCCAATTAGGATTGGCGAATGCAGCAGGAAGGGCACTATGTACATGACGGGCCTGTTTGTCTTCTTCTTGGTGGCAGCGGGACACTACTTGTGCTTGCCACCTCACCAGCTTGAACTGCACTTATGGGACTTTCCACGTCACCAAGTGTTACTGCAGTGCTGGTTTGACGATGACCGGGGTGTACTAGGCCGCTGGTGCTTGCCAGTTCACCAAAACGATACCAAAAAAACTATTAGCGATCGCAGGGATCAGGCCTGACTCTGCGAATGCTGCAGTTATGTGTTTAGTGTTTTGTAAGTGACAGTGATCGATCGATACTGCACTTGGGTGGGCTGGGCCGGGCGGAGGGGCAAAACGCAGGTGCTAGCAGGTATCTGGGCTGATCCCACTAACACTGCGTTTTTGGGAACCCTAAACTGCTGGGGACGCTAGTATTGATCTGATCGGTTCAGATATTGATCCGTTCAGATACTATACCACTAAGGGAGGTGTACGGTGCATGCGTGGCTGTTAGCGGTACTGGTGCTAACCTGACGCTGCTTGGGGCTGGTGCTTGCCAGTTCACCAAATATTGTACCACTAAGGGAGGCGTATGCTGCATGCTTGGGTGTTAGCGGTACTGGCGCTAACCTGACGCTGCCTGGGGCGACGCATATCACCGTCGGGTGATCAGGGGGCTAAACCTTTATTCGGTAATTAAATGCGGGTGCCCTGACACTATAAAAAATAAACTAACTAACCAGCGTCACCCGTAACAGTTATACGGTGATCACTGGTGAAAGGGTTAACTAGGGGGCAATCAAGGGGTTAAAACCTTTATTAGGTAGTATATGGGGGTCCCTGACGCTATAAAACGCTGACGGAAAAACTATATATTTACCTCCCTAACTAGCATCACCAGTGATACTAATACAGCGATCAGAAAAATGATTGCTTAGTGACACTGGCGACGGGGGGGTGATCAAGGGGTTAAAACTTTATTAGGGGGGTTAGGGGGTACCCTAGACCTAAAGGGGGCTAACACTAACTGCCCTACCACACTAACTGTCACAAACTGACACCAATGCAGTAATCAGAAAAAAAAAACTGCTTGGTGTCAGTGTGACGGGGGAGGGGTGATTAGGGGGTGATCGGGGGTGATCGGGGGGTGATGGGGGTGTAATGTGTGCCTGGCATGTTCTACTTTATGTGTGTTGTGTTTTACACTCACATTGATGTCTTCTCTCCTCGGCGCCGGAATGGAAAATACCGAGTCGAGGAGAGATGACATAATTTCCTCTGCTGCTGTTTACTATACAGCAGCAGAGGAATGATCTCATTGGCCGGGAGCTATCGTGAGGGGGGCCATGAATGGATGACCTCCCCCTCACCTCCGATCACCGGGGGACAAATGCCGACCGCCTCGGGCACCGGGGGGGTCCGAGGTACATGATTCTGCCTGCCCGTGCCATTCTGCCGACGTATATCGTCGTGAGGCGGTTCGCAAGTGGTTAAGAACCGTCAGAAGAGGAGAAGCATCATGGATGTGGAGTGGCCAAAAAGAAGATGAAGAGAAGATGATGAAGAGAAGAAGATGAAGAGAAGAAGATGAAGAGAAGAGCGGGAGCCTCCCTCAATGCCATAGATGCGGAGCGGCCCAAGGAGAAGAAGGGAAGAAGATGCCGCGGAGGAGATGCTGAATGAGAACCAGAAGAAGAAGAAGATGAAGGAAGATATAAGATGGAAGAAAGAAGAAGCATTTAAATAAAGGAATTGTCAAAAACTGTCTCTTGTCGTTTTTAACATTTTTGACAGTTTTTTAGTGAAATGGTAGGGGTACTTTTCACACAGGGGGGAGGGCCGGGATCTGGGGGTCCCCTTGTTAAAGGGGGCTTCCAGATTCTGATAAGCCCCCCGCCCGCAGACCCCCACAACCACCGGCCAGGGTTGTGGGGATGAGGCCCTTGTCACTACCCCAAAGCACCCTCCCAATGATGAGGGCATGTGGCCTGGTATGGTTCAGGAGGGGGGGCGCTCTCTCATCCCCCCTCTTTTCCTGTGGCCTGCCAGGTTGCGTGCTCAGATAAGGGTCTGGTATAGATTTTTGGGGGTCCCCACGCCGTTTTTTTTTTAATCTTGGCACGGGGTTCCCCTTAATATCCATACCAGACCTGAAGGGCCTGGTATGGAATTTAGGGGGACCCCCACATATTTTTTCTTTTTAATTTTGCCCGGGTTCCCCTTAATATCCATACCAGACCTGAAGGGCCTGGTATGAAATTTAGGGGGACCCCCACGGCATTTTTTTAAAAAAATTTGGCCGGGGTTCCCCTTAATATCCATACCAGACCTGAAGGGCCTGGTATGGAATTTAGGGGGACCCCCCACGTCATTTTTTTAAAAAATTTTGGTTCGGGGTTCCCCTGTGGGGAATTCCCATGCCGTTTTTATCAATGAACTTCTATGTGTATTGTCGGACCGGCAATGCATTAATAGCCGCGAGTAGTTTTAAATGACTTTTTTTCCTTTGAAATGTCATTTTGCTGTCAAACTGTTGTAAACACGGGAAACATGCACCCCTTTACAGGCATTCTATAGACACCCCCCAGGTACGAAATTTAAAGGGATATTACACTTTTAATGTTTCACTTTAAGCATTATTAAAATCACTGCTCCCGAAAAAACTGCAGTTTTTAAAACTTTTTTTGCGTTGATCCATGTCCCCTGGGGCAGGATCCAGGTCCCAAAACACTTTTTATTACAATAACTTGCATATAAGCCTTTAAAATTAGCACTTTTGATTATTCATGTTCGTGTCCAATAGACTTTAACGGTGTTCGCGTGTTCGAACAAATTTTTTGCCTGTTCGCATGTTCTGATGCGAACCGAACGGGGGGGGTGTTCGGCTCATCCCTAGTCCTGTGTATATGTGCATGTGTCATGTGTATATGTACCTGTGTATGTGTCATGTGTATGTGTCCTGTGTATGTGTGCATGCGTCTGTGTGTATGTGTCTGTGTGCATCCTACCTGTGTCCTGTGCATGCCAAAAAAGGGGCTAAAAATTTTGACTTATACTCGAGTATATAGGGTACTTACTTTAACATACTTGCTTTGCTTACATATAGTACAGCAACCCAATATGATTGATTTCCATGCTAAAATAATGTTATAATAGGTAGTTTTTGTGTAGCAGTAATGCAATAATAGGCATAACTTTTTTATTAACGTACACAGGCCATTCAAATTCCACATGTTAATAGAGTAATTAATTCTCTATGTTAACACTTCTTCTTTTTCTGTTTCTTTGCAAGCAAATAGGGAATTGTAAATAGAAGCAATGGGACATCACTGAGTTCTTGATAAAGGAAGGTTGCAGGCTGGTCAACATCCGCAGAAGGATACAGAATGTTTATGGTTATGATACCATAGACAAGAGCAAACAACAGAGATGGGTGTGGTTTAAAGTGGTAGTAAACCGCTGGTGGTTAAAAAAAATAAAAAAAGCCTGCGAGGCAATGTTTAGTATGCTAGTATGCATAGCACATTATGAGAAACTTACCTTAGAACTAAGCCCTCCCGTGTTGCGATGTCACCGCTGAGATGGCTGACACCTTCCCCTGGTCTTTTGCAAGTTTAGGAGATATTCACAGTACCTACAGGTAAGCTTTATTATAGGCTTACCTGTAGGTACAAGTGGTAGTACAGAGTGTTCTACCACTTTAAAGAGGGGGAAACCAACACTGAAGGCAAACCATGCAGTGGGAGACCATCAGCTGCAACCACTGATATAAATTGTGAGCAAGTGGACAAATTGGTTTGCATGGACATACAAGTCACAATCTGTGACATGCTACACAACTGGACTGTGGTCACAATGCCATACAGAAGATGGTGGAAGACTTTGGGTATCGGAAAGGGTGTGCAAAGTGTGTACCGTGGCAATTGATAGCAGATTTGAAGAGAAGGGTGCAAGTTGTTACATAGTAGGTGAGGTTGAAAAAAGACACAAGTTCATCAAGTCCAACCTATGTGTGTGATTATATGTCAGTATTACATTGTATATCGCTGTTTGTTGTGGTTGTTCAGGTGCTTATCTAATAGTTTTTTGAAATTATCGATTGTTCCCCGCTGAAACCACCGCCTGTGGAAAGGAATTCCACATCCTTGCTACTCTTACAGTAAAGAACCCTCTACGCAGTTTATAATTAAACCTAATCTCTTCAAAATTTAATGAGTGGCCACGTGTCTTATTAAACTCCCTTCCACTGAAAAGTTCTATCCCTATTGTGGGGTCACCAGTGTGGTATTTGTAAATTGAAATCATATCCCCTCTCAAGTGTCTCTTCTCCAGAGAGAATAAGTTCAGTGCTCGCAACTTTTCTTCACTAATAACTAACTAATATCCTCCTGTCCGTTTATTAGCTTTGTTGCCCTTCTCTGTACTCGCTCCATTTCCAGTACATCCTTCCTGAGAACTGATGCCCAGAACTGGACAGCATACTCCAGGTGAGGCCGGACCAGAGTCTTGTAGAGTGGGAGAATTATCGCTTTATCGCCTGATTTATATTCTGTTTACTTTGCTAGCAGCAGCTTGACATTGCATGTCATTGCTGAACATCTATCAGGACCCCCAGGTCCTTTTCCATCCTTGATTCCCCCAGAGGTTCTCCCCCAGTGAGTAGATTGCATTCATATTTTTGCCACCTAAATACATTATTTTACATTTTTACACATTAAACCCTTATTTGCCATGTAGTTGCCCACCCCATTAATTTGTTCAGATCTTCTTGCAAGGTTTTCACATCCTGTGGAGAAGTTATTGCCCTGCTTAGCTTAGTATCATCTGCAAATACAGAGGTTGAACTGTTTACCCCACCCTCCAGGTTGTTTATGAACTAATTAAATAGGATTGGTCCCAGCACAGAACCCTGGGGGACCCCACTTTCCACCCCTGACCTTTCCGAATACACCCATTTATCAATACCCCTTGAACTCGCCCTTGTAGCCAGTTTTTAATCCATGTACTCACCCTATGGTCCATACCAATGGACCTTACTTTGTACAGTAAACGTTTATGGGGAACTGTGTCAAATGCTTTTGCAAAATCCAGATACACCACATCTACGGGTCTTCCTTTATCTAGATGGCAGCTCACCTCCTCATAGAAGGTTAATAGATTGGTTTGGCAAGAACGATTCTTCATTAATCCATGTTGATTACTGCTAATGAAACCATTTTCATTACTAAAATCTTGTATATAGTTCCTTATCATCCCCTCCAGGAGCTTGCATACTGTGTTAGGCTAACTGGTCTGTAATTCCCTGGGATGTATTTTGTCCCTTTTTTAAATATTGGTGCTACACTGACTTTTCTACAATCAGCTGGTACCATTCCAGTTAGTAGACTATAAGTAACGGTCTGACAATTACTTGACGGAGTTCCCTAAGGACCATCAGGTGCAAGCCATCTGGTCCGGGTGACTTATTAATGTTAAGTTTTCCAAGTCTATCTCTAATTCTGAAAGCAAAAAGTGCAGCGCTAGAAATATCTAACATGTACTAAATAAACTTGTGAAAAGGAAAAATAAGTAAATATATATCACCATGTCTAACACATACTCAGTAAACATGTGAAAAGAAGAAATTTCAACATGAAAATGTGAAAAAACAATTAATGATCAGAATTTCTGTAATAAAATATGGAACAGCAAATAGTGGGAGTCCATATGACAGATAATGTAAGGGTATCTTCTCCAGTAGGAGGGTAACAAAATGGACTGGCACAAATGGAAGGGCAACAGTAGACACCAAAGGCTTACAGATGTTCAGTGGAAGTAAATAGATACCCTTATCAGATCTGTAGGACGCACATACCTTATAGCAGTGCGTCAAAAAGGCATGGGGAGAATCTCCCGTGATGTCCAGCTGGACGATGTCTTGTGGACCACGAGCACCGATGGAGGATGGTGGTCACAGGCAGAGGTTAGGCAACTGCCACTCACGTTCTCCGACCCCAGGGCGAAATAATCCAAAGGTGCCGATTTAATATGAAGCCGTGGAAAAAGAAAAAAGGAAGCTCCAAATGGTGCAGGTCAAAAATGGGATTTATTGTATAAATGCCATACACGGTAAAAAAGTGATCACAAGCAGATAAAAGATGGCAATATGGGAAGCTGAAAATGCTAGCCCTACGCGTTTCGACTTAACAGCCATCAACAGGGGCATAAAGCAGCTTCCCCACATTGCTCTTACTTATAGACTGTACAAAAATTCTTAAATTAGCCGGGTCTGCCCCCATCATGGCGGAACCGGAAGTAGAACTCAGTGGATAAAATCAAATCCTATATTTTTATTTATTTCAGGTACTTATATAGCGCCGTCAATTTACGCAGCGCTTTACATATACATTGTACATTCACATCAGTCCCTACCCTCAAGGAGCTTACAATCTAAGTGTCGTGGACACTGGCTGCAAGGACCTTTTTCTGTCCACATTCACCCTGCTATTTGGTATTTCTATATTATTCTTTTATTTTTTTGGACTTGCCCAAAGACTATTCTCAGTTGTTTATTCTGAACAATACATGATTCTTGAAAGAGCTGATCACATTAACCTGCAGAGACGAACTGTCTGGTCACCAGGTCTGCCTTAAGTGTTGTGTTAATTAACGTTAATTATATTATTGTCTTTTAAATTTTGCTAGAGGGAAGGGGGGGAGTGTCCATGAGTCAGCCCTACCTCGTTATCTAACCCCTTGTGTTAAATGTGTATAAAAAGGCTGTATTCTGCCCAATAAAGCAGTCAAGATTCTACAGGCTATTATCGACTAGACTTGTATTTAATGCAGCTATAATATTATATCTGTCTGATGGTCATACTGGAGGAAGCGGTGTTATTGACGGAGGCACTCAGTGGAGTGTGGGATAAGATCCGTCACACTAAGGTCCCTAACTCACATTCATATACTAGGGACAATTTAGACAGGATCCAAATAACCTACCAGCATGTCTTTGGAGTGTGGGAGGAAACCGGAGTACCCGGAGGAAACCCACGCAGGCACAGGGAGAACATGCAAACTCCAGGCAGGTAGTGTCGTGGTTGGGATTCAAACCAGCGACCCTTCTTACTGCTAGGCGAGAGTGCTACCCACTACACCACTGTGCCGCCCATTAATATATAAAACATATCCTGACCCCAAGCCATAAGGGCTAAAGGGTATTATGACAAACACTGATAACCAATCATTAAATGATAAAGGACATGGCTAAGAGCCTCAGGGAACTGTAAAGTTATGGTATCTCAAGGACGGCTTGCGTTCCAAGCCTCGTATGCCTGAAGGAATCCACCAGGAGGAGATGATACGTCATCTCCAATGAGCTGCTGGTGTCTCATCAACTCCCACACAAGAGGCTTGCGTTCCAAGCCTTGTGTGCATCGAAGAGACAATCCAGCGCAGATGTCAATGTCACCTCCACATCAAGGAAATCACCAGGAGGAGACGGTGCATCCTCTCCAATCGGCAGCTGGTATTAAGTCAACTCCTACACAGGAGGCTTGCGTTTCAAGCCTCGTGTTTATAGAGGAGACAATCCAGCCCAGACGCTCTCTTAACATCCACCCGGCGTCAATTGATTGGTCCCGCTCTCCTGGCTAGACAGCCAAACCCTGCCCCGCTACATCTAGCGCTGATGTTATTCACACAGCGCAGGACATTGAGGGTAATGATGAATCAGACTGTTATGTGAATATACAGTCTGGCTTAAGAAAATAAAGTGTACCAACAGTCAAAGGTGAAATAAAATGTAAACAAATATCTCTGAACTCGATTGTATCACATATAAAATATCTATATAGCAAAACCTTAATAGGACCAGCAGAGTAATACGCGTCCAAGCCCTCATAATGAGTGCAAGGCAATGCCACAGTGCTGTCCTAAAAGGGAAAGACACACCAAGCCAAGGTGTGGATAGAACTAGTGCCACAACTCCCAAAGGTGCAACTGCATTCACACCGGATGGTCAGTAAATGTAAACCACCCTCATGTGGGGTCAATCACCCAAAAGAGGGTATCAAAAGTCATGTCACCCTCAAGAACTGTGATAAACCGAAAATCTACAGCAACTTAGACCTTGAATATTATGAGGTTAAAAGAACATATCTTATGAGGTTAAAAGAACATATGTTCTTTTAACCTCATAATATTCAAGGTCTGGGTTGCTGTAGATTTCCAGTTTATCACAGTTCTTGAGGGTGACATGACTTTCGATGCCCTCCTTTGGGTGATTGACCCCACATGAGTGTGGTTTACATTTACTGACCATCCGGTGTGAATGCGGTTGCACCTTTGGGAGTTGTGGCACTAGTTCTATCCACACCTTGGCTTGGTGTGTCTTTCCCCTTTAGGACAGCACTGTGGCGTTGCCTTGTACTCATTATGGGGGGCTTGGACGCATATTACTCTGCTGGTCCTATTAAGGTTTTGCTATATAGATATTTTATATGTGATACAATCGAGTTCAGAGATATTTTTTTTACATTTTATTTCATCTTTGAGTGTTGGTACACTTTATTTTCTTAAGCCAGACTGTATATTCACATAACAGTCTGATTCATCATTACCCTCGATGTCCTGCGCTGTGTGTATAACATCAGCGCTGGATGCAGCGGAGCGGGGTTTGGCCGTCTAACCAGGAGAGCGGGACCAATCAATTGACGCCGGGTGGATGTTAAGAGGGCGTCTGGGCTGGATTGTTTCCTCTATACACACGAGGCTTGATACGCAAGCCTCCTGTGTAGGAGTTGACTTAATACCAGCTGCTGATTGGAGAGGATGCACCGTCTCCTCCTGGTGGTTTCCTTGATGTGGAGGTGACGCTGACATCTGCGCTGGATTGTCTCCTCAATGCACACGAGGCTTGAAACACAAGCCTCTTGTGTGGGAGTTGATGAGACACCAGCAGCTGACTGGAGATGACATATCATCTTCTTCTGGAGGATTCCTTCAGGCATACGAGGCTTGGAATGCAAGCCATCCTTGAGATACCATAACTTTACAGTTCCCTGAGGCTCTTAGCCATGTCCTTTATCATTTAATGATTGATTATCAGTGTTTGTCATACTACCCTTTAGCCCTTATGACTTGGGGTCAGGATTGTGTATGTTTTATATAGGATTTGATTTTATCCATTGAGTTCTACTTTCGGTTCCGCCATGATGGGGGTGGACCTGGCTAATTTTACATTTTTTGTACAGTCTATAAGTAAGAGCAATGTGGGGAAGCTGCTTTATGCCCCTGTTGATGACTGTTAAGTCAAAACGCATAGGGCTAGCATTTTCAGCTTCCCACATTGCCATCTTTTATCTGCTTGTGATCACTTTTTTACTGTGTATGGCATTTATACAATATATCCCATTTTTGACCTGCAACATGTGGAGCTTCCTTTTTTCTTTTTCCACGGCTTCATATTAAAACGCCACCTTTGGATTATTTCACCTTGGGATCAGAGAACATGAGTGGCAGTTGCCTAACCTCTGCCTGTGACCACATCCTCCATCGGTGCTCGTGGCCCACAAGACATTGTCCAGCTGGACATCACGGGAGATTCTCCCCATGCCTTTTTGACGCACTGCTATAAGGTATGTACGTCCTACGGATCCGGTAAGGGTATCTATTTACTTCCACTGAACATCTGTATGCATTTGGTGTCTACTGTTGCCCTTCCATTTGTGCATCTACACACCTTCCGGTGTCTACTGTTACCCTCCTACTGGAGTAGATACCCCTCCATTATCTGTCATATGGACTCCCACTATTTGCTGTTCCATATTTGACATTCTGATAATGACATTCTGATCATTAATTGTTTTATCACATTTCCATGTTGATATTTCTTCTTTTCACATGTTTACTGAGTATGTGTTAGACATGGTGATATATGTTTACTTATTTTTCCTTTTCACAAGTTTATTTAGTACATGTTAGATATTTCTAGTGCTGCACTTTTTGCTTTTCGAATTTCTAGTGGACTTGGTTTGTTTGTGTGCTAGCTGCTTTTGTTGCTTTTTATTTTTTGGGTTTAGCGCAGCATTATTTCACTTCTTATCTCTAATTCTGTCCTCTGTTAGCCATGAGGGTGCTTCCTGTGATGTGTCATGAGGATAAACACTTCAGTTTTTGTTACTGAAGCATGAACACAGCATTCTTTTCATTTTTATACTACATGTGAGTTAATCTTACGTTGTCTATTAAATTGATATATAAAAAAAGGCTGCACCCAGAGGCGCCTCTCCACTTGTGCTTTTGGTTACTGAAGCACCCTGTTTCCCTTGTCAAGACTGAGGAGAAGAATACTTTCAATACCTTCACCATCTCCCTATCCTTTGTAACCAGATTTCCTTCCTCATTCTTTATGTGGCCAATATAGTCTGCCCTTCCTTTGTTACTGTTTATATACTTAAAGAATTTCTTGCTCTCCTCCGCTATGTGTCTTTAGTGTTCTATCTTAGCCACCCTAATTGCACCCTTACATTTCTTGTTACATTCTTTGTAAAGTCTGAATGCTAATGATGATCCCTCAGCCTTGTATTTTTTGTAGGCCTTCTCCTTTGCTTTTATATGCATGTTTACATTGGAGTTAAGCCATCCAGGACTTTTGTTCGCTCTTTTAAATTTATTTCCCAATAGGATGCACTGGCTCATGCCCTTATTTATTATGCTCATAAAGCAAGCCCATTCTCCTCCGTGTTCTTTGTTCCTAAGATTCTATCCCAATTTATATCTTCTAGTAAGGTTCGTAGTTTAGGGAAGTTGGCTCTTTTGATATTCAGTGTCTTTGTATTCCCCTTATGTTTCCTATTTGTGTGATTTATACTGAAGCTAATTGACCTGTGATCGCTGTTTCCTAAATTGCCCCTTATTTCCACATCCGTGATCAGGTCTGCATTGTTGATAATCAGTAGGTCTAGTAATGCTTTGTTTCTAGCTGGTGCATCTGACCCATGAAATTGTCCTGCAAGACATTTAGGAACTGGCGAGCTTTAGACGAAAGCGCAGTTCCTTCTACCCAGTCTATGTCTGAATAATTAAAATCCCCCATTATGATGACACTTTCCATCCTTGCTGCTAATCCAAATTGTGATAGGAGATCCATCTCCCTATTTTTTTTATAACCTAACCCTGCTTTAAACTTCTCCACAACTTTATCCCTGACATGTCTGGTGTGTTCCTTGGCCTCCATGATGCTGTGTGTTCACTAAGGTTCTCTAACAAACCTCTGAGATTAAATTACACACAGGTGGACTCTATTTACTAATTATGTGACTTCTGAAGGCAGATGGTTCCACTAGATTTTAGTTGGGAGTATCAGAGTATAGGGGGCTGAATACAAATGCACGCCACACTTTTCAGATATTTATTTGTAAAAAAATTTTGAAAACCATTTATCATTTTCCTTCCACTTCACAATTATGGGCCACTTTGTGTCGGTCTATCACATAAAATCCCAATAAAATACATTTACGTCTTTGGTTGTAACATGACAAATGTGGAAACATTTCATGGGGTGTGAATGCGTTTTCAAGGCAATGTAAGTAGTAATGTTTTGCTATGTTTCACTGTAAACATTATTTTTTGAAAAAATTTAAATAACGAATGTTTAATACACATAACAAAAGACAAACTAAGCAGGCAATCACCAAATTCCTCTGGTCAGTGGTCCTCCATTCACCGTACAGCCCAAATCTATCACCTTATCTTATTTCAACTTGTTCGGGGATGATGATTTGATGACGCAGATGAAGCGAAGGTGTCTAATGCCGCATACACACGAGCGGACTTTACGGCAGACTTTGCCCGGAGGACTTTTCAACAGACTTTATGATGGACTTTATGAATGAACGGACTTGCCTACACACAATCCACCAAAGTCCGTCAAATTCGTACGTGATGACGTATGACCAGACTAAAGCAAGGAAGTTCATAGCCAGTAGCCAATAGCTGCCCTAGCGTGGCTTTTTGTCCTTCAAACTAGCATACAGACGAGCGGACTTTTTGACCGGACTCGAGTTCGATGGATAGATTTAAAACATGTTTCAAATCTAAGTCTGTCCAACTTTTGAGAAAACAAAGTCCGCTGGAGCCCACACACGATCGAATTGTCTGACGAAATCCCATCCGCCGGGCAAAGTCTGCCGTAAAGTCCGCTCGTGTGTACGCGGCATGAGGAGTAGACACAACAATGCATACCTGAATTTTTTCAAAGAATATTTGAGAGTTGTGTTCAGTGATGGCCCAAATGCATCACTTGTGATGGAGACTAAGTTGAGTAGTTCCTTTGTATAGAGGAAGAGTTATTCTACTAACACGTGAAATCTGAATGACCTATGTAAGTAAATAAGAAAATTATGCCCACTTTTGCATCACTTTTGTACAGCCCTCGTAATTGAGTGTTAGAAGCAGCAGAGTCAATGCGGCAAAAAAAGATCATAAGGTGTATACTTTAAGTAATAAAGTTATAGCTGTCATTGCCATAATTGCTAAACATGGGCAAAACAAGAGTCTGCAAGCAGTTTTATTGGGGCCCAAAGCAGCAATGTAAGAGGGAGAGATGAGTCAATTATTTTTCCAATAAAAACCAGCTATAGATATTCCAAACATGGCAGCCCTAAATATGGTAACAGCCCATTACGGAGAAGCCAAACTACCCTTGGTTCAGTTTACGCAGGCTCCGGTGAACTTCAAACAAGTTTTGATGCTGACCCCAAATCCCATTGTAAACAATGAGAGCCGAATCTGTCGGAACTAAAAATGCCAATTTGCTGGGATAAAGAATGAATTGGTGGAAAAAAATGGCATGGGGAAGTGGGCACTGCCTTGGGGAACATGCACCAATGCAAAGAAAAAAAAAATAATTTAGTCAGAAGCAGTGATTTTTTTAAATGCTTAAAGTGAAACATTGAAAATGTCCAATTCTGGCAAATAACATGCTGCTGCAGCAGCATTGACATTTAGAAAGGAAAAACTATTTAAAATTGCTGACAAATGAATTGTCATTGACAGCTTTAAAAAAAAATCTATTTTTCTGCCACATAATCTAGAGGCAATTCTTGTGCAATAATTTTTATTGCTTTTCAAGGGTAATGTCGCGTACACACGATCGGACATTCTGACAATAAAATCCTGGATTTATTTTCGACGGATGTTGGCTCAAACTTGTCTTGCATACACACGGTTGCACAAATGTTGTCGGAAATTCTGAACTTTAAGAACGCGGTGACGTACAACATGTATGATGAGCTGAGAAAAATGAATTTCAATAGCCAGTGTGGCTCTTCTGCTTGATTCCGAGCATGCGTGGAATTTTATGCATCGGAATTGTGTACACACGATCAGAATTTTCGACAACAGATTTTGTTGTCGGAAAATTTGAGAACCAGCTCTCAAATTTTTGTTGTCGGAAATTCTGACAGCAAATGTCCGATGGAGCCTACATATGGATAGAATTTCCGACAACAAGCTCACATCGAACATTTGTTGTCGGAAATTCCGAACGTGTGTACACGGCATAAGAATAACAGCCAAAATCACTTATGCAGGGGGAAAACACAATTGCACAAAATTAATGAACAGTTTGGAATATAAATGAGAAATTGATCAGGATACCAGTGAGAGAATGGCAAATATTTGTTAGGGTCAGATCCATTCGGGTAGAATGTACATAACCATGAAGTGAGAGGGAGAAAGGAAGTAAAGAACAAAAATTATAAAGGGTGGGAGAAGGGGGGAAATGGGGTAGATTCCCCACAGACTCAGAGATGGGTCAACACTTCTAATTACAGGTACTTCAGACTAGAGATATCTGCATTGGGTAGAGCATACTTGAGTCATGGTTCCCAATTTTTTTGAATTTCTTTCCATTAATAATCTGTGTAGTCATACAGTCTTTGACACCTGGAAGTGGGCCAAGAGCTTCTTCCATGTTTTGGCTATCATCTGTTTGATCATCAGCAGCCGGTTCCCCATTAATGTTGGCCAGCTCCTACTCATGGTTCTTGATAACAGTAGTGGTCATGACCAACTTATCTTCCAGTGCATTTGTGTTGTTCCCCAGTTCCTTGATCTCCTTGGCCAGGTGTATTGCTAGCTTAGTATTGTCAGCTGATAGTTCAGCCTGTAGTAGAGACTTAAAGCAAGTCAGAAGCTCAGCATCACAAAAGAGATGGAGGCTGCTATTTCAGTGGTGTGCCCAGTAAGGTCTCCACACCTGAGAGGGGATCCATCTGACCCATGAGCAGCAGAGGGAAAAGCTCCATGCTAGAGGCCAGGGCTTCCATTATGGCAGCTGAGGAATAGGCCCCATCAGATGCCGGGTCCGCAGATCTGGTACTGGATATGTGTGTGGTGATGGTTTCTCTACTATATCATGCTCTGGAATGTGAGTGAGTAGGGATAGGCTGAACGGACCCCAGTTCGGTTCGGACCAGGAAGTCCAAACACCGCGAACGTTCAGACCCGAATAATAAACCCCATTAAAGTCAATGGGACCCGAAAGTCAAATATCAAAAGTGCCCATTTTGAAGGCTTAAATGCAAGTAATTAGGCATACAATGGTTATAGAGGTCTGGGTCCTGCCCTGGGGGACACGGATCAATAAAAAAAAGGTTGAGAAAAACTTCATTTTTAAATGAGCAGTGATTTTTTGATTTTTAAAGTGAAAGCCTAAAAATGAAAAATTCCTTCCAATATAGTGCCAGGAGGGTCCCCTTTGACTAACTGTAAAGTGGCAGATCTGTACCATGTCTAGAATCTGCTGCAGCAATAATTGAATTTATAAAGCCCAAAAAATGACATTTTTCCTGCAAGCTGCCTTTATTTTGCTCACCAACAGCTGGGGAGCCAGTGTGTATAATGAGGCCACAATGTAGTGCACTGGAAACAAGATTAGAGATTTTTTGGATACATTCTGGTGTCACTTAGGCTCGATTCACACAAGGGGCAACACGACTTTAACGCGACTTTGCACGGCGACTTCAACGCGGCTTCAACGCGACTTCGGCGCGACTTCAGCGCGACTTTAGCAAATTACAACGCGACTTTAAGTCGCCTCCAGGACAGGCGACTTCGGCTGTGGCCAATCACAGGACAATCAGCTCTCTGGGAGGGAGGGGTTTTCCCTGCAAAGTCGCTTGACTTTGAGAGAGAGATCCGACTTGGAGGCGACTTCCATTGATTTCTATGGTACAGGTCGCCTACCAAGTCGGATCCAAGTAGTACAGGGAGTACGCTCTGATGTCGGAGCGACTTCAGTAGTGTCTATTAAGATGCTCCCATTCACTTAAATGTGAATCTCTTTCTGGGGTGACTTGGGGCGACTTGAGGGCATACAAGTCGGATCCCAAGTCGTCCCAGTGTGAACCGACCCTAAGACTTTGGAAATAAGTAACGGGTGTATTAAAATTGGTCTTTGGGTGTTGGTGGCGCCTTCCCACCGTAACCCTATAGAGATAATTTTGATGAAAGCAAGAATTTGCCTTGCTTTAAAAAATTGCAATGATATCCACCTGTCAAACAGGTGCAGAAAAATTGATCTTTGGGTGTCTGTGGTGCCTTCCCACCATAACCCTATAGAGGTACTCTTGATGTAAGCAAGAATTTGCCTTGCTGTAAAAAAATGCAATGATATGCATCTTTCAGACAGGTGCAGAAAATTGGTCTTTGGGTGTCGGTGGTGCCTTCCCACCATAACCCTATAGAGGTACTCTTGATGTAAGCAAGAATTTGCCTTGCTGTAAAAAATTGCAATGATATGCACCTGTCAAACAGGTGCAGAAAAATTGGTCTTTGGGTGTCGGTGGTGCCTTTCCACCGTAACCCTACAGAGGTACTCTTGATGTAAGCAAGAATTTGCCTTGCTGTAAAACATTTCAATGATATGCACCTGTCAGACAGGTGCAGAAAAATTGGTCTTTGGCTGTTGGTGGTGCCTTCCCACCGTAACCCTGTAAAAAATTGCAATGATATGCACCTGTCAGACAGGTGCAGAAAAATTGGTCTTTGGGTGTTAATTGTGTCCATGAAATCTATACCAAAAACATTCTTCCAGATGAAATGATTGAACACCCTCAAAGCTAGGCAGCCTCAAAGTCCTGCAGAGATTCCACATCCCAAAAAGACTTAATCAGTGACATTGGCATCAGGGGCTTCATAGCTGGTAGTCCAGGACTGATTAATTTTTTTAAAAGTCAAACGGTCCACAGAGTCTGTGGACAGACGGGTTCTATGATCAGTAAAGAAACCTCCTGCAGCACTGAATGCCCGTTCTGAAAGCACACTGGATGCAGGCAGCCCAACAACTCAATAGCATCCTGGGCAAGTTCTGGCCAGTGGTCAATTTTCATGACCCAGTAAGCCAGTGGATCGTCAGCTGGAAAGCTCTCCGTTTCTGTTTTGGCCCCTAGGTAATCATCCACCATGTGAAGCAGACGCTGCCAATGGGATGTGGAAGCTGACAGCCCTGGGTGGCGAGGACTAAAAAAATTCCAAAATGCCTCACTTAGGTGGATGCCTTCTCCAACGCTCCTTTCTTGACCAATGGAAGACTCAAAACTACGTTTTTCCACAACACTGCAACCTACTAGAGTCAGGAAAAATGTTCAATAAAATCCTCTTTAATGTGTCCTCAAGAGATTTTATCCGCTGCACTCTCTGTGGGGACAGGATGAGTTTGGAGACCTTCCCCTTATAACGGTGGTCAAGGAGGGTTGCCAACCAGTAATCATCCTTCTCCTTTATGCCACATTTTCTGGGGTCCTTTCTCAGGCCTTTAAGCATGAGGTTGCCCATGTGCCTCAAATTTGCAGAGGCTTGAGAAGCAGACTCCTCAGGGTCACTCAGGATGACAGCATCTGGAACTTCCTCCTCCCATCCACGTACTACTCCTAAGGGTCCTGGGGTTGGAAAGCCATCGCTTACAGATTTACGCATGTCTTCCTCTTCTTCAAAGCCAATGAAAGTGCCAGAATCCTCCTCCTCATCCTCCTCCCCTCTCTCCTCCTGTGTGTTCTGTGACATAGGAATGATGGTGTTTGCATAAAGTGGGCCTTGAGAGGAAAGGAAGTCCTCCTCTTCCTCCTGTTGCTCTGCCTCCAGTGCTCTGTCCATAATGCCACGCAGAGTCTTCTCCAGCAGGAACACAACAGGGATTTTGTCACTGATGCATGCACTGTCACTGATCACCATCCTTGTGGCCTCCTCAAATGGTGACAATACAGTGCATGCATTCTTAATGATCAGCCATTGGCGTGGGGAAAAAAAGCTGAGGCAGCCTGAGCCTGTCGGCGTGCTATACTGACACAAGTACTCATTGACGGCCCTTTGCTGCATGTATAGCCACTGCAGCATTCTCAAAGTTGAGTTCCACCTGGTGGGCATGTCACAAATCAGGCGGTTTACGGGCAGGTGGAATTCCCGCTGAATTTCAGCCAACAGAGCACTGGCTGTGTATGACCACCTGAAATGGCTACAAAATCTTCTGGCCTGCTTTAGTACATCTTGCAACCCTGGGTACGTACTTAGGAAACGCTGCACCACCAAATTTAGGACATGTGTCAGGCATGGCACATGTGTCAACTATCCCTGTCTAAGGGCGGACAGGAGGTTTGAGCCCTTATCAGACACCACCATTCCTGGCTCCAGCTGGCGTGGTGTGAACCACCTCTGGGCCTGTCCTTGCAGAGCTGCAAGAATCTCTGCTCCAGTGTGGTTCCTGTCCCCTAAACACACCAGCTGAAACACTGCATGGCACCTTTTAGCCTGACTCTGGGAAAAGCCCTTTGAACGCTTAGGGGGTACCTGATGTTCATAGGACAATTCTTCAGAGGAGGGCATGGAGGTGGCAGAGGAGGAGGAGGAGGGGGTAGAGCTCACAGGTCTGGCATCATCACCACCAGCTGTATGGAGATGTGGGGGCACAACAAGCTGCAGCACTGAGCCCTGTCCTGCATCCTTTCGAGTTGCAAGCAGAGTTACTCAGTGTGCTGTGAATGAAATATGTCGTCCCTGCCCATGCTTGCTGGACCATGTGCCAGCAGTAAGGTGGATTTTATGACTGACTGCCTTGCCCAACGATGCCAGAACATTCCCTTCCACATGATGGTAGAGAGATGGAACGGCCTTACGTGAAAAGCAGTATCGACTGGGAATCTATCATTGTGGTACAGCACATTTTGCAAATTCACGGAAGGGGGAATAATCCACCAGGCTGAAAGGCAGAAGTTGGAGAGCCAACAGCTTTGACAAGCTTGCATTCAGGCGCTGGGCATGTGGGTGGCAGGGACTGTATTTTTTTTTCCACTGCAGAAGATGGGGCAGAGAAATTTGCCGGCTACAGTCTACAGCTGGTGGTGTGCTGCTGGTAGATGAGCTGCTAGGACCTTGGACACCCTGTGCTATACCATCATCCCTGTCAGTGAAGGCTGCTGAAAGGTAATGTCTCGGTATCGCAGGGGCAGACTGAAGTGGGTAAGGAGAAGGAGGAGGGACAGATTTGTGCCCCTTTTGTGTGGCTTTTAGGTGCTCTTGCCAACGGGCCGAGTGGTTGAATGTTAAATGCCTTGTTAGGCATGTGGTACCCAAATGGTTGGTGTTTTTGCCATGTTTGATGTGACACAGTTTTCAGATAGCAACAGTGCGATCTGCTGCAGATGTGCTGAAAAAGGCCCAGACAGCTGAGCTGTGGGGAGTGGGCCGGGAGATAACAGCTGCAGAATGTAATGGAATAGTGTGGCTGCTCCCTACTCTTTCTCCATGCCGACCTCCTTAGGGTTGTGTCGCCTCACCTTCAGTTTCTTCCTCTGCTCTATCAGTCACATCCAAGTCGCATCAGTGACCTCATCATCATCATCATCTCCATCTCCTCCATCTTCATCATTACCACAGGAGACAACTTGGCAATACGCTGCGGCTTGGGGAACATGAATGCCAATTTGTCTACCAGTGTTCCTCCCTCTCTCTAGGCTCATGTTTCTGTCATCCTCAACTTCAGAACCAGCATTTGAATCCAGCAATGGCTGTGCATCATCAAGGAGCAAATGGCTGATGCTGTGGTCAAATAACTCAGCTGACTCCTCAACGGCTGATGCTAGGGCTATGGCAGAAATAGATGTGGACAAGGAGGCAGGTTTATCAACTCTGGCAACTGCAGGGGACTGCACACTTGTCTCTGCTTGTGTGACAGAGAATGAGGAGGATGAGGAAGGTTTAGTAAGCCAGTCCACCACCTCCTCTGCATGCTGTGGTTGGATAGCAGGGGCAAACTCACTAAACAGAGGAAATGATGCCCTGCCTGAGGACTGACCACCACGTCCACCTTTGCCTGTGGACACATTTGTTGCTGGCCCCCTTACAGTGTCAAGGGAACGTCTGCCTTTCCTTGTTGTTCTCCCAGACATTAATGGGAGGGAGGGGGCGGTGCTTATAAGCAAATGTAAAGTTGAAATCTGTATATAGATGCACTTTAATCAATGTAAAGAGGTGTTTGGTGCCCTTTAATTTGAGTACTCACACTACACAGACACACTCCACGGATACCATATAATATACTGCAATATAATGCGCCAAACGTACAGTGCTGCACTATAGAACTATATGGCATTAAACTGGCAGTAACGTACGCAAAACAATATGGCTTTAAACTGGCTGTAACGCACGCAAAATTATATGGCGTTAAACTGGCAGTAGCGCACGCAAATTATATGGCATTAAACTGACAGTAACGCACACAATACAATATGGCATTAAACTGTCAGTAACGCACGCAAAACTATATGGCGTTAAACTGGCAGTAATGCACGCAAAACTATATGGCGTTAAACTGGTAGTAACGCACGCAATACGATATGGCATTAAACTGCCAGTAATGCAATCAAATAGACGGTGTTCAACCGTCACTACACTGAAGCTATCTGAACTGTCCCTACTCTAGCTATATACTAATGTCAAGATTACTGACACGGTCTCACTACACTACACTGAAACTATCTGAGCTGTCCCTACTCTAGCTACACATTATTAAAAGCTGAATGATGGTCCTCCTCACTACACTCACACTATCTCTAGATTGACACTAAACGAATATTCTCCACTGACAATTGAAGCAAAATAGCACAGTATAGCACACCAACTAATAGCAAAGAACAGAGCCCTGTTCTATCTCTCTCCACGCCAAAATCACACTGAAAACGGCTGCCATCGAAAGAATACTTTTATACTGTGGGGCGGGAATGAGCCATGATTGGATAAAGTCATGATGACAGTGTCCAATCATAACTCTGACAGTGCTCTGTGCCTTGATTGGCTGAAGCTTTCACTGCTTCAGCCAATCCCAGCTTGCAATGCACTGTTCAGTGCCGCAATGCCTTGTGGTCGGTTCGGGGGGGGGCGAACAAACGGTCGAATGACCCATTTGTTCGGCTGTTAAACAAACGTCCGAACAACGAAAGTTCAGCCCGAGCTCTCCAAGTGGCTAAGGTTATCGCAGATGTGTCTGGGAGTCGAGGAGCAGGATTAATAAACAGCCATATTTGTCACTGGTCCCCCTACCCCATGTATAGGCAATTCATGAGGGAGAGAGCAGGCAGACCCCATCTGTAAATCCCAAAAATATATTTTATTCTCCTTGGGGCAAAAGAGAAAATTGATTTATTTGAGAAATCATCTGCATTTACAGTATCAAAAGAGAATTATAGCCCAAACACTATAATCCAACATAAAAATTCCTGCAGTGCAGAGAATAGATATATCCAGAATATAGCATAGGCTGGACCCTAATTTAACAAATATTTATTGTAAATTCAACTTTCACACAGCTGTGAAAAAATGGGTTTTGGGTGTTGGCAGGTCCGGTGCTACCACTAGGCAAACTAGGCGGCCACCTAGGGCGCCCTGCTGGTGGAGGACTGTGTCTGTGTCCCGACTCCCGCAGCAAGCAAACATTCATTGATGGGCACTGGTAGGCTGCATTGAAAGGCGCTGGTAGGCTGCATTTGATGGGCGCTGGTGAGGCTGCATTTGATGGGCGCTGGTGAGGTTACATTTGATGTATGCTGGTGAGGCTACATTTGATGGGCGCTGGTGAGGCTACATTTGATGGGCGCTGGTGAGGCTACATTTGATGGGCGCTGGTGAGGCTACATTTGATGGGCGCTGGTGAGGCTGCATTTGATGGGTGCTGGTGAGGCTGCATTTGATGGGCGCTGGTGAGGCTGCATTTGATCCAAAGAATATAGGAGGTTTCCCCAGGCTTTTTTTTAGCAGCAAAACATTAACATTAATAGAGTAGATCAAAATGGAAGGTATATTCAAAGGTGCAATAGTTTTATTAAAAAAATATATAGACTCTGGTTCAGGTAAACAAACAACAACATATTACATCACTGATGGCAAAGATGCCCCAGGAGAATATCATTTGACAATTGCATATACACCATTAATAACATTGTTATCCACATAAATACCCCAATGCATTTTGACCCATTCTTGCCTTCTTCAGGGGGATTTAGATTCTAGGGAAATATATCAAAAGAAGTATAATTAAATTGGAAATTTGGTCAGTATACAGAACATCATTGTACCATTTCAAAATGTACAGAAAAATGTCTCCCCATATATAGGGAGGTGTATTTACCATAAAGTGAATGACATGATGGAGATGCATCACACAAACCAGACTTTTAAAAGCATCCAAATTCAAGGATCCCAATGACCACGTATATTCCCACAGTCCATCAGACTTGCAAGGGGCCACACGCTTGGTCCTGGAAGGGAGGACGGGGGCAAGGCACCTGCAATTGAGTATTAAGTATTAGTATTAAGGTATTCTATAAGTATCTAGTACATATGCGACTACCGACTGGCCCGTACTGGACCAAATATTTAATTTATGTTGTTGGACCTAACGATTTTGTTTATAAGATTTAAGTATTATTTAGAATGGTTTATAGTTTGATTAATTTTAATGATTAAAAATAAAATTAGGACATCGCACCAATCACCATATGGGAAGCACATAAGTGTGTATTAAGGGGGGAAATCATTACACTCACTTCCACTATCAAAAGGAGACGTCAGGAACAAATTAGATCTCTAATCCAGACCATAAACCGATTAGAAGCTACACACAAACAAACAACATCACTAAACACATTACAGGAACTACTACAAACTCGCTCTGCATTACTAGACATATTAGGAAAACGTACCAGGAGGAGATATATCCTACAACAGAAAGTGTTCTATGAACACAGCAACAAGAGCGGGAGACTGCTCGCTCGGGCAGTCCAAGCAACCAAAGCGCCCTCTAGAATCCACATGATTCGAGATAAACATAACACTCTACTCTCCAAAAATGCAGATATAGCCAAACACTTCGAAGAATATTACTCTAAACTGTATAACATAAACCAACATATCGACCCTAAACCAAAACAGGATGACCGAAAGTCCCAACTAAAAGAATTCTTAACACAGTTCTGCCCCAAACCTATCACCCCTCAACAAGCAGAATCCATGGAAAGGCCCCTGTCCTCAGAGGAACTCCTACTAGCAATCAAACAGATGAGCGTAGGCAAGAGCCCAGGCCCAGATGGTTTTCCATTAATATATTACAAAAGCTTCCAAGATATTTTGATTCCAGAAATGCTTAAATCCTTTAACTCCCTCGCAGACTCACACACATCAATGAGCAGACTACTAGAAGCACACATAACCCTCATACCAAAGGAAAGCAAGGACCACACACAAGCCCCGAACTATAGACCGATTTCTCTACTGAATGTAGATATCAAACTATACGCCAAAATGCTAGCAAACAGGCTACTACCATTTATCCCTGGTCTCATATCCCCTGATCAAGTTGGGTTTATCCCGGGAAGAGAGGCCAGGGATAACACTATCCGTACCTTAAATATACAGCATTGGCTAGCCACTTCTGGAACCAAGGGCTTTCTCCTATCCCTGGATGCTAAGAAGGCGTTTGACAGGGTGGTCTGGGACTACATGCGGGAGGTCCTCAAGGGCATAGGACTCAAGCCCCGCATGTTTACACATATCAACGCATTATATACTAACCCCTCAGGCAGGGTAAGAGTCAATGGCCTCCTGTCAAACGCCTTCTCGATAAGCAACGGTACCCGCCAGGGATGCCCACTCTCCCCACTGATCTATGTCTTGACATTAGAACCCCTACTGAATAAAATACGCAACAACTCAGATATTAAAGGAATACCCATCGCACATAAAGAGTTTAAAGTAGCCGCTTTCGCCGATGACATTCTACTTACCCTCCAAGAACCTCAAATCTCCCTACCCAACTTACTGAGAGATTTAAAACATTTCGGAGAATTATCTAACCTAAAAATTAACTATACCAAATCCAATGCCTTGAACGTATCTCTTACCCCGCAAGAAGTATCCCATGCCCAACTACACTTCCCATTTCATTGGGAAAAAGAAGCCATTACATATCTAGGAATACGGATTACTGAACGAACATCAGACCTGTATAATCACAATCACGCAAAAGCACTAACTAAACTTCAAACAAACTTTAAAGAATGGACCAACTTAAACATTTCCTGGTTCGGCCGCGCAGCCTTAATAAAAATGATTGCTCTTCCCCGCCTCTTATACCTCATGCAAGCAATCCCTATACACTTACCCCCCTCCTTTTTTGCCAAATACAAAAGTATGTGCACAGACTTTCTTTGGAACAAAAAATCTCCACGCATAAAATATACACGATTAACCCTCCTGAAACTTAGAGGGGGAATTGGCCTTCCTGACTTATACAAATACCACATGGCATGCCATCTGGTCAGTATTGTGGACTGGAAGATACATAATATAGAAAAAGCATGGGTGACAATAGAACACCTCTATACCCACACCTCCACTCATATTCTCCCCTGGCTTCACCCGAGACTATGGCCTCAGTCCCTTAAGACACACCCCCTTATATATACCACTCTAGTGGCCTTTAATAAGGCCATAACAGTGCATAAATTATCCACACATATAGGCCCTCTTACTCCACTACGAGGAAACCCAGAATTTCCACCTGGGGAAACCATGAAATTCCTACAAACTGAATGGCCACATAAAGAGATAAGGGCCCACGGATTTTTTGACAAAGGCACTATACGTTCATATCAAGACTTGAAATCAGAATTTCATCCAAATACGTTCCCTTTCTGGTCCTACAGACAAATAAGACATTATTTAACATCTAAAAGCGCTACCGCAAAATGGACTAGAAAATTAACAACATTCGAACACCTCTGCTTAAGCGACTCCCCTCAGAGACATATCATCTCTCAAATCTACTCAATGCTCCATGACAACGACACAACAAAACTTTCTAAAATCCCACGATATTCATGGGACGCACACCTACAACTCACACTGACAGAAGATGACTGGGAAACCATATACTCTTATGCACACAAAGGATCAATGAATGTAGCGATACAAGAAAATGGTTACAAAATCATAACTAAGTGGTATAGGACCCCATTGCGATTGCACAAGTTCTCTCCATCTATACCTGATGTGTGTTGGAGATGTAAAAAAGCAGTAGGTTCCATGTTACACATTTGGTGGGAGTGCGACTCCATCCAAATTTTCTGGAGGGAGGTCCACTCCATCATAGAACAAGTCTCTACATACACCTTAAACTACACCCCTGCCCAATATCTTTGGGTTTGCACACCAAATTTGGGGTTCTTAGCACTAAGTGGCCCCGAGATACGGGGCCCCAAATTCGGTCAACTGTGTCCATCTGCAGCAATGTCATTTCGGGACCCTTTGGGTTCAGAGACCCCAAATTTTTGCTGCAGCCAGGGGGCATCTAGGAACCCTTAACTACCGAGTTTGAAGTTCAGGGGACCTATGGCTGCAAATGGGCACAGTGATGCTGCAAATGGGCATTGTTGACCCTCTTTTCCACTTACAGTAGCTGTGCATTTCTCACCCTCGTCTTATACTCGGGTCAATACGTTTTTCCCATTTTTTTTGTGGTAAATTAGGGCCTCGACTTATACTCGGAACGACTTATACTTGAGTATATACGGTACTTTAAATCCCTGGCCATGCATATGGTCAATGCTGCAAGACTTTGCATTCCAACCCACTGGAGAACAACAGACATACCCACAATCAGGGAATGGTTACAGAAAATATCCAAGATAGCAGAAATGGAAGAACTGATCTCTATAGCTCAAGAGCGTATACAAAAATTCACAACCACTTGGGCCTGCTGGAACCACTTCAAAACGAAGGATTATTATAAATCTTTATTCCCAACATGAAGTGCAATAACTCAGATTCCCCCCTATTACTGGATACCACAGTACTCTCTCCTACCATTGTGCAGGAGGGAAGATAAAGCATTCAATAGAAGAGCAGCCCTCACCCCCCCCCACCCTTCCACCCCACCTACCTCACTATCCCCTTTTCTAATAGTACACTTAATCATATTATCCCGTTTCTTAACATTTCAACCCCCTCTTTAAACACCACAAACGGGAAGTTTTCTTTGAGCAAAATGTCATAAGATGACTAAAAGGGAAAATAATACAAACACCATAATTAACCATTCGATACCAAATAAGCCCTTAGAGACACGCTATCCTGAGCAAAGCTAAACTAAGTCAAATGCTCTAAATGACATTTAAAGGAGCATCTCTATCTCAAAATCCAACTATACCGAATATAAATGCAAGACTCTCCAAGGGACAAAAATTTAAAAACAAAGTACTCGATTTTCCATGACTTAAGATGTAAAATTATGCTTGTTTTATTTACTTGTGTGAAACATGGAAGCCTCTTCTCTTGTACTTTATACATATGTAACACAGATTGTAAAAGCTGTATGTACAATTGCCTATATAAAAATCTTTTATGGAAAAAATAAAAATAAAATTAGAATTAAAATAAAATAAATTAGATAGAAATACAATGAAATGGATTATTTAAAATACTATAAATGGGGTATTTGTGCCCATTAGGTGAAAGTGTAAAAGTGAGTGTGCTGGGTGTGTGATATACAATGATGTGGAATATTATACAAACGTGATACAAGCAGTGTAAATAATGAAACTGTATTGCATAATTGTATGTACTATAAAAATGTGCATATGTACCTATTAGGGTGAAAGAATCCATGTCTTGATTAAGCTAAACAGAATAAAAATTATATAGTACTGAGTATGAGTGTTGGGGTGTTGATAAAACCTTTCCTTTGCAATAATGGAAAAATCTAGTAACTATATTAAATAGTAATTATATAAAACCCAAGAAGGAACAGAATATAAATGAATGAGATGTTCAAGTACTGATATTAGCCAGTCTTGTGTATTCCAAGCACTTCACCTGCCTAGTGCTTAGCCTTTTCGTGTATATAATGGCAGCATTCCCGAGATCACCTTGGGATCATCAGGGAATTGCCTATTTATATTATGTCTCAATTAGTTACTCATAGATTGCAGGTGCCAAACTCCTCCCCGTTAAAGACTCCCCTGCTCGTCCCCACCGCTACTCCAGCAGCATCTGCGTGGCCCCCTCGGAGTTCCGGAAGGCGGTGATTGCAACTCTGATGAAACTGCGCGACGTCACGACATCACGCACGTGCGCAGGATAGCGTGCGCGTGAGGTCATCAACAGTCCGGCGGTGATTAAAGGAATGCTGCCGGCACGTTAAAGGCTGCATTTGATGGGCGCTTTATTAAAAAGGTGGGATTAACATGGGCAGGGAAAAGGGGCAGAGTCAGCCAAGGGGGGGCGGCAACATGAGGTTTCGCCTAGGGTGTCAAAAATCCTTGCACCAGCCCTGGGTGTTGGTGATGCCCAAACACCATAACCCCATAGATAAAATCCTGCAGAGCAGAGGGTGGACCTTGTTTTAACAAACATCAATTGTATCTGCAGATATCACACACCCATGAAAAAATTGGGTGTTTTATCTTGTGAGAGCAAGATAAGTGCTATGACTTTCCCTTTGTAATGTGGATCAAGGAAAGTTGCCAACCAGTAATTGTCCCACTTCTTGATGCCACAAATCCTAAGGTCTATTTGCAGGAGCCAATGCAAAGCAAATTACTGAAATAAACCCGAGTCCATGTGGTTGCTGAGGACAACATTGTCCTGAGCTATCTCCCCCATCCATATACTACTCCCTGGGTTTACAAGAATGAAACTCTCCCCTGGAAGACTGCCTTATATCATCTTCAGCTTCAACAGCAACAGCAACTCTACTCCTTCTCCTGTGCCTTACATAGTTACATAGTTACATAGTAGGTGAGGTTGAAAATAGACACAAGTCCATCAAGTCCAACCTATGTGCGTGATTATATATCAGTATTACATTGTATATCCCTGTATGTTGCAATCGTTCAGGTGCTTATCTAATAGTTTCTTGAAACTATCAATGCCACCCGCTGAGACCACCACCTGTGGAAGGGAATTTCACATCCTTGCCGCTTTCACAGTAAAGAACCCACTACGTACAGTGTGGATGGAAAGTATTCAGACCCCCTTACATTTTTCACTCTTTGTTATATTGCAGCCATTTGCTAAAATCATTTAAGTGATTTTGTTTCCTCATTAATGTACACGCAGCACCCCATATTGACAGAAAAACACAGAATTGTTGACATTTTTTCAGATTTATTAAAAAAGAAAAACTGAAATATCACATAGTTACATAGTAAGCGAGGTTGAAAAAAGACACAAGTCCATCAAGTCCAACCTATGTGTGATTATGTGTCAGTATTACATTGTATATCCCTGCATGTTGCGGTCATTCAGGTGCTTATGTAATAGTTTCTTGAAGCTATTGATGCTCCCCGCTGAGACCACCGCCTGTGTAAAGGAATTCCACATCCTTGACGCTCTTATAGTAAAGAACCCTCTATGTAGTAATTCCCAGGGATGTATTTTGGGCCCTTTTTAAATATTGGTGCTACATTGGCTTTTTTCCAATCAGCTGGTACCATTCCAGTCAGTAGACTGTCTGTAAAAATTAGGAACAAAGGTCTGGCAATCACTTGACTGAGTTCCCTAAGTACCCTCGGATGCAAGCCATCTGGTCCCGGTGATTTATTAATGTTAAGTTTCCCAAGTCTAATTTTAATTTTGTCCTCTGTTAACCATGGAGGTGCTTCCTGTGTTGTGTCACAAGGATAAACACTGCAGTTTTGGTTACTGAAGCCCCCCGATTCACTCGTGAAGACTGAGGAGAAGAATAAATTCAATAACTTCGCCATCTCCCCATCCTTTGTAACCAGATGTCCTTCCTCATTCTTTATGGGGCCAATATGGTCTGTCTTCCCTTTTTTACTGTTTAGGTACTTAAAGAATTTCTTGGGATTTTTTTTGCTCTCCTCCGCTGAAGGCTGAGGATTAGGGATGAGCTTCGTTTTCGAGTCGAACCCATGTTCGACTCGAACATCAGCTGTTCGATCGTTCGTCGAATTGCAACGATATGGGCCGTTCGCGCCAAATTCTTGTGGCGCGTCACGGCCCA
This sequence comes from Lithobates clamitans, assembly GCA_037952925.1. Classification (NCBI taxonomy): domain Eukaryota; kingdom Metazoa; phylum Chordata; class Amphibia; order Anura; family Ranidae; genus Lithobates; species Lithobates clamitans. Next base: position 6,068,867 of record JBBGZY010000089.1, on the reverse strand, counting down.
TAAATCACAGTGCATTGCTGGCTGATGATTGGCCAAGCATGCACTATGACCCGCATGCTTGGCCAATCACAGCGCCATCGGTAGGGAGGGCTGTAATTGGCCAAAGCCAGGGTGGCTTTGGCCAATTATGGCTCAGGGGGTTTAGAACATGCCCCACACTATATAAGGCAGCCCTGTGTAGTGTGTGTTTCGGCGTGCTTAGATAGACAGAGAGACAGTGTCATTTCATTTGAGTTAGCTAGATTAGGCAGGACAGTCAGTGAGTTAGCTGCACTTACAGTGTACTGTGTATATATATGCATCCCAGGTGTTGTATATATATATATATATATATATATATATATATATATATATATACACTGTATTCAGTTTAGCTAGATCCGTTCCTGTTATTTTCCTACTGACAGGCAGGCTTGTCTTGTTACAGTATTTACAGCTACCTGAAGAAAATTGCTGGTGTTCTTTTGATCCTATTAGTACCACAGTCAGGCAGCTAGACTATTTACAGTTAGTGTAGTGCGTCTTCCTCACAGTGTTCAGTTAAAGCTACAAGTTAGTTTAGTGTGACCTCTGCACAGTGTTCAGCTAAAACTACAAGTTAGTGTAGTGCACAGTGTTCAGCTAAAGCTACAAGTTAGGGTAGTGCGTCCTCCTCACAGTGTTCAGCTAAAACTACAAGTTAGTGTAGTGTGACCTCTGCACAGTGTTCAGCTAAAGCTACAAGTTAGTGTAGTGTGTCCTCCTCACAGTGTTCAGCTAAAACTACAAGTTAGTGTAGTGAGACCTCTGCACAGTGTTCAGCTAAAGCTACAAGTTAGTGTAGTGCGTCCTCCTCACAGTGTTCAGCTAAAACTACAAGTTAGTGTAGTGCGACCTCTGCACAGTGTTCAGCTAAAGCTACAAGTTAGTGTAGTGCGTCCTCCTCACAGTGTTCAGCTAAAACTACAAGTTAGTGTAGTGAGACCTCTGCACAGTGTTCAGCTAAAGCTACAAGTTAGCGTAGTGCGTCCTCCTCACAGTGTTCAGCTAAAGCTACAAGTTAGTATAGTGTGAGCTCTGCACAGTGTTCAGCTAAAGCTACAAGCTAGGGTAGTGCGTCCTCCTTACAGTGTTCAGCTAAAGCTACAAGTTGGTGTAGTGTGTCCTCTTCACAGTGTTCAGCGAAAACTACAAGCTATTGTAGTGCGACCTCTGCACAGTGTTCAGCTAAAGCTACAAGTTAGTGTAGTGCATCCTCCTCACAGTGTTCAGCTAAAACTACAAGTTAGTGAAGTGCGACCTCTGCACAGTGTTCAGCTAAAGCTACAAGTTAGTGTAGTGCGTCCTCCTAACAGTGTTCAGCTAAAACTACAAGATAGTGTAGTGAGACCTCTGCACAGTGTTCAGCTAAAGCTACAAGTTAGTGTAGTGCGTCCTCCTCACAGTGTTCAGCTAAAGCTACAAGTTAGTTTAGTGTGACCTCTGCACAGTGTTCAGCTAAAGCTACAAGTTAGGGTAGTGCATCCTCCTCACAGTGTTCAGCTAAAGCTACAAGTTGGTGTAGTGTGTCCTCCTCACAGTGTTTAGAGAAAACTACAAGTTAATGTAGGGCGACCTCTGCACAGTGTTCAGCTAAAGCTACAAGATAGTTTAGTGCATCTTCCTCACAGTGTTCGGCTAAGACTACAAGTTAGTGTAGTGCGACCTCTGCACAGTGTTCAGCTAAAGCTACAAGTTAGTGTAGTGCGTCCTCCTCACAGTGTTAAGCTAAAACTACAAGTTAGTGTAGTTTGACCTCTGCACAGTGTTCAGCTAAAGCTACAAGTTAGTGTAGTGCGTCCTCCTCACAGTGTTCAGCTAAACCTACAAGTTATTTTTTTGCGAGCTGTTCAGCTAAAGCTGAGCTGCACAGTGTTCAGCTAAAGCTACCTGTATAAGGTTGGTGGTGTTTTCCTGATCCTATCACTACCGCAGGCAGCTAAACAAGCTACAAGTTATTTTTTGGCGAGCTCTGCACAGTGTTCACCTAAAGCTACCTGAAGAAGGTTGGTGGTGTTTTCCTGATCCTATCACTTCTGCAGGCAGCTAAATAAGCTACAAGTTAGTGTAGTGCGAGCTCTGCACAGTGTTCACCTAAAGCTACCTGTAGAAGGTTAGTGGTGTTTTCCTGATCCTATCACTACTGCAGGCAGCTAAATAAGCTTCAAGTTAGTGTAGTGCGAGCTCTGCACAGTGTTCACCTAAAGCTACCTATAGAAGGTTGGTGGTGTTTTCCTGATCCTATCACTACCGCAGGCAGCTAAATAAGCTACAAGCTATTTTTTGGTGAGCTCTGCACAGTGTTCACCTAAAGCTACCTGTAGAAGGTTGGTGGTGTTTTCCTGATCCTATTACTACCGCAGGCAGCTAAATAAGCTATAAGTTAGTGTAGTGCGAGCTCTGCAAAGTGTTTAGCTAAAGCTACCTGTAGAAGGTTGGTGGTGTTTTCATGTTCCTATCACTACCGCAGGCAGCTAAATAAGCTACATGTTATCTTTTGGTGAGTTCTGCACAGTGTTCAGCTAAAGCTACCTGTAGAAGGTTGGTGGTGTTTTCCTGATCCTATCACTACCGCAGGCAGCTAAATAAGCTACAAGTTAGTTTTTTGCGAGCTCTGCACAGTGTTCAGCTAAAGCTACCTGTAGAAGGTTGGTGGTGTTCTCATACTACAGGCAGGCAGTTGATTTTGTTAGCTGTAGTATCAGTACATATATATATATATATATATATATATATATATATATATATATATATATATATATATATATATATATATCCCCGCTTAGTGCAGCTACAGGCCATTAGTATGGAAGGCCAACAAGGAGAGGCAGACAGTCACAAGCCAATAAAAGAGGGCAAGCAGGCTCTGTGTCTAGAGGCAACAGTGCTGGTCATGGAGACGGTGCATCCTCATCAGCACGTGGTTGTGGGACACGCTTGGCCTTTTTTTCGGCAGCTGGCCGTGTTGAGCCGCAACATGTGGAAGACTTGGTCGAGTGGATGACCAAGCCATCCTCATCCTCCTCATCCTCTCTCACCCATGCTCAGGGTACTTGTCTGGCAAAGCAGCGGCCTCTTCCCTTGGCTCAATCTCATCAGTGACTCCTTCCCTAGCCCCACCATGTCCTCTGAGTAGTCCCTCGAACTGTTTGATCACAGTGTTGGGTACATGCTCCAGGAGGATGCCCAGCATTTGGAAGGCTCTGATGATGATACTTAGCTAGATGAAGGCAGTAACGTGAGCACGGGCAGAGGGGGTGCCCAAGAAGGACAGCAATCTGGCAGTCATGCTCCCCCTGCTGCAGCATACTGCCAGGTTTGCTTCAGTGATGAGGAGGGAAGGAATGATGAGGTCACTGACTCAATGTGGGTGCCTGATAGGAGAGAGGAGGAGGAGGAGGCACATCACCAACGAGGCAGGATGCCCTCCAGGGGCCAGCCTAAGGGCAGCACACTGACTTCATCACACTCCAAAGCTCCGCATGTGCAGGGCGCTGCAGTCTCTGCGCGTTATTCAAAAATTTCTTTAGTGTGGGCCTTTTTTGAGACGAGTGCATCAGATCGCACCGCTGCTATTTGCAACATATGTCTCAAGCGTATCTCGCGTGGCCAAAACATCTCCTGCTTGGGCACCACATGCTTGACCAGACATATGTTGACCTGCCATGCAGTTCCTTGGCAAGCGTATCTAAAAGACCCACACCAAAGAACAAAGAGGACCTCTCCTTGCTCCTCATCAACTGAGATCTCCAACCCCACTATACCTTCAGTCCTCTCTGAGACCTGCACTGAGAGGAATGAAGGTGTAGAATTAGGTGTGTCACAGCCAAGTACTTGTGGGCAATCTGCTTTCGGTACACCGACGTCAGATTGTACCAGGCAAATTTCCCTGCCCCAGCTGCTGCACCGCCAAAATAAGTTCGCTCCCAGCCATCCACATGCCCAGCAGTTGAATGCTAGCTTGGCAAAATTGCTAGAACTTCAACTGCTACCTTTTCAGTTGGTAGACTCTGCCCCCTTCCGTGAGTTTGTGGAATGTGTGATTGCTCAGTGGCAGGTACCCAAACGCCACTTTTTCTCACGGAAGGCGATTCCGGCTCTCTACCGGCATGTGGAAGGCAATGTCTTGGCCTCGCTGGACAGGGTGGTCAGCGGTAAGGCGCATATTACCGCTGACTCATGGTCCAGCAGGCATGGACAGGGATGTTACCTAAGTTTCACGGCACATTGGGTCACTCTGCTGGCAGCTGGGAAGGATGCAGGACAAGGTGCAGTAGTGTTGGAGGTTGTTCTGCCACCAAAATGCCACTACTAATGATTGTGACACACCTCTCTCCTCCACCCCCTCCTCTTATTCTTCTTCCATTGACCTCTTCCTGTGCTTTGTCCTCGGAAACAGCGGTGCTCCGTAGGCGTTCAAGGGGCTACGCAAGTAGGCAGGCCAAAAGATGCCATGCGGTGCTTGAGCTGGTGTGCTTGGGGGACAGGAGCCACACTGGGGCAGAGGTTCTGTCAGCTCTGCAGGGGCAGGTTCAGAGATGGTTGACGCCACGCCAAGGAATGGAGCTTGTTTTTTTTTTCCCCACGCCAGTGGGCCATGATCAGGGATGCATGCACTGTTCTGTTACCATTTGAGGAGGCCACAAGGATGGTGAGCAGTGACAGTGCATGCATCAGTGACACTGTCCCCCTTGTCCACTTGTTGGAGCACACGCTGTGTGGAATAATGGACAGGGCACTTGAGGCAGAACAGAGGCAGGAAAAGGAGGACTTCCTTAGCTCTCAAGGCCCCCTTTATACAGACAGTGTTCCTGCGTGCCTGCCGATCACACAGGAAGAGGACGAGGAGGAGGAGGATTGTGTCAGTAGGGAGGTGGAGCCTGGCACTCAGCATCAGCAGCAGTCTTTAAGGGATCAGTCCCAAGAAACACATGGACTTGTACGTGGCTGGGAGGAGGTGGCTGCGGACCATGTTGTCCTTAGTAACCTAGAGGACTCCGGACCGAATGCCTCAGCAAACCTACGCTGCATGGCCTCCCTGATCCTGCATAGCCTGCGTAAGGATCCACGTATTCGTGGTATCAAGGAGAAGAACCAATACTGGCTGGCAACCCTCCTTGATCCACGTTACAAGGGTAAGGTTGCGGACCTTATCTTGCCGTCACAGAGTGAGCAGAGGATGAAACATCTTTGGGAGGCCTTGCAGAAAGGTCTGTGCAACGCGTTCCCAGAGACTGGGAGGTTACAAACTCCTGTTTCTTGACAACGTGTTGCGGAGGCTTCGGTCAGTCAAAGAAGGAGCGGTGGAGAAGGTGGCCATCTGACCGATGCGTTCAGACAAGTTTTTAGTCCGCAGGCCCAAGGTATGATCGGTTCCAGCAACTATCGCCAGCGTCTGTTTTACATGGTGCAGGAATACCTAGGGGCAAGATGTGACTTGGACACCTTTCCCACTGAAAATCCTCTGGGTTACTGGGTCTTGAGGATGGATCACTGGCCAGAGCTTGCACAGTATGCAATAGAGCTACTGGCCTGTCTTGCATCTAGCGTTCTTTCGTAACGCACATTCAGTGCTGCTGGAGGCTTTGTAACTGATCACAGGATGCGTCTGTCCACCGACTCGGTCGATCGACTGACCTTCATAAAAATGAATCAGTCTTGGATCACCACCAGCTACCAAGCACCTGATGCTGATGGAACCGAATAATTTTTTTTGAAATCTCAGATCCCTTCAAAGACTGACTATGCTGATGCTGAGTGACTATCCTGAGTAATTATCCTCTTCCTCCTCAATGATCACGCTGATAGCTTGTAAGAACATTTTTGGTTCTGGGCGCCGCCACCAGTGCCTAAGGCCCAATGTTTCAGCCCCTGTTTAACAGGGGCGTGTAATTACAATTTTTGATGCCATAATTTTCAGCAGGGCTCATTCCTGCATTCCAACTAGAGTTTCTGTGAGAAGTTGCAGTGTTGTGGCACCAGCACCAGTGCCTAAGGCCTAATTTTTCAGCCCCTGTTTAACAGGGGCATATAATTACAATTTTTGATGCAATACTTTGCAGCAGGGCTCGTTCCAACTAGAGTAGCTGTGAGGGGTTGCAGTTTTGTGGCACCAGCACCAGTGCCTAAGGCCCAATTTTTCAGCCCCTGTGTAACAGGGGCATGTAATTACAATTTTTGATGCAATACTTTGCAACAGGGCTCATTCCTGCATTCCAACTAGAGTTTCTGTGAGAAGTTGCAGTGTTGTGGCACCAGCACCAGTGCCTAAGGCCCAATCTTTCAGCCCCTGTTTAACAGGGGCGTGTAATTACAATTTTTGATGCAATACTTTGCAGCAGGGCTCATTCCTGCGTTCCAGCTAGAGTTTCTGTGAGAAGTTGCAGTGTTGTGGCACCAGTGCCTAAGGCCCAATTTTTCAGCCCCTGTTTAACAGGGGCATGTAATTACAATTTTTGATGCAATACTTTGCAGCAGGGCTTATTCCTGCGTTCCAACTAAAGTATCTGTGAGGGGTTGCAGTGTTGTGGCACCAGCACCAGTGCCTAAGGCCCAATTTTTCAGCCCCTGTTCAACAGGGGCATGTAATTACAATTCTTGATCTAATATTTCACAGCAGGGCCCGTTTCTGCGCCCACCAAGAGTAGTGAGGACTTACAGTGTTGTGGCACCAGCACCACCACCACCAACAAAGGCCCAATTTTTCAGCCCCTGTTCAACAGGGGCATGTAATTACAATTCTTGATCTAATATTTCACAGCAGGGCCCGTTTCTGCACCCACCAAGAGCGAGTGAAGACTTACAGTGTTGTGGCACCAGCACCACCACCACCACCAAAGGCCCAATTTTTCAGCCCCTGTTCAACAGGGGCATGCAATTACAATTCTTGATCTAATATTTCACAGCAGGACCCGTTTCTGCGCCCACCAAGAGCGAGTGAGGACTTACAGTGTTGTGGCACCACCACCACCAAAGGCCCAATTTTTCAGCCCCTGTTAAACAGGGTCATGTAATTACAATTCTTTATCTAATATTTCACAGCAGGGCCCATTTCTGCGCTCACCAAGAGCGAGTGAGGACTTACAGTGTTGTGGCACCAGCACCACCACCACCACCACCAAAGGCCCAATTTTTCTGCCCCTGTTCAACAGGGGCATGTAATTACAATTCTTGATCTAAAATTTCACAGCAGGGCCCGTTTCTGCGCCCACCATGAGTGAGTGAGGACTTACAGTGTTGTGGCACCAGCACCACCACCACCACCAAATGCCCAATTTTTCTGCCCCTGTTCAACAGGGGCATGTAATTACAATTCTTGATCTAATATTTCACAGCAGGGCCCTGTGAGGTCTTACAGTGTTGTGGCCACAACAACACCTAAGGCCCAAATTTCTGCTAAGTATATAGGGCAGGCCCCTACTTTCAAACATCCAACTTACAAACGACTCCTACTTGCAAACAGAAGGAGACAACAGGAAGTGAGATGAAATCTACCCCTAGGAAGGGAAATTCTCTCCTGTAAGAGTTAATATGGGAAAAACATTTCTCCTTTCCACTGATGCTTTATCACCAATCCTTGTTTCACAAAAAAACCCAAATTTTCAAAAAACATTTGTCATTGGGACAAAAAGTGAGGTTCAATCTTCTGAAGAGGAGCCAAATGCAAAACAAATGTCACAGGGGTGATAACCCTTCCCTATGTTTTCCAAAAAGCTTAAAAAAGATTTTTTGGCTGAAGCTAAACACGTTAAAAATGTACCCGTTCAAAATGACAAACAGATTCTACTTAACAACAAACGTACAGTCCCTGTCTTGTTTGCACCGCCCGTATACTGCTGTTCAGAGTATATAGGGCCTGGTGGCCCCACACCTTTCCTTTTTTTTAATTTGGGTGCGGGTTCCCCTTAATATTCATACAAGACCCAAAGGGCCTGGTAATGGACTGGGGGGTACCCATGCCATTTGTCTCACTGATTTTCATTCATATTGCCAGGACCCGATATTACATTAAAGCTGCAACCAGTTTTAAATGACTTTTTTTCCTTTAAGAAAGACATTTTGTGCAGGGACTGTTCTAAGCACGGGAAACACGTGCCACTTTACAGGCATACTATAGACACCCCCCAGGTACGATATTTAAAGGAATATTTGACTTTTTTTTTACTTTAAGCATCATTAAAATCACTGCTCCCGAAAAAACGGCCATTTTTGCAACTTTTTTTTGCATTGATACATGTCCCCTGGGGCAGGACCCAGGTCCCCAAACCCTTTTTAGGACATTACCATGAAAATTAGCCTTTAAAATGAGCACTTTTGATTTTGAACGTTCGAGTCCCATAGACGTCAATGGGGCTCTAACGTTCGTGCAAATTTTCGGTGTGAAAAACTTGTTGCATCTTTCCCAAAAATACTCATGGCTGTATTAGATCAAAAGGGTGCTTCTACTAAATACTGAGCAAAGGGTCTGAATACTTAGGACCATGTGATATTTCAGTTTTTGCTTTTTTAGTAAATCTGCAAAAATGTCAACAATTCTGTGTTTTTCTGTCAAAACAAATGGCTGCAATATAACAAAGAGTGAAAAATTTAAGGGGGTCTGAATACTTTCTGTCCCCACTGTAGTTTAAGGTTAAACCTCTTTTCTTCTAATTTTAATGAGTGGCCATGAGTCTTGTTAAACACCCTTCTGTAAAAAAGTTTTATTCCTATTGTGGGGTCACCAGTATGGTATTTGTATATTGAAATCATATCCCCTCTCAAGCGTCTCTTCTCCAGAGAGAATAAATTCAGTGCTCGGAACCTTTCCTCATAACTAAGATCCTCCAGACCCTTTATTAGCTTTGTTGCCCTTCTTTGTACTCGCTCCATTTCCAGTACATCCTTCCTGAGGACTGGTGCCCAGAACTGGACAGCATACTCTAGGTGCGGCAGGACCAGAGTCTTGTAGAGTGGGAGAATTATCGCTTTATCTCTGGAGCTAATCCCTTTTTAATGCATGCAAATATGTTTGCTTTGTTAGCAGCAGCTTGGCATTGCATGCCATTGCTGAGCCTATCATCTACTAGGACCCCCAGGTGCTTTTCCATCCTTGATTCCCCCAGAGGTTCTCCCCCCAGTGTATAGATTGCATTCATATTTTTGCCACCCAAATGCATTATTTTACATTTTTCTACATTGAACCTCATTTGCCATGTAGTTGCCCACCACATTAATTTGTTCAGATCTTTTTGCAAGGTTTCCACATCCTGCAGAGAAGTTTTTGCCCTGCTTAGCTTAGTATCATCCGCAAATACAGAGATTGAACTGTTTACCCCATCCTCCAGGTTGTTTATGAACAAATTAAATAGGATTGGTCCCAGGCCAGAACCCTGGGGGACCCCACTACCCACCCTGACCATTCAGAGTACTCTCCATTTATCACCACCCTCTGAACTCGCCCTTGTAGCCAGTTTTCAATCCATGTACTCACCCTAAGGTTCGTGCCAATGGAGCTTATTTTGTACAGTAAATGTTTATGGGTAACTGTGTTAAATGCTTTTGAAAAATCCAGATACACCACCTCTACGGGCCTTCTTTTATCTAGCTGGCAAATCACCACCTCATAGAAGGTTGGTAGATTGGTTTGGCAAGAATTATTCTTCATTAATCCATGCTGATTACTGCTAATGATACCATTCTCATTAGTAAAACCTTGTATATAGTCCCTTATCATCCCCTCCAAGAGTTTACATACTATTGATGTTAGGCTAACTGGTCTGTAATTCCCAGGGATGTATTTTGGGCCCTTTTTAAATATTGGTGCTACATTGGCTTTTCTCCAATCATCTGGGACCATTCCAGTCAGTAGACTGTCAGTAAAAATTAGGAACAATGGTCTGGCAATTACTTGACTGAGTTCCCTAAGTACCCTCGGGTGCAAGCCATCTGGTCCTGGTGATTTATTAATGTTCAGTTTCCCAAGTCTAATTTTAATTCTGTCCTCTGTTAATCATGGAGGTGCTTCCTGTGATGTGTCATGAGGATAAACACTGCAGTTTTGTTTACTGAAGCCCCCCGATTCCCTCATGAAGACTGAGGAGAAGAATAAATTCAATACCTTCGCCATCTCCCCATACTTCCTCATTCTTTTGGGGCCAATATGGTCTGTCCTCCCTTTTTTGTTTACATACTTAAAGAATTTCTTGGGATTTTTTTTGCTCTCCTCCGCTATGTGTCTTTCATGTTCTATCTTAGCCGTCCTTATTGCACCCTTACATTTCTTGTTGCATTCTTTATAAAGTCTGAATGCTGATGATGATCCCTCAACCTTGTATGTTTTGAAGGCCTTCTCCTTTGCATTTATATGCATTTTTACATTGGAGTTAAGCCATCCAGGACTTTTGTTCGCTCTTTTAACCGCTTCAGCTCCAGAAAAATTTACCCCCTTCCTGACCAGAGCGTTTTTTGCAATTCGGTACTGCGTCACTTTAACTGACAATTGCGTGGTTGTGCGACGTGGCTCCCAAACAAAATAGAGCTTTCTTTTGGTGGTATTTAATCACCTCTGCAATTTTTATTTTTTGCGCTATAAACAAAATAAAAGCGACAATTTTGAAAAAAGCGCATTATTTTTTACATTTTGCTATAATAAATATCCCCCAAAAATATATATAAAAAAAAATTTTTCCTCAGTTTAGGCTGATACGTATTCTTCTACATATTTTTGGTAAAAAAAAATTGCAATAAGCGTTTATTGATTGGTTTGCGCAAAAGTTATAGTGTTTACTAAATAGGGGATAGTTTTTTTGGCATTTTTATTAATAATTTTTTTTTACCAGTAATGGCGGCGATCAGCGATTTTTATTGTGACTGCGACATTATGGCGGACATGTCGGACATTTTTGACACAATTTTGGGACCATTGTCATTTATACAGCGATCAGTGCGATTAAAAATGCAGTGGTAATGAAGGGGTTAACCACTAGGGGGCAGGGAGGGGTTAATCAGTACTAGGGGAGTGTTTTCTAACTGTAGGGGGGAGGGGCTGTATGTGTCACTAGACTGATCACTGCTCCCGATGACAGGGAGGAGTGATCAGTGACACTTGTCACTAGGCAGAACGGGGAGATGCTGTTTACATCAGCATCTCCCCGTTCGTCCTCTCCGTGAGGCGATCGCGGGTATCCCCGCGGCAATCGAGTCCACGACCTGACTCACGGAGCTCCCGGCCGGCGTGCACGCAATGGCATGGCGGGGAATTCAAATGGACGTACAGGTATGCCCATTTGCCCAGCCATGCCATTCTGCCGACGTTCATCGTTGTGCTCCGGTCGGGAACTGGTTAAATGTATTACCCAATGGGATGCATTGGCTAATGCCCTTATTTAATATGCTTTTAAAGCAAACCCATCTTTCCTCCGTGTTCTTTGTTCCTAAGGTTTTATCCCAATTTATGCCTTCTAGCAAGGTTCGTAGTTTAGGGAAGTTGGCTCTTTTGAAATTCAGTATCTTTGTATTGCCCTTGTGTTTCCTATTTGTGTGATTTATACTGAAGCCAATTGATCTGTGATCGCTGTTACCCAAATTGTCCCGTATTTCTACATCCGTGATTAGGTCTGTATTGTTGGTAATTAGTAATGCTTTATTTCTAGTTGGTGCATCTACCATCTAACCCATAAAATTGTCCTGCAAGACATTTAGGAACTGGCAAGCCTTAGATGAATGCGCGGTTCCCTCCACCCAGTCTATGTCTGGATAGTTAAAATCCCCCATTATGATAACACTTCCCATCCTTGCTGCTAATACAAATTGTGATAGGAGATCTGTCTCCCCTTCCTCCCTCAGGTTAGCAGGCCTATTGCTTACTCCCAGTATTATTTTCCTCCAAGCTTCATCTCTTTGGAGCTCTGCCCATAAGTATTCCAACACAACGGAGAGTATGCCGCTGACATCCTATGCAGCCTGTGGGGTGTATAGTAAGCCCTGTGTAAAATTTTGTATTGGACCAGTTTATCTCTTGCTGAGACCAGAGGGGAGAAGGGAAAGTCCCAAATCTCTCTCCAGTCATCATCATCCAGGTCCGGGATGTCCCCCACCCATTTCCTGCAGAGGGAGGACAACCTGGGATCGGCAGCAACAAGCAGGGACCCATAAAGCTGGGACATGGGTTTCTCCACATCCCTCACGTGGAGGGTAGGTATGATAACTCAATTAGTTGGCCTAGGAACTGGCACCTATTGGCATGAGCAATTTGAAGATACCAAAAATGTGCATGTGCAGATACATTGAATTTGGTTCGTAAAATGTGAAAAGGGGACAGATCCTTGTTTGTGATGATGTCTTCCAGTTTCACTATTTTATATTTAGCCCAGGCCTGCGGATCTGGGATAGTGTTGAACTGCGAAAGGTTAGGGTTCAGCCACAATGGGGTGTGAGAAGACCAGGAGTTTGGTTGGGGCGCCCTCAGAGCTTCACTCACCTTCCATGCTTGTATGGTGGTATGCATGTAAGGAGTAAGATGATGAGGGGTTTTAGTCCCCTTGAACAGCAGCCCCTTCAAGGCCTCCAGAGACCCAACTATAGCCACCTCCAGCACGGTTGCAGAGTTGGTCAAGTCCGGCTGTAACCACCAATGGGCGGTCACAAGCTGGGTGGCCAAGTAATACTTGTGACAGTCAGGTAGAGCCAACCCCCCACCCATTATCCACAGGCCTGGTCAGAGAGCTATATTTGAATCTAGACGGTTTGGGCCTCCAAATGAAGGAGGTGAAAAGTTGTTTAATGGAATTAAAGAATGTCTTGTTCAACCATTGTGGGGAGTTTCTAAAAATCTATGTGAATTTAGGAAGGACTTTAATTTTTAGCAGGTTGATGCGTCCAATGAGGGAAAGGGGTAGGTTACTCCATGCCTTCAGTTTGGTCATTACTCCAGTCAACACAGGGTCGAGATTGAGCTGCACAAAATCCCCACTCTGTTTTGAGATGACCTTACCCAAATAGTTAAAATGGTCAACCCATTGCAGCGGGAGAGAGGGGGGTGAGGAGGATCTAGCCTCCTCATCCACTGGGAAGAGCTTGGGTTTATGCCAATTCACTCTCAGACCCGTGAAGGTGGAGAAGGTATCCATGATTTTGAGGGCACCCTGCAGAGAGGCCCCAGCATCATTTAAAAAAAAGCAGTAGATCATCTGCATAGAGAGCCACCCTCTCCTCCAACCATCCTACCCGGAGACCACGGACCTCAGCCAAGCTCCTGAGAGCCTCAGCAATGGGCTCCATGGCCAGGGCGAAGAGGCCGGGGAGAGAGGGCATCCCTGTCTGGTGCCCCTCTGCAGAGGGAACAGAGCAGACAAAGATCCATTTAGCCTAATGTGTGCCAAGGGGCCAGTGTATAACGTACGTATCTAATCAATGAATTTTAATGGGAATACCATTCTTCGCAGCACCTCCCAAAGATACACCCACTCCACCATATCAAATTCCTTTTCCATATCCAGGGTGGCAATAGTTCTGGTACCCTGGTTGGTGTGTGGGGCATGGATATTAGCAAATAACTGCGCATATTGATGTCCGTGGACCTACCGGGCATAAAGCCTGTTTGATCAGAGTCAACAAGGGATTTTATAACTTTATTTAGTCTAGTGGCCATTAATTTAGTAAGTATCTTTAGATCGCAATTAAGGAGTCCGATTGGCCTGTAGGAGGTGCACAACTTAGGGTCCTTATTGGGCTTGGGGATTAGAATAATATGGGCTTCTTTCATGGAGGGAGGTAGAGAACCCGTTTGTAAACAGGTTTGGAACAGCTCTGCCAGTCTAGGGGCAAGCAATTCAGTGTGGGCTTTAGAGTATTCCAGTATGCCATTGCCTTGCAGGTTTTTTTTTCTTTTAACATCAGTGGTTTATAACCTCTTTAAGTTTTTACCAGATTTTGACACATCCAATGTGATCTACTGTGTATGCTCATACTTTGCTTGATATGACGGCCATCAGTCTCTCTAACTATGTCACTTTCAGCATTTTTTAGTAAATTCCCCTTAGAATGGAGCTGACATTCCCGACCTTCAAAAATGCTAATTGCTTGGATATCATTCTGATCATCTTGCTTCATTACTCCAAACATTTTCAATGTTTTCATGTAAGATTTTTTAACATTTTTCACATATGATTCAATTATAAAATGTATAAATCTTGGGTAAAGAGTTTTATAAATAGATCCAAGAGTCATTGATCTAGAACAAGTATGCAGATCAGAAAAGTCACAGCTCCTTATTTGCTACACTTTACAGGTCCATGACTCAAAGTGTGAAGGTAAGATGGTCTGAATGGCATTAAAGCAATTACATGTTTAGAAGCAGATCTCAGCAATGACACCCTAATAAATTTAGTTAAAGATTATATGAGAATAAAAAAATTAGAAAAATGCATATTTCAGCAAAGCCTTTTTCCTAATGCACTGTGCTTTTTAATAGCCTATCCCCAAATATTTGCCCCAAAATATTATGGACAAAGCTTAATGGCTACAGGGACAATACATTAAGTGTGTTTTTTTTGTGTAATACAGTGGAGTGAGAAAACCCAAACTCAAATGCCTTCTCTTAGTGCTGCAATGTGTTTTAGGTGTTATATCCAAAGCACAGACGTGAAAAGAATGTCTTTGTGAAGTGTTAGTAAAGCACTAAGGGCTTGTTTACACCAGTGTATTTTAAAATGTGTGTCATGACCTGCATTGTAACGCATGTTGTGGCAGTGTTTAGTAACACACTGTAGGTGTGAACTGCAGTGCAAGGTTAATAGCATCTCAATGCATATCTGCATTAAAGCACACAGCAGCACACAGATACATATGCTCTATGTGTTGCACTTAAAACAAAGGTGCAGTACCTGTTTTCATGCTCTGAATAGCATTAACAGTTTATTCATTTTGAATTGGCTGTCTAATGTAACACGCCAAAAAGCACAAAACTGTGTGTAAATGAGCCATAAGTATGAATCAGGTTTGAGCAGACATACATCAGCCCAATTTGTGTCATTTTCAGATCGGAATATAAGTGAATGACATTAAAGTAGTGAACATACAATGTTATAAACACTTTATAATACAATAATAACTATGCAGACAGCATAACTGCTTTTGCCTAGTTTCAAAAATTATGTTTTTACCTTTTTTACAAAGTTAAAAAGTTGTCATAGGTTGGACTTGATGGACTTTTTTCAACCTCACCTACTATGTAACTATGTAACTATGTCATATGAACATTTATGTCTTCTTCCTGATAGTGGTGGTTCTATAGGGGGGGCTGGTCTCCTAATACATCACACACATGTTGGCCATTTAAATTTACAGGAGGCAAGATGCAGGCTGTGATTGAGCATGGGGCAAGTACAAGAGACAAGTGGTAATTAGGTGGGGGGGTGTGCTCCAGAGGCAAGCTGTGATTGGAAGAGGGTGTGTACCAGAGGCAAGCTATGATTGGCTGGAGGACCTGGTGGCTTAACAGACTAGGGAATACAGGCATGCTGTGCATCTGCTTCTGTGGTTTTCCCTAGTCAGTTTAGAAGAAGGAAGGAAGGTGACATTATCAAGATGGATGTAGGTTCAATAGTCCTGCATTGGATGTGAGGATTTTAAATTTCAATAGTTTTATTAGTTTTTAACAAATACAGAAAAGAAAAAGAAAATGGATGCGTTGATGAGGTTGTACAGAACATACAGTCGGTCTGTTTTAAAGAGACATTACGTAGTACATAAAAGTTCAAAAATCTTAGGCAAATTTACATAGATACATAACACAGGGCTAGTCAAAATGATTCCAGAAGGAGAGGGGTAAAGAAGAAAAAAGGGAGGGGGATGGGAGAAAACAAGAGGGGAGTTAGATAAAGATAGAGAACACCAGCCTAAAGATTATATGAGCATTAAACAAAATTTGTCAAATCTATGTTTGTGCCATACATGTGCCATACGTGCCAAGAGGACCAGTTGTAAATACATTTCTCCATTTGTTTGTTTTTTCTAGCTATCTAAATTTCCATCTCACACTGGGAGTTAAGGTCAGAGACTGTCTTGAATAATGTAGGAGCATCTGTGGTTCTCCATAGTCTGGTAATATTTAGCTTAGCAGTTAATAACAGGTGTGTCGCTATAGATTTGGTGTTTGGGGGAAATTTCTCTAGGCCAATATGCAGCAGCATTAAAGCTGGGTTAGGGGTGATAATTTGGCCTGTGATAGAAGATAACATAACAAATATTTGTTTCCAAAAGGATGTGAGAGATTTAGAGAACCAAAAAGTGTGGGCTAGGGAGCCTATGCTGCCACATTGTCTCCAACAGTTGGGAGAGGTACTAGGGTATATCTTTGAGAGCTTGTATGGGCTTAAGCACCACCAGTGAAGAGTTTTCTGGTAAGCCTCCCAGTGATTAGAGCAGGGGGAGGCTATGTAAGTTGCTCTGAATGAACGCTGTCACATAGTAGGTGCACACAATCCATTAAGCTCCTTCATCCATTTTGTTAGGGAAGTGACCTGTGTATATGGTTGATGGTTGCTTAGGACCTTATAGAAGGATGCAATAATTATTTTGGGATAGGATGGGTGTGTGAAGAAGTTGTATATGGGTTCAGGAATCTTGGTCGTTGGTGGGAGTTTAAAGGTGTAGAGGAAGTGGGTTATTCTCATGTAGGTGTAGATGTCTGTGGCTGGGAGGTTAAATTCTTTGCAGTGTCAAACGGTTTTACAATCTTGTCTATCATAAGGTCTGGAAGTGTCATGATGCCATGCGATTGCCAGTGATGCATTGGTAAGTCGGGTATCTGGGTGCTTAGAGTCCTCAGAGGGATTGGAAGTTTGTGAATAGGGAGAGAAGATAAATGTGTTGAGGAAAGTTGTTTACAAGCCTCTAAGGATGCAGTGATGGAGGAAAATGGTGCTAAAAGAGGAGGTAAACCTATTTCGGTTAGATGGAGGGAATTGACTAGCCCATTATGTGGATAGAGCAAGGTCTCTATAATGGACCATATTTTTTCTGTGATGGGATTCCACCAATATTATATATTGGTCCAGAGCTATGGCATGATAGTAGGTACAGATGTGAGGTAACCCAACACCTCCCTTGTAGTGAGGTCTGGTTAAGGTAGAATTAGCACAATGTGGTGCTTTTGAATCCCATATAAATGTAGAAATTTGCTTTTGTAGTGCTGTAAGGAATAAAACAAGGGGATATTGCATGTATTGCAGAATGTGCTGCCATTTTTTTTGCCCTGAAATACACTAATAATTTCAGAAGATGGTCATCTAAAGCAGCACCGGTGATTTTCTCATGAAAGTTTTCTAAATGAAATCAAATAACAAAACTATAATGGACAACGCAGTACAAAAACAACTTCTTTAATTCTGATTGCCAAATTATTTAAGGCAGGTATAAAAAGAAAGCGTTCAATATACATTTTACATAAAATAAACTAGATTACAGCATAAAACAAGTAACCAGGCAATGGCATTATATTCTCTCTTCTAAAACTGGATAATTGTAAACATTAAAAAAAGACTGCAGGACTATTCAAGTAATAGAACAATCACAGATGTCTTGTGGTATGCAGGTCTTCAGGTTATTTGTCATTCAAGATTAAAAGAGACATTTTATTATTCACAGATGTTCATTATTTACTCAGATTTATACAGTATGTACAGCAGATTTACTTTTTTTATCTTATACCATGGTACTGGCAACCCCATGCCTTCCATATGTACATTTTCACAATACACAATTACAATAAAACAATTATTTCAATAACATTTTACACTGATGCATCTTAACGGGAGCCACCAAAGAGACATCTACATTGTACCAAAGTGTCCTCATTTTACAGCCTGCCTTACAGCCTATGGCCAATATGATTAGTTTCTGCAAGTTTCAGGCACGTGAATACATAACAATATTTACATTATAAGGAAGAAAAATAATCAACAGCCATTTGTAGTAAACACTAGTCAACATGACAGTTACATTTTTTCTCTTTTTAAATCGGGTAGTGTGCAGATTAGCAGCAGACTCTATGAGTGTGTGAGCCTGGTTATAGATACAAAAATGTAAAGAATATATATTTATTTATATATATTTGTGTGCATGTTAATATACAAACATAATGCTGCATGTATTGTACTTGCACACAGACATTTATTACAGGAACATATTATTCCGCTATTAAAAAAAATAAAAATAAACAAGAATCTGGAATTTACAACAAAAAAATGAAATGAAGTGTTTTGCCTCCCATTTAGGCATTCTAGGTAAACACCATGGAACTGATGTCTGTAATTAATCACTCTCCCATGTGATCCAGTCACATGATTTAATGTACATTTTCTATGTATTCATTCCCTGAAAAAGAAAGAAAGCAATTAACATTACTATTATTAGTTTTATAATTAGGGGACAAATTTGTTACATACAAGTACACATATGCTGCTCTTTAAACTGCACTTTACAATGCACACATCCTAATCATGAGGACATTTTCATTTTATTATCACAGAAATGTTATTGCCGGTATACATTCATTTATTTATTTAATACTGAGTGGAAAATCAGAGAGAAAGATGGAACATACATTTCTAACAGTCTCATGGGTGCCCTTTGAATTGTTATCAAACAAGCTTGATTTCATGGTTGGAAAAATTCCCATTATACATACAATGAAATTTATCCTGCTGGGTCTTGTAAACCCAAGTTGCATAATTCTAAGGTGTACAGGGTTGACCAGCAAAAGGGGGTTTGAAAAATGCTCAACGATGACTTACATAAATCTGCCATTTAATTCCTATACTTTGTTTTTCAGATTCCATGTACAACTATTATTGTGGGTGTGCTTTAGGTTATCTGAATATGTGGCTCTTTATTCATTTGTTTATTGTTTTATGTGCTGACAGTAATCCTTACAGAAGCAAGCACAAAAATGTAACTGCTCTGCAGATTAAATAGTAATTGTCCCTTTCATATTAATCTAGGACTAAGCAGCACAAAAACGTTCAATGAAACTTGTGCTTTTCTGTGATTTAAGCCAAACATAGGGTGCTTATAAACCTGAGATGGCAGCTGCCCAATTCAGCTTTCTTTGACTAGATTAGGTGACAATCTCGTGCCTGTGGGTGGTCCCTGAGGCTGCTGGCTCCTGCCTGTGGGTGGCCCCTAAGGCTGCTGGCTGGCCACTATCATTTAGGATCTAGTGATTAGACAAGTTTACCATCATATTACCTTCTGTTAGTAAAAAATGGTGGGCTTATTGGAGCACTATTTCTAAGCTGTGCTGTGCTTACAGCTTGCGCATGGCACAATATCTGTGATCACAGTGACATAAGCACAGATCAGACAAAATGATCAGAGCCAATCAGAGTGTCTCTGTACCTCAACCAATCGCAGATATCACAAGTGTAAATACTTCTTATGTTTACAAACTCTCACCCCATTCACAATGGAGAAAGGGAAGGATGAAGGATTATAGGAAGGAATGAACTGGCAGCAGATTTTAGGTTTGTGTGGGGGGCGTGGGGAGGAGAGATTAAAATGTCACGGACCACCAAACTGTTTTTTTTTAAAGGCACTGACCACTAAAGTTAGGGGAAGGTTTGGGGGGGGGGTTATAATGCCACTGACCATTTTATAACAAAATGTAGGCACATTTTTTTATTTTAGTTGATCTTTGTTACCTTTATATGATATCAAAAAATGTGGTTAATAATTACCACAAAAGTAAAGCATTACCTGTTTAAAAAATGATGTGCAGTTCATTTGGGTAATCTACCAGCTAGTACTCAAGTGGTTACAATACAATAACTACCCCAATTGCCACAGTTTCCCCCGATTAGCTGGCAAAAGGCCCTACTTACAGCTCTGTCTCTTGCTTATAATATTAATATTAAAATTACTGGTAAGGTTACAAGTTAATATAGAATTCTTAAATATTCTGATGTGGATTTGCCAAAGGGTAGTGGGATCATGCTTAAGTTTGGAGTAACAACATAAGAAATTCCTAAAATGTATTGGCACCTTTGCTAGTGCTGTTACACTTATATTTTACTTTCTCCTATAACCAACGCCAAACAAGTCCTATACTCACCTGTCCTCGATCCAGTAAGATATTGCCATGAAACTGTGAAACCACCTGTCAAAATCTGCCTGTCTATGGATGCACAGTAACCTTTTATTTATTCCTAGGGAAACTCTGTGCTCCAGCATAGTACAAACTATTAATAGAATTGAATGGAGGGTTTCACTAGTTTATAAAGCTTTATTCAAGTGGACATGATTTTTTAAACCTATAGCATTAATTCTTTAATGCCTATGACTCCTCAATACGAATGTTTCAACAAAATTATCTCAACTTATATGACGTAAATGTCTTTCTACTACCTTTTTTTGCTATTATTTTATTTATAATACATGTACTGTATATACATAATGGAAAACATGCCATTGTACTGTTTTGTTTTTGTTTTTTATTTGCTTGTGTTATAAAGTATTTGGGCTCCATGATGATTAAAATTTGCAATACTGAAAAGTTCCACTCAAATTTCTAAATGCATGTATAGATATTAATAGATACAATGCCATTGACTAAGATACTCTATTTACCTTCTTTGTGTAGGAAACATACCGGATGCAGATGCCTGAGCAGCCACCTGTTGAGTGGCAACAAGGGTAGCAGAGGTCAACCCTAGAGGAAAAGCCCCGTGTGAGTACATTCACTTGAATGCAGTGCACATGCATCACAAACTCCCTCCCCCTAACTTTTCACAAATAAAACAGTCGCACCATTACAAATATAAGACAATGAATTTCAATTTGGCTGGTGGACTGAGAAAATAATTCACACAATCACTATGCTTTCCACTAGACAATCTTCACTCCCATACTACTCCCATAACATTATTATACTTTTTCTTAACCCATAGAGTGGACTTATTCAGTATATTTATACATATATGTATTTTATCTTTCACACCCTGAAATTAATAATGAAACCTATCAGTATGCATACAGATCAGAACATATTACTCTGAAGTTTAAGCAGTTTATTTTAAATATACACAAATAACAAAAAATGCATGAAATCTATTATTTTTCAATTTTATAAAGATGGTAAGGTTAGACAAGACTTTACACCCAGTTGCTCTGAACAAAGTCATCTATATACAACGAAATGTAAAATTAACAGTATTTTATGCTAGTTTGTGACCTTGCTGTATTGTCTATTATGCCATAATGTTCATTAAAGAACATGCAAGCTCATTCTGCACTGTTCAAAGTCTACAGTGCATACTTGCTAATTTTGCTTTCATGGGTAGTATGTATACAGCATTGGTGGGATTCTTTGTGAACAAAGGAAGGCATAGCTAAATTGCATCCTAAAACAATAAATACCACACGCTCTTGATAATGTGATACAGATGCCGCTGGATGTCCCAAAGTCATTAAACTGGCAATTTACTTGGCTTGTGCACTGCTGCTGACATGCATACAAATTATTAGACTTCATATATATTATGCTTTTCTTTTTGATTAAAAACAGTCTTTTGGAATGCAACAAAGATCACAACAGTACTAGATACTTATCAAACACTGTGCTAAACTTGAAATCATACCAAGAACAGAAGCATCATAAAGTTAACAAGCCATAAAATAGAATTAATGATGATGAAGGATCAAAGATTTAAGATAAAACAGGTACTAACCTTGAAATGGGTCATACTGTCCAGGTATGAGAGGATATCCCATCCCAACATGTGTGTGATGATGCGTATGAAGGTGTCGTTGGCTAAAAGGTGAATGTCGCTCTCTCTCCCTTTCTGTTTCTCGTTCACGCTCAGTTGAAGCTTTTTCTGCCAGCTGTGTAGCAGACACAATGGATTATACAGTGTACATTTTCCAATATACCTCCTGCATAGAGTCTTAAGCTTTAGAATACTAACTAAACACAACACAGATGCTAGCACAAAACTAAAAAAATAATTAGGCACAGTATTCAGACAGTGTGTTCTCTCCTATTCCTGATCAGAGACCCAAAATGGTATGTGGTTTTAGAAAGTATGTTGTGGCACACAGACAATCAGAGTATCATATATTTTCTAAAAAACAAAAAAAACAAAAACATGATGTCCAAATGAAATAACATGCAATGCAATAGCTAAATCAAAATATACTTTATATTAAAGTGTGAACTTTATTACAGATTTATTTATTAAGGTTTAACACGTAATAATTTCAAAGTGAACTTGTTTTTTGAAAGGCTAAGTTATAGATTCACTTTAATAATGGCCACATCAGCTGCTTTTATTTAACTTTGCTCTTCCACACCTATATTTAACAACTTGCCGACCACCTCGCATAGGAGTATGACAGCAGAGCGCCTCTCCTGTGCTGGATCATATATCTAGTACATGATCCGGCACCTCTGGGTAGTGGGGGGTGTGCGCAGCATGGCTGTGCTGTGATTAGACACAGCACAAGCCGTTCAGCAGGTGCTGGCTGATGGATGTCCGCTGGCACTCACTGATCGGTGAGGAGACACAGAACTGAGCTCTGCCTATGTAAACAAGGCACAGCTCTGTTTGGTCATGCCGGGATGTGGTGGATTTTGTTTCCCTGAAAAGCAAAAAGTAAAAACTGCACACAAAAACACTGGTTAGACACAATTTAACTGTTTGATCATCCCGAATGTTTAACCCCTTCCCAGCCAGTGTCATTAGTACATTGACAGTGCATATTTATAGCACTGATCACTGTATTAGTGACACTGGTTCCCACAAAGTGCCAAAACAGTTAGTGTCAGATTGTCCACCGCAATATTGCAGTCCCACTATAAGTCACTGATTACCATCATTACTAGTATAAGAAAGATAAATAAATAAAACCATAGTTGTAGACCATATAATGTTTGCACAAGCCAATCAATATATGCTTATTGGGATTTTTACCAAAAATATGTAGCAGAATACATATTGGCCTAAATTTTTGAATAAATTAGATTTTTACATTTTTTTTTAGATATGTTTTATAGCAGAAAGTAAAATAAATAAATATATATATATATATATATATATATATATATATATATATATATATATATATATATTTTTTTTTTTTTTTCAAAATTGTTGCTCTCTTTTTGCTTATAGCGCAAAAAATAAAAAATAAAACCCTGTGGTCATCAAAGATCACCAAAAGAAAGCTCTATTTGTAGGGGGAAATGATATAAATTTCAGTTATGTACAGTATTGCATGACCACGCAATTATCAGAAAAAATAACAGTGACAAAAAACAAAAAATGGCCTAGTCATGAAGGGGGGGGGGTACATCTTCTGGAAAGCAAGTGGACATCAGCAGCTTTTATTTAACTTTGCTCTTCTATACCTATATTTAATTATCAAGAGTAAAAAAAAAACTGGGAATGACAGGTATATGGGAGCATGTAACAGTATCCTACAGCCCATGTGAAAACACTGGTGCTTGACAAATAGTCATTTAGCAGCCATCTCTGTTACATGGTGGCAGGGAGAGAGTCCTAACCCCTGTGTGAGTTCTAGATTAACTATACAGGGATAACTTTCTTCTCATTTCTGGCTGCCAAATGGAGTGGCAAAATACTGTAGCATTGTAGCATTGTTATAGTAATGAACATGGAGAATAGGTTCAAATGAAAATTGTTTTAAACATAACATTTAAAACAAATAGGAAAGGCAGCTGGGTTTAAAAAAATCACAGATGATATGACACTTACAGCGGGAGACTTGGTGCGGTACTGATTGGCATGCTGCTGCAGCAAGTCCAATGCTTTTGATTCAGATGCTGGTTTTGAGCCCATACTAGGACTGGTGCTGGCTTTCTCAGGTTCTTCTCTTCCTGAAACTTTTCCATAAACGGAGTAGTGAGGAAAACCTGGAGAAAGATAAGCCCCTATGACAAATAGAAAGAAATATTTTTACTATGGTTAAGGTTTCATTTGCTTTTAAATATTAGAGTATTACTTTTTGCCAGAATTTACAATGCTTGTTCTAACATCTTGAAGGAGTGCATACAGCTGCAAATTCACAGAGCATTGGGAGGGATGTAGTCTTCAGTCTTGTGTCTGGGTTTTCCAGAAGTTCTGCAGGTTGTGTGTGTGCCTAGGTGCACACACCCATTATAAGGCTGATCTGAGCATAGTTCATGGGAGTTGGTGTGGGAGCAGTTGCTGCAGCCAGGAGGGAGGTGTGCTACTGTTTAAAAACCCAGGCAATATCCTTGAGATGACACTCCATATGGGAGAGGTTCCAGGTCAGTGGACAGAGAGTTGGGCCAGCTGAGAGAGTCGGGGAGACCATAGCTGAGACAACTGGAAGAGTTTGTGGGGACCAGAGGGGACCATGATCTTGGAGGAGTGTGAAAGCCTGGAGTGTCAGGAGAACCCCTTCCTAGAGGCCAGGAGTGAGCCTGTACAGCTTTGTACTGCAACCAAGGCTGAGTGAGCCTTGAGAGCCAGGTGGCTTGGCATTTTTGTTTGTGTTGTAATTTTTGGGAGATAACCCCTGTGTGGGCAACCCATGCATGTATGGACTTTTTTGTTACTTTCAATAAAAGTGGGCTACCACGCTGTTAAACTTAAGTTCCTGTTGGCTGTGAACTCACTGAAAATGCATCTACCACTGAGCTAGACATCCCCCAATATCACAATATATAGGTTTGGGCATTTTTGGACTGTAAAATTATTTGGAAAATACGTAATATTTCTTTGACTTTGTGGATTCAGTAGGAAAGAATGCTATATAGGAAAGCAATGAGCCAGTGATACCACCAGACAATGCTGTGTGTGATCCCTTACATTGCCCAATTCCAGCATTGTCTATTGCGACTAGACAAGGATTTGGCTTTGCAAGGCTTAAGAAAACAACAACGAGGGATTACAACAATGCTAAAGACTTGTTCTCTTACACAATGATTTTCCAACTTGTTGGAAAGTCGCTGCTTAACATGCTCTAATCTTTTCCATTTCAAAAGGAAAATAAGGTGTAAATCAGGTGTTTATCTCATCTGTTCATCAGCAAGGATTCAAAATGCATCACAACAGGTCCATGATAGGGAAGATACATTTTTTATTTTTTCATATACAGTGAGATATCACCCTGTCTGGTATACCAAGAGTAAACCTGACCAAAGACATTAGATGTCAGTGAGATTGTGCAACAAAATCTCTAGTATATTTAAAGTGGAACTAAACCCAGCTATATTTACCTCCTCTCTAGGGATGCAACGGGCATCTTCTGCCTGTCTTGTCCCAGGTTTTGGGTTTTTGGCCATCTCTATTGGCTGGACTAGGATAATATTACTCGGGGCCTCATTTTTCATGGCACTAAGGCATGCCAAGAATGCACATTGGGCTGCACATGCAAATCTCATTGTACATTCTAAAACATGTAGCGAAGAAGAAAATAATATGCCTTTATTGCGGTAGACAAGTATGGGATAGATTTACAGGCAAATACATTTTTTACTTGAATGGGAAGCTGCACTTTGCAATGAAATTTCCCCCACAGTTTAGTGAATTAGATGAAGCACTGTTGACCATCCACTCATGTGCAAGCAAAAATGATGTTATTTTCTTTGCTTGCATATAATTTGGCATTTTTAGGGTCTAGAGTAAGTTGCCTTGCAAATTACAACATCCCTTGCAAAGTGAACAGCCTATTTGCCATTAGTAAATCAACCTCTGTGTCTCTTCTGAAATAAAAATCCTTCCTGCTCATAATTATTTAAAATCAGGGCTACGTTCAACAGTAAGCAATGAGCTAACATGAGCACTGCAGCTAAAATCTATGCTGAGAAAAAACTTCATGACTGACCAAAAAAACATTTAGCAGACTAAATTAATACACAATTTTACAATAAAGTAACTGCTCTGTTTTGAAGAGTTTAAAAGGTATGTATTCGCATAAAAAAAAACTTGGAAAACAAATATCCCTTTTCCTCACAGATGTTTGAAAAAGTTACAAAAACTGCATGGTTTGAATATATGTTATTTACCTGGGTAACTGTGCATCAAAACTGGAGACACTGCTCGATATGCTGGGTGATTGGGATCATACATCTGCGTATACGGGTAGGCATGCAAATACTGAATATATGATTGATGTTGGCTCATAGGTGAGGAAACAGCAACTCTTGCATTTCTTGAATCTTTCCAGTTTACAGGAGTCTTCCTGTCCTCATTCCTGCTCTTGTTTTCTTCTCCTAACTGGGATTCTGGGCGCTTGACCTCTTTGGTCTCTTCTTTTGTGACTGGTAATGTCACTGGTAACACACTCTCTTTAGAAGGAGTTTTCTGCAAATGTTCTTCCTTTATCTTCTTGTCTCTCTCTACTTCCTCAGATTTTTGCTGTTCTATGTACTTTGACTGGTAAATATAGTGGTGCCATCTTGAGTCAGCATCCTTTAATAGAGGCACATTTCATTCAGTTAAACCCTATATTAATTGTCAGAAGCCTTAATGTACAAGTACATATAATCTACAGCTGATAAAAATCTACATGTAATTTTTCATTAAAATTGGGATTACTTGTAAGAAAAAAAAACAAGAAAAAAAAAACTTTTTACTGGATGATTGTAATGGTCTCTCTCATTACTAATCGGTAAACATCAGTCATGAAATTGTATTGATTGTAATGGAATATCTCTATACTGGTTGGTAAACCCTAGTCATCTGAACAAAGCACATATAGTTGTAGTGTTTACTTGTCTTTCTCCAAAGCTCTAAGTGTCATTTTGCTCTGGTGCTTTGTTTTTCTGTTATCAGCATGTGGAGACCTTAGAACACAGCTTGTCTATTCAGAACACAGCTCTGCATCCTTCCTTCATTCCTGTGCTGTGTGTAATGGGGGGTTATCTCCTTCCTCCAATCAGCTCTCACACACTGTACAAGAACTCTAACTGCAGCTCTCCCTCCCCTCCTCTGTGCTCCTAACAGATGAAGAAGAATTTTAATCAAATTAAAAGTACTTTTGAAGAAATGTAAAAAAAGAGAAGAATTCAGATAAACAGGTAAAACTTATGTAGGATAATTTGTTTAATCTCTGTGTATCATCTAAAGCTATTCACATCACTAGGTATATGTGAGGATTTAAACCAATTTAATGTGTCCCATTTTAAAATACATGAACTCTGTAAAATAACATGTTTATATTGTAAAGCGCTGTGCAAACTGTTGGCACTATATACATCCTGTATAATAATAAGAATAATAATAATGTTTACTACTTTCCTTTCCAACAGAGACTGAGATAAAACTTTGCTTTCTTTAATGGTGACTATGGTCACTTCTGGTATTCAACACTTTCAGATGTGTCAGATACCAGGTCCACCAGTGATCTCTCTGCTTACTCCCACTGGGCACTACTTTCTTACAGAACATAATAGTGATAAATACCAGCAGCACCCCTTTACTCTTCAAGAGAGTAACATTTTGACTCACTGTCCACTGGAAAGGTAAGTAATAACCATGTTATTCTATAGACTTTGCATCATACATGTTAAGATCACTTTTTGTGTACTCTCCTCTTTAAGGGTAGCTATAAATTACCCAATGATAGAAAGAAGGGGCCCTAGACCAGCTTCTGGCATCTGAGGTGCTCCATATTAAACTGGGAAGTTCAATTTGTTAGAAAATCTCTCTGAGTGGGCTTTAATCTTTATTCCTTTTAGTACCATTGGTTGAGAGTAACAGAAGATCCTAGTATCATAACACAAAAATCACATCTGTTGTTCTTAGGAAGACCTCTGCCTATAAATGCTTATCTTAAGTCTACTAAGATCAGTAACATTTTCCTCATGTGTCAGATACACTTTATGCCTTTGTATGATTTTAGAATAAATGTGAGCTTTGCAAAACAGAAAAAGTACAAATAAACTAATATGGAATCTTACAAAAGTAAAACTGTAATAACTGATAAAGAATCATACAAATGAACCAAAATCCAAAACAATCCAATTGTTGCAAAGCCAAGCTGTAACTGTAATTCAAGTCTGAAGAATAGATAGAGCAATATTTCATATTGCAAACCTTAACAAACCAGGCAAATCTCTCATTAATTATTTGTAGGCCTTACCTGTTTAAATCGTGCAGTGGGGTCTACTCCTGTTTGCTTCATTGAATCCATTACAGATTTCATTTCAACTGCCTCTTTTATGAGTTGGTGGTTTTCCATTTGCTTTGCCTTGAAGCTATCACATGAAAGTTGCTGATGATTAGGCAACATTTGGGGTTTCACTTGATCTTCTGTTTTACTGACAACACCCATTTTAGAGTTCACTTTACTTGGTTCAGGAGTAGAAGGTGCTTTTGAAATGGTAGCAGATGGCATATTTTTAATTTTGCTATCATCTTTTCCTGGCTCCTTAGAAGAACTGTCAGCTTTTCTTTCACACTCCCTTCCAGTTTGTGTTATTTTTTGTTCTGCCATTCTCTGGTCTTCATAATATTTTTCATACTGTTGCCTATATGCAGGGTTTGAAGCAATTAAAGACTTTTGGTCCATATATAGTCCATAGGCATACTGTCCATAGTAAAGTGACTGGGCTAGTGCAGGGTGCCTCTGTGTGATAACAGATTGATGCTGAGGTGGCACATTATTGGAACTTATGTCATTCTTTTTACTCTCCATATTGTCCAAGTTCTCTTTCTTTTCAACTTCGTCATCTGCTTCCTTCTTGCTTTTACCACCCTGAGGGGAATTAATATTTCCAGTTACAGTAGTGTTGACCTGTCCAGAATGCACATAGGTTGGGGAATAATAAGGGTCATAACCATGATAATATGGAGAATGAGATTCTTTCATGTGAGATGATTGAGAAATAGGCGTAGAATGACCCTTAACAACATTGTCTTTATTACATATAATTTCAGAGGGAGAGCTAGTCTTTGACCTCATGCCCTCTGATCTGCTATCAGAACCACCATCATCAGCAGCATCTGAAATATCAGAGTATGCTGGACTATTTGTCTTTGCAGCAGAACTATCACCACCATTTTGTGTCATGACATGTAATGGAGCCATGGGGGACTGTCCATTTATCACAGTGCTGCATTCAACCCTAGAGGCACTTCCTATAGATGGGCTTGGCGCATTGTCTGTAAATGTATAGACCTTATCAGCTTCAGCTTTGATACTAGCCATTCGGCTTTCTTGTGTTTCTGGTAGTCCATTAGTAAGAGATTCGCTCTTGTTAAGATGATCTTTTCCAAAATTACCAGATAAATCCTTTCCAGATGCTTTTAAATCCTCTACTTTACACATTTTAGAGTCTGCCTTAGGGCTTACAGCATCTTTACTTTCCTTCTCCTTTAGTTTTCTTTTTTCCTTTTTCTTTTTGTCCTTGAGTGACGTGAGAGAAGGATTTACAGTGCTTGGCTCACCCATAATTGTAGGCTTTGGTTGAATAGGTTTTAATGGGGGGCTCTTTGGTGTTGCCTGGCCAACAGGAGTTGTTAAAGAGGGTAATCCTGTTATTGTTCCTGTAGTAGTGTTTGTAAAGGCTGGACTAGGTATAGCTATTAATTGAGGAGGTGTGGGAGCTGGAGCCGGAGCGATTGGCCGAGCCATTTTCAGTTTTGAAAGGTTTTTATCAACCTTACAGTTGTTGGATTTTTTACCTTTTTCATTTTTCTTGTCAATTAGTCCTTCTGCTTCCAGTTTTGGCATTTCTACTGTAAGATTGCCATCTAAGATTGCACAATTGTCCAGTGAAACTGACATGTTTGATATTATGGGAAGGTTATTAAGTTCCACATTAAGAACTTTCTTTTTTCCAGAATTCTTGCCTGCTTTGGAACTCGTTTGGTTTGGACAGTTGTTTGCTAAATCTCGTTTGCCCTTTGGTGTTCCAGGGGCACTTTGTGAACTGGGCGACATTGGTGTTTTTATCTGATCCAAACTTGTGCTTGACTCATTGCATTCAAGTGCCACATTGCTCAGTGCTTCCTCACAGTCTGAAACTTTGTCCTCGCTATCCTGCTCAAACTCCAGTTTGTTTTCAGCATCCAAATGTGCATGTGCCTGGTGATATCTCAGCCCATTTATGTGCTTGTACTTTTTGTTGCAGTTTGGATGTGGACAGTCTATTAAAACGGGAGATGAGCAGCCTTGATCTGAAAAAGAAGAGTCATTTTTGCCTTGTGGAGTTGTTGGCATGCTACGAGAATTTGTTCTAACCCTTTTTCCTGATTTATTGTCCTCTGAACTGGAATTGAGATCTAGTTCAATTGGAGGCTTGTTTTTCCTTTTGCCAGCAGGAGAAGGGCTTGCTTTAACATCCTCCATTGAACAGTTTGGAGGGGTACGGCGACCACTTGTATTAATGCTTCCACGTCTCCCTTTCCCATTAGCGCCTCCTCTATTTTTATTGTGGAGCCCTCTCAATTCTGTAAAATTTGCATCACCACCAGGAGCTGCTGCTGCTGCTGCTGTTGGTGGTGCACCTGGTGCTGCCGACCTTGCCCTTTTTCCTCTTCCACGGCCCCCACGCATTTCAAGGTCACTTGTAGGTGAATCACAAAACCTGTACATAAAAAAGAAAAGTTAAAATAATGTATAGTCCCTAAGAAAGATGCACTTTTCACTATGTTATAGCCTGTATATGGACCTTCTAGTATCTAGCAGTTAGATTGAACGTTTTATTTGTCTGTGTAAGGGGAAAACAAATCATGTTTACTTTAATGCCAGCCCCTGTAACCATTTGCACATTTTTTTAACTTTGTCTTCTTTGAATATTATCCTGGGTATTAGGGAGTACTTGACTCATTCCACTTCTGTCCATGTAATTGTGCTTGTGTTTAGTGACTGGCATTTAAGCCCTCAGTGCTGGTACATGGTGATTTGAAAAGAGCCGTCAGACCTCTGCAAACTCCAAGTCATAACATGAAATTCAGTTGGTGTATAGGGAAATTTAGCCAGCTATGGGGATTAAAACTAATTAAATAATAATTTAATTTAACCTGTTGTTTTGCCTTGCCTAATACTTTTATCCCAGTTGCTAGCCAGTTGCTGGGAGCAACATCCAGTGGTACAATGACCATGTTTGATGGTCAATCCAGAAGCACATTCCAGATGTTTTGTGAAGGAAATGAACATCTGTGTAAATTTGGTCCTATATATGTATGGTCACCATCTGTTGCAGAACAGGTTGCAGGGTTTTAGCCCAACCTGTCTTTATTTAAAGACTTGAATTTCATTTAGTGAATTTCCTTTAATCTTTATGTCAAATAATGTAAGAAGACCTGTTTCATGAATTGATTTCTGCTATGTCTCTTTTGTGTTATTATTTTCACATTACACTAGTGTGGAGGAGTGGTAGTATAGCAAAAGTATACTTATGACAAAGGGGGCTCCATCGGACATTTTCCATTGGATTTTCTGACACACAAAGTTGGAGAGCAGGAGATAAAATTTTCTGACAACAAAATCCGTTGTCGGAAATTCCGATCGTGTGTACACAAAGTGCCACGCATGCTCAGAATAAATAAAGAGATGAAAGCTATCGGCCACTGCCCCGTTTATAGTCCCGACGTACGTGTTTTACGTCACTGCGCTCAGAACGATCGGATTTTCCAACAACTTTGTGTGACCGTGTGTATGCAAGACAAGTTTGAGCCAACATCCGTCGGAAAAAATCCTAGGATTTTGTTGTCGGAATGTCCGAACAAAGTCCGACCATGTGTACGCCCTATTAGGGTTCAACAATGTATAAAATATGGGGAGAGTAAAGTAAGAGTCATATGCTCTGATCCTGTATATAAAATGTACAGAGCTGGACTCAAAGCTGTATCTATCTCATCCACAGGCTACAGTTAGGCAAAGTTGGCTCCGTTTGGATTTAAGTCAGTATCTTACCTTGGAGGTGCCCAGTCATGCTTCGTGCAATCCAGTAAAGTACCAACGTATGTCTTATTCCGCCATGTGACATTAACAACCAAAACACCTGCAAGTTGAAAGAACACTTGTGAGTTTGTATATTTTGGCAGTTCATGAACACATTGAATCAATGCATTATATACAATTTTATTGATTTAGTTTTCTTCCTTTTTTTGGTTTTATTGGCCCCTGAAATGTACAGGAAATAATTTATGTGTATGCACAGACAGAACCAAAGAATTGACAGCAGGAAATAGCTGTTGCTGAAAATAAAACATATATTGAAACTGCAATGCATGTCATGCTAGGTTGTAGGAAGCCATGAGATACACCATCATCAATTTAGACATGTAAACCAGAAAAACATATTACCCCTTTTGGAAAAAAAAATGATTACCTTTGCTTAAAAGGTATAAAGCTATTCCCTATTGTGTACAAAATTATCATACCTATCTAACAGGCTACAATAGTATTTGCAGTCATTTATTTTAGGTTATTATTTCAATTTACCTGAACGTAATTGTCCACCCATAAACATTTTACCCATGTGTTTAGAAAAAAATCGGATTCTTCATAAATCTCTTGTAAAGAAGGAAAATTAATTTTGAGACAATAAAAAGGGCCATAATCCCCCCCTTCCATAAGTCCTGGGACATTTACTCTTCATACATGTATAAGTACATGTATGCAAATACAGAGAAGTACTTTATGCATTCTGCACTACAAATACAGCAAACTGGGCTATGTTACTTAGTCTGTGATGAAGCATATGTGTGTAATGAACACTGCTTAAGAGAAAACATAAAAGACACAAAAAGCTCACCATTCAATGACTAATAGAAAACATAAAAGCTTGCACAAATACTTAAACTGGATCCTTAGTAAAAAAAGGCTTTTGTTATTTCCTTTTCTCTGAGGGCTTCACGATTCTCAAAATAAGTCAATGAAGGATTGGTGGTGAGCTGTTGCTGCAAACAATTCAAAGTGACTAACTATAGATGCAGCTACAAAGCAACAAATGGTTCACAGCTTTTACATTAATGGTTTGTAGCAAGCGCAGCTAAACTGTTTATTGTTGAGAAGTCAACCAATATGGTATACCTCATTTTCATGTTGATATTAAAATGCTAAAATATCTAAACCCCATCACAGAACACAAAGATGCCTGGAATATAAAAAATGAATGTAATATACAGTATAAAAGCATCAAAAAGAGAATAAATCAAATATGTCTTATGTTGCTCACAAAGCCTTTGAAGGGGAAAAAAACCTCTTATATTTGAGATGTTAACTGAATTTAGTCATGTGAGTTCTGCTATTACTCTCATTAGGCATTCCAGCAAGACGAGGTTTTATTATTCCCAGACTACCTTGGGTATCCACAGGGAATAATTACTCTTGGGCCCCATAGAATTCCAATATGCTAGGAAAATCACAACAACAATAACAAAAGTTTCCAAGGCTTAAAGCGGAGTTCCAGCCACATTTTTTTTATTGATCCAAGCATAATTAATTATTAAATTAAAAAATGATTATATAATTTTAATAATGGATGTTGCTAAAATAAAAATGTTGTACTCACAAGTTTTTCTCTCCTGTTGTGGCCGTTGCCATCATGATTGTGGGCATGTGAAGCCCAATCACTAACTCTTCCTGGATACGCTTAGGAGAGGTACATGCTGGGTAACCAGTATGCACCTTTCGATCTCGCACATGTGCGATTCACCAGCAGCCCTAGCGCCGATTGTTTCTAAAGTTGCCATAACAACAGGCGGCGATGGAGGAAAGTCCCACCCCATTGTTATGGCAACATAGATAAACACATCTCGGTGCTGTGATCCGCCTTACACTGCATCATTTCCTGTCAGGAAATAACGTGATTTTTGATCACAGTACTGCCCACAAACTCCTGGGAAATTATGTCATTTCCCAGGAGCATAGGCGAGGGGGGAAGTGACGAGGAGCTCCACAAACCAGGAAGTGGCAGATTAGGAGGACTACATAGCAACAGGGCGATTCTGGTAAGTATAAAAAAAAAATCTCCAAATGTTTTTTTTATAGGTTTAGAAGAGGCTGATTATGAAAAAAAAATTCAAGGTGGAACTCCGCTTTAACGTGCTTGTTATCACTAGAATACTAAACAATGTACTGTCTTGATTATTGTGTTGTTTATACTGATTACAGGGGAAATGGAAAAGGTTTAGGTACTCTATATCACTAACAATATATTCCATCAATCTTATTCTCTGATTTTCTTTCCTGCATATTCTAATTTTTCAATTTTCATAAATGTCAAAAATTGAAAAGAATACAGGGAAAGGGTGAAATCTAAATGCACAAAATAACAAACCAAACTGGTAAAAAAAGCTTTTACAAATATGTATAAAGTTTCCAAAAGGAGTGAATATGGCAACAAGCTAACAACAAAACCCATAGACTGCATTTTGCAGAGAACGCAGTATCTTCCATCACACTTGATTTGATTGTAGCCGTATTAGTAGTGCAAAACAAAAAAAAGTATCACGGACAGTACTCAATTTTCTCTCCGCAGAGAACACAAATATTCTGTAATGTATTTTTCTGATCCTTGTTAAAACACAAGTTGGATGACTGGTCACTTTTGCTATTAAATAATATTACATTTTAAATACTTCCTAGATTAGTAACACACTCTCGATCAGACTCTTTCACCATATATTTGTTAATTCTTCTCTTTTACATTTTTTTTTAATCCAAGAGCAAAAAATGAAATCTATTGTGGCTTACTAGTCCCTGGATTTTTTTTCCACATTTTTCCTTATTTTAACCTGGTCACCTAGCCAGTAACATACTTCCTAAAATAGTGTGACCACCCACTCTTACTGTATATGTATAGAGCAGCACCCTAGAACAGGACTTCAGAACACTTCCCCATCTTTGCCAAAACAGTGATGTTTTGTAGTCTATTGAGATAGCAGTGAACAAAGTAGCTCCCTAATTGTGTTGTGCATATGTTTGTCCTATAAAAAATGAAAATAAAAATGATAGCAATTCATACAACATTCTTGTTGCAACTTTAGTGGCACTTAGATAGTGTTGTGAGACAAAAACTACATAAGTGAGAATTATTTGACAATATAGGGAAGTCAGGTGTGAAAACCTGAAAACACATATCTAGGTTACAAAGAACAAATCCACGCAAGGTTGACTGACTGACTGAATATTTTCCATCTTTGTAAAACAAACTCTCTGCTGCCTGCTTTAATTTACCTTCTGAGGTACTTAAGTATTCAACTAAATGTATTCACAAAGTCTATTTCCCCATAGAAAAATGTAAAAATGCTGATGTGACTTTATATATATTTTAACTACTGCATTTTGTTTGTTTGTACTATTTGGAAGTTGTTACTACATAAGGGCTTCAGTGTGAGATATGCAGACTATTCTGAACTGAAACAAAAGTAAAGCTATCCAATTTTTATGATGGCTACCAACATAGCTGGTAACTGAAAGTGCTGTAAACATGTGAATTAAAAAAGGGTTTACTACGATGTTACTGCTGCTCCCAAGGTAATGTGATCCTGCCCCTAGTGTATATAATCCCCAACTTGATAGAGCCATGCAACAACAGTTGCCTCAGACTGATGCAGAACATATGTGTTGGTGCTTATTTTCACTACTCTGATCCCGGCTGTGTGTGAAGTGTGACTGATTATTAATGCAGAATTGCTGGACAGCAACTGTGCCATATGATAGCTTCCAATCACGATCATCTAGCAGTTAGAGATGTGAGTAAGTTCCATTTTGAATCCATATATCTCCAAAGCAGTTTAGATTGTAAGCAAATAAATATCTCTTGAGAGATTGTTTTATTAACCAGCATACACAGCTACCTTTTATTTTTCATTAGACAGACAGTCAGTAAAGCTTTAGTTCATTCATTATTAGGGAACCAGTAGTCAGTAACTGAGGGCTATTTTACAATGATAAGACTCTGTGTAGGGCCAGGTTTTACAGATATGTTGTACTACCCATCAGTTATTAAGTGCACGCTTTCTTCAGGTTTTAAAGATGAGATCTCTATAGTCACAATTAAAGAGTTGTTAAGACAGAAGTTTTTTTTATCTTAATGCATTCTATGCATTAAGATAAAAAACCTTCTGTGTGTAGCTGCCACCCCAGCACCCCCCTTTAATTACTTACCTGAGCCCCATCTCTCTCCAGTGATGTCCACAAGTGTCTAAGACATCCAGGACACTGGCTGTCAATCAAAGTCATTGGAGCCATTGGCTCCCATGGCTGTCAATCAAAGTCAGTCAGCCAATCAGGGAAGAGAGGGGGTGGACCAGGTCGGGGCTCCGTGTCTGAATGGATACACAGAGCTCTGACTCAGCTCAGGTGCCCCCATAGAGAGCTGCTGGCTGAGGGGGGCACTCGATAGGAGGGAGGGGACAGGAGCGGCAAAGAGGAACCCAAGAAGAGGAGGATCCAGGCTGCTCTGTGGAAAACCAACTGCACAGAGGAGGTAAGTATAACATGTTTGTTATTTTAAAAAAAGAAAAAACAAGACTTTACAATTACTTTAAGACCTACAGATTCAGATGAAAACAACCATTTTTAATCGATACAACATCTATCAGTAGTGTAAAAGTGCCAAAGGCAATTGTATTATGCAAAAGAAAAAAACTACAACCCTGGGTTGAAAGGTTCAGGTTTATGAAAATTATTCTCTTATAATGACTCTAAAAGTGTAACTAGGTACTATGCCAAGTATAAAGAGCTATCTGATAAATATTTAAAGTAGAATGTAGCACTATGGGCACAACTTTTTTTTCATTTTGAATAGAGCAAGGGAGGGTTATAACCTCTGTCAGATTTTTTTTCACCATCTGTGTCCCATTGTGGAGATTTCCCTTCCCTTTCTGTTCCATGGCCAAACAGGAAATAAGAGGAAATCCCTGCAAATTAAGGATATTTTTTGGGGATCCCAGGAACTAGTGTCCCCATTGGAAGATTTCCCCTCTATTACTTTTCTGGGGACAACCCAAAATTTTGGATTTTGTTTTACTTTCACCTTCAATGATAACGATAAACAGGAAAAACAGAGAGGATGAATTGTTTAAAAACTGACAGGTGTTATAATCCCTCTCCACTCTATCCAAAACTAAAAAACAGTTTTGCCTTTAGTTATACTTTAAGCATCAAGGTTGTAGAGGGGCTAAAGCAAAACAAAACCTGAAAAGTGAAAGATTGAATAGGTCAGGAAACCCAACTTCTCCAGAGAGTCTACAGGCACTGCATCAGTAGTGACAAAAATACTAAAAACTGTATGTAAGTCTAAACTTTTTTGTTCATTATGGATAAAATTTACATAGAGCTTAGAACAATGGTTGGGTTATTATTTCTGTTCCCACTGGGGACATTTACACTCACTATTTTTTATTGGTGACCATTATCTTTTCTATAGAAAGTCATTAGAACTCTTTTTAGATGTTTTGTCCCATTAGAGAAATTTGCATTCACTTCCTGCCTCATTGATATAGCCAGAAGTAAGAGGAGATTTCTTCAAAGAGCATTGATATTCAGTTGTCATTACTATAGGTGTCCCCATTGGGACAAACTATAGATTTGGGGGGAAATCTATAGCTTGCCCCAATGAGGACACCTATAGTAATGGCAACTGAGTATCAATGATCTTTGAAGGAAATCTCCTCTTACTTTTGGCTATATCTATGAGACAGGAAGTAAATGCAAATTTCTCTAATGGGACAAAAAAACTGGTTAGGTTCTTAACCATTCCATACTCTAACTAAAACGTAAAAACAGGTTTTGGCTTTGCATACACTTCAAGGGTTTTGTCATTGTTTTTAATATTTAAAGGTGCAAATATGGGTTGCTTAACTGAGAAAAAGTTAACAACCTTGCATAAGTTTGATAAATGCTCCCATTTTAAGGAAGCAGAGGTACACCCAGCCTCTGCATGTATTTGAAAACAGCACTGATAGACATAATACACAAGACACATTGTATCACAAGGAACTACTAATCCCCTGTTGGTAATGAAGGTATGGGAAGTCAAGTCGACATACAAATTAATCCAGACATCCTTCCTATTCCTAGCAAAATGTGATGCTGTTAAATTCCTAATCATCTCCATCACAGAATCAACATTCAGGATCTCAGCTTCTAAATAAATACTAAGCAAGAATGGAGAAGGGTCATGTTTGTTTCTCTTTGAGAATACATCATATTAACCTTTTCTCCCCTCAAAGGCACAATAAATAACATTGACAGTAGAGAACAGTACAAGACATCTACAAGCACTACTAATTGTTGTAAAAAAAAATCCAATGTGGTGGACAAAATTAAGAATTCAAACAAGAATCACAATTGTGTTTTATTTATTTTATATGTAAGCAAATATAAATAGGCACAACTGTTTTTAAATGTAAAAAAAAACAACTACAGATATTGAAAGTGTATAATGAAACATACATGTACTGTATGCAATACACCTTAATGGTAAACTTAAGTAACATAATATATTACAAATAATGTCTTAAGCACATTCTATTATTGGAATAAAACTGTTGTAAAAAGAGAAATCTGTGCAAGATTGTATTATGTACAGTATGTCTAATGAATGATTTAATACATTTGTCTCATTTTATTTCTAGCTTGCAAAAAAGGTGTATAGCTATATGGTTCCTAATTTTAGGACATATAAATTACTAATTTCTTTATTACCATTGTCTCATACTGGGGTGACGTTTGTTAATTGCCATATAAAGCAATGTTAGCTGCTCCACTTTGGCTAAGAAGTAATAATTGGAACTCCACCTTCCTCAGCTTTGGAAAGAGGAAACCATAATAGCTCAGATGTAAAAATCTGATACCACAGTTTTTTTATAAGAGGCTTGCTGCTGAGCCAAATGTTTTAAGAGTCATTTTAACCACATCCAGTAATCAAACCATCTGGAGCACAGGGCTGCTGATTAGTCACCCTTAACACCGGGCTTTAGCTGGACAAATAATGTACTGCAATGGAGCTCAGGAGATAGGGCAGAGCTGACAAAAAGACACATAATGAAACATTTTATGCCCTAGTGAGCTCCTGCAACTACAGTTGTAAACCTTTGAGACACATTGCTCTTGTGTTTATGTACTAAGCAGAGATTAAAATCACTGAAAGGCCCAAGCATTGCTGTTTGCACTGTTGGTGGTTGGAGAGGAAAGACTTTATTCGACATTTATTAATTACATCTCCTTAAGCAGCAAAACAGGCTAAACAGTGTAATTCCTCTCTTTATTTGTAAATAACCATTTAGAACGTTCATAGAAAGACAGGCAATGAGGTGTTTAGGAATAACTGTTGTCTGGGTGATTGCCATTTATTATTTCAGGCTCTGTACGGGCAGACAGCAAAGGCTAATAGGCAGCTAAGTAAGAAAACTGAGTGGCATGGCTTTATACAAGGGCAAGAAAAATCTTCCCAGCCTTTATGCATCCTTTACAAAATAAAAAAAGCAAGATCTTTGAAGACCTTCTCTGAAAGAAACACAGAGAAAGCAATGAAAAGCATAACACAGACTTAGGTTCCCCCTGGGTCTGCCTGCTCTTAAACACAAAAGAACCTATCACCACCTCAATCACTGTCGCATCCCCCGCAGCCTTTGTTCTGAAGCCTGATGAGCTGTATTGATTTGGGAAAATCGTTCAGCTTCTTGGAAAACTAGACTCAAGCTTATTCACTACCATCTATTTCTTCCTCATGAAAAGACAGTTGGTCAATATCCAGTTGACTGGTCAGCTAAAAGCATCTCTTGCTGCTTTCCTTTTTCCGTGCTTCCATAGTAACAGTCTCCCTCCTTCCAACAGATACAATGAATTACATTGTGTCAATGTGGCTCTGTGGCTAAAGAACCTTGCTCCATAGATCTTGCTCAGTACATTACAGGAAGTACAAGGAAGACTTCAATCTGTCTAAATTAATAAAACATATGTTTAACAGAAATTATGGATGAAACCCTATGTGCTGAGTTTTCATCCTGCCTATAATGGCACTGTTCAAATTATGGCTAGGAGGTAACAAAAGCAACAACCCCTTTATTATTTAAAACATACTGCAACATAAATCAAAATGTTATTCAAATGTCTTCAGTATTTTATTCTTATCTTTAAATGGATTATGAAGATCAGTGCCATTAAGGTATGTGTTGCATTATTTACAATATGTATGATGCAGCTTCAAGTCAATGCATGTTAGTGTTATACCTAGCACGTAAACCATGATCTAATGAAGAAATCCTAGACAGAACAAAGCAGAAATTTCCTCAGCAGTGGTGGAAAACACACAGCATAAAAGCACTCTGCTGCTCAGTATTTCCTCTACAACCCTGGACCCCTCTGTCCCTTAAGACAAGCAATAATTTGCAGAGCCATCAGTTTATTTGTCAGGCTAACTTCCTATACTCTGCATTAGTTACAGGATTTTACCTGCCAGATTATTTTCTACTATACAGTTCTGGTTATAAAAAGAAAAAAAGAAACATTTTAATAAAACGGACATTGATTATGTACATAAAACCAACACAGACTGGAAAAAAAATCAATAAAAAAAATCTGGAAAACCACACCACTTACAGTATATATTAATTATTTTCATATAGCTAATTTCCTGGATTACTAGACCATGTGCTGTTGATTAATTGGTCATGATCAGACTTATTTATTTATTTATTTATTTCAGGTACTTATATAGCGCTGTCAATTTACGCAGCGCTTTACATATACATTGTACATTCACATCAGTCCCTACCCTCTTGCAAAAGGTTGTAGTTAGCAAAAGGGTAGTACCTTACTCTAATAAATCAATAGTAAATATCTGATGTATGGCCTTTCATTCACTAAATCTAAAATTCAGAATTGTGTTTAAACGCTATGATTCAACTGGTATACAGTGTTTGATTATAAATAGTTATACAATAAAAAGCTGTCCTCTTGCATATATGATTTCTGTCTAATCCAGTCAGCTTAGGAAGCAATTTTATATCTGTGAGCAGTCTGCTGCATCTGTGGGTACCTCCTAGCTTACCGTGATTGTTCGAATGGCATGAATGTTCCTGACTAATTGTTAATCATCTTTCTCTGAGGTAAGGTTGGCTCTGAGGTTTTCTGCTCAGTGCTAAAATATGCATGCCAGGCAGACACAAGCATGCACAATTATGCCACAATTAAACCAGTCAGGTCTTACAACTACAGTCTCACATCTATGGACAGCTTTTATGCTGGCCTGGCAACAGTGAGATATGAAAGCAAAACTCAACTACCCTTTTTTGCCCAGCTTTAGCTTTTTTCCAGCTATTCAGAAGAGAGGGCAGTCTCAAGGACCATACATAGAAGTTTTTTTGGCAGATTGAGAGACATGTCCATAGGCACAGAAATAATGAGAGAGAGAAAAAGACATGCACTTCCCCGCTCTCCTTTCAGTGGGAATAATAGCATCACCGCAATTTACTGGTCTATATAATGATTGGTGGAAATAATGATTATTATGATTGATGTATACTAACAGAATGAAATAGGGTAGGGGATGAAGCATCATGTTCATGCCACCTGCTACGCATGTCTATCCATATGTTTTTAATCGTCAAAATGGTCTTTAAAGGTATGTCAGTTAAATATATTGCAATAACTGTGGTTAAAACGTATAACAAAACTAAGTAAAAAAGTAAATTGCCTGTCAAATATATCTATACCTAGTCTGCCAGGACTGTCTAGAAGCTGGGGCATGCTTTGGATAATTGTTTTTTTTTTAGTACTTTTGGAGGTTAGAAGTTTTCTGGTAATATGTTAATGTTTGTTGATCTTAAATGGACCTTGTTACCACAGGATCCAAACAGCAAAAAACAATACCTGTGGAAAGAAGAGGTAATATACTTACCTTTCTCTTGGACTGTGTCTTAAAACTCTGTCACCTGGCCAATGCAAGTATTCAGCCATCCAGAAGGGTTAAATTCCTATTCATATTCACTCAGTGGTTCCTCCCACCAACCTGCTGACTTGATGTGCTTCAATGGTTAAAAGCCAGTTCAGTGCACACTTCCTTCCCCCATTCCCACATAATAAAGAAATTAAGAAATCATACATATTCTTGTATCAGTACTTCAGGATTCATTTAGACCAGTATGCAAAAGTAGACATGCATTTTTACTTGAATGGCAAACTGCACTCAAATGCAGCATGCAGGTCTAAAGAGTTTTACATGTTTGCCTAATGAAACACAAAAAAATATTGTTGACTATCAAGTAGAAAAAAATGTATTGCCATTTTTTGAGTAATCTGACCCATTAAAAATGATCTTCTTGCTTCACTACATATGTGTTCATACCGTCCATGCCATTAACACTGTGGACTGACTCTGCACAGCCTACATTGCATCCTTTATGGCCCAGTACTGACAAGTAAGAAGTGGATATAAGCCATGGAATTCAAAGTTCTGTGTTAGATAAAAACACAAAATATTATATTAGGCTCCTCAAACTGTGATCCGTGGTAACAGCTTATTTCTACATGGCTCCTTACAAAGGATAACAAATCATAATAACAGTAACAATGCTAACCTCTCTCTCCACAAATGGGTACCCTAAGTTATTTTAAGATAAATTATCTACCTGCTGTTAACGCTGTGAAAAAAAGATCTCAGCTAAAGCCTGACCACTCATTCTGTTGTAGCAGTGAAACATTACACATTCATGATAGATATTTGGAGCTCACTATAAAAAGGACATGCTGAAAAGCAGCACATATTCTGTGCTAGAGCAAAAACTGTTATCTATTCATGCTGTGCTGGAGAGTGTGAAAGCAGCCTCATAAATTATGATGTTTTAGTTAAAGTCAAAGCATTTATTTGCTTTTTTGCCAGCTCTGGGTCCTTTTCATCTTGCGCTACCAGGCCCCAGAGAACACATTCCTAAACCTCTGCTGGCAGCCAGCTGAGACCTCGCTAAATCATGAAGCCTCCTAATATGCAATTCTTTAAAGAGCTGCAATTGCTTATACTAAAAATGATCTCTTTCCATTAGGTCTCCTAGGTGGAGGTCTGAGCAATGGAAATGCTGTACTGGCAAGAAATTGTTGCTTACCCCTTACAAAAAAATGCAATATAAAATGTGAATGGAAGCTAATATTTTAAAAACAGTATATTTATACTACTGCTGACATTACAAAAATGTGAAGGTTAAACAAGCATCCATTTAACCACTGCAGTCCGGGAAGGTTTTACCCACTTCATGACCAGGCCATTTTTTACGATACGGCACTGTGTTGCTTTAACTGACAATTGCACGGTCGTGCAACACTGTACCCAAATAAAATTGATGTCCCTATTTTTCCACAAATAGAGCTTTCTTTTGGTGGTATTTTTTTTACTAGTAATGATGGCGATCAGTGATTTTTAGCAGGACTGCGACATTGTGGTGGACAAATCTGACCCTAAGTGACACTTTTTGGGGACCAGTGACACCAATACAGTGATCACTGCTAAAAAAATGCACTGATCACTGTATAAATGACACTAACAGGGAAGGGGTTAATACCAGGGGCAATCAGGGTTAACACCAGGGGCGAAGGGTTAACTGTGTCATAGGGATGTGCTTTCTAACTGTGGAGGTGAGTCTTACACTGGAGGAAAACAGAGATCGTGTTTCAGCTTGGCTGAAACAGAAGATCTCTCTTTTCCTCACTGACAGATCAGCAGTGTGCCTTGTTTACATAGGCACACCATTGCTCCCTGTCTGCTGTGAATGAATGGCAGGTCGCTGCGGCCATCACAGCCGCCGGACCCGCTGATTGGCTCCTGCTGTGCCCAATCACAGCAGGAGTGGCGCTCCGGCTGTGTGCATGGGCCCCCTTCATCGCGCGCACAAAATCACGTACCGGTACGTGATTTTGGTTAGCCGTCTGCCCTGCCGCAGTATACATATGGTGGGCAGT
The DNA here is from genome assembly GCA_037952925.1 of Lithobates clamitans. Lineage (NCBI taxonomy): Eukaryota > Metazoa > Chordata > Amphibia > Anura > Ranidae > Lithobates > Lithobates clamitans. The sequence goes on along the minus strand of JBBGZY010000089.1, from coordinate 6,024,968 downwards.
CCAGAATCGGTTTAAAAAAGCACTTCTGTAATGGGAGCAAAACAGTTTAAACAACCCTTTGTAATAATAATAATAAAACAGGCCATGCATAGCATTTATTGTTGCTAATGCAAAACAAATCATAGAATTGCCAGTTACTGCAATGACCGGTAAGCACCCTAAACCTCTGCAAGGTCCAGAGCAGACAAATATGTCCCTGACACTATCATACTTAGGGCAAAATTCAAATGTACATTAGGCTGTTCTAGGCAGCCTTGCCCAAAATGCAGTCCCAATGCGCAGACCAGTTTACATCAGTGTACACTGAAAAAAGTAGGACATGCTGTAATTTGTTTTTTTTTTGCACAACATGTTGAAATGCAGTAAATCACATTGCAACCTTCTGGGTGAATAATGGTAAAATGTGCCTGCTGGTGTGAGCGAGCCTGAATGGTTTGCATGATCTAACACAAGATATTTTTTAGCTGATGTGACTACAGTTCATTTTCACGAAACACTTGTCATTCATTAAAACACAACATGTAAATGAAACTATATTGTTCTGCAGTATTATAAATACTGTACAATATACACAGGAAAACAAAATGTATTTGGCCACTAGACAGATTAGAGTAGATGATGGTTTTAAAAACAGTTAAACCAAATTATCTCTTTTCATTTTTCATTTATTAAACAGCCAAGGAAATGATGAACTAGTTCAAAACAATTCCCTGGAATTTAAAGGTTTTTTTATGTTTCATAATACAGGAAATTCAAGTATGCTCAGTTTTGATTAGCAAAGGGACTTTAATGCCAACAATAATTGAATACAACTTAGAGGAACAGTGGATGACCATTTTGCATTTAGTTATATCTTAACCACTCTAACCATTTTAAATACCTATAATATGCTCATTGTGTAAGGATAGTTCCAACTCTATTTAAGATTCACAATTTTTGTTACTGTTATGAAAACGAGTTTGTCAAGAATTGTTTCTTTTACACAAAACAGTAGAATGTTTCTGTCTGACTAACTCTGTGATTTATGATTTGCTCATTAATGTTTTACCTAGTCCCCAAAGGCAGATCTCCTAGCAAAGATTATGTGCATTATTTAGGTCCTTTATACTTAGATTTGTTAGAATTCATAGCCCTCTAAGCAAGAAATTCCCTTCCTCTGCGAAAGCCTTCAACCTTCTATTAACACATTAAGTAACGTTACTTCAATTTCATATTTAAAGTAATGCTGTATGTAACACATTACTGAGAAATCTGAGCAGCTTAGGAATTGCGTGAGAATGTCCTTTATAGTCTTGTGTACTTAAATTCCTCCCAGCAAGCAGCTGGTTTGTTCTGTAGAAACACATTTGAGGCATGTTTTAGGGCTAACAAAGCAGTACTATATAAAATAAAGAAGGAATAAAGCAGTGGGGGAAAAAAAGCTTCATTCTTTTCATCTTGAGCTAAAAAACCTGTGCAGGTCTTTGTACAAATATGCCATTTATATCCTTTACTATCAGTTTACCATTAAGTAAATCAAGTACATTTTTTTTATTTTTTACAATATACTACGGAACAGGTACTTCCACTCAGTATGTCTGAAGAATAGAATCATGTAAGCAATATTGTCTGTAACAAAAAGCCCTGGTCTACATTCCAGACCTGCTTATCTTTAAAAGGAAAATGGCAACACTATTTCAGAAGCAAGCTAGCTCTATTCTTTAAACAATGCTAATGAAGTGTGACTAATTGTGACCTTTAAACAGAAAGAAAAATGTTTCGACTCTGCATGGAGTTGTCTTGTAGAGGCAAGGCTATGTTAACTGAAATAAGCTTTTAAAATCTGATGGGGTAATAAGAAAACTGCAATTCCAGGCCACAGCCAGAAAGTGCCAGATAAACTCAGAGGTTTATTGGTTAACTGTGCAGCAATAATAGTTCTATGGACTTGTCATTGCTTTAATCAACACAACCCTTTGAATCATGAATGTTTTACACAAAACCAATGTTAAGGCTTAGAGCTACACTAATAGCTTACCATTGTAAAAAAACGCAAAGAAAAATAAAATGCACTTATATGATATATATGATGTGATATATGATGATAACTTTGAAGGTCTGACTTAAGGAAGTTTATTATATCTTAAAGTACACAGAAAGCAAATGTGGTAAAGTGACTTTGTGGCTAAAAATTTTTTTCTAAATACAGAATCCCCTACAAATAGGACAGTAAATTGGTGTCCATCCTGCTGTCCACATGATCTCTAATGTATTGAAAAAAAATCTATTGACTAGAGATCCTACAGAATCTAATTTGTCTTGGAAGTGATGATTTCCTGGTCCCCTGCTGCATGTTGTGGTTCCTCCCTCCAGCCACTACAGTACTATAAGACACAATAGTGAGGTAGGAGCCAGAGGACAAAACCAGTGAGTGCAGTGGGGTACCAAGAAATCAAAGTATAAGATTCTGGATTTTCAGCTTCTTGATTTCTCTTCTGTAAGGCCAGGTTCACATACATGCAGCCGCGGTCCCCCAGCATGGGGGCTGGTGCATTCCTGTTCACCGGGTCAGGAGCGAATCAGGTCAGAATTTTTGCCTGAATTCACACCTGAACTATACCCAAACACACACAGAACCCCTTTGGAATGTGGACGGTGGCTTCCCCAGACATGTGTAAATCGGCTCCATTGAGAGCAGGTCACACTCGCATGTCATGCGAATTGGATGCGGGTTAACCCACATCCGATTCACACATATGTGAACCCAGCCTAAAGCAGTGGTTAATGTTGCACTTGAGAAGAAGAGGCCAGTATTCCATTTTTTGTTTGCAGGATGTTATGTATTTAGAAATGTGACAGAATCATTTTAACCACTTCAATACAGGGCACTTTTACCCCTACCTTCCCGGGCCAATTTTCACCTTTCGGCGCTGTCACACCTTAAATGCAACACTATTTCCATAAGAAACTTTTATCATTTTTTTCACACAAATAGAGCTTTTGTTTGCTGATATTTAATCACAGCTGGGTTTATTATTTTTTTGCAAAATAAACAAAAAAGACCATGTTAAAAAAAAAAAAAAAGTTTTTCTTTGTTTGGTATAACATTGGCAAATAATCTTTCTTCATATATTTAGGTCAAAATCTATTATTCTATATTTCTCTGGTGAAAATTAGTGTTTATTATTTAATCTGTAGTAAAGTTATAGAGTCCATATATCTGAAACGTGATCAATCCTGATGTACTGACGCCCTATCTCATTTCTTGAGGCCCGAAAATGCCAGGCCTGTACAAATATCCCCCAAATTACCCTATTTTGGAAAGTAGACAGGTATTTAGTAAGAGGCATGACAAGTTTTTTGAAGTTGTAATTGTTTATCACAATTATTTGGAAAATTAAGAAATTAAAAAAAATTCACAATTTTTTTTCTACATACAATTACCAGTGCAGTGCAGCATTATCATATAACTGGTGTGGCGGTGATCAGGGAAACTGACTGGCGACAGTATGTACAAAAAAAATTTTTAATAATTTTATTTTTTTTATTACATTTTTTCTTTTTTTTTCAAAAGTTTTTTATTGAAATTTTAAATATAGCATACAAAATATGTTGATCTTTCACAGATATACATTATGAATTATGCAAAAATAGAGTACCATGTGTATTGCAAGTTTTGACAAATCCAGGACATATTTTGTTGTCAACGTAGTAGAGAACAAAGCTATATAGAACACAACATCTCTACAAAACTAACAACACTTAGTTGGAGTTCTGTATGCGTCATACTTATGCCTACCCGATCACATAAGTTTGTCAAGTCAATAACATAACTTTGGTGAATAAAACATATCATCAGTAAAACAGTTGTGGGAGGTGAGAGGAAAAAAGGAGGGGAGATAAAAACCTTTATCATAAATTGGGCTACAGGTAACAGATTACAATCGTTTATGATATAGTGAGTTCCAAAGTTTCCAGTTACATAGATATTTTGCTCTTTAAAGGCCATAATTTTTTCATATGCTGAGACAATATTAATTTTTGTTGTTAATTCTCTTACTCTGGGAATTTCATCAGTTCTCCATTTACCCACCAACAAGGACCTGGCAGCAAATAGTTTGTGCATCGCTATAGATCTGACGGATATTGGGTACTCTGACATGTTAATGCTTAGAATGGCTTTCTCAACCGAAGGTTTAGTTAAAACTCCCATAATTTTCACAATTAATTTGAACACTTCTGACCAAAAGCTGCGGATAGGAGAGCATGACCATAACATATGGACCAATGTTCCCACCTGGCCACAGCCTCTCCAGCATAGATTGGAATTGTCATTAGAAAATGTGGCTACTATGTGTGGAGTGTAGTGCCACCTTGCTAACAGTTTAGCTGCCAGTTCCTCATAACTTGAGCATCTTGAGGACCAACGATTACATTGTATTGCTAATATCCATTGTTTGGCTGTGAATTTCTGGCCTATTTCTATTTCCCATTTATGCAGAGGGTTGAATTCAACGAAGGTTCTTTTGTCATTATTTAGCTCATACATCTGAGATATACCCTTCGCTTTAGGGTTAGATGCATTGAGGTGCTTCCATGCTTGGGTCAGAATGAGAGAGCTATGCCGCGTACACACGGTCAGACTTTTTGGCTACAAAAGTCCGACAGCCTGTCCGACAGACTTTCGAAGGACTTTTGTCGGACTTTTTGTGGACTTTTGGCGGACTTGCGGCAGACTTTCTTACGAACGGACTTGCCTACATACGATCACATAAAAGTCCGACGGATTCGTACGTGATGACGTACACCGGACTAAAATAAGGAAGTTGATAGCCAGTAGCCAATAGCTGCCCTGGCGTGGGTTTTTGCCCGTCGGACTAGCACGCAGACGAGCAGATTTCTGGGTCCGGCGTAGTTACGACGTAAAGATTTGAAACATGTTTCAAATCTAAAGTCTGTCAGATTTGCGGCTGGAAAAGTCCGCTAAAAGTCCGGGGAAGCCCACACACAATCTGATTGTCAGCCAGCTTTAGTCCGTCAGTGTCCCTCGGACTTTTATAGACGAAAAGTCCGACCGTGTGTACGCGGCATTAGAAGTATTCCATTTCCTATACAATGAAGCTATCTGTAGGTATGTCATTAATTCTGAAGGGTGTAATTTGAACCTATTTTGTATTTCCCTGAAGGACATCATCCCGCCCTCCAATATGATGTCCCCCAAGAAAGAAATGTTTCTGTTTTGCCATTGTGTTAAGGAAAGGTTTGGAATCAACCATTGAAGTGCTTCTAATGTAATAGGGACTTCCATAGAGTTTACTTTTGAACTAGACATCATTTTCAAATGTGACCAGGCCTGCAATGAGGCTTGTATGGTGGGATGGTCTGTTTGCAATTTGATTTGTTGTACGTTGTGTGCTAGTATCAGTGATTGTAGAGATCTAGGGTGTAGCCATGTTTGTTCTAGTTGGCACCAATGTTTAGTTTCCTTTTGGTCGAACCAATTTCTCAGTTGATCTAGGATTGCTGCTGCGTAGTAATCTTTCAAAATTGGTACCCCTAATCCACCTACCTCTTTGTGTTTCCCTTGCATTTGAGACGAGAATCTAGCTCTTTTGCCTGCCCATATGAAATTTGTCATTTGTTTTTGCATGGATTTGAGGAAGGGTGGTGGGATAGGTATTGGAAGGGCTCTGAAAAGATACATCAATTTTGGAAGAAGTAACATCTTGTATGCCGCTAAGCGGCCATTCCAAGATAAGTAAAATTTCTGATATCTAGAAATGTCCTTTTGAAATTCATTGATTAAAGGTTGATAATTGAGTTGAAATAAATTGGCGATAGGGGTTGTTAGTTGAATTCCTAAATAAGAGATAGATTTTGGGGCCCATGGGTATGGAAAATCTTTTTGCATGGTGGATTTAATGGTTTTATTGATTGCGATTTCTAGTATGCTGGATTTAGATGCATTAACCTTGTAATATGCTACTTTACTGAAGTGAAGTAGTGTCTTGTGTGCAGCAGTTAAGGAGTTGTAAGGATCATATAGAGTCAAGATAACATCATCGGCAAAGAGCGATATTTTGTGCTCTTTATCTTGTGATGGGATACCTTGAATCAGTATATTTCTTCTAAGTTTCTGCCAGTAGTTCCATAACTAATGCAAAAATTAAAAGTGACAGGGGGCACCCCTGTCTGGTCCCATTTGTTATTTGGAAATTTCTTGAGAACATACCTTCTGTAAATAAATAGGCAGACGGGGAAGAATATAGAGCTAATATGGCCTATTGGATTGGGCCTATCAAACCAAATGTCTCCAGTACCTTGGTAAAATATCTCCAATGAACTCTATCAAAGGCCTTCTCTGCGTCCAAAGTAAAGAGCAGAGAAGGCCTCTGTGATTTTTCTGTGAGATGAAATATATTTATCATTCTTCTCATGGCGTCGCTTGTTTGCCTACCTGATACAAAACCTACTTGGTCTTGGTTGATGAGTTCTGGCAACAATGATGACAATCTATTAGCTATGATCTTTGCATACAGTTTAACATCAACATTCAGTAAAGATATGGGTCTAAAATTTTGTGGAGCTGAAAAATCTTTACCAGGTTTTGGCATTGTTATAATAGTGGCTATCAACATCTCTTTTGGGAACGCGACATTGGACATTGCGGCATCAAAGACCTGCTTTAAGTAAGGAGACAATTCAAGTTGGAACAATTGATAATATTCAGATGAATAAACGTCAGGGCCCAGTGATTTGTTGTGGGCCATTTTTCTAATTGTTTTTTCAATTTCTTGAGTGGTAAAGGGTGAATTAAGTTTGGAGAGGTTTGATTGGGAAACTTTTGGAAGATTAATTGCTTTCAAGAATTCTGAAATCATGTTATCAGAAGGTTGAAATGTATCAGGATCATCTTGGAGATTATATAAGGCTTCATAGTAGTCACAAAAAGCGTCCGCTATGTCCTTTGGATTTAATACTTTTTTTTTTGGTTTTGGGGTTCACTATGTGAGGGATTCTTTGCTTTGTCATTTTTTTTTCAACTGGTTCGCCAGCAGTTTCCCCGCCTTGTTGCTACATCGATAGTTGTTTGCTTTCAAGATATGGAGGCGGTTCTCCTGCTGGGAAACCAGAAGTGTTCTTAGTTCTTGTCTTGCATAGAATAGTAGGTCTCTTGTCTTTTGGGTAGAGTTTTGTTTGTTAGAGAGTTCTAGAATTTTTATTTTATTTAGCAGGTCATTGAGCCTCTCCGTCCTCTGTCTATTGGCCCTGGCACTTAATTGTATCAATAAGCCACGTATGACCACCTTGTGGGTATTCCAGAGAGTGAAAGGATCCGATACCGAGGGAGCATTGAAATCAAAAAATTCTTTCAATGATTTTCAGGTTTTCTGTTTGGGATATAGAGAAAACATCATTCCTCCATCTATTTGCTCCTGTCTCGATCTTCCGACACTTATGGAAACTGGGGCATGGTCAGACCAAGATATAACATCAATGTCTGATTTAACAATCCTCTGCAATAAAAATGTGTCTACTAGGAATAAATCTATTCGTGAGTAAGTACTGTGTACATTAGAAAAGAATGTAAAATCTTTCTCTGAGGAATGCTGGCACCTCCATACATCAAAGAGGCCCGATGTGGTGATGAATTTTGCCAAAGTTGTTCTTCGACAATTTAGACATTTAGGATTTGTGCAGTCCAATTCCTTGTCTGGGATTGCGTTAAAATCCCCGCAAAGAATTACATGCCCTTGTTTCATAGATTCTACCTTTTTCCATATTTTTTTTAAGAATTGGAGTTGATTGTTGTTAGGCAGATATAAATTAACCAATGTATATTTAACTGCAAAGATTTCACACACTAGTACAATAAATCTGTCGGAATTGTCCAAGTGGGTTGTTATTTCTGAAAATGGGATAGTGTCTCTTATTGCAATTGCAACATCACCTTTTTTCTTTGGTCCGTTCGCTGTGAATATTTGAGGAAATTTACGGTTGCTGAAGGTAGGGGGTTTATCCGCGGTGAAGTGTGTCTCCTGGAAGCATATAATGTCACTTTTTAGCCTGGATGCTTCTCTCCAGGCCATTTGGCGCTTGTGGGGACTGTTCAGACCTTTCACATTTAATGATGTGATATTAAATGACATATTGATAGATTGTAGAAAATGTACCTTATGCTGATGAAATTAATTAGAGATGTAATGGGCTGACCTGCTGTTGGTGATGTTCAGCTCAGCGAGAAATGTATGTACGTTGATATGCTGGAAAAGGGTTCCCAGGTATCTGAGCAAATCAGACCGGTAAATCCGCACTTCTGTTCCTGTAGCTGAAATTATAGGAAGGGAGGAGGATAGGTAGGGTAACAAACAAAAAGGTATAAAAAGAAACGATCCTGTGAGGAATCTGTGCGGATACAATTCTGCTAATCCTCGGGGGTTAAAGCAAACAGATAGCTAAATGGCATTCTCCTGGGCCACTCAGGGATCATTGACGTGGTTGCATGAGTAAATTTCAGCCTGTTTCTGTGTCAGAACTGGCGCGGGTAGACGGAGGTGAGTGTGACGTGTCATTCCCGTTGACGCGTGGATCAAGGATTTGCCAATCTCTCAGAAGACGAATACCATCCTTGACGCTTGTTACTACATGTGATCTGCCCTCTCTGGTGATCAGTAGCTTGGCCAGATAAAACCATCTGTACTGAATGTTATGATTGTTTAATGGCTTAGTTATAGTTGCTATCTGCCTGCGCTGTTGCATGGTAAAAGCTGAGAGGTCAGCAAAGAAGGATAGATCCTGTAACTCTTGAGGGAGGTTATCGCATCTTCTGACTTCCATCATGAACTGGTCTTTAACATGGTAAAAGTGGACCCGGACTATAGTGTCCCTGGGGAGATGTTCTGGGATATTTCTGGGTCTCGGAAGGCGGTGTATTCGATCAATGACTAGGTCCTCCAGGGGCACTTCTGGAAGTGTGACTTTCAAGAGGTTTATAAAGTAATTTTTCAGATCGGGGGGTTTGACCGATTCAGGGATCCCCCGGATGTTGACGTTGTTACATCTAGATCTGTCCTCTAAATCGTCCATTTTTGTTTTAATGGCGATCAGTTCATCATCCCTGTCGTTGTGGGTGTCCACCAGGTCATCAAAGGTGGACACAAATTCGCCCATTTTAGACTCAATGTGAGACACTCTGGAATCTACTGCTGCCACCTCTGATTTAAATTGCTGTGTGATTGCTAGCATGTCACCATGTAAGTTAGAACGTAACGTAGGTCGCTGTTTTCCCCCGCTGAGGCCCAGGATTCTGCGGAGCTCAGTTAACATGCGTCCATCGTCTCCGCTGGCTAGCCACGCCCCCTTCTTTTTTTTTTTTTTTAACAGACTGTGACTAGAGCAATACAGTGTTACCATAGTAATACTGTTTTACTCTGGGGAAGTGATCAGTATTTTTTTTTCTCACACATTATGATTGCTTATACCAATGAATTTCATTGGTATAAGCACCCATTTTCACTGAGTGAAACTGGTTCATTCAGTGTCTTTTGTTGTGATTAGCTGTGATTGGCCAAAGCTAATTACATGGCACAGGTGGACCGTAATTGGCTCTGTCTGTACCATGTGATCACTGTGAACAATCACAGCTAGCAACACAATTGTACACAATGGATGGCAGGAAAAGAAGCCATCCATGGTTTAAAACTGTCATGTAATCTGCTGTCATTGATCACGGCTATCACATGGTACTGGCAGTGGTCCGGTATAGTGATCAGTTATCAACTGTGTCCGGTGACAGATTTCGACTCTGCATGGCCGAGCTACCACATGTCAGCTGCGTTCTGAGAGGACATCATATGACGTCCTCCCAGAACAACAGTGCTCACTGTACCATAGGCCAGGCGGGAAGGTGTTAAAGTTGAGATGACAGTTTGCTGATTCAATTCAGTGTATTAGGTCAACACATGACTGGTCCAATGTGCATTCCACAAACTCCGCTCAAGTGACAAATACTCAGATTTTATGGATATTGACAAATGTGTCAAAAACATTCACTCAGTGTTTGGAATGAATTCCAGATCCTGATGTGTGTAGGCACTTCAAAGATTACCATAGTTAAACAGAGAAAGCAAAAACAAAATATTGTCTAGTTCCTGCATGTTTTTGCATAAAGCTTGGGTGATGTAACTGGCAAAACTAAATAAATGAATACAATATATTGTTCTTGCATTGATTCATATATCCAAGAGCTACACTTTGTTAGCTTTTATTTAAAAAAAAATCTTTAAATGTATGTTTTAAAAAAATACACAAAAAATCACACTGGCAGGTTTCAAATGTATGTTGCCACTGAATGACTTATTCATGCACAATTAATATTTTCATTAAATGTTTTACTGCAAGTTTTATGTTAAACCCTGACAAATCAAAATAGCACAACGTTTATCAAAAACTATTTGGAAACACTTAAGAAAGTGTGTAATTATAGGGTGTAAGTATTATCTTGATTGTGTGATGTTAAAAACAAGTTGTAGAGTGCTGGTAAATCCCATGAGATATGATTAATGGCAAAAAGGGTGGCAGAGAAATCCAAACTGCTGGAAAGCAGTCTTCTAAAATCAGTGTAGTAAGATTTCCGGCACCAATGTGCAAAATATGTCATCTTGTGGTTTTTCTAGTATATGTGCAAGTAATGCTAACTATTCTGACAGATGCACTCCAAGCACTTACAGCAGTCTAAATGACTACCCATAATGCACTGTTATCTACAATATCGGCTTTTCCAGCAGATAATCTGTAACCCTGAGTGGCACATGAAATCCTCTCAGAAAGAGAACAAGAGCATTATTGCTTTGTTCTGGAGTCTGCAGTGTAGACGCCAATCAATCAAGACCTTTGACAGTTTTTACAGCCTTGTCTCATTAGACCTTAACTCAAGCTGCAGGGTTTCTATTCATATTATTTGCCTCTTTTTAAAATGACATTAAAACAAGTCCAAAGTTTCAGTAAGTAAAGAAATATGCCTCTGTAATCTGGTTATCTTGTATTGACTTAGCCCCACAGATGTTTCCCACACAGAAAGCAAAGCTGTAGGTGTCAGTCAATGAAAAAATATAATAGTTACTAGGATAATTAAGACTTGATCTTTATAGCTTTCATTTGCTGGATGGATGATATTGGAGACTGTAAAGGTCTTCAGTGTATTGATTTTCATAGAAATAGGTTATGTAGTTCAAGAAAAGGAATTGGCTTCAATAAGTGTAGCATATCCAATATATAGCAGATTTCTAAGACTACAGGTGTGGCAGTAAACTTCATGGTATTGTTTAACACTTTACTTTACATGTGGCATTGAAAAGATTTTGGCATATATGCCATATCCAAAAATACATGTCTTTGAACAACCACTACAATTATAAATAAACACATCAGCCAGAAAATGACAGTGTATCTTATTATTTGCCAGCTTTGCCATTTTGTATGTTAAAAAAAATGGCAATTTGCACACCTATGCATGCCATGCTCCATTCACACCTATGCATGCCATGTACAAGTGCATAGTTGGTGTGTAGCGATGTGTTTCCATCCATTCAGTATGCTGTCCCAATGAACATTTACAGTATAAAAAATTGTAACTGCCTTTAGAGTTGAATATGTTTTTATTGTAATAAACAACAGAAAAAATAATACAATTGACATAAGATATGGTATATTGAGAGAACAACCAGCTAGCAAAATGGCTATTGCCCACAGCTAAACTGATAGTTATTAAGTCAATTATAATATAAATAAATCATGTCAAGTATCTGGATAAAAAAAAAATCAGAAAAGAGAAGGAAGTAAGTAAGAAAAAAGAGACAGATAAGAGAAGGGGGGAAGGGGGGGAGGGGTAGGAGGGAGGGTTCTGCTGGCTGGTGTTGAAAAGGAAAGACCCCAGGTCCTCAGACATGGTCATGAGAACAGCTGGTATTTGAATTTGTAGGGGGAGCTATAATCTGGGAGGTAGGAAGCAATGAAGACAGCGTATCTGAGGAGGAGAAGTGTCGACAGACCGACCATAATATCGTGAATTTCTCATAGGTGTCATTGTCAAGCGCTAGCATCTCCTCCATACGTATAATATCATTCATGGTGGAAGTCCAGAGAGACAATGGGGGGATAGTCGTAGTCTTCCAAAAAAGGGGTATAAGTTGTCGAGCAGCAGACAGTAAGAAACGTAGAAGGTTGCGTTTTTGAGAGGCTATTGAACCTGGTAAGATAGATAGGAGAGCTATTTCGGGGGTCAAGTGTAAAGGGTCATCGTAAATTTTTTCATAGACCTGGGATACCTGATACCAAAGGGGCTGGATCCGATCACACTCCCACCAGACACATAGGTACGACCCTGTCGTAAGAGAACATCGTCAACAAATAGATGAAGTTGAGGGGAAAATTTGCCGTAGAGAGGCGGGGTCCCTATACCACCTCGCCATGACCTTATAGTTTTTTTCTTGAGAGTAGCATGAGATTGAGGACTTATGTGCAAAGTGGAATGCAGTTTGCCAATCCACTCTGGAAATGGTCTTTCCCAGGTCTGCCGACCATACTCTAGTGTAGGTGGGTAGGTCTTTCTGTGTGAGAGATTGAATAAGACTATATATGTGATAGCAAGTGTCTAGGTAATTCTTGCAATGAGCTGAGATGTTCAAAGTCAGTCAAGGGGCGATGGACCTGGGAGGAAGTGAAAAGATGTTTGGTAAAGGTGGAAAGGTGAATGGAAGTGAGCCAGTCTCGACTACCCGGAGGAATATTTGGTGTTCCATTGTCCGGCCAAACGAAGGCATGTGCTTGAGGCCATGAGGAGCGGGAGAAAGAACCAATAGCCTGAGCCCCTATACCTTGTGGAAAGGCAGGATTATCGAAAAGTGGTGATAAGGGAGATGGGTCTCGCATAAACCTCTCTTATACCAAAGTACAAGGGCAGCTGTAGTTAAGGGTGAGGAATCAGCCAAGGCTGATAGATTACGTTTATAGCCCCAGAGTAAGGCCCTGAGATCAACAGGGGACAAATCCTGTTCAACCATAACTAAAGCTTTTTGGGAGGGTCGTGGGAACCAGTCAAGGATACGTGCCATTAATGTGGCTTTGTAGTAAAGCTCAAAACCAGGTAAACCTGTACCCCCTTGCAATTTTGGCCGGGTAAGTAACTTGAATTTGATTCTCGATAATCCTTTATTCCACAGAAAGTGGATGGAAAGAGAGTGCAAAGTAGAGAAAAAGGATTTGGGTATTACAGTCGGAATGGTCTGAAATAGGTAGAGCAATTTAGGTAGGATGTCCATCTTGAGGGTGTTTATGCGTCAGGGTATGGGTTTGTCTCCCCAAGAGGCCAGATCTTTACGGAGTCGGGAAAGGAGGGGGATGTAGTTCAGCGTGAAGAGAAGTGAAAGGTTGGTTGGTATGATTACGCCTAAGTATTTAATGCCTTTGGACTGACAATGAAAAGAATAATTGGATTTAAGGGAGGACAGAGTGGGAGCAGGGAGAGAGATATTAAGTGCCTCCGTCTTGGAAATATTGAGTTTAAAATTACTTAAACTTCCAAAGCGTTGAAACTCCAAGAACAAGGAAGGGCGGGTAATATGTGGTTGGCGTGCGTAAATGAGTAAATCATCAGCGTATAGTGCAAGCTTATGGTGTGCGGATGGAGTGTGTATACCTTGTATGGAATCATTTTGTCGAATGGCACAGGCTAGGTGTTCCATTACTATAACAAAAAGAAGGGGTGAAAGGGGACAACCCTGACGAGTCCCGTTGGAGATGTTAAATTCTGCTGAAGAAGTACCATTGACCAGGACTGAAGCAGAAGGATGGGAATATAGTGACATGATTTTGGAGATGAAAGGGGATCCCAACCCGATTTGCTCAAGGGAGAGTTTTAGGAAACGTCAGTTGACCCGATCGAAAGCCTTCTCGGCATTAAAGGAGAGAAGGAAGATCTGTTGATGATGGCGTTGGGCATAAGAAATGAGGTTAATGGTTTTGGTAGTGTTGTCCCGTGCCTCTCTACCCGGGACGAAACCCAACTGATCCCTGTGTATGATCCTGGGTAGAGAGGGAGAGAGGCGATTAGCAAGGATTTTGGCAAAGAGCTTAAGGTCAATGTTTAATAGAGATATTGGGCGATAACTACTGCATTGAGAAGGGTCCTTGTTGGGTTTTGGAAGAATGGAGACATTGGCTGATAGGAGTGCTTTGGAAGGGAGCGTGGCATCATCAATGGAGTTGAAGACCTTAGTGAGATACGGTACCAACAGTGGTGCAAAGGTTTTGTAAAACCTTGGAGAGTAGCCATCGGGGCCTGAGCATTTACGCGGTTTCAATTCCTTGATGGCGCCTAGGAACTCCGGTTCCAGTAGGGGGCCATCCAAGTCCGCGGACACCTGGGGGTCAATCACAGGTAGTGCCATTTCCATTATGTAGGTCTGCATTGGGTCTTGGGATGGAGGCAGAGAACTCTGTGGGGAAGTTTGCGGAAGATTATATAACTGAGCATAGTAGTCTTTAAATGTGGTGGATATGTCTTTGCAACCGAAGACTTTAGTCTGGTCTAATTTGGTAATAAAGGGGATAGGAAGACGTGGAGCTCTGGGGTGGATAACCCGTGCTGTAACTGCCTTTAACCACTTCAATACCAGACACTTTTACCCCTTTGTTGCCTAGACCAATTTTCAGCTTTTAGCGCTGTCACACTTTGAATGACATTTGGGCAAACATGCAACACTACCCATATGATTTTATTTCTTTTTTTCACACAAATAGAGCTTTCTTTTGCTGGTAGTTAATCACCACTAGGTTTTTGATTTATTGGTAAATAAATGAAAAAAGACCCAAATTTTCTGTTATAACATTTTGCAAATAAATAGTATTTCTTCATAAATTTAGGCCAAAATGTATACTGCTACACTTCTTTGGTGAAAAAGAACCCAAATCAGTGTCTATTATTTAGTCTGTAGAAAGTTATAGAGTCCACAAACTATGCTATATACATCTGAAAATCGGCCAGTCTTGGTGTACTGATGGTCTATATAATTTTTTGAGACCCAAAAATGCCAGGGCAGTATAAATATCTCCCAAATGACAACTTTTTGGAAGGTAGACAGACCAAGGTATTTATTTAGAGGCATTGGGAGTTTTATGAAGTTGTAATTTTTTTTTGTCACAATTTTTTGAAAAATTAAGAAATTACATTTTTTTTCATAATTGTTTAAAGTTTTGTACATACTGTCACCAATGCGATACTGCATCATCATAAAACTGGACACTGAGGGGTGACAGTATGTAACACTGTACTACTCTGGGGAGGTAATTAGGATTTTTGTTACACACTATGATTGCTTATAACTGTGAATTTTACAGTTATAAGCAACCATTATGTTCTGAATGAAAACTTAATTCAGTGTTTACTATTATGATTAGCTGTGATTGGCCACAGATAATCACATGGTACAGATGGGCTGTGATTGGCCCTGTCTGTACCATGTGATCACTGTGACCAATCACAGAGCTCATCACAATAATACACAATAAATGGCATGAATCAAAGCCATTCATTGTGTACAATTGTCATGTGATCTGCTGTGATTGGCCACATCAACCACATGGTACCGGCATTGGGCCAGTACGTGATCTGTCATCCGTTGTGTCTGGTGGACACAGTGGGTGACAGATCATGCTGGAGTGAGGACCGATCCTGGGGGGATGTCAAATGACATCCTCCAGGATAACAGGGCCCCCGCTTGGCCCTCACATTACAATAGGCAGGAAGGACTTAAGCACACCAAAGCACAATTATGTTAATCCACTATGTGCTGCAATACATTTCCCAAAAGAAATACTGGTACTTTTTCTTTGTGTTGAGGCTTGTTAAAGGCCTATTGAAAGTAAATAGGATGCCTTAACACAACACACATAAGTATGAATAAGGGCCTAAAATGTTCCAGAAAGCAAGGTTTAATAAATATTAACAAAGCAACCCATGCAAAATACAATATATTTTTGCTACTTAACTTCGTGAACTACTTGAACTTTGCGAATCCCATAGTTCTTTGCTGAAGAATAAGATAGTGCTTCTATGGGAAAGTTATTTAGCTTGCAATGAACATTAGATTCATTTTACAAAGGAGTTTTTCTTTTTGTTTTTTTTCTTAATGTGTACTTCTATGTGAGCTTTTATTGAGTGTAGATTTACATTAAAGCGCAATTGTAGGCAGACTTTTGTACATTTGGATAGAGCGGGCAGGGTTGGAACCTTTGTCAGGTTTTAACGGATGTTAACAAAATTACTCTCTGTCCCCCTAGTAACCTGGATTGGAAGGGAGAGAAGGGGAAATTCTCCAAATGGCGAAACAGCTACAGAAGCAATGATATTTGGCTGGAGATTGGGCTGTAGTTGGGCTTTCAGAAGCATACATTTCCAGTGTGGAAGTCAGAATATGCAGAGAGTATATCTCATCAAAGCACTGAAATAATACACATAAATATACATGTGAAGCAGGGTTATAATTACTGAACGACCCAGCAAAGCTACAAAGCTTTGTTAACTAAAACATGTAAATAATTACATAGTACAGTGACTTATAATTAGACAATTTAGTTATAGCAAATGTAAAACATCAATATTTAGGTTATTTTAAAAATGGGCTGTGCTAATACTTTGTGAAATATTAGGCATTGTCTAAATTTCCTGCCTAAAATAGACTGCCAGCCCTTACAGTTCATTTGCTATTCCCTAAAGATTTGGAATTAACTAAGCACTTTTTCTTTCAAGCAGAGGAGCTGGCGAAGTCCCAAAGGGTTTTTATACTGGGAAGTGCCAAGAGAGATAAGGTCTCTTTTAATGTTTTTGGAAACTAGAAAAGCTTCTTCTTTCAGCCATCAGCCAGCACGTGACTCCACTAAAAATTGGATCCACTAAGACCTTAAAGCTGAGCATATCTTTTCAAATCTGAAGACTCCATGACAATGCTGGAAGATCAAGATTATACACCAATAAGCAGCAGTGCTTATACCATTCCATATAGCATGCCACAAACAAAAGAGCTTTCTGAATTGCCTTCCAATAGTAAATCCTGTCTCATTGCTCTGCTTTCCCTTCTAAATAAATAAAATAAGATGTGAATTTAAGAACAATATCCTTCCTTATTCAATCAACTGAGGATTAGTGCAGCTGTATGCATGCCAGCATTCTTTTAATCTAAATGGGTTCTTTGTAAAACAAATGGTGAAAGAGCTTAAAACATAAGAAAGCTGTTGCTTTCCAAACCAAATATATATTAAATGGATAGACTGACATGAAGCTTTAGTCATTTGTATTTCTGAGCTGATTTATGGTGTTAACAATAGTCTAACTAAAGTGATCCCTTAGCTACTATATGTATAATTGTTTTTATTCTGAAATAGTTCTTTCTTATCCAGATACAAAGACTGCAGTAAGAGCACCACACCAGTGGCAACAGAGTCCAGAAATATATTTTATTGGATCATTAGCAGTGTAATATGTATCCATTTTTGGCCAACCCTGATCAACTTCTGTCAAACAGGAATGTTGGAAAACTTTTGTCAATCAGCTACAGCCTCTGATATATTCTGACAGCAGAAAGTCCCTCTGTATGAATACAATATGTCAGCTGGGGGAATTCCTTGATCCACCTTATTTGAGTGGATGGAAGTATATGTTTGTTTTTTGGGGTTTTTTCAGCCCTTTGGCTGAATGAAAAAATGTTCCATATGTGGGCACTCTAAATGTCTGCATATTGGGTGGCATGTTTAATACACGTTTTCTCTATAACTTTGCACATATACAGTATGCGTGCCTTTACAGTGGAGAATTTCAGAAAAAATTTTTCTACAGAAACCAAATGGGTGATTGAGACCAGCTATATATAAACCAATAACTGTAATATTGAACAAGCATGATCCACCTCAAATTAAAGCTGGTCACCTATAGAAGAATCCTCAAACAACTCTCCCTATTCTCCCAATTATCCCTCTCCATTCATACCCATTGTTTAAAGCATGTTTGTCAATCTCCAAACTTACAGTCTACAAGCAGACATAATGGTCACCCAGTTATCTATATTTGTGTTTAAGGTTTGAATATAAATTAGGACAATACCTTCTAATTCAAAAGAGGATGGGCCACCCCCCTCTCTTGGTCTGCCTGTCTGTAGACTCACCTCGAGTGACGTGTGTGAGAGCCTAGGATGCCGCCGGTTTTCTCCGCAGTGGGTCTTGGCTTGTGCTTGCATTTGCTTTCCAGTGCACTGCCTTCCAGCTGAGCACACCATACCAGCCCTCCATGCAGCATACAGCAGTTTTACATGTACTCAGGTTGAACTAAATGGACTTGTGTCTTTTTTCAACCTGACTAACTATGTAACTATGTAAGTGATACTGAATAAATTGCATTTTTACTTTTGCTAATACTGATCTGGCGCCCTTGTTTTGGGCCTAGGAACTGGCTGCTAGACCGAGCACTGCCACAGGGTAAAAAGTCACACGTTTTCCCACATCCAAAAGAACCAGATATTGTTGCCAGATGAATACTATGGGCTTGGAAACCTTTTAGAAAAACACTGTCATCAATTTGCACTGAATGGGCAGGGTGACAGTGTGTCTTTAATACTTCAAGAGATTGTGTTTTTGGCTGTGTATTTTTCATGACTTTGCTTTAAATGTTAATGTACCCCCACCATTGTTCATGCTTTGCCTATTTTCTCAGCCGTCCCAAAAAATATTATTTGAAGCACATGGAAGCACAGAGAACACTATATCAGTTCATGTATGCATAAGTGATAGTTGCTATGTTAATTTCTTCACGTAGGGAACAAAGAAAATTGAGTCAACCAGTGGGTTGAATGAAAAAAACTGACTAATGTATGGGCAATTTTTTATTTTTTTCAGCACAAATTTGCTATATTTTCTTTAGAGTTAATCTCTTAAATTACACAGCTAAACACTCAAACTCACCCACTATTTTCGACCACTAGTAATAATATAGGAAACTAAAAGACAAACAAACACCACTTTTCTGATCAAGCTTATTACAATACTGTCAGGTATTTATTCCACACTGTTTCAGGCTTGTTGGCCATCAATATATGCAATATATATAGTAGAAGTAAACTCCTTGATTCTTTTATTCCTTACTACAACTTTTAAGTATAACCATGTATATTGCTTTAAGACAAAACATTCTCTTTATGATTAGCTTGTACCAGTATCAGAATGATGTTTAGTCTTGTGGAGGGTGATGAAGGACTGGATCTAATTTCATATAATTATAATGAAATGATCCAACTGCCTTCACAGCAGGATATCTGCCCCATTCACATCTGCCTATAAAAATTGCAATCAAATGTTTCACAAAAAAACGTAGTAGCAAATGTAGTTTATTAAATTATTTTTAGCTATACTAATATACATTTCACAAAATATTTTAGTAAATATAAAACATTCAATAAAATAAATAAAATAAAACCTATATTGTTTCTAATTTTACACATAGTGCTAGCAAGTTAATGCTTAAACGGTTAATTCAAATTCACAAGGCAAAAGTACACAACCCAAATGGTTCAAGAATAATTATGCAGAGGGTGTGTTACACAATACATTTTAAAAATGTCCTTCTGCTCTTATTCTTTGTAGTATTAATGCATATTTCCAGTGCCTCGGTGCTTAAAGCTGCCATTCTACTCCAGGAAATGTGCAGGGGCCCTTATGTCTGAGATATATTTCATTACAAGCTATAATTTTGTCAGTTTGCAGATGTAATCAGAATACCTCACACACGGATATGAAGTGACAGTTTACCAGGGCAGTTTGCCTTTTTCTTCACCAGCAATGACTGACAGCCACAGTTTACAACCACAAAGCTTTAACCAAAAAAAAAAAACTGTATTTTTTTTATTTTTTGCAGGCAATAAAACTACAGATGCTAAGCCTTTCCAATCAAAAAATAACTTGTTTGAACTTAACATCTTACACAGTGACATTTTTAAATGCACATCAAAAGCTTCTGTACATATAAGGTCTATTAGTACTAAATTGCTGATAGCCATAATCTTATATACTTTACATTCATATTTAAGGCAACCTCAAATACTAGGTGATCATCCTAAATTCAATATTAAAAACGTCAGTGCCCGTTAGTAAAGTGTTATCTTAATCTGCTAATTTGGATATCTTTGGCTAGTAACATTTTGTTCCTCTAATATAGGAATGGTGCAGATGTCTCTTTTGCTCACAAACAAAGTTGCTCATTAGAAAATAAATGTCTTGCCTACGTGCCATTTGGGCAAGAAAAGGAAATGTGCTGGCTTGATTACTTGCTAACATCCAATTGCTTTTGTCCTCCAGATCCCAAATACACAGATATAGATATATGTGTAGTGGGACAAAAGATCCAGACACACTATTACTGAAAGAAACTTACAAAAGAGTGGTCAAAACTGAAAATTGTCCAAGATCATGTGATTAATCTGTAAGGCCAACCGTGGACCATTCAAATCTCACCCAGTACAGCAGTAACTGGCTGAGATTTGAACCCTGTATGGGCAGGCTGAATGTACCAAATTGATCGCTCAATCAACCTTGTTACAACCAACCTGCCAGATTTACTTGCAATTATCACTAGCATCTGCTATAGCCACTAGCAATAATCACTGTCTTCTCCCCCCCACCACTGGGAAAATACAATGACTCATCAGGAGGGATTCCCCTGTCAGTACTGTCTGTGTTGATGGGTGAATCATGCGAGTGTCTTTCCTGCAACCCAAGGTTGTAAGAAATAAATTTGCACCGTCTATGGCTGGATTAATGGATGCCATAAGAATAAGAAAGATACTGTTACAATAGGGAACAGTAATACTCAGGAGGTCTCAGACAGCTTTTTGATAACACTTGCACATTAAAGTTTTATTCTATACTTTCTTTTCTCCAATGAAAAAAAAACATTTGTGTTCAGCTACACAGGAATAAGAAGCAATTGTTCTTCTCTGTTTAGCCTGCAAAAGACACTAATAGCCTCACAGCTGTTTCAATCAATTCTGCTTGCAACTACTGACCACACATATAAAGTAAAGTACTGTTTAAACAAAATATATTGTCTTACGTATATTTGTATGTATTTAAAAGAGATCACCTTGATGTCAATTATCACATTCGTATGAAACCCAAAAGCAAACATTTATTATATTTCAGCTTACTAATTCTTAGATGGGATGGCTGTATTAGTTTCCTTCTTTAGGCATTCTTGTATTTTTATCTGGTAATCCAGCCAGCAAGTCTGTTATTTTTCACTACTCAAGCTCTCCAACCGAATGTGTCAGTTTACATGGATGAGACAAACTACTTAACACTGAGAGGGGTGATTAAAATGATCAACTTTTATTTATTCATGCAAAACCTTTTTCCCCAAAGAAAGAAAAAACAGATGCAGTCACCACATCTTATGATTGATAAGCTATATTATATTATTGGTTTTGAGTTTAATACCAATTTACATTTGTAATGATAAATTTGCATTGAAGCCTTACTTTTGCTCAACACAAACAGGCACTACTTCCTGCTTTGTAATCCTTAACAGTGGTTATACTTTACTTGTCCTTTTCAATATTTTGTCCAAATCAAAGACTTAAGATGTCTGTATGTGGCTTAAATTTCTGGTGATTCCTACTGACAATACCTGGCTTAAACTTCAACTAAGAAATCAAACGTGCTAACCAGAAAAAAAGGAAACAGAACACAAGAGCCGGCAGCAAGATATTTGAAAAGATAATTATCTACATGGATGACCAGCTTTACATTGTGAAAACAGTGCTCTCTCTTTGGGAAAACACTTCCCTTATCTCCCTATTTCCACAGTTGTTAAGTGATATCTAGACCGAAATGCAGCCAAATACAAACATTTAATTTATTGTAGCTTATGAAGCCTTAGATGTGGTGGCTGCCTTTGTTTTTTTTTCAGGTTAAGAACCTTTTCAGCGTGTACAGAAACACCTGCAAAAATGCAATGTCCTTGTTACTTCCTGTTAGCTGAACTGAAATCACAAATAATGTTATC
Source organism: Lithobates clamitans (assembly GCA_037952925.1). Taxonomy (NCBI): domain Eukaryota; kingdom Metazoa; phylum Chordata; class Amphibia; order Anura; family Ranidae; genus Lithobates; species Lithobates clamitans. Next base: position 6,002,887 of record JBBGZY010000089.1, on the reverse strand, counting down.
GTCCTTCAAAACACTACTATCCCAATGTGATGGAGATGAAGAGGAAGCAATGCTTAAAGTCTAACCTAGGTGACCGTCATGGCTCTACCCATAGATACAATGAAGTGAGTAAGCATAGTCACCCAAATACAAGGAAGTGTTATTAGCAGGAACACCAACTGAAAATAAAGGAAAAAACCTAGAAAAAAACAAATATAGCCACCACATGAAGAGAATGGTATAGTATGGCTGGGGTCCAGACTGACAGTCCACACTGAGTGGTTTCTCAAGGGTTGTTTCCTGTCCCCTTGTTTCTTGAACCACCCAGTCAATTCCTATACTCTCCTCTATTGCCTCCCTCTGATGACCAGTGATCCTCTGGGATGTGTAAGCTATCTCCACTGGTCTGGACACATGTTCACACTCATTCTTTCTGATTGCTTCCACCTTCCATCCCCTGAAGAAGACTTTATATATGTTAAAACATGTTGGGTTGATTTGGTGTTTATGCAATATATTTTAACCCTTCTTTCTTATCTAATGTATTCCTGCTCCCTGTGAGATTAGCAGGAAATATTTTACAGAATAGGATGTGAACTGTATAGATCAGCTATTTTTTAATTCATTGTTCAATAAAGATTTCTTATTTGTATACATATATTTCTACTGTATGATTTCTATTGATGAAACAAAGTCCCATGGGAGAGATCTTTTCCACAATTTAATAGGAATGGAGCAGCTATCGTAACCATGATATAATTGCTACTCTTTGTTTCTGGAATGGTATAGTATAGACAATTTTTATTTTGGGGTATAGAAAAGCTTTAGGCAGTTGTTGACCCTGCCTCTAGTCATTCACATACAAATCCCAATAAGTAATAAAAGAACTATAATAGGTAAGAGCAAACATATAGAAATCTGCTCACTAGAAATATACTATGCTCTCCCTTTAACAATAAACCTTAGGTGTGAATTTCATAAATGTGTCAGATTTTTCCAATATTAGTTATTTACACTATAAAATGGAAAAGCATAATAGGTTTTTAAAAAATATATATAAAATTGTATAATACATTTACCTAATGGTTCAGATACATACCAGAGGCTTTATAGAACAACACTATTAATCTATCAAACCCTTATCAGCCGTTAAGTAATTTGGAATCTATTTACAATTTTGCTTTAGCTACTTTTCTACTTAAAACTTCCTTCTCCTTTATCTGCCTGGAAAATGTGGTTACCATAGTTTCTGTGTCATGCTGAGACTTGATCTGTAGAGCTGCTATTAAGCTGCTGATAACAGTGTTTCTGTCGCAATTTATGAGAAATGTCTGTTGAAGACACAGAGAATTGTACACGCTATATTTTCCCAGCTGGAGAGATCTGTGAATGGAAAGGTAAAACATGAATACACATGCTCTGAAGGTTACAAAAGGCAACAGCTTGCTTTTGTTGGGTGGTTGATTGTACAAATAGTGGAATATGGATTGGAAAATAGGAACATTGCACCAAATTAACACATGACAAAATATATTACTCTGGTGCCGTTTGCTTGTGTATTTACAGTATATATTTTTACTAGCTATATACATCAATGAATAATGTAATCAGAGGACATTTATGCTTAAAAAAAGCATGCATTTTTTTAAGTGCATGTTTATGTATTTTTATGGTTAATGCATCTGGGATGCATGTTTTTGCATGTTTTTTTTTTTAAGGGGGCTTCTTGCTTTTAGTGTGAGGATTTCCTTTTAGTCAACACATTCAGGATGTATTTTTTTTATACTACAAATTGGAGCATCCCCTGTATTGTTTGAGATTCTTTTAGGACTTACATTTTTCACATCAGTTTCAAATATTTTAAGTATGGCTAGTCTATTTGATAATTAGTCCTTTGGAAATGGACCTTCCAGACATTCTCTTTTTATTCCTCCCGTCAATTTTGAAAGCTCTTCTATAATACTTCAACTCTTATGCCCTGTACACACCGTCAGACATTGATTGGAAATTCAGACAACAAAATCCATGGATTTTTTCCAACGGATGTTGGCTCAAACTTGTCTTGCATACACATGGTCACACAAAGTTGTCAGAAAATCCGATCGTTCTGAATGTGGTGACGTAAAACACGTACGTCGGGACTATAAACGGGGCAGTAGCCAATAGCTTTCGTCTCTTAATTTATTCTGAGCATGCGTGGCACTTTGTGCCTCGGATTTGTGTACACACGATCGGAATTTCCGACAATGGATTTTGTTGTCGGAAAATTTTATAGCAAGCTCTCAAACTTTGTGTGTCGGAAATTCCGATGGAAAATGTGTGATGGAGCCTACACACGGTCGGATTTTCCGACAACAAGGTCCTATCACACATTTTCCGTCGGAAAATCCGACCGTGTGTACAGGGCATTATTCTCAGATTTGGTTTGTTTGGATTTTTAAAAAATGATTTTAAAAATAACTAAAATCATTTCTAGAACACAACTCACCTAAATATCTAAGGCAGGCCATACACAGTGCACATGTTTGTCCCCCATCAACACAGACAGTGCTGACAGGGAATACCTCCTGCCAAGTAATTATTTGCTCCCAGGGGGAAGCCATTCCCACTGGGAGAAGACAGTGAATGCTAGCAACTACAGCAGCTGCTAGTGATAATCACAAGAGAATCCAGAAGGCTGGTTATTGATCAATCACCTTGGTACATTCAGACTGCCCATTGATGGTTCAAATTTTGGGCTGGTTCAGCGGAAAATTTGAACCATGTATGGCTGGTCTTATACTTTAGAAGGAGTAGAACACTACAATTTTTTTTTGTTTAACATGATAAATGTACAGTATAAGGAGCCTGTATCCTGGCTATGTGGAAACAAACTTCTCAGTTAAAGAATGCATTTTTCAAGAAATCTGCAATGTTCACCATTCTTTAAACAGATATAGAAAAAAACTGTTCAAGACTGGGAATATTACAGGATAATACTTATTGATGCACACAACTTAATCAAAACAACTGAAACATGGAACTGACTGTATTTAAACCATGGCAACCAACAGGCTGTTATGGATAAAACTCCAGTCTTTAACCTCCTAATGAACACCGCTATCCAAAAATTTCTGGGCATTGATCTTGTGCATCTGGCAACATTTCCACAAAAATGAATGCTGTGATGAACTGCCCTACTGCTTATTCTTTTCTGCAAAAGCAAAAATGCAGATGTTTGAAGATAGCAATCACTTTTATATTAGAAAATATATGTCTTGATAATGTTTTTATTTTTATATGTATTATGATTGCTCTATAGGAAAAAATAAGGCAGCCAATAAACAACTACACTCTGCTATATAAACAACCACTCTGTGTATGCTATAAAAGAGTATATACAAAAATAAAGAAAAAGTAATAGACATTCAAGTAACCCCCTGTAGTCTGACATTTAACAATATGGTTATAATAAACAGTATTTATTAGCAAAAAATTGTGGGCAAAACACATTAACAGGACTCCCTGATTCCTCCTGTATTAAATTGTATTGTAACTGTACTGTATACCCTCATTTTGTAAAGCGCTTCGTAAACTGTGTACTCATGCCAATTAAGAGCACTAAGTGTAATTTCTGTCTGCTGCTTCATTCCTCTGCTATCATCATGAATCACTTCTGCCAAGTTTTACCTGACACTAAGAGAAAAAAAGTGACAGGGATGGGATCTCCAACTGATTGACAACCTCAACTCTGTTCCTGTGTGAAGAGGGTGTGTCCTTTCTCTCCAGTCAGCTGTTAGAGAGCTCCTCACTGAGTTTTTAAGAGTTTAATTTCAGCTCTCTGCCCCATTTTTTCTGACAGCTCCGGGAAGCTTTATAAACTGGACTTTGAATGAGAGAAGAGAAGAGAAGAGAAGAGAAGAGAAGAGAAGAGAAGAGAAGAGAAGAGAAGAGAAGAGAAGAGAAGAGAAGAGAAGAGAAGAGAAGAGAAGAGAAGAGAAGAAGAGAAGAGAAGAGAAGAGAAGAGAAGAGAAGAGAAGAGAAGAGAAGAGAAGAGAAGAGAAGAGAAACAGGTACAACTTCTGTAGAAGAATTTGTTTAATCTCTGTATCATCTAAGGCCAGTCACTTCACTGGGTATATGTAAGTGTTTACAACCACTTTAAGATCCATAGAATCTATATTTAAAACTCTCAATTAATGAATTGTGCCAGTGTTAAAGAGGACATAAACACACACACACACATACATATCCACATACAAACAACTCCATACACTTTTTATAGTTGTATTGAGTTCTAACCAAGAAAATGTCCTCACTTGGCACACAGATTCCTGATTTCTAAAGTCTATATTATAGTGCAAAATTGATGCATCATGCTGTCCCATACTGAATGTAGAAATATAGCCATCCATTTCAAAGCACAACTCCACAGAAAAAACTGTTTTTCTGTATTAGTAATTGTTTGCACTACCTTTTTATATTTTACCATTCTTTTAAGACACAAAGTGGTTTATTTGGAATGTGCACTTTGCAAGTACAGTTGCACTAATTTTCCCAGAGCTCAGTGAATGTGGTGAAGCTCTGCTAATTTCTATCATACAATCAAGTGCAAGCAAATATGCTTTTTTTTTTAAATTTTCTTGCACCTGATTGGGTATTCTTTACATCACGTTTACTAAGCTCTGGGGAAAATGAGTGAGTGCAACTGCACTTGCCTTTAGTGAATCAACCCCAAAATGTTATAACAAACGATATGGAATTACCTTTAGTCCATGGCCTTTTTCAGACGGACTTCCACAGCCACAACTGTTGTGCTGTTTACATACATTTCTAAATAGGAACATTCTTGGAACTATTTCCCTATTTCATCACCTTCCCATTTTATCCTCCAATATCACCTTGAGTGGTTGTAACCATTGAAAATGCCTTACATACGACACTGTGTCTCTCATGGGAAGCAATAGTTCTGGAAATCTGTTCACTCTGACACTAAAGTTCACTGGCATTGGGCGTTCCAGATACATCAACAAACGCTAACATATTTCTACTCTAAGATTTTATCAGGCCATAGTTAACATCTTTTTCTCCACCTTTTAGAAGAAGTCAAGGACCCAGTCTTGCTCTTCCCACTCCTAAATATGAATAGACATTATTTACAATATGATAGATGTGTAAAAATAACACAACTGGACATTCTAAGTAAGGTTTTTCTTTTGCCACATATGTTTGACCACTGGATTTATAAACTCTTCATTCTCTCTTTTAAGGCTGAACTATAGAGAGTGCTGATTCCTGGGGTTCTGCGCTAGAGGGCTTGCTTGGCACCTCCACTATTGAAAGAAAACCTTGCATTGTTTTAATTGCAATAGGTTTTTATTAAAGTATTTCTGAATACAGGTTATAACATAAAGAAGCAGGTAGATACAGACAATGCACACCACTAGTCAATGGGACTGTAGCTACCAAGAACATAAATACAGTAATAGGCAAAACAAAAGTCAGCGAATATCTGGAAGAGTAAGCTAATAGTATAAAGGTAATCCATAGTTAACTGGAGAAGACTTTGGCAGCTAACAAGACACTGACCAGGAAGTGATAATAAGGTGTTTCACGAAAGATATAGGAGGAAAGGTAAAGGAGTCTTCAGAGCTCGAATTGGGAGACGGTAGAGGAAAGTAGATGTGGTTAGGTTGGGGGAGGGAAGAAGGACATTGAAGACACCCAAAGCCAGGATTTCAGAGAATGGGACCTATAGAACAGTGTAGCTTGCAAAATTAAAAATGCTCATTCTTATGTGTGTCTAAAGGAACACTAGTGAGTTTTTAATTAATGAGAACGATGTCTACATATTGATGGACTAAACAAAATGAACAAACCGCTTTCTCCAGGCTTTCACAATAGTCTATTTTATCCATCAGGACATAGGTTTTTAGTTTGAATTGGGACTTGGTGAGATCTTTGGGTTTAAGATGCAGTAGAATTTATTCAAAAGAAGGAAACATGGACTTTAGAGGAACATCTGTAGCGTTGAAATACAAAATTAACTTTTATTCATCTTTAAAATTCACATTATTGACATGACATGTTAAAAACAAAACATGGTGTTTGGTCTAAACGACGCTCACACCACCTAACACAACCAACTGTAACCACAGTGGAACAGATCATTCAATAATGATTCAAAATTAGATGATGTCAAATGGAAGGAACAGCTGGTTGGTGATAGAGACGTAGTGAAGAAAACTCATCATATTTAGGTCGTTGGCACACTCATACCTATCTGTATCCACAACGCCATCTTGTGGTGATACATTTAAACTTAAATTAAGATGCAGTAGAACATGCCAAGGATCTCTAGAGAAAGAAAAATTAAACAGATACTGCAAGAGCTTGGTCCAGAACCGTGTGAGCAGGTCCACCATAAGTGTAAGACATCTCCCAAGGGGGAACAAACTTGAAAACATATGCCAGGAAAAGAGGAGTGGAAATGTGCTAATCAGGATGGAACCATGTACTGCCTTGCAATGGTCTTGAATGCAGATTCAGTTGTGTTTATGTTAATAAAGTAGGAGGCCATTGTAGTCAATTTTCTCTGTCTTTAGTGAACTGATGGTCTTTTTCCCACTTGAAAACATCAGTGGGAGTTGCATGATTATTACAGTTTAGTTTTGAGTAGAACATGGATATCAATTTGGGGGAGAGAGACTTAGGATAGTAGATATGTTCAAAAAGTGAGATCTTGTTGGCTAACATGGTGGTGAGCCAATGCTTTATTTGCTGGAAGTGAAAGAATCCATAAGATGGGGCTTGATATTTTTCTATAATTTCTGCCCAGGTATAAGTGGTGCAACCTTCGAAGAAAGAGTAAGTGTAGTGAAGCTTGTGGAGATGCCACCAGGGGAAGCAAAAACCTTGTATTTTTTACAGTGAATACAAGGCATTCTCTGATTGTATGAGGTGGAGATCATGATATCACAGCCCCTCCTCTCCAACTTTTCCAATCAGAGAGCTCCTGGAACTATTTTCTAATTTTAAATATTTTAACATCTTTACCAGCAAAGGAAGGTAAACAGCTTACCAAACCCTTAAGCATTCTGTCAACATATTCACTGATTCAAGAGACTTGAAACATGTCTTTTCATTTCCTGAACATAAAATTCAGTAAGGAGGACATAATTAACCCCTTTATTACGGAATTTGTTTATTCTCCTGAAGTTTTTTTTAATGTAAAGGTTACATAAAATGGGAAGGTGAAGAGGAAGAGGTCAATCTTAAGATGAGCAGTATAAGGGAGGTAAAGGGTAAATATACAGATTACAATCAGAGACAGGATGAAGCTTAAATGTGTGGAAGAGGGGGACTGGACAAAGGGTTAACAAAACTTTCTTACAGTCAGTGAAAATGAATGAATAAATCAGCAGCTAATCCCATTTCCTATTTATAGATTGCTACAATTCCTCTCATTCCTGTGCTGTAAGAGGAAGGGAAGGAAATAACAATTTTTAACGGTAGTATGTGATTGCTGTGATTGGTTGCCAGAGCAATCACATGCTACAGAGCCACTCAAATCAACTTGATATACTATGTCTGTGAACTGAGCTATCTAACAATGGCTCAGTTCACATTGATGGGCAGAAAAGCTGCCTAAGGGCTGTCTATACAGAGGAGTTTATAAACAGCAGTGGGTGAATAGCAGTCCACCATTCCACCATTGATAAACACATTGTGGTAGAAAAACTTTTTTTACTGGCTATATACACTTTCAATTGAAAAAACATAAAAAATATTGCGCTGTCCCTTTAAATAATAAGCAGCAGCCAGCACAGCAAAAGACAATTGCAAGCAGAAAATAACAAATAAATGTGCAGCGCTAATAAGAATGGTCTCTAAATTAAATAGGGCCCTATATAAATCATGTGAATCCTAAACACATAAAATAACACATATGAAATAACGTGATTGATAACATCCACAAATCTGCTAATAAAAAATTAACACTAAATAGAATGGAGATAAACTTAAAGCCCACAAGTGAAGATGCCGAACGTGTAAATAGTCCAAACATATAGAAGAAATTCTCATGGCATCCTCATGACATCACAAGTGGAGGCAGATGTGAGAAAAATACAGGCAAAATATCCACCACCAACTGTATGGAGGCTTACCGGAATAATTGAAATTAATTAAATTAAAAAGGACATACGCCTGATGAGTCGACAAATGCTTGTGGTGAAATTACACCATTTGGTAGGGGCATCCATGTAGGCAACCTCTGGCTTGTAAAAAAGGTGATCCCACAGTCATTCAGATGGTTCACAATGACAGTAACCCTCAAGTATGACGGATCAAATTTCTCCCGTAGATTCATATAATAAGATCAAGAAGGAGAACAGGGTGCCACATAGTTTAAATCGGTTTAGCAAAAACGTTATGTTTATCTTCATTCCATTAACTGTTGATTTTTTATTATCACATTTGTGGATGTTAGCAATCACATTATTTCATATGTATTATTTTTATGTGTTTAATATTCACATGATTTATATACGGTCCTATTTAATTTAGAGACCGTTCTTATTAGCGCTGCACATTTATTTGTAATTATCTACACTTTCAACCTCTGCTGGTAATTTTTCTTCATCTATTCTTTTCTCCAAATGTTATTCAAAAACCTTTAATACTTTTGCTTCCTTTTCTTTTCACCAAGAGATGAGGTTTTTCTTTATTAAATCATCAAAATGTCATCAAAAATCTTTTTCCTGTATTATATACCCCTAGCCTTTCCTATGACTAGAGAATCTCAACCTTTTCCCATAACAGTGTATTCCATTTATTATATTCCAGATTATCTGTAAACATAACTAATCTTTCAGAATGCTGATTAATTTTCTGTTCTAAATCCTCTAGCTGAGCTCTCATTTACAATTGGTTGCATCACTTTAAACCCATGGAGATATACATTCCTCTTTCCAACTTCGTAAGAATCATTTTTTATGCTATAAGGGAGTTCCTTTTATTTTTACTTGAACTTGTTTTGACTTAATGTATTCCATTTGCTAGAATTACATGAAATAAACTCCAGATCTCTGCAGGCAATTGAGCTTGTTGATGTCATAAACTTCCACATTTCAGGGTCAGCATGGCATATTGCAGCAACATCTATTTAACAAGCACACATTTTACAGGAAACCAAGGATTAGCTTTCCTGAACAGCCTTACAGGAAAGCTCTTACAAACAGGGAAAAAGGAGAATGTTACTTATCCGTAGAAATCAAAACACACTAACCTGTGGCAGGCAGCCAGCAAAACTATTTTAGATCTGTTATCCCATCTGGTTGGCTTGTAAGTCATTGAAATATGCATGGTAATATCTACTTAAGAGACAAATACTCACTGGGACTCATAAAAGTCTTGGGGTGCTGTTTATTATGATTGTATAGTTTGTTATCCATAAAGAACAGTGTTCCAGTACTTGCAGAGATTTTAACAGTTAGCCAAAGCACCTCAGCAACTGAAGAAGCCTTGACAATTTCCATGGCAGAAAGCCATAAAAGCCTCACATATCAAGCAACAAGTATTATATTTTCATCGTTCTGTTAGCAAACCCAACCTCATTTTCAAATCCTGTGGTCCTGCTATATTGTAATTGAGTGCAGACTGTTCATCCATATATGTAAATATAAGTAAACGCAGGCCTAACATAATTTTGGCAAGATTTCAATGCTACAAAGTAATGTCAACAGCTACTTAAAGCTCTATTATGCTGGATTTAGTCTGGATTTCAGGTTACCAAATATTAAAAAGTTTACTCCAAGTGTTCCCTGAGAGCAAAAATAGGCCTTATAAATACAGTCCTGCACTTCGTTGAGAGCTCCTCCCTTCTTCAGCCACTTTTTCACATGTTTTGCTTCTTTTCCTTCCCTTTTTATCCATTTTCCTCTTTTTGTTACTTCTCTGTCATTCAAAATCATTTTGCTACTTTACATAAAACTTTCATTCCTTTCATGAATTCTGCCTGATGGCTGCATCCTGCATTTCTAAACTATGTCTCAGCCCTTAGAATTTCTGGAAGAATCTTCATTGTGTGAGTATTGGAAAACACTATGGACACAAGTTGACTGTAATTGGTCTTAAAAGCAGTGGATGAATTCCAATGCTGACTACTAATGATTGTGTATTGATATGGAATAGTCAAGGCGTATACAGTTATATGAGGATGAGCCAGTTCACATATGCAGGTATTATATAATTTTTTCTATCACTTGTGATAGAAATTTCTATGACTAATTTCTATCACTTCCACCCCTTGTGATAGCTTGGACAGTGACAGGTACTCTTTATTGGGATCAGGGGTCTATGAGACCCCTGATCCCTCCTCTGAGCTCTAAGGCAGCTGATCAAATCAAGATCAGTTTGATTAGCTGGTTCCTTGGCCATACCAGCCAGGGAAACACTAAACTAAAACTGTAAGTGACAAAATCCTCTTTGTTTCTGGCTTCATACATCACAGAGGAGAGGGGTTACTCCTTCTCCTCTGTTTGCAGCTGATAAGAATGATTACAGTAAACCGAATGTTCCCTGGTGTAATGGGAATGCCCAGAAACAGCTTCAGGCAGCAGCCAGAGGGGGGCCCCCTACCGAGCAGTGGAAAAAATGCTGCTCACATCATTGTTACTGGAAAGTCATCGACTGAAAAAAGGTGATGCCAGGATCATGCTGCAGCTGAAGCCATGATCCTGGTATAACCGTTTCCTTGGGAGGCTGTATATATTGGCCTGGAAGCTGTTAAAGGCAATGGTTATATGTTTTAATTTTATTTATCTATTACCGGTATTTATATAACACCGTCAATTTTATCTCAAGTTACATAGAAAATATTTTAGCTTTAGATATACACACTATGAAAAGTAGATTATATATTCATAGCATAGAATAGTATGAATGAAGAGGAACAGTTAAGCCAGTGTTTCTCAACTCCAGTCCTCTAGGTGCCCCAACAGGTCATGTTTTCAGGATTTCCCTCAGATGAAACGGCTGTGGTAATTGCCAAGGCAATGAAACTGATCAAATCACCTGTGCAAAATAATGGAGAGCCTGAAAACATGACCTGTTGGTGCGCCTTGAGGACTGGAGTTGAGAAACACTGAGTTAAGCAGTCAACAATATATTTAGAATGAATGAGAGAACTATCGAGCTTCATTACAAATGTGACTATTGAAATAAAAAAAAATCTTATGCAATAAATGTGGCAAAAGAATATGGCACAACATTGTAGTTTTCAAACAGAAATAATACCATACCAGAATTACAGTGTTTAATACATTATTATCATCATCATCATAAAAAAATTCTGGATTTTAGTTCATTTTATTTAAAGATACCATCCTTTTTTATTACCTAATGATAAAATATAAATAACTGTGTGATCCACCCTTGCTGTCCCCTATGCCTATATGCTATATGGACAGTGACAACACTTATTACAATCTTCAATTCTGCACACTTTTGCAGCACAAATATATATCCAGGTATTACTCAATTTTATTCTCACACCTAACCCTTCCCCTCTAGATCACATTAAAGCAATATTTTTTCTTGTTTACAATGTTCCTGTAATGAGGAACAACTTTTATTACCCCATGTGACATCATAGCCAGGCTTGTAAAATTCTTGTAAAGACAACTGCTTGGAGGTCAATTTATACTGAAGTAAGCAGAGCAGCACAACCACATCTCCTAACACCCTTTTCACCATAGTGTGAAAAGACGCTCTTGGGAGTGGAGGCAGCAGCTTTCTTTTATGGAAAAAAAATCGAGGAATACATATGGATAAAGAGGTGGAGAAAAGTGTTTATCTGTAATCTGACAGGCAGAGAAGATCGGGGATTGGTGGCGTTCTGCAGTCTAACAGGCAGAACTTACAATGCTGGTTGGGATTTCAGTTCACCAAAAGAAATGTGTTTTCAGCCTAAACAGAAAGTTAGGAGCTCACTGGTTATCTGAGATTTCTGAGATCAGATCAGATATTTTTATGTGCTTGCATTATTTAGTGATACAATATGAGGATATATATATATTTCTCATTTTGCCCTACACTACACTAACATCTACACACTGATGATGGCCATCTTGAGTGAACCTGCCTGGCTTAAGCTTGATTATAAGTTTCATCTGATATGAAGATTCATTATCAAGATATAATTTAGGCAATTTCAATCATTTTAATGAAAAGTGATTTCAAAACGTGATTAATACATAACTGAACAATTTATTTACATTTGTCTGGAGTAATTAATATATTTATGGTTATAAGCCATAAAAAACAACTGATTGTCTAGCCCTACTAATGTTTTTTCACACCTTAAAAGCATGTCATACCAGCTCTGCAACATCAATGTAAAAACATAAGTTTGGAACCAGTGGGATAAGTTTTGTTATTTTGCCCTTTTGACCCCAGATAATGTAACACTCTCCCAGCTAGTTGCAAAATTGACATGAAAACAAAGTTGACGTTTTCTCCTCCATATTCTCCCTCCTCTAACTACAATAACAGTAACAGGTTGTGCTGAGAGAAAAGACTGTCAGCTTGTGGATGTGAGAAGTGTGTGGCATGCTGACAGCTTGTTCAGCACACAAAAGCTGCAAAGTGAGAAATGGCTGCCTGCTGAACAGTTTTCAAACGAACAAATTATCAGACATGCTATAATTCAATCTGAGCCAGAGAACAGCTCAAACGATTGGTTGGATAACTGCAATCATTCTGCTTTCTATTATTTTGCTTTTAACAGGAAAAAAATACACACACTCATTGCTTTCACACATTTCTAAAATAATCATTACACACCAGGCTGAGAATTTTACAGTAATACAAATTCTTACTTTATAAAGGAACAAAATCTTTCCAAGCATTCAACTGTTTAACAGTCTTAAAAATAGTTTTGCAAATACAAAAAGTGTAACAGTAAATTAAACTAATTTTTAAAAGAACAATGTTACAAAATGGCTGACACACAATTAAATACCATATTGGTAAATAAAGTAGTATTTTAAACTCTTAGGGCTCTTTCACACTGACGATCCGTATGTCCGTTTTTCATCCTTCCGTTTTCAGATGAAAAACGGACATGCATGTATCCCTATGGAGCGTCGGATGTCAGCGGTGACATGTCCACTGACATCCGACCCACTCCAATCCGAAAAGTGTAGCGGAGGAAAACCCTACTTTTCCATCCGTTTTCGGATCAGATCGAGTGACGACGGACACTACAGTCCGTCATCATCCGATCCCCCATAGGGGAGAGCTGCGCTCTGACAGGTCCGTCGCTGCACAGTGTGCAGAGACAGACCTGTCATCTTCCTGCTCAGCGGGGATCGGCGGAACGATCCCCGCTGAGCAAGCGGATGTTCACGGGGTGGATCATCACTGATCCGCCCCGTGTGAAAGAGCCCTTTTTCTTACTAACATTAAGTTAAGGTTAAGCACATGATTGAAAATAGCAATACTGAATATTCCACTCTATTCAAGTTATACTCAGCCAAGGGGCAAAAAGAAATTAGATGCATGGCCTGTCCACTAATTAGGAAAAAAAACTTGTTTTTTGGGCCTTGTGATTGAAGATATGTAGATAAGACTATACTGTGCTTCACATTGGCTCAGTGGAGGGATTTTGTGTTCCTTTTGGTCTTCTTGATCATACCCTGTTGAGCTGTATCTTCCTGGAATTTTGAAAAGCTTTCCTATGTAATACACAGAAGTACCTTAAAAGCACTCAAGAGAATGAAATGAGGAGGGCAGTTGTACACATTTCAATTTTTCAACAGCATATTCTTTAGAATCAGATTTTTATATGAAACCTTGATTAATTACAAGCAAGGTAATGTTTATGATAATCTCCGAATTGACTGATCATTCCACAGTTGGATTAAACATTTAAAGTGGTTGTAAACTTTAGACATGAAATATGAATAAAGTTCATCCTTCTATACCATGTAAATGTCTCTATCCAAAGCACTGAGAGTCATTTCTCTCTGTGGGCTAGTTAATCTGTTAGCTGTATGAGTCACCTCTTGCAAGTTTTCCTGATACCAAGAGATAAAAAGATGACAGGGAAGGAGCTCCAGCACACAGCTTGTAAATCATACCCTCAGCTCTGCATTGTTTCTGTGTGCTGTGAGGATGAGGGTGTGTCTGCACTTTTCAGAGCTCTTGTGTAACTTCAGTTCCCCGCCCCCTGCTTTGTGGGTCTGTGAAAAAATCCTCTTTATTTCTGAGTTTTAGAAGGCTGTACAGGACAAATGGCTGCAGATAATCATGTACAACTTTTTAGGAGAATTGGTTTATTCTTTGTGCATCACCCCAGGTTACTGGGTATATGTAAGGGTTTACAATCACTTTAAAGGATAAGTTCACTTTTCTAAAAAAATTATAATAAATGCAAATTTTTTTGCAGGTAATTTGCATTTTTTTTTAGCCTATAAAGCATTGCACCAGCCATCAGAAAATCACTTGTGCCATGCAGGTCTCCTGCAGATCTATCAGTGTATCTGTACATCCCGTACGGGCATGCAGATACACTGACTGGAAGAATCAATAAACGACCACGGCACTCCACAGCACTGTGGTAGTTCATTGAGGACTACAAGTCAACTGCCACAAAGGATGTCTGGGCTTGAAGTTCATTCATACACAGAGCTGTGTGAATAAATGACATGTCCTATTGGGCAGAGGCCCACATGGCCGCACTGATTTAAAAAAGTGACAGCTAGTACTTCCCCCTATACTGCTGGGGGGGATCGGTCAGCGAATGCAGCATTGGGAACATGTTACATGTTTCCAAAAGTGAACTTATCCTTTAAGATATAACCACATCATTTCATCTCAATATACAGTATGTAGGAAATCAAGCCATGTTCTAGATCCTTCTAGATTGTAAGCTCTAACGAGCAGGGCCCTCTGATTCCTCATGTATTGATTTGTATTGTAAGTGTACTGTCTGCCCCCATGTTATAAAGCGTTGTGCAAACTGTAGACGCTATATAAATTCTGTATAATAATAATAATAATATTAAAATTCAAATAGTACAAAACATGTACAAATTGATTGTGGACAGGATGGAATTTTCAAGCATTGACCTTTGCTTGAATTCATGGTGACTATAAATACCGTATTTATCTGCGTATAACACGCACTTTTTTCCCCTTAAAATCAGGAGAAAATCGTGGGTGGGTGTTATACGACGATACCCGCTAATTGTGCGCTATCGGCGGCGATCGCCGCCGACATTCACATAGCGAGTAGTTTTAAATATGGCGCCGCGGAGTTCGGAGGGAGCTGAACGAGCGCCGCTGAAATCACAGAGCCCAGATACACATAGTCGAGTGTATTCGGCTCTTTCTGGAACCGCTCACAGTCACGCCCAGTCCCGCCATTGAACCTGTGTTATGTCCACCATAGGGCGGGACTGGGCGGGACTGTGAGCGGCGCCGGAAAGAGCCGAATACACTCGACTATGTGTATCTCAGTGGCGTTCGTTCAGTTCCGCCGGCACCAAGTCCCTCCGAACTCCGCGGCGCCATATTTAAAACACAAACTACTGTCGGCGGCGATCTGTACTGTGTATGTCAGCGCCGATCAAGCATGGACACTGGGGGCAAGGCTGCACTGACCACTGGGGCAAAGCTGCACTGACAAGACTGCACTGGGGCAAAGCTGCACTGACAAGACTGCACTGGGGCAAAGCTGCACTGTCAAGGCTGCACTGGGGCAAAGCTACACTGACAAGGCTGCACTGACACTGAAAAGGCTGCAATGACACTAACAATTCTCTCCTAAACTTGGGGTGCGTGTTATACGCCGGCGCGTGTTATACGCCGATAAATACGGTACTTAATGATCCTATTTTTCAGGGTTTTTTTGCAATTTCTACTGGTCAAATGAATTAAATTTGCTTTAAATGTTGATGTCTTTAAAGAACAGGTTAATAAGTTTAAAGAGAAGTGTGTTCTTTTTTTTTTGCAGAATCATACTTATCTAGGTGAATGCAGCATTGGTCCACAGCCGACTCTAAAGCCCCATACACATGATAGGACTTTGTACAAACTTTCCCTTGGATTTTTGTACAAAGGGAATTGGACAGAAGTTTGTCTTGCATACAGACAGCAGGACTTTTCCAGCCAACTTTCACCAAATCACGTGGTTTTTCAGCTCTTTACCACCACCCTTTGGTCAACTTCTGTATTGTTGTCTGATACTGTGTCAATCTCGCCACTTTTATTGGCGAGATTGACACCTTGCGAGCTGGGTTCACACTGGTGCAGGGATCCGACTTGGATCCCCGCCAATACCAGGCACTGTGTTTGGTATGAATCTTGAGGGGGAACTCCACGCCAAGTTTTAAATAAAAAACCGGCATGGGTTCCCCTCCAGGGACATACCAGGCCCTTAGATCTGGTATGGATTTTAAGGGGAACCCCTACGCCGAGAAAAACAGCATGGGGGTCCCCCCAAAATTCATACCAGACCCTTATCCGAGCACGCAGCCCAGCCGGTCAGGAAAGGGGGTGGGGACGAGTGAGCACCCCCCTCCTGAGCCATACCAGGCCGCATGCCCTCAACATGGGGGATGGGTGCTTTGGGAGAGGGGGCGCCCTGCGGCCCCCCACCCCAAAGCACCCTGTGCCCATGTTGATGAGGACAAGGGCCTCTTCCCGACAACCCTGGCTGTTGGTTGTCGTAGTCTGCGGGCGGGGGTCTTATCAGAATCCAGGAGCCCCCTTTAATAAGGGGGCCCCCAGATCCCGGCCCCCACCCTTTGTGAATGAGTATGGGGCATCGTACCCCTACCCATTCACCTAGGGAAAAAAGTTTTAAGAAAAAAACACAGTACACAGGTTTTTAAAGTAATTTATTAGGCAGCTCCGGGGGTCTTCTTCCAACTTCGGGGTCACAGGCATGCAGAACAAACTGCACTCCTGTGATCCACAAGAGAAGTATAGCCAAACAAGCTTTGGACTTCTTTTAAAAAAAGGGATGCAATATGAAAATGTACATTGGATCTTTAACCTTTAATGTTGTCCTTCAATTTATAATGTACTTGTCTTTTCTGGCAAGAAAACTGTTCATTATGACAGAAAAAGTTGCAATGCTTTTTTGGCTTCTAACCAAGATTTAAGTACGTCTCATGATCATCATCACATATATAGATAATAAATGACTATAGATTCACATTTTGAAATGTCAAGACGTGAGCTGAAAATGTTAAAAAATACTGTATCCAAGTAGATATGATCACTATGTGCAAAAGCAGATTTTTTTCATATGAATAAGTCAGTTGGTTAGTAATAGAATACTGACTTATTTAAGGGTGTTAAAGTGATTATATTACAAATGTACCCATTTTATACATTTTTACATTTATTCTGATCAACCTATTATGCAAATGGATTTTCTTAATAAACAGTGCAAGCAGCAGAATACAAATCAGCCTATAGCCCTCAGAGTTCCTATTGCTCAAGCAAAACCAACGCAAGATTAATTCTGGTTGGTTACTAAGAGTACTTAACTTTGCACTTATTTTTTTATTGAAGTCTAACCATCCTAAATTATTAGGTTTGGTGCTTAAGTACATCAGGGCTGTCAAATAAATAATTTGGTCAGACAGTTTTGCCATTTACTTACAGAAGAGGTTCTAATTGCTCCATATATTATAGCACAAAACACTACCCTGCATAAGCCATATGAGTAGTACAGATGGCAAAAACAACATCAATTCTGCAGTAAGGATTAAGGAAAAAATATAGAAGTCAAAGTCTCCTAGCTTCTATTGATTTTATAATATAACATTTCAATATAATGTACTCACAGTCTGAGTACTCAATACCCTTTTAATGGCTTTCATGAGTAATTTTATAAACATTAAATCTCTGTCATTAGTTATAACAACAAAGTACTCATGGTAGAAAGAGAAAATGGACACAAAACAAGATCAAATAAAAGATGAACTGACGCTTAGAAAACATTGTTATGATGTAAAGGTATCCAAAAGCAAAAATACCATAATTGCATCTATAATTCTTTCAGGTTGTTGTTATGGTAATACCAAAAACAGAATTGTCTAACAAAATACACGGTTCTCTATTAGTTCCTTCTTTTAGCAATACCTTATGGCATATATATCTGCCTTTATTCATTAAACAGAAAAAGCTTTTATGAAATTGAGTACACTTGCTATACTATGCACTGCTCAATGATCTGAGGAAATATGGTCCGTATATGCGGATATTTTGATTTATCAATTGATATTTTGATATATCAAATGCCATTTAGAGTTAAAAGTTACATCTACCATATCTTGGAAGATTTAGGTCTTAAGATTACAACTCCCCTAAATAAATATCCAACCCTTTTAAGGATTAATGTACACGGGACGTTTTTACAACCTCTCCTGAACGATTTAACCTGACAGATAGTAACCCATGTTTAAAATGTCCATTTTGCCGCATTTACATGCCACGTTTAGCAGCGTTTAGCCGTGTTTAGAAGTGTTTGGCACTTGAAATGCCTCTAATATCAGCGTCTGAACTCATTTTTTTTGCTTTCCAAAAAAGGCCTCCAAGCTCAACTGCCTAAAAACGACATTAAACGAACCTGTGTAAATGTACATATAAGATAACATTGGATGAGTTCAGGGGCAGCTGAAAAAAACATCCAACTGCCTCTGAATGTCCATTTACCAGCAGCAGTGTACATGAGACCTTAATGTTTTTTTCTTCACAGAGGTGAGTAGGTAGCATGCACCTTTACTCCCTCAGCTGACCAGGCACACAATATTATCTCACATGTTTTAGCAACTTCCCTTACCTTATCCTTCTAGATTATCAGATAATGGGTACAGATTCCTTTTGTCTTTTGGTATTTCTAAGTCCTCATGAACATTGGGCGTTATAAAAACACCAGTAGCATTAGCTGTAGAAAACTGTAGCTGTAGAATGATTTTTGCAGTAATGTTTTTTAGTGTTTTTTAGCGTTTGTGTTTTTTAGCAAAACTATACTCCCAAAGAAGCTTAAGGCTCAAAAATGCTTGTAAACATTGGATAGCTGCATTTTGCCACTTTTATTTGCATTTTTACAACTGAAAAACTCCTCTTCAATTGCAGTAGTTCTGGGTTTTATTTCCTGCCTGAAAATGCCCCTGTCAAAAAACACTGATATAAGCCTATGTCCATGGACACATAGAATAACATGCTGGGAGGTTTACTGGTTGTTAAAAAAAATCCTGACACCCAAAACAGCAGCTGTAAAAATGCCCAGTGTGCACTAGGCCTTATTATTGCTTTCAAATCAGACAATATTCCAGTGTATTTATTTGGTATCGACGAACAATACTGAACAACAACACAATCAGGCAGGTTGGAAAACCTTGACCACTGCTGGTGTTTCTCGGCTATTTCTCCACTTGGATCTCCCTCCCTCCTCTATTGCCTTAGACAGGTGCACTTGCATGAATAAAGTATCTCTGTCTAGGGATAATACCTGCCCAGAAAACATCATGGGCTAGTCAGTTTGTGAATGCAAAACTTTTGGCTAGCTCAGAATGAGTCCAACAATTCATACAATTACTATGCTTTCCCCCATAGAACAGAGCACATGTAGCACTTTACCCAATGTCAAATTGTGCAGTGAATCCAGAGCTAGCGTGGCCAATAATGCCTTCACTGTCTGACCAGACTGCTCTGTAACAGACCAATAGTGTGCTTAGCCAAGACAAGCACTGTCACAATGCAAGTAGAGGGAGAGCGACTGTCTCTAAAAAAATCTATAGGTGGACTCACAGCAGATGGGAGTGAATCAAGTGAACTCTGTTGGAGCAGAACAAAAATGTGCAGTAAATAAATATGTAAGAGAAAGGAGCATGTCAGCACTCTCCTCCCATTGAAACACATTTGCAGACCACTGTCAGCAGCACAGAGCTTTATGATACCTACAAAGTAAGTGCAGGACATAAAAAAAACAAAGAAAAAGAGAATACATATCTAAAAATATATTTATGACTATGTAGAGGTGGCTTTGCATCAGAGCTTTGCCTGAACAAGATACAGACAAATCGGGCCCCTGGCAGGGGAGGAGCTGACAGGCAGGGATGCAATATGTAAATATTTTCTACCTTGCATTGCTTTTTCTGTGAAAAAAGCAATGCAAGGTATTTCTACCTGTACAGTATGTATAGACAGGTATTACATTTTTCACTTTTAATGAGGCTTATTTAAAGAGATCTTGTCACCAACTTATACAATTGCAATCAAAAGAAAAGAAGCACAAAGTATTTTAAATGGCTTATTTGCCATGTTTTTCCTTTCCTAACTCATTTGTATTCACTTGAATTGTGCCTTTAAACTTGATAGAAGAATTGACTAGTCAATTCCTTAGCACAGTCTCCTCTCTCCCTGCACATCATAGCTATCTTTTCTTCTGGGGGTGTCTAATTACTAGCAGCATATATAAAACATTTTAAGTTTTTCCATGATGGTACACATTTATCCAGGTTATAGTATATCTAGCAGTAGTTAGCCACATTTAATTGGGCATGATGTGTAATGTTGAAGAGCCTTTGGAGCAAAGAAAGCCACTTCTTTGGTTCTAGTGTATGTCAGAAGAAAACTCAGCATTTATATTGACACCTCAACCCAATCACCATGAAATGTGTAGATGTTGATTGTTCGAGAATAGAATGGAAGGTGGGGAAATTTTAGAACCATTCCTTAAGTAGCTGCCGGGGAAGGAAGTCAGTGAAATGCTATAGTTAATCTATCTGCTGACATCACATCCAACATGGTGGAACCCCCCTCCTCTCCCCCTTCCCCCACAGCAGTCTCAGGGCTTTTAGATTTCTATACAAAGGAGGCTTTTAGAAGTAAACAACATACATAAAATAGAATATTTTTGTTCAAACAAATGGCACCAGGATCTCTTTAAGGCTACAGAATTTTGAGAAAAACAAAAATGTATACACACATACATGCACACTCACTTATATGTACACATGCATGTCACTTAGAAAAAAGAAAAAAACATATGCATTAGACTGATATATAATACATTGCCACAATGTAGACATTTCTCTTTGAAAAATAAACTAATGTAACTCTAAACATATGCTTCCCTGCTCTCCATCTTTCCATGAAGGGAAATGAGAAACACAGCAGCATGTGACAAGTTGAGTAACAGGTCTCATTTAATAGGAAGCTCCGCCAGAGTATTAGGTTTCCAAGCTTATGTCTAACAAGAGAAACAACTGGATTTAGTGGAGGTCAGAGAACCCTCAAAAGTACAGGGTTTTTATTTTGAATCACAGTTCCTGGAGCTGAACAAAATTTTGTGTTCATAGTAACTGTAAACAGGCAATTGAAGCACAGCTCAAAGCTATCATGTGGTTCAGGATCCCCTTGGCCCAAATAGAGACACATTTTAATTAGTAGTAAACAACTCATTTACATAACTTCAAACAGTGCATTTGGTTTTGCACAGATGAAGTGGGATAGACACAACAGCAGTTAACATCTATGCTGATCAGAGCTCATGTAACCAATTCAGTGCTCAAAGATTTGCAGAAAGAAGAAATAAACCAGACAGGATTCTAATAATAGGAATATTTTTTAAACTACATTGTGTTGACTTTTGATTAGACAGAAAATCCAATGTGCGAAAAACTAAAAAAAAAACAAAAAAAAAACTACAAGGACCAGGATAAGAATTTAAGAGGCCAGATATACTGATATTAATAATAATGACCAGAGCACTAAAAACAGGCTGGAGAGAGGCAATCCTAAAGAAAATCTGACTACACATATTCCTGCAATGCCATGTGCGCCCCAAATGTTACAGTGCAAATGTTATGGAAATTCTTCTATGCATCTGCAAACAATTTTACACAGTGTTTTCTTGTGCCAATTAACTTTTAAAACAAAGCAAATGAAAAAGTAAGGAAACCCAAAACATCCTCAGACAGTTTTATATGTGAACATAAGATTTTACATTTCTTCCAAGTCAGACATTTGCTTTTTACTTCTGAGCAGCATGAATGTCTCATTTTCTAGAAGAAAGCCCTGAAGGGCAATAGCAAGTCACTTGAATTACAGAGATGTCTGAAACAACTAGCTACAGTTTGACACAGCAACAACTTATTTGTCATTTAACAACCAGTTCTACTCAGATCCCTATAATCATTCTTTGCAGCAAAAAGCTGAGAGCATTTAAATAAATTGCGGTGGGCTGGGAAGTGATTGAAACTTTCTTCTCGTATGGTAAACACAGTACAGAAGGAGCTTGAAAATGGTGTCATTGATCTTTGTCGACTGGAAAGATAGCCATTAGAGGAAGTACTGTATATTACAAAGCAATGATCTTTTTTCCCCATTTCATTCTGCAACATTTTGATAACATTGACTATTTTGTATAGACATCAGTGTTTCCTATTCAATCCCTTACATGAGCAGATATGTGCACAGTAATTAGTAATTCCCTGAAATTTAGATAGATCACATAAATCTCTAATCATGTCCTGCCTTTTTTTGCCAGAGATGCAGCCTTTCCTGAACCAGGTAGTAAACATCTAAACATTAAGTGTTTTGCACCCAAAACATTTAACAACTCATGGACCACCTACTGACCTCATACACATGCACTTCCCAAACTGCCCTTTCTGTTCTTATATTGATCTTCTAATGTCTACTCTATTTATAACCTCATCCCATGCACACCTATAAGATTTCTCTCAACTGCTGCCATTTTCTAGAAGTATCTTATCTAACCCAATAATCCTGCCACCACCTTATAATATTAAAAATCCTTTCCAACCCATATCTACAAAACTACTCATCCATCTTCCCCTTTATTCTAATGAACAATCTTCCTTACCTATTATATCTAACTATTTTCCGATAGAATACAAGCCCATTCAGGAAAAGTTATTTTCCCATCTGGTTTTAGGGTTTTGCAAGGATTTAATTTCAAGTTTTTGAATTGCATCTATTTTTTTTAAATACCCTGCTGGATAGGTGTGCACAGCCTATTGCATTAGGGTGTGCACCCTAAAGCTCAAACACACATGCCTTTCTCTGCAGCCTTCACTGCACTGGACAGTGAATGAATGGGAAGTGCTCTGTGCTCTGTGCTCTGTGCTGAGCGGTTGCCTATTCATTCACAAACTGAAGCATAGTAAACACAGTTAACCATGCTTCAGTTATGAATGAACACAGTGAGTGAGTGTGTTCACTGTGTTCATTTAGAAAAGGAAGGCACTGGTAAATTACAAATTTACTACCCCCTGCCCCCATTCTCTATCTTGAAACATCCCCCCACAGCAGCTGGGGGGGGGGAGCCAGCAGTGCTGCAGGCAGGGAAGCGAACACAGGGAAAGCCCAGGCAGTAGAGGGAATTGGCACTGCACATAGTGATTAGGGTGTGCCCAGGCTTACCTGGCACACCCCCTGCGCACGCCTATGCCCTGTTGCATAATACATTGGCACTTTATAAAAAGATAACAGTTCTCTAATTCTACTGAAAATGTGTGCGCAGCTTTGTCCGATGAAACAATTGCACAATTCATTATCACATTGTGCAATTCATGAACAAGTAAATAGGATTTGTGACTTGTGTGAATTATTCTGGTAAATGGACATTTGAATATTCAAACTTGAAAAGTCTCATTGTGTCAGTTTCTCCAGATCTTGAGGACTCTACGACCTACAGTTGATTTTTTTTTTTTTAGGAGCCTGAAGCTTGTAAACTTGTAAACTAAAACCAGCAGTTCTATAGCCACCAGCAGTAATCATTGGGTTCTGCCAGCAGGGAAGGTTCCCCGCTGCCAAAACACAATAGTGCTACAGTAGAAATTTCCCTATCAACACCTAGTTGCAGAAAGAAAGTTTAATAATTTATGGCTTGCTTAACTCCCTGTAACAATTAATCTATTACACAACATCACGTTTCCTCTCTAGATAGGACAACAATAATTATATTATCATCAGGAAGCATTCTGAATAAATGTGCATAGATGAAGTATTAGGAAACATATAATGGTTTTTAATGGCCTAATATAATTGGTCACTACATAAATTATATCACAAAGGATAGAGGAAATTATAATCTCTGTTTGAATGTAAAGCTGTTTTGGCTTCCCATTGCAATAATTCAAAATGGGAAATTTAACGAAATTTCATAACTGATCCAAGTATGCATCAAATAAAAATCATGTGTTATGGAGGTGAAAAAAATAGTCATTTTTAATTTGTTACAGCCACCCTTAAATGCTTGGAAACTACATCCTAACCACTAGGTTAAGTGTCCCTTCCCCAAACTAGTAAAAGTACCAGGAATAATTCTGGCTTGATCCCAATGCTAAGTGAAATGCTTTAATTGCAGCAACATGGGAATTCTTCTGCTGTCTCAGATGTTTCAGCATTATTCCATTGCAGACTACAAAGCACAAGAGTATTTTCTGCTGGCACATCTGTAAATAGAAATGGTCCGGCACACAAGAAGCACTCTTTAATTCAGTGAAGGTCAGAAGTTTAGTTTATTCAACTGGAACAACTCCTTCAAAAGCTAACCTACTTTTTCTTCTCTATAGTAAACTATTGCTTATCTCAGCACTGGCTAGTGAGCAGAAAGGTTAAATCTACAGTTTTTATTAATGCCTGTGCCATAGAACCAAGTCAAGTGCACATTCTTAAAAAAAGGTGAACATAGTGGAACATACATTTTGAAAAGAAACCCAAGGATCAGTAATATTTAAATAATTCAGAATTTCAAAAATAAATAAGGTTCCTTTATACAGATCAGTTTTCACCATGCTTCAATGTGACTGAATATACTGCTACTCTCCCACAAACTATTGCAGCCTTTTAAAAAGCAGGAAAGCTGCTAGCTAGACAGCACCTATCATATGCTATATTGTGCAATCAATTCAATCTTGGGTCCCTGTGACCCAGGGTCATCTTTAATATTGATTGGACCCTGGGCAAACATTTTCTTCCCCCCCTCCCTTCCATGCAATATCACTCTCCACCTGTCTGCACACCATGGAGTGGGGTGGTGAGGGGACCCATCAATAGACAGAAAACCCCCAGGGATCCTAGAACTCCTGGGATTAGTGGCAGTGCTGGGAGAGGGGATGGTGTGATCAATGGCAATGCTGATTTTTTTACCAACTACCGATATAAAGAGGAGTTTTAACATCGGCCACCAATGTAATAGGGGTTTACACTGACCACTAATGTAATAGAGGCATTCACAGTAACCACTAATGTAAGGACTGGGACACTGGCCACTAGTGTGAATAAAAGGATTGTACACCAAGCCCCAATGTAATGAGAAGATTTACACTGACCATCAATGTAAAGGGGATTTACACTGACCACTAATGTAATAGGCGCATTCACAGTAACCACCAATAAGGAGGAATTTACAATGACCACTAATGTAAGGGGGACCTTCATACCGTGAATGAAAGGATTCTACACCAAGCCCCAATTTAATGAATAGATTTACACTGACCACCAATGTAACTGAGACATTTAGCCTGCGTTCACATTTGTGTGTGTCAGGAATGCATGCAAAATCACTTTCCTGACACCACAGAAACATACTGCCCATTAGCAGATATATAGCAGTGCCATTATTTGTTAATGACACCCTCACGCATCTGCTGAGATGTGCTGTGGCACCGTGTGATTTTGAAAAAGCGTTAGGGACTTTCTTCTGCATTTCTAGTGCATAGAGCAGCCCATTGAAATAATTGGGCTGCCCTGCACGTGACCTACATCTTTATCCACCCTGTCAGTACACCCTTGCATAACCTCTGCACCCCAAATCCCCCCATCTTCTCCACTCCAACCCTCCACCACATTAACTCTACCTGCCTCCTCTGCTCATCTTTTCACCTTCCTTACCTCTATACATCTCCTCTTTGCTCACCTGTACACACAAACTGTAATTCCTTCTCTGCCTACCTCTGCACACCCCACACTACCCTTACCCCACCATTTTGCTTACCTTTGCAGAATTGGCTGATGTTAGACTGAATGACCACAGTTTCAGGCAGGACTTTTAAGCATGCCCCTTTGCCTCCCCAGTGGGCAGCATTCAGTATAGGTGATGGTGGCTATGACCTCAGGGGGGCATGATATACATATGAATGCTGCCTCTATTTACATATGAATGCGGCCAGTCTGGGCTATTTACATATGAATGCAGCCGCTATTTACATATCAATGTCAGTTATTTACATGTAAACACTGAGTCTGCAGGTGAGTCATCTGCACACAATAGGGCAGAGCTGCCAACATTAGTAGCAGCACTTCATACAGATATCAGGACACAACACAAGACTAAACTTCAAGGGACAAGGGAATTTAAACTATGACAGTTGGCAAGTATGAGGTAGCTGCTTTGGACCGCACAACAATGACAGGGCCCAGGGCAGCTGCCCCTTTTACCCTGCCTTAAAGACGGCCCTGCTGTGACCCATGTAAAAAAAAAGTGATTCACTTGCTTCAAAGCATTTTATAAACTAAGGAAACTCAAGGAAAACAGCTAAATACACATATACAGTATACATTAAGTACATATGTATATGTACATACACTGTATACAAGCTTCCAGCTGTTTTTTTAATACTTGTTAAATCACTTGCCTTCGTAACACATTTTTATACACAAAACCCACATAGCAACAGACTTTCCAGCAAAAAGTAAAAAAGAACACCCTGGTATCAATGCCACCCAGTCTATTTTCCATTGTCAACACACAGAATATATACCAAAAGGTTCAAATAAATGAATATTTTTTTAGAAGCCTATATAGCTAGTATTAAATGTGTCATAGAAGTAATTCAATGATTGCAGTGCTGGAAATGAAAATAAGTTGAATCATTACAAAAAACACCTAGCCACCATTAAAGGGGGCACACTACTCACAATACATTAGTAATTAAACCACACAAGATTACATTACATTAACAAATGGCTTAGGACCATTTCAGTATCTATGAAATAATGTAAGCAATGTAATAATCAACATCAGCAGGACAGCTTTTGCTCAATAAAGGTAACAGAATTTTCCAAAATTTTAACTATGTCTGAATGGACACAGAATATTTCTGTATAAATTATGTCATTTATAACTACAGAATGCAACAATGGGAATTATACTTAAAGATTAAAGTCTGAGCAAAATAAATCATCAGGGACTTTTAAAATATAAACATGTATAACTCATTTAAAACAATGTTTTCATTTTTGCAAGCATGAAAATATTAAACACATACCTTCTTCAGTTTCATGCCAGACGATCCCTTCCAAGTTGACACTGGTTCCTGGTTCACAAGGCCCAAGGCAGTCTGGTTCTGTTACTACTCCTACATCACATGTGTTTACACCAACTGATCGAGTCCGTACTAATAACTGCTCCACTGGTGCAGCAATGGTTGCAGATGGTGAAAAGTAAGATGGCAGAATCTGAGGTGAGATGCTGCTGGAAACTGGCGGTGGAGGGGCAGGCACTGTAAACAAGGGATCAACCTGACAAAATAAAGGATATGTTTTTCAGTATAAAATTCCTTTTAATGTAACTGTAATACATTATAAATAACTATGCTTGTTGAGCAGATGAAAAAATTTTAAGGTATGAGGCATAGTCTTCTCCTCTTGGTGAAATTAGTTTACGTTTGGTAGGAATAACTGATGTGCTACCCATTGCACCAATCATATTGGTTTCAGCTGTCACTTTTCTGGCACAGATTTGAAAATAAAAGCTACTGGGGCAAAACATTGCATATATAAAATCTCAAAAGTAAGTTTATCGACAGATGGCAAGAGCTAATGAAAAAAAAACCTACTGATAGATAGCAAATACCCAATATTAAGGATAAAAACAACTTACAGAGGAAGAAATATACATCACATACCAATATCTGCTACATAGCAATGTTATAACATAACAATGTTACATAACAATTTTAACAGTGTGCTGTATAACAATGCTATTTATTTTTCCTTTTAGGGCTGCAGGTTTGCCCACTCAATGAAACTGTGAGCACTACTGCATTGCTGATATCGTATCTCAGCAGGAACTAAGCAGAACAATTTGGTTGTTTACACTCCAAAATATCTTATCTAATATGTTTTAAAGCCAGTTTAATTCTCAATTCTTTACAGTCCTGTACAATTATAGGTTATATGTCTAAAATAATTTTTGCATCAGAATGCCTAAAATAAATGTTTCTTTTACTAGAAACGTGTTTCTTACCCTCCCAGTCTATTGCTGTATGCTGGAATTAATGAGGCACTAGGATATGTTGTACTGTCTTACTTTCAGCACACACTCTGACCTCCCATGGAAATGAGAAGGTGTGTTGTCTA
Source organism: Lithobates clamitans (assembly GCA_037952925.1). NCBI lineage: Eukaryota > Metazoa > Chordata > Amphibia > Anura > Ranidae > Lithobates > Lithobates clamitans. Next base: position 5,974,510 of record JBBGZY010000089.1, on the reverse strand, counting down.
AGAAGGGTTTAATGATTCAAACAGGTACCAAGTTGGTGGCATTTACTGCTCAGAATGCACCTTACTTTATAAATGTTAAGTGTGAACAAATATTATACTGCTCCACACTTACTATTTTGCGAAAGATCATGAAAGCCATATGCCTATTAAATAATGATTTCTCCTGGAATGTTACAGTTCCTCCAAGAAAAATAGTAACTGCTTTACATGAATAAAGCTACAGTCAACATTCGCAAAATACATTCAAAAGTTTCACACTTGTTAGAACAGCATTTGAGATGAAGCATTTATCTTGAGAGAAGCATACTTGCTGAAGTGAAAAGCTTCAACAACTGCTTAAAAGAGATAAAATTTTGGTAATATCCAGAGAGCTGCTAAAGTATAGAATAAATGGGCACTTGTCAGTATGCTAAACATGCTCTTATGCTTACACAATCCTAGCTGACTGATTGTGGTGAATAACCGATCAGTGGGTGAGATTTTTCCAGTTAAACATTGGTAAAATTGGTAAAATTGTTACTAATGCTAGCCATGTGTGCATATAATCTAATAGATTTCTCCACCCACACTGTTTAAGAATCTCTCCTGGGAATCTTCTTTGGTTTTGTTTGACACGCGTCAGTTATAGGTGAGGACAGTGGCTACTGGTGAGGGCACACACTGTACACCTTTGCTGCCATAGTGCTATATGCTGGGTGTCCAGTGTGCCCCTGTACCTTTAAGGAGGGGTGGGTTCCCTCCAAGCTTACCTGCCCTCTATCTATTCATTATTAAGCATGTGCTTCTGGTATGGAGGCTTTCACAAATTTGGGACAGCACATAATACTGGGGTGCCATGAAGTGGGCATGTATTTGTAAATGTGTGCAAACTAAATCCTTTTTTTAACACAAACTTTCAGACAGGGTAATTCAGTGGGTTGCAGGCTGATTGGTAAATTGGGCTGGGAACTGTCTTTGGTTTTGTTTGATAAGAATCTCTCCTTGTCTGCTGATTATTGAATTCAGAATGCTGCCATGCCTACAGCTGTGTGAATGCCCATACAGTGACTGCATCTGATGGGCTGCAGTTCTCTGAACAGGGTGGTGCCGACAGGCCACCCACAGCTCAAAATTTGTGTATGGCCAGCTTTAGCTTATTCTTTGAGACATAAACAGGCACCACTGACTAATACAGGTGCTTAGGTTTATGAAAAATGTGTGTTGTCATCTGCATCTTCCAAAAATAATTTGATAGGTACCTTAGGAAAAAATATTCTAAGGTTATCAAAAACTAAACAAACACAGAACAAATTGGTAAATTAAAATGTAATCGGATGTCCACCAGATGCATAAGTGCAACAAAACAGCATGTCAAGGTTAAAACATAATAACCATAAAACAATCTAGAATTAGTTATATAAAATAACCTTGCAAAATCTTCATTATACAGTAGTTCTAAAAATAAAAAAGTAATATACAATGTTTTGATGCTTTATTTAGCAAAAGATGTTTAAACACAATTAACCATTTATATGTTATTAAAAGAAAACAAAAAGGTATAATATAAAACACATTTTAGGAAAGAATAAAGATCAAGTAATTAAATGGCAGAAATATTACAAGCCAATGAAGGAATAATGGTTTCAAAAGGCATGTGGAACAAACTGTTTCTAAGCTACATATTTGTCAAGAGATATGCTAATTTATTTTATTTTACAAGCTGTTAGAAGAAAACATATAGAAAATCATATTGGTTTCCTGAAGAGGATAAACATGGAAGTGAGCCAAGGTGAAGACATTATGAACTGCCTCTGGCAATTATTTTTCTCCTCATATATGTATATATTCTTTCATGTATTAAAAGAAGAAACAGATACACAGTAGAAAGCAAAAGACTACAGTTTATCAAGTATGATTTATAAGCCACACTGATTTAGCTGTAGGATAACACCACTGTCTAATTATGAGTAGTCAGAAAACAGCTACGTGAACACATCAATTATGGGCGACTGCCAAAAGCCCTTGAGATCTGGGAGATTAGCATCCAATCCTCTGTTTTACAAGCTTGCATCATACAGAATATTAATAAGAATAGGGATGAGCCATTGCATTCCAGCCACTGAACCAAGACATTCTTTTCTGTTTTCAGCTACATTGGGTCCAGAACAGGACTGGCAAGACTTTTTAAGTGAGGATCTGCCAATATTGCTGAAACAGCATTCACAGACATTAGAGAAAATGTAAAAAGTCTGTACACTCAATACTTGGCCACAAAACCAAGATGCAAAATAGATTGAGCATAAAAGAGCCCAGTTGCCTTAAAGATCTATTTTAATCATTATTAGTATGCAAAATGATTATATAGGTTAGCAACCATTTTAAATTTGAAATTAACCACATCTCTTTACACATGTACATTTCTATTCCATGTTGTCACTGCTTCTCTCAGCATGCCTGAACAAACAAGGTCTGAAATAGGAAGAAAGATTAACTTCCAAGATGCAACCCACTCCTTGAGATCTTTCCCTAGTCTTTTCTAATTAAATTGAGTGTAACAAAAAAAGGAGGTTACATATAAAATATTATTCAGCTTTTACAAAGTTTAGGTTTGAAGATCTATTGAGAATTGAGAAGAATATTTAAACAATTTAAACACTGAAATTAAATTGGACACAAATGGGCAGATTTTTCTAAAAGAACATGCAATGGAGAGCTTTTTATCCATTCTTAGAAGAGCACACTTTTGGCCCAAAAGCCTGGACCTTCTCAACAGCAGCATACATGCAGTACTTTTGAACATTGGCTTTCCATTTAAAATAAAGGATCAAGCCTCCGCACAAGCACCTTATTACAAGTCTCCAATTCAGAAATGGCACAATATTCTCAAATCATACTAAAATTCATCAGCATAGGTTTTATTGAATTAGAATTTTTAACAAAAGTAAGGTCATCCTTAGGAAGCTATACATGGTCCAATTAAGGCACTAGCTGCAAAGTTTGTGTGAGAATCTAGCTGTGCATGGATTATTTACAAAGTGATAACAAACACTATCAGCTCATGTAAATCTCGAAAAACCATGGTGTAATGGATGCCGGCCCTTCCCTTTCCCCATAGAAAAAAGGAAAGAAGATCTAACCACATACAGTATGTACCAGTATGTAATGTAATTTATCAGAGCGTTCCAGCCTTTTTAGGTAGACAAAAGACAGCCATTGGCTAAGAGCACTGATCAGGAGTCGGTCGGTTGTTGGTTTTTCAGCATGCATGTCCGACAAAAGCCAGCTGAATGGCCGGCTTCTGTCGGACAGACAGACATACACACAGATCGAATGTCGGCTGTTTTTTTTTAACTGGTCTTTGTCTCCCGACATTCAGGCTGTGTGTGTACAGGGCTGAAGTGTCTTCAGTCTAGTTGAATGACATCTTATGTCCTTCTCTTTTTCTTCTGTGAGTTAAAACATCCTGGGCTCACAATAAATGTGTTTTTTGGTCATATATGTACAGCAGGAAAAGAGTTGGTGATGCTGGATCTCAGAGTATTGAGTCTGTGGGTGATGTCATAGGGGCTATGCAGAGTATTGTAAGAGAAGCTGCTTTTTGATTTTTAATGTGATAGGATTTTTTTAATTTTTTTTAAAGAATTGAGTTGAAAAAATGGTTAATGCTGTGATGTGAGTGCAAGACAGGCTTCCCCGTTATTTCTTTTTTACAATAGAACAACCTGCTGACCTTGATGCTGTGTAACAGATTTATTTATAAATCCATAATTAATAAATGTTTATGTTCACCCTAGGCATGGTCATGTTGTTTATTTAGTATTTAATAAAGACTAGGAAAATATTTTTTGATTCCTGACACCTGAAAACCCTGATTAGTCCAGAATTGAGTCCAATTGGAAACTGAGGGTAAGACAAAGGCACATAAAACCATCAGTGGAATGCATAGATATTTCCAGATAATTGTCAGAAAAAGGCTGGGCACACACTAAAAGAAAATTGGTCTTCCTCATTGTTTCACAAGTCAAAACTGAAGATGGTACTAATTGTGCAAAAATTCTCGAACAACAGAGGGTTTTTTATGTTTGACTTATTGTTGTTTATTGTTTCTGATCATGCACAGTCTTTTGTATCTGCTTTTCTTTTATGAAAACAGTACACATTAAATGAAAATCGTTACTTCCATTCAAGTACGAGAAAAAATTTGCAGTTTGTCCCTTTGGAAATTTTCATTTGGAAAATCTGAATCGGATGTTGAAAGTTGTGTACACACTGTACAAAAAAAGTAATTGTCATTCCTCGTACAGAATTTTTCTTCTGATCTTCTCATAGTATATATCCAACTTAACTTAGTTGGTCAAATAATTAGCATAAGCATGGATAGCCACCACAAATCTATATGACTTCCCTGCATGCAGCAGTATTGTCCAGCAGCTTCTAGAACAAGAGCAAGAACATTTGGATAGAAAAAATGTTCCTGTTCTTGTGAATGGAGAGGAGACTTGAAAGAAGATAAGAGATGCTAGTAGACACTGCCAGAATTGCTTTTCCCAAGGGTAATCGAGAACAATCTAGGCAGGTTTCAAAACACTGTTGGGAGCTCCCTATGGACATGAAATTATCAGTAATGATGTCTCTGGGAACATTAGCAAATTTACAATACAAGACTTTAGCTGGGAAAAGATACATGGAAGAATGTGCCATGTCATTATATGTTATAAAGTATAAAGTTGTAAAAAAATAGACAAAACAAAATAACCATGTCTGTTTGGATACACAAGGTTTCTGTACATTGAGAGGCTATGGTGTTCAAATTCAAAAGCATTGCATTTTCACACTTTTTTTATAATTCAGACAATTAAACAAAAGAGGCAAGCCACCCCTGCCAATAACTGAAGTGCTATTGCTGAGAGTAGCCTGGGTTATCTGGTTCCAAGCAGACAGCATAAACAAACCAACACATTTCCCTACCCCCAACACCTTTGTTATTTTAAGAGACACGGAAAGCTTAGAAGTAGTGTCCTCACAATTCATTAATGTGCCTCTCTTGGGCAAGGAGGGAGCAAAACACAACAGTGACAAAATCCATAGCCAGACATTCATTTCCTGAACCTCTGTGCTTTTTTTAAGTGCTTTGTCTGTAGCAGTTGGCTACCAACTAGGTCTTAATCTGTAAACAAATGATTTGCTCTACAATTAAACTATTCAGTTATTTCCTTTCCCTCCTTCTTGGAGGTAGTTGGCAGCTCTCCAATCCAAAGGCTCATAGGTTTTTCTATTATTTAGTACTCATGATGGTTAAAAGGCAATAAGCTCATTCAGAGTTTATAAAACTGTAAGCCCTCAACAAAAGCATTTAATGCTTCTGAGAAGCACTGTGGCTTCTGCTTGCAGAATTAATAATGTAAAAAATGTACTTGCTCTTTAGAAGTGCTAGTACAAGCAAAATCTTCTTGAATTGGAAAACGTGTATTACATTTCATTCTGGCCAAAATTCACAAAGTAACAAAACTATAGAGATGATAGGTTGCCAACCAGAAAGCCAAATTATTTTGATTGATAAATTAATGTCAGCATGCAAAACATTCATAAAGTATGGTATCTGCACAAATGTATTATTGATGCAAATGTCCAAAGACATGGAAAAGTGTTACACCTTATTGAAATAAAACCTTGCCCATTGCCCTAAATATACGGTAACTATTGCATAATTAGCACACATAGGGTGAGGAACACCTAAAAGCCTCAAAAACTATGTTTGGTCCCTCCATTCCCAAACAGTAATATTTGACAAACAGTGAAAAAATGTTAAACCAAAACAGTAAAGGTTGTTATATTTTTTGAGCTAAGACAGCCCATACATTAGTCTTTTTTTTTTTGTACAACAAAAAATTTACTTGATTCCCCCATGCACACATTTGACTAAAGAAATGATAAATGGTAAAAATGATTTTTCATTTCAAAAGGTAGGATTTAACATTACTAATTACGGTGGGACCTTATTACTTACTAATAGTACTTGTGTTTTTCTTACCATTAAAACATACAAAACATTTTTTTAGCTTTTGAACTGATGATATTGATCACCACTTCCAGAGTACATAAGCCTTCAAAAGCAATTTTACTATTGAGCTAATGCTACATGTACATGCATAGTGAAGTATCTTGAAAGGACATAAGGCAACCCATACCCTGATCTTTTTGTTCAACCAGGGAGCGATTCCCCCATCCACACATTCCAAGTGGATGGGGGAATTCTTCCCCCCATGGTATTGTATCCTGACAGAAAGGAGCATTCCTTGCTGTCAGAAAACAATGATCAATGTTGCCGATAACCTGTGGTATCAATGCATTTTATTTACTTAGGAGGACAAAGCCTAAGTGATGTGAAATAGCCACAATAAATATATTGCAGTGACATTTGCACAAGGGTGCTATACTCAGCAGTCAGTCTGAATAAATAGCTGTTAGATGTGACCCCAAGTAAATTTGTTAGATTTACCATGTAAGGGTGAATTCATGAGGAACAGACAGACATGGAGTGTCAAAGAAGTGAGAAGTGTTGAGAATTCTCAGACCTTTGGGAATGTCTTGCCAGCAAATTGCTGACTACTATTTCACAATCATATAGTATTGCCCAGAATATAACCATCAAATAAATTAAAAATACTGACCTTAAAAGTAGTGTAACAGTTGGTTATAAATACTCAAATGGATAAGATCACAACTTTTAATTAAACATGCACATATATCCTACTCATTGATAGCCGTGCTATAGCAGAGAATATAATTGTACAGTAATGTTATCCAGGCATCTTTTTGCAAAGTCCAGATTTGTTTCTGAAACTAACATTTATAACCTTGAGGTAAAAAAATGAAGATTTAAAGTAAAAGCTGCAATTGGCTAGATTTACTAAAGTAACTTTTTACCTTACTTCAGCACATTTATCAGTGTTTACCTTCAACATTTCTTAGTTTAGCCTATATGTGCACTTTGATCCTATTTTCAATCATCTATTTCTGGGTCAAACTTTTCAATATTTCTGCCTAATTTTTGAACTGTAGCAGCCATGCACGGTAAAATGCAATGAATTATCTTTAGTCTGTAGAGGATCAGCGTCGCCCTCTATGTGCAGTAAATTCTTGACTAGTTTAGCTAGATACAGTGATTCCATAAAACTGCCAGCCCAGCAGATATTCAATAGATACCAAGTCATTGCACATACTGTATACATTTGGTAATTTATAGTGTTTCTGCAACAGTTGTAAGAAAAGTACACATTTAAATGGGGAATTGAGATTTGAAAATATCTTGAGAAGGGATATAACATAATGGATAAGGTGCATTTACACATCAAAAAGTTTCAAACATTTTCTCCACTTTTCTTGATTCTGAACCAGATTGTCACTATTTTTCTGAATGCATGTGTTATTATTTACACCATTATCAGTGACTATTAAGGCTTATTACAGAATTTAATGTAGAAGCTGCTCTCAAAACACCACAGTTCAGAGCTTATATAATACAATCTGCTCATGCAAATGGTTTGTTGATGTGTAGATATATTATCAATAAAATAACATATCTATTATTACCTGCATGTTACTTGGCTATACCAAAACATTTTTGTAACTTGCAGAAATGTTTTGCCCCAAAGCTTTGATGATAAGTCATTTGCTGTGAATGACACTTTCCAGGGAAGCATGACTTTCATGAATTCGAGGTGTAGTTGTTGGGATTCAGAAATACTGCAATTCTCAACAGAGAGCACATCCATCCGCTGCAAAGAGAAGTATGTTTTTCCTGGAAGGAATCAGATTAGCTTGATTCATGGTTAATCACAAACTGTTGCAATCCTTTTTCCCATAATCAAGACATTAAGGAAAAAATACTGGCTGACAAACACCAGAGTAACCCAGGTATAAGAACATGTTGACAAGCAATAGAGGTAACTACAAATCCAATGAGCCTGAGAGCCACAGTTATGACTCCCAGAGGCAGAGGCATGATGGGATTTGCGGTTTCACCACAGTTGGAGTGCAGGGGATCACCTACCCTTGGGCTAAACAATCTTTGATTGCAATGCATATTGCAAAAGTTGGCATAGCATGGTTTCTATTTTTTTTAAGTTTGTCAAAATGAGTAGTCATGTGATAAGCAAATACTGTCTAAATACTTCACTTTGTGTATTTCTTAAAGATCTGTGCAGTAATTCAGCATGTTACTTTGCCTTTGTGCAGGAGCCTTCTGCAAAAGACAGGTCATTGCTGCGTTCTGTCTTCATGCAGGGTGACTTGCTTAGTCCCCTCACCTTCTGTAGTTTTTTTTTTAAGGCCGCCAATAGTGGGTGGACCTGTTGGGCTCCTTCCACAGCTTTACTATTCACACAGGCTATATGTAGTATAGTGGTGATGATACTTTGGAAAGAGAAGTGAATTGAGGCTATTGTGGACTTTCATGGTTTTGTAAAAAGGCTTAACATACACGGGTAAGCATAAATTTTTTTATTTTATTCCAACAACGTGTTAAAAACATACAATCTACTAAAAAATAGACATGGAGAACTGTGTCTTGGACATTCATTGCTATAGAATCACAGATGGGGTGATCAATAGGAGATGACTATTGTCAAATAAAACATATACCATCTGTGTGTTGGACGCTCAACATGTTTGATGGGAGAAACCATTGCTTCTTCAGGAGCTTGTTATATAATAATATTATAGAGCAATCATCATATTTAATTCTGGGGCGTGGTCAAAATGCAGGAGACCCAAATAGTACAAGTCTATCCTGGGAAATGTGGGAACTCCACATTAACGGGGCACACATTCCTCCATCGTAGTAATGGATGCAGATCATCTGAGACAGGTCCTCTAAAAGTTGAGACTAAATCAAGACAAGGAGACTATCATACCAGCAGTGATACACTTGTAAAAGCAAAAGTAGCGGAATATAGATGTGTCTATAGATTTAACAAATTCCTACGTCGCATTATATCATCAGATAAACCTTACGGGGTCAGTGAGAACATGCAAAAGAGGGTAGATGCAAAGGCAAAGCCTTGGAGTGATCAAACCAGTGGCCAGCACATGTCACATACACCTCCCTGCCCTCCAGAGAGAATCTGTGTCCAGAGAGGATCTGTCCCAGGGCTGCAGCAATTTACTTCTTTTTCCATTTGATAGGACATAGGTACCAGTTTTATGTGTCTCTATACTTGGCACCCCTTTTTCAAGATGATGTCACTGTGACCTTTACAAGTAATTTGCAAACGTATTTAATTTACACATAAGGTGGATCAATATCTTTTTTGGCTATTGAAAAATATATTTAAATAAAAGTTGTTTTTTTTTGCCTGGAGTTCAGCGTTGTTAAATTAGTAATGTAATTGGAGTTCCATTTTAGAGCACATTTTAAAATCACTTTTATATGATGTGCTTAGCAGTGTTAAAACTTCCATTTAACCTCAGTGTTTGACCTTGAATAGATTACAATTGCTTTAAAAGAGAGTGATGTACAAGAAAATATTTGGGTTTACTTATTTGTAAAAACTACATCTATCATCTATTCTTGAGGAAACAACCCTACTCTGACCACTTCTTGTCTTCTGTAAATATCAGATAGTCACTATAGAGCTTAGCAATCCCTAGAAAAACTGTGTTAGGTTATTAAACTTTAGAATAGTTTCTTGAGAAAGTAACAAAATATAGGTGGATATATATTTATATATATAAAAAAACAAACACACATATTTAACCCCTTCGTGATGAGGGTCAAAACAAGTCTTAACATCCAAGCTCAATTTTGCAATTTTGACATGTTAGTAAAACTGTACAAATGTCTACCTTGTGTTTTCAGGACAGATGGGCTTTCATTTGGTGGGAAATGTTACCGGATATTTTATATGCCATTTCCGTGACCCACTACCAATTGTCATATGCCTGACAATTGGGGCAATTCCTCATTTTTGTGTGTTTTTTTTTTGTTCTTTTCGTCTGTAGTAGTGCCAAGAAACAACACGTTTTGTTTTTAAAACACACTGATCCTAATACTGTCACTTGCACTGCACTAATTGTCACCATTTATTGCAGGTATTTATATAGCATTATAAATTTATGCAGTGCTTTTACATATATATATATATATATATATATATATATATATATATATATATATATATATATATATATATTCATATCAGTCCCTGCAATCAAGAAGCTTACAATCTAAGGCCCCCAAGCCACATTCATATACTAGGGACAATTTAGATAGGAGTCAGTTAACTTACCAGCATGTCTTCATACTGTGGGAGGAAACCCACGCAGGGACAGGGAGAACATGCAAGCTCCAGGCAGGGTTGGGATTTAAACCAATGATCATAGAGCTGCTAGGCAGGAGTGCTAAACACTTAGCCACTGTTCTGTCCACTAACTTGTCACTAACTGACACTTACACTGACAATAACTGACACTAACAGTAACTGTACTGACACTAACTACTGACATACTGCCCCTAGATGACACCTACACCATCACTACCACTGATATCTACATTAACTAAGCTAGGGCAAACACTAATCTTTATTTTTTTCAACATTTTTTTTTGTACACATGTCCTCTAGTCAAAAGGAAAGGATACAGTGTATCTTCTCCTCACTAGAGGGAAAGTACGTTGTTTATCTTCTTCACAGAGGAAAAATAACATATTGGCTGGCTACAGATGGAAGGATCACTGTGGGACAGTGGTCACTGTAAATCAGAGGCTATAACAGCAATCATGTGATCAGGATCCAGTTCCCCCAGGCCACTGTAGAGTCACCAACAACTCGGTCACTGTTCTGGGAGCAAGTGATTGAGCGTGCTCCTATCACAAACAAAAGAACCCATATGCAGCTCTCATGTTTAAAGCCCACTTCATGAACACTGCACATGTGTTATCATGTCATTAAAAAATAACATATTAACATATCTGCTTTACATAGAAAAGTACATCTATTGGCCAGTTTGTCATCTAAACCTTATTATGCAATGAGGCATTCTAGTCAATTTATAAAGGATATCATTAACACACTTTAGAATGCTGAAAGTGTCAGTGTTTACCACCAATTCATGTTCCTATCAATGACAGGTACAGGACACTCCTTCCTGTGCTCTCTCACTTCCCAGTCACTGACAGGTGCAATACTGAGAACTTTTGAACTAGGGGTGGGAGAGCCTTATGGGGAACTGAGAAACAAGTTCCCCATGAGGTCCACCTCGCTGTTGATTGACAGTGCACAGTAGAGGGCAGATCCATAGCTGTTATTCAGTCCAATAGTGGCTTTTAATTCACCCAATGCAGTGCAAGCAAAAGTAAAGCAGACCTAATGGGGAACTAGTCTCTCAGTTCCCCATCAGTCTCCACCCAACCAGTGAGAAGTTATTTCCCAAATATGACCATTGCCATATTTGGGTAATGACAACATCTGTTTTTTTCCATGCCTTTTGTTTACATTTAGCTATCAATCATAGAATCTCTCATTCGATAGATAAATATGGCCGGTGATAGAGTACTGTGTGGAAAACAGCCATACCCCCCTAATCAGAGTACTGACAAACCTCTATATGCCAGCACAGAGCTGATCTTACATACTTCCAGTTTTCTAAACTTATAACGGGTGGGAATTCTTAAAGTGGCAGTAGTACGAACTACCTGAATTTGCTGCACATGTTGATATTGTTACTGACATTGGAGCAACTCAATTTAAGAGCATCCAATACAAACATAAGACTACCTTATCTTTCCTGGATATGGAAGAATAAATTATTGCCTAAAAATTCTTAAGCTATTCTGCAAGACTTCTCTTGGCACTAAAATAGTCTCCTGTGGTCTATATCATTTCATACATTCACAGGTTTTTATGCTCATATGTTGACAACAGTTATTGTTGGGCAGCCAATGTCTACAGGTTATGAAGAAAAATTGTTAGATATTGGTAAATTGTAACCAGAACAAAACCACATCCATTTTAAAGTCTAACCTTAGCTATCATGTTTTCTGATTAAGTCTCTGATACATGAGAAAATTATTGGGCACATTTGACATTTTCCATGGAGCTCCCAATGCTATACAAGGTCATAAATGCTATATGACTGCAGTTATATGACAATTATGTCAATAACATCTAAGGATTATACTGACGAAGGTAAATTTGTATCTTCCTTTTTAATATGCATTAAAATAGTTTAATATAATACTTAGTGTAATGTGAATTAAGTTGACACTCAGCCGGTACCAGTTAGGTCACCTCTTTGAAAAGGTCAGAGATGTGAAGCATGCACTCGAAAGATTATGTTCCTTGAGTGTATATACCCATAATATTCAGCTCTGGCAGACTACCCAAGCAGTAAATCAAAATGATCCCTGCTTCTATCCGTTAAGAATCCTTTATATTTATGCATACTATACAGTGAACTGTACTTGAATTATGCATTGATGATACAGTTTAATCAAGTTAGTGAAAGGAAGACTTTGTCAGCACAAAACCATTTGAATTCTTGTCACCATCTGAAAAATAATATGACAGAAGGTATGAAGGCCATGGAAGTCACTTAAAAGCAGCTGGTGACTTTAAAACTGTAGTCTCCAAACTAAATAAAATAAATATTCCAAAGTTTTTTGGTTTTTTTGAGTACCAGAAAAATAACAGCAGCTAGAATGTGGAAATTTCAGTCACATTTGAAACTAATTGGAAGCAGATTAGGATTCTGCCTCAGGGGAATGTTGTCAAACTAGGAGCTGGAGTAAATGAAGAAAGAGGTGAAAGTATTGTGAAGAGCTGACAGATTTACAGTGCTTAAGGCAATAAACGGGTACTAGATGAAAATGAATATGCTTTACTGTAATGCATGCAGTTCTGTCAGTCACATCTGAGCAATAACAGCATATGACCTGGAAACAATGTCTTTTAACTTATAGAAAAAGGAGGGAGTGAGGCTCAAGTGAAGATTCTGGTCCGCATGTTAAGCAAAATAAATGGTAATACAATACTGTGCAAACAGAGTACAAGCAGGAGGAAGAAAAATAAATAATCAAGGTGATCTAATGGAAATTATTCTTTTTTCTGACAACCAATAAAAAATAATCATCATGTTTCTTATGAACTGCATTGATTATGCGTATAAGCAAAAAAGATTGTGTAAATTACTAGAAATGGCATTTATGAATTTGTAAAGCTGTCAATTTACTCCTTAGGATCTATAGCAAACTTTTTTTAAATTTTGGATAGAGTGCAGAAGTGTGAAAACCCCTGTTAGGTTGGGGGAGCAAGGCAACCGCCAAGCAATATGAGAGAGGGGCTCTGCAAGTGGGTCCAGACTCCTCAATGCTGAGCAAAGTCTAGACCACAGTGGGATTAGCTGTCAACGAGGTAAGCAATGATCACAACCACCAGCACATGGACACAACCTATACTGATCTTATTGCCTCCTTTCCTACATTAGGCCAGCCTGAATGTCAGGAAGGCTCTGTCAGAAGACAGAATAATAGCTGCAGAAGAATACCTGTTCCCCGAATGCCTGGAAGAAAAGGAGCGTTAGCTTGTACTAATGTGCAAACACATATGCGCATGCGCAAAAATGCAAACATGTGAATGCGTGTGCGAATGTGGGCGGCAAATGGACTATTTAAGCTGGATCAGCACCCAGGATCAATGCTGTCTCATCTACAGCATTCTGTGAGTATCCTCTTTCTTATTACCTGTATCTGCTCTTGAAGTATTGACCCGGCTTGTTTCTGACTATTCCTGTTTTCGACCCCGGCTAGTCCTTTGACCATTCTCCTGCCTCCGCATCTGTACTTGATCTGATAATTTTGTGTATGACATGGCTTGTCTGACTCTGCTTAAGTTCCAGCCCCTCCAGAGCTACTATGTTGCTAGCACCTGTCCAGCTACCTTTGGGACCTGCTCTTCAGCTAAGTACCAGCCTGTTCTGACCCATGGAGACCTGCTGCCATCTGGCAAACTACTAGATCAGCAGCCCAACAGCAAGCACGTTTAACCAGCACTTGTGCGACTCTGCACTCCTACACTACTTGTACACACTACCAGGGGCCCTGAGTCAAAGGTGCAAGAGAGGCCTACCTCTGCATAATCAGGCTCTACACACAAGGTATGTGACACTGAACCTAATACCACTATGAAGGAAATGCTGCTGTCCCTGAAGGCCTCATTGCAAGTGGATTCTCCTATATACAGCAATACAAAACCTGATTTAGGAAAAAGAGTGAATAATGTGGAGGATACATTTCTGAATTTGTCACATCTTTCAACACACTGGTGGATGCCCGTACTGTACAAAAAGAAGAGGCTTCCTGGCTCAAGGCTAAAATTATGGCCCTAACAGACAGGTCACAGAGAAACAACCTCAAAATTTTAGTAATTCCAGAATCCATCCAGCCTTCTCAACCATCTTTTTATGTCCGTGACATATTGCTAAAGGCAATCTCATCTCTTACATCTGTGAACCTCACCATAGATGTTTATCTAGACATATTAATATGCACTGTCATCGATAAGCCCTATACACTGGTAACGGTTTATGCACCTAACTTGCACTGATTGAGATTTTATCTAAAGCTTTTTACAAAGGTCTCCTAGGTGCAATATGGCAATCTAGTCTTGTGTAGAGACTTTAACTTAATGGTGAACCCTACCCTTGATAGTACCTTTTTGGTAAGGGGCCGCAACCCTTCCTTACACAGACTATTACACAAGGAGGGTGTCTATGATGTAAGCATTCTAACAAGAGGGATTTTACTTTCTATTCTTCTAAACACAACTCATATTCCCACTTTGATTTGTTTATTTTGGACAATAGGAGTCCCATTTCTCCATCTCTGATATCTCCTGGTTGGACCACACAGCCATATCTATCACTGTAGAGGAGTGGGACTCCTGCTCTCCTGAGTATCTCCAGCGATATAATAACTCTGTTATGTAACATCCCAACTCCCAACAGTCGCTCAGTGAGCATAGCCAAGATTATTTTCAGGACAATGTCTCCCCTGAAAGCGGGGCATTTACACTATGGAACGCCCGTAAGGTGTACATGCATGGCATTCGCATTCAACTCCAGAGCCAAAAAAACAGTATACCTCTTGACTCAATAACCTTCTGACAGAAATCCATAACTAAGATCTCCAAACCAAACCCTTACCTACAGGGGCCACTGCCACATCTCTATCTAAACTGCAGAATGAACTACGGAGGTTGTGAAAGCCATGATTAATACTTAAGTCACCTTAAACTTAACTTCTATGCTAATAGCAACAAAGCAGGTAAATTCCTAGTGACCTGAATTAAGGAGCAAGAAGCTAGGAGCTAGAATATCGTACTTACTACACCCCTTTACCAAACACAGGCTTAGAAATCCACAAACTATAGTGGATGCCTTTGTGGATTATTATGGCTCACTTTATAATCTAAAAGATGATGCCTCCACACTTCAACCCTCTGAAACTGATATTCAAGCCTTTCTTACTCAGTTACAACTCCCCACTCTCTCTGAATCCTAACTTAAGGATCTAAATTCACCTTTTACTCCCTCTTAAGTTTGCAAGACTGTAGATTTATCAACAGGCCCAGATGTGTTCACAAATTAGTATTATAAAACTTTCAAGCCCCTTCCGGTATTTTCCCTAGTGACACTATTCAACACAGCTGCATCCATAGCATCCTTCCCCTTGAATATGCTGAGAACACATATTGTCACTATTCCTAATCTGTGCAAAGGTTCTACTACCTAAGTCAATTTTCATCACATTTCCTTACTGAATTCTGGTGTAAAAATCTATAATACATTGTTGGCCAGATATCTGCTACATGTCATTCTTACATTTGTCAGACCCGACCAAATGGGTTTAATGAAAGGTAGGCAGGCCTCTGATGCCACAAGATGTATTCTCATTATTGTGCATCATGTAAAGAGTAGTCAAACACCCTTTCTTCTTCTCTCTATAGATGCGGAAAAGGCGTTTTACAGGGTACATGACGAAAGTCCTCACAAAATTTGGTTTCACGGGAACTATAATGTCCACCAAAATGGCGTTATATGCAGACCCATCTGCTCAAGTCTTCACCTCCAGCTTCTTGTCTAAATCATGTAAAATCTCTAATGGCACCAGGGTTTCCCATTCTTCCCATCTATATTCAATTTAATGATTGAGCCACTTGCAGAAACCATTCGATCCCAACCTCATATATCTGGGTTTCACTTTCCAAACAGATCCCATGTAATTGTCCTATTTGCCGATGATGTTATCCTACTTATTATTAACCCATTCATATCCCTACCCTTTGCCCATCAGGTTTTAACCAGTTTTAGTTCTTTGTCCTACTACAAGGTCAATTTCACAAAATAGTTAATCTTAGATACAGTATACAGTAGGTGCACATCTGAAAACAAGACAGCACTAATCAACACAACTTCCCTACTCATGGGTAAAACAAAGTATACCATATTTGGGTATAGTGCTGACCTCCACAACAGCTTCTCTAGCCAAGGTCAACTATATACCCCTCATCACTAATATCAGTAAGGAACTACAACATATTGCTCAACACGATTTATCATGGAGGGCAAATTGGTTTCCTTCAAAATGGTGATTCTATGAAGATTTTATACCTACTTTGCACCCTGCCAATACCTTTTAAGCCCTCATATCTTTCCTCATTAAATTCCCTATTCAAACATTACATTTGGCAAGGCAGGAATACATAGGAAATCAGTTGGCTCAGCTCTGGTTTCATTCCCTATCAGAAGCTCTATGGGTGGACGTTGAGTGTGTACTTGTGCGGACTTCGTATATACATTTATGCCCCGTACACACGGTCGGACTTTGTTCGGACATTCCGACAACAAAATCCTAGGATTTTTTCCGACGGATGATGGCTCAAACCTGTTTAGTCTACACACGGTCGCACAAAGTTGTCAGAATTTCCGATCGCCAATCACGCGGTCACGTACACCACGTACGACGAGATTAGAAAAGGCCAGTTCAGAACCAAGCGAGGCACCCTTTGGGCTCCTTTTGCTAATCTCGTGTTAGTAAAAGTTTGGTGAGAGACGATTCACGCTTTTTCAGACTCGTGTCTTTCAGATCGTTTTCTGCCGTTCAGTTTGTGCTTGTGGGTTTGTATCTGCTCTTCAGTGCGTGCAGCAAGTTCCGTGTGACTTTAATTAGTCATTGTATTCTTGTTCGTTCGCTACTGTTTTTCAGGTCGCTCTTCACAGGCCTTGCTGTTCTTCAGTGCGTTCTGTTACTTCGTTCTGAGCAGCGGACCGTTTTCTAGCCATGTTGCGTAGGCGTACTACTCGTAGAGTTCGTGCTGTGCGGGGGCTTGGTGTTGGGGTCCTGACCTTGACACAAGTCCAGTCCATGAAAAGGGTGGGGAGGAGTTAATGAACCAAGAATTGGTTGCTTCAGCGTGACCAGTTCTCTCATATGCCTTTGCTCCGTGAGATCCGTGAGAATAATTTTGATGATTTCAGGAACTTTCTCAGGATGACGGACCCCGTATTTCACCGTCTGTTGGCTTCACTGACCCCTTATATTAGCAGGCAGGATACCTGCATGAGGCAAGCCATCACTCCGGAGCAGAGGCTCGTCGCTACCCTGCGGTACTTGGCGACGGGGGGAAGTCTGCAGGACTTAAAGTTCTCAACAGGCATCTCCCCCCAGGCTCTGGGTATCATCATCCCAGAGACCTGTTCTGCCATCATTCAGGTTCCGCAGAAGGAGTATAAGAAGGTAAGATTTTTATCCTTTAATATCACATTTTATTGTATTGAATGTTTGCTAATATATTGTATTTCTTTCCTCATTCCCTAATTACCATGATTGTAATATGCTGTGAATTTCCCCTTTGTTCCCATGCATGCTGGATTTTTATGTAATTATTATTTTAGGTCCTTCGTACATATTTGCCCTTCAATAACCTCCACAGCATGGTGTCTCCTGGCCTATATTCACCTCATGTAGTCACTTAACAATGTATTTTTTCTGCTCCATAGTAGTGCTTTACCCCAAACACCCCCTAAAATGTTTTGAAATGTTATTTTTGCTTTAAATTCTGGCAGAGTGCCAGAGGCTTTTTTTGGTGGTGTCCCCAAATAATTTTTAGTAACCCTCCCTCCCCCAACTGCTAAGTCAGCTGATCCCAATTCTCTATCCTCAATCATCTATCTGCTGACTTTGCCAAACCCATACACACTATACTCATCTCTTTTGTGCTCTGATTTATGGATGAATTCCCCAAAGCATGTAGTGCATGTAGTGCAAGGGCCTGCCTGTATACTTTCAAATGGTACTGTTTAAAGTTTTATTAATTTTTATTTTTATTATATTATTATCTTGATAGGTAATAGCAGAATGTCCAAATGTGCTCAATTGTGTACAATGTGTATTTATATCTTTGTATTATGACACTTCTTACCTGTCCAGTGGGCTGCCAATAGTGTAACTAAGGAGGGGCTGTTCCAAGTAATACCCTGTATTTAGGCATTCATCTCTCAATGAAGTGAAGAGGGTTACCTGTCCAAGATTTCCACACACCCCCTATAATGTTAGAAATGGCCCATGAGAGGGGGGAGGGGGAATATGATAGGTTTACCTTATATTTTGGCGTTGTTAAATTCCCCTTAATAAATGCTATCTGGAGGTTGACCCATAATGTTTGTGTCTAATCTGCTTGCCATGTTTCTGATCAAAAATAGTAATGTTTATTTTTTTTTCCTCAACAGTTTCCTTCCACGCCACAGGAATGGCAGACTGTGGCCTCCCACTTTGCCCAGCGGTGGGACTTTCCTAACTGCGGAGGGGCAATTGATGGGAAACACGTCCACATCGTCCCACCACCCAACTCAGGGTCGTACTATTTCAACTATAAGGGGTTCAATAGTATAGTGATGTTGGCAGTGGTGTCGGCTAATTACGACTTCCTGTATGTGGACGTGGGTAAGAATGGCCGGATGTCCGATGGTGGAGTCATCGCCCAGACGGAGTTCTACAGGCGACACCAGAATGGCAGCTTGGACTTGCCAGCTCCAGAGGACAATGTGGAAGGACTCCCATTCGTGTTTGTTGCTGATGAAGCATTTGCGCTGGGGGACCACCTGATGCGGCCATTCCCGATGAGGACCCTCACCCCGGAACAGAGGGTTTTTAATTACCGGCTGGCCAGAGCCCGAAGAGTGGTGGAGAACACATTTGGAATCCTGGCCAGCCGGTTCTGCCTATTTCTGACACCCATCCATATGGCGGAGTATAAACTGAACCATATTATACTTGCGTGCTGTATTCTCCATAACTTTTTAAGGAAACATTCAGCCAACTATGCTGGCTCAGTTGGGCCTGAGGCCAGAATGATACATGAAACCACACTGACGGCACTTGAAAGTGGCCGTCCTGGCTTGCCCTCCCTGAGTGCCCGTGATGTCCGGTTATGCAACCTGGAGTTCTTTGCGGGTAGGGGGGCCATCAATATGCCAGCAAATATGTGAAGCCTTTTTATAATAAAAAAAAAGAAATTATTTGTGGACATTTACTGCTTGTGTTTGTTTTAGCTGACCCTGACAGAAATGTGTTGAGTGCAGAAAATGGCGTGATTGTGTAACCTTATACAAAGCACTGTTGGCTGTTATTTACTAAATGCAAAAACACATTTCACTACAAGTACACTTGCAACTGCACTAAACCTGCACTTGTAGTGCAAAGAGGATTTGCCCTTAGGAAATAACCCCCATTTTCGCTGAAAACAGCAATTACATCACCCCAAAAGTGTTGTAGTGTTGAGACAATAATCCACACATTCTTGATTAACCAACTTTTTTATACCTGCACAATCACATGTGCATTTACCAAAGGTTTTTAAAACAAACCAACATGTTTGTTGTATAACAATGTTTGGGGTGGCACTATCAAAAATAGAAATGTCCATTTACGATAAAACAGGCCTGTGTAAAACCAAAAAGAAGGACAAAAAACTTGAACTTACAAAGTTCACATATGGTAAAACCTGAAGGCAATATCAGACATCAGTATTTAGGAACTGTGTTTGATATTGCGTTCAGATGGGGGGAAATCACCCCTGGAAAAGCCAAATTTGGAAGATGCACACCAATTTCCGAATGTCAACATGTGCTATCTGCCATCACGGGGGATCAAGGGACGTGTTTTGGGGGAGCAAGCTCTTCCTCACCGCTACTTTAGAATTGAGGAAGGGGTTGCACCCCCAAAACGCGTCCATTGATCTCCCTTGATGGCAGATAGCACATGTTGGCACACTGTGTGCATCCTCCAAATTCGGCTTTTCAAAACATTGCAAAAAGATTTAAAACATTGAACCACAATCAAAAAAGTGATTTTGTGGGGTTTTAAATTCGCCCTAAAACATCAATGATGTTATTATTTTTTTGAATCACATCATTTATTTTTTTCTGGATGTTTTGCAATTCTATATTACACATCATGATCTCCCCAATCAGGATCTGGGCACTTTCAGATGTGAAAGGATCTCGATCCCTAACATCACGATCACCTAAAAAGAGAGAAACCAAACAAAAACAGGTATCAAAAATCTGCCACCATCCATCTCTTACCTGAATCTGTGGTCGCAGACACTCACCTGTTGTGGTGCCAATTTCAACCACATCTTCTTCTTCCTCCTGCTCTTCTTGGGTTGGGGCTATTTCACCTTCTTCCATAGGTGGGGGGGTCTGTGGTCTCCTCGGATGAGGGGTGTCCTCCGAGTCTTTTCTCCCTTATGTAAAACAAAAATGCTATAATTAACACACAGATATTTGATGGCAGAATTAGAAATAGGAAACATTGCTTGGAAGTGGGGTACAATTGTCAATTTTAACTGAGTTCCAAGATGTCTTTTTTTATTGCCCTTTCTCAAGCCACAATACTTTACCTGTTTAGTACAAGCTTCACAGATGTAACCCCCCTATAGTATACACTGGAGCACCTGTGTGGCCCCCCTAATAAAAATGGTGTTCTGGTGTCCCACACTAGTGCTCCAGTGTCCAGATGTGAAAACAGCTGCTTAGTGTCCTCTCCTTACACAGAATCTAGTTTGCATTTCATTCTAGTAACAAACCCATCTACACAAACAAATATTTGGCATCCAAGTAGGCCCTAAAAAATGTGGGAAAATGCATATGGCCTAAACAATGGTGTTTTAGAGGCCAAAAGAAAAATGTTTGATACGAACGAATAATGGGCCCATGAACATTAAAGTTGCCCTTTTAAACTGTACAATTAAGAAAAGCATATGGAGCAGCACGAACGTAATAAAGACAAAAAGAATAGGAACACAGCACAACTACTTACTTTTTTGCAGCACTCTCCGGATCTTTCTGTACTGCTCTGGCTCTCTTAATTTCAGGTCCGACCACCGCTTCCTGAGCTGATCTTTCGATCGTCGTACCCCGAAATTCCTGTGAAGACTTTTGACCACTTTCGCCATGATCTTGGCCTTTCTGATATTGGGGTTGGGGTAAGGCCCATACTTCCTGTCATAGTCGGCCTTCTTCAGAATGTCCGCCATCTCCAACATCTCCCCAAAGGACATATTTGTGGCCTTAAATCGTCTCCTTCTGGATCGGGACGTGTCCGGATCCAGGCTTTCCTCCTCCTCCTCCTCGTTCCTGTAATTATCACGCACCTGCTGTAACTCCGCCATGTGCTCTTCCCCCACTGCGCCGAACAAAAAGGGGCGGGGAAAAGACTAGAAAGAACGTCAGGGGCGGGCGGAGTTACACGCATGCGCAGTGTATATAAAGCGTAACACATGTGCATATTACGTACGATCTGTGAGCGGAGGAAGGAGCATTGGACGCGCCGATCGTAAGAACGAAGGTAAGAGACAAACTTGTGCCTATACTGCTTCTACATCGAGGCCTATATTGTAACAAGATTAGCAGAGTTTTGTCTGACATTAGGCTTTGTCTTGTGTTGTGTCTTATTATTATTATTATTATTCAGGATTTATATAGCGCCAACAGTTTACGCAGCGCTTTACAACATAAAAGGGAGACAATACAGTTATAATACAATACAATACAATACAATACAATAGGATTAAGAGGGCCCTGCTCAGAAGAGCTTACAATCTAATAGGGTGGGGCAGGTTGTACAAAAGGTTGTAACTGTGGGGAATGAGCTGGTGGAAGTGGTAGGAGATTAGTTGGAGACGTGATAGGCTTTCCTGAAAAGATGAGTTTTCAGGGATTGCCTGAAGGTCGCAAGAGTAGGGGATAGCCGGATAAATGGAGGTAGCGAGTTCCAGAGGATGGGAGAGGCTCCTGGAGATGAGCATGGGAGGAGGAGATGAGAGAGCTTGAAAGCAGGAGGTCTTGAGAAGAGCGGAGAGGTCGATTTGGGTGATATTTGGAGACAAGATTAGTGATGTAGCTTGGGGCAGAGTTGTGAATGGCTTTGTATGTTGTGGTTAGAATTTTGAATTTAATTCGCTGGGTGATTGGGAGCCAGTGTAGGGATTGACGTAGAGGGTTGGCAGACACTGAGCGGTTGGTAAGGTGGATAAGTCTGGCAGCAGCATTCATGATAGACTGAACAGGGGATAGCCTATGGAGCGGTAGGCCAATGAGAAGGGAGTTGCAATAGTCAAGGTGAGAGATAACAAGGGAGTGAATGAGGAGCTTGGTGGTTTCATTTGTTAAAAAAGGGCGAATTTTAGAGATGTTACGGAGGTGAATTCTACAAACTTTTGACAGCGATTGGATTTGAGGCTGAAATGACAAGTCAGAGTCTAGGATTACACCTAGTACCCTGGCGTGAGGGGAGGGACTGATGGTTGCATTGTTGATTTTGATGGAAAAGTCATGGAGGGGGGCACGGGCGGGGGGGAATATTAATAGCTCAGTTTTAGAGAGATTTAGTTTAAGGAAGTGGTGCGACATCCATGCTGATATGTCAGTTAGTAAGTTAGTTAGCGAGAGGAGACTAAAGGAGTGAGGTGAGGAGTAGACAGATAGATTTGTGTGTCATCAGCGTATAAGTGGTATTGGAAGCCTTGGGCAGTTATTAAGTGACCAAGGGAGGAGGTGTAGATAGAGAAGAGAAGGGGACCAAGAACCGAGCCTTGGGGGACCCCCACAGAAAGGGGCAATGGAGAGGAGGAGACAGAGTTGTAGGTGACACTGAAGGAGCGCTGTGATAAATAGCCAGAGAACCAGGATAGAGCAGAATCTCGGAGGCCAAGGGAATGTAGTTTATTGAGAAGGAGCGGGTGGTCAACAGTATCAAAGGCCGCAGAGAGGTCAAGTAGTAGGAGTATGGAGTACTGGCTGTTGGTCTTGCAGTGAACATGGATATGCTAGTGAAAGACAATGACTTCATGTCACTATTCATTGATATGTTAAGGGAGCTGCCATGTCTGTGGGAGATTAACCACCCACATTACAAGAACCAAGCAAAGAGGAAGGCAGCACTGGAGCAATTGTGTGAAATTGTGAAGCAGGTGATCCCCACGGCAGACATCACCTATTTGAAGATCTTAATTGGTGGCCTGAGGAGTACATATGTGAGGGAGTGCAAGAAAGTCCTGGATTCACAGAGATCCGGAGGAGTAGATGACATCTATGTCCCCAGGATGTGGTACTATGACAGGCTGCATTTTCTGGCAGGCCAGACTGAACCCAGGCAATCCCTCTCTAGTCTTTCTTCCACGCTTCCTTCCCCCCCCGGCTGAGGCTTCTGACGCCCAACCTGGGCCTTCCAGGCAACATGTGGAGGAGCCCAGATTGAGCCAGGTATAGCATTCCTCTAAATATTTCTGCTTGTCCAATCAATGATGTTAACAAGATGTTAATTGGGAGTACTAATTTAGAATTGTGATTGATGAAGCGAAAATTAAAACCATGTCCCTTTTTCATACACAGGGAAGTCTCAGCCAGGAGGTGGCCGGGCCGAGCCGGCTGGCTGATCTGCAGGTCCCTCCACCCCCCCTGGAAAGAGAAAGTGGCAGGAGGAGGAGTGCCCTAGAGGAGGCTGGCAGAGGACTCTTTTGGAGGGCTACAGAGGTCCTGGGAGCACCACACACCGTGGAGGAGGACATTGCTGCCACCATTGCCTATAAAATGCAGAGGATGGAGGAGGGCCAACAAGTCATGTGTTAGTCGCTCATATTGGAGGCTCTTAAGAAAGGTATGAGGGGCCAAATTACAGCTCAGACACACCTTTGCAATGGTCCTCCTCCTCCTCATGCAGGTCCTCCTCCTCCTCCTCCTTCTCCTCCAGGTCCTCCCAGTCCTCCTCCTCCTCCAGGTCCTACTCCTCCTCCTGCCACATCTCCAACTGCAAAGCCCGGAAGGAAGCGTGGAAGGAAGACCAGAAAGTGAGGACCCTGGATCCAGTCTGGTTGGCCAAAAGATGCAGCCTCTTGTGGTACCACAGCCTGGGGACACAGATGTCATCTGCTGCTATCTGGATCTCTGCGAATTCTGGACCAGACTGCCCTCCCTTACATATGGACTCCTCAGGCCACCAATTTTGATGTTCAAGAATTGATGTCTGCCCTGGGGGTCCCAGGCTTCGCTAATTTCTCCTGTTGATCCAGTGTTGCCTTCCTCTTTGGTTCTGAGCCCTTAATAAAGGATTTTTGTTTTGAATTATACTCTCCTATGTGTTTTACTTCAAAAAGGACAGTTTGTTTGTGAGGATTCAGGTACATTTCAAATATACAATGTGAAATTAACAAGGGACACCAACACCAAACAATCTCCTTGAGATTAAATAATAAAAGATATCAATGGTGTTGGTGTAACTTGACACACAAAACACACACAAAAATATTCTGGAGTAAAAATAAAAATAACATTGAACAAAGATCAGCCTTGGAAAAAATACAAACATTAAATGTAAAAAAAAAGGCTTAAAATCCCCCCAAAAAAACCAAAAAAAAAACATTCTGTCAGATGTTACAACTAACAATATATTTAGGGAATCCCAATAAAAAAACAAAAACTTTGTGAGAAGTGTGTGTGAATATGAGCAGCAAAACTAGTTAATTCTTCGCACATTATAAAGAAGAAGAGAGTGCGTTGTATTAAACCATTTTTGACATTGCAGCGTGACAAAAGTGCTGTATCCATTGCGAACGCTAAGTTTACCAGAACGAGCTGTTCCGTGCCGGAATTTCTTCTGAGCATGCGTGGCACTTTGTGTGTCGGAACAGGCCACACACGGTCGGAATTGACGCGATCGGATTTTGTTGTCGGAAAATTTTATCTCCTGCTCTCCAACTTTGTGTGTGGGAAAATCCGATGGAAAATGTCCGATGGAGCCCACACACAGTCGGAATTTCCGACAACACGCTCCGATCGGACATTTTCCATCGGAAAATCCGACCGTGTGTACGGGGCATTACTCTGCGTGGCAGACTGGCCAGATGATCTGTATACTAGACATGTGCAGAATGGAAAAAATAATTTCATTTTGTATAAATTTGTTACATTACCAATTTTGTTTTGTGGATTGTTTTGGAATTCATTTTGTTTATTTTAATTTTGTTTATTCATTTTCTAACGAATTTCTAATTTTTAAAACAATTCAAATTGGTTGAAAATGTATTGACTGATCCAAATTCTGTGTAAAAAAATAGCTGGTTGTTAAGCCGGCCGCTGCGATTTTAACAACCGATGACTCATAAGCTGTCAATGGGTTCCCCACTGGCAGCTGAATGTAAACAAAAGAATGCCCGTAATGAAAAATAAAGGAAAAAAAACAGCGTGGGGTTCCCCTCCCCCGATCCATACCAGGCCCTTTGGGTTGGTATGGCTTTTAAGGGCAACATCATGCCATAATTTAAAAAAAGGCACGCCCCCCTCCCCGAAATTCATATGAGACCTTTATCAGAGCATGCAGCCCGACAGGTCAGGAAAGGGGGAATGAGCAAGCACCCCCCAAACCATACCCGGACACATGCCCTCAACATGGGGGGATGCTTTGGGGTAGGTGTGATCTTCCCAAAGCACCTTGTCCCCATGTTAATGAGGAAAAAGGCCTCTTCCTCACAACCCTGGCCGGTGGTTGTGGGGGTCTGCAGGTGGGGGGCTTATCGGATTTTGGAAGCCCCCTTTACAAGAGGGCCCCCAGATCCCACCCCCATGTGAATAAGCATTGTACCCCTACTCATTCACAAAAAAGTGTCAAAAATAAAAAACCACAGACAGTTTTTGACAACTCCTTTTAAAAAAAAAAAACAATGTCCCCAGAAGTAAATTCAGCATCAATTACGATGAACACCACCGCCGCTCAAAAACAAAGGTCTGCACCCAACAAAGGCTCCTGCTGTCTGACAGTTCTTAAATAAATAAGGGGTGGGTGACCCCTTGTGACATCATCGACCGGGGTATGCTGGGTCAATGACATCCCTAGGGGCAGGGTCACCCAGTGACACCCAGCACTTTCAGATGGCAAAAACCTTCATCGGGTGCAGACCTTTTTTTTCCTTCAGGAAGGCAGCAGCGTTCATTGTCATTGATGCAGGATTTACTTAGGGTGAAGTTATTTTTGTTTTTTGTTTTTGTCAAAAAATGTCTATGTGTTTATATTTATTTTTGACACTTTTATGGGTGAATGAGTAGGGGTACAATGTACGATATATTTATTCCCATGGGGGTGGGATCTGGGGGCTCTTTGTTGCCCTCCTACCCCAATGCACCCCCCCCATGTTGAAGGCATGTGGCCTGGTATGGTTTAGGAGGGGGGAACTTGCTCATCCCTTCCTTTCCTGACCTGCCAGGCTGCATGCTCAGATAAGGGTCTGGTATGGATTTTGGGAGACCATACCATTTCTTTTTATTTTGCTGTGGTGTTCCCCTTAGAGGGTAACTCCACTTTCATGGGGAAAAAATAGCCAATAAAAAAAAATTATATAGCATATACAATTGCGACTCAAGTCATGTTGTAATTGAATGTTATTAACCACTTGCCTACCAGGCACTTACACCCCCTTCCTGCCCAAGCCATTTTTCAGCTTTCAGCACTGTCACACTTTAAATGTCAATTGAATTGAATTGAATTCAATGACAATTGCGCACATGCTACACTGTGCCCAAACAAATTTTTTATCATTTTCTTCACACAAATAGAGCTTTCTTTTGGTGGTATTTAATCACTGCTGGGTTTTTTTATTTTTTACAAAAAAAAGACCAAAAATTTTGAAAAAAAAGTTTTTTACTTTTTTTCTGTCAGTAAATTTTGTAACTAACTTTGAAAGTAAATTGTTTGTCTTCACTGATGTGCGCTGATGAGGCGGCGCTGATGGGCACTGATGAGGCAGCAGTTATGGGCACTGATGAGGTGCCACTGATAAGGAGGCACTAATATGCCACACTTATGGGCCCTGATATGTGGCAGTGATGAAGACTGATAGATGGCACTGATGGGCACTGTTGGGTGGCACTGGTGGGCACTGATAGGCAGCACTGGAGGGCATGGATAGGCAGCACGGATAGGTGGTACAGATGGGTACTGATGGGCATTGATGGGTGTCACTGATGGGCATTGATCAACAGCAGTGATGGGCATTGATGGGCAGCACTGATAGGCAGCACTGATTGCCAGCACTAACTGGCATTGCTAATGGGCACTGATTGGTGGCACTTGTGGGCAGTGGTGGGCACTGATTGCTGCCACTGGTGGGCACTATATGCTGGCATTGGTGGTAAATGGTGGGCACTGTTTTGTGACACTATATGGCTATATTGTAATCAGGGAACTGATGATCAGTGCCCTGATTATATCCCTATATGTCCACCTGTGAAGAGATGCCATTGATCAGCTCTCCTCTCCTCACACTCTGGCAGTGTGAGGCGGGGAGAGCCGATTACCGGCATCTCCTTGTTTACATGTGACCGGCTGTGATTGGACACAGCTGATCACATGGTTAAAGAGCCGCGGACGCGGTTCTTTACACAGATCGGGGTTGCGCCGTGTCCTAGCAACACAGTGCGGCTACGATCGCCACGCTGTGCAACCCCGCGGGCACGCAAGAATGGCCATTCTGCGACACCGTCATATGAGGTGCACCGCTAAATAAACAGACACTTACTTGTTCCACCATCCAGGGATGTGCCGCGTGGAGCCCCGCTCCTCGCCCCTCCTCAGCGCATCCATTGGAACTGTGGGAACCCAGCCATGACAGCTTGCGGCTTCATGGACGGGTGACACTGCGAGTCGTGCTGCACTCTTCCAGTGGAAGGCAATCTTCTGGGACCTGTCACGTGTCCCAGAAGATTGCCAAGAGGGAGGGACCACCTAGGGGAGAGGAGGAGTAGCCTAGGCGGTTCCGTGGGCGGAAGGAGGAAGTGTGACAGGAAGTCCCACTCTAAAGTAGTCACCCACTCCCCCCCAAAAAAATTACATGCCAAATGTGACATATAAGGGGGGAGGAGTGCTTAAAGCGGAAGTTCCACTTTTGGGTGGAACTCCGCTTTAAGAAACCACTCCCATTAGATTCACTTACCATATGGACACAGACAAACACACAGGGATTTCTTCAGAATAACAAAAGGTAGGAATCTGCAACAAAGTTTGTTAAAATCCTTGTAATATACATCGATCACCCAAAGGGGAATGTTTGTTTTTCTCAATTAAAGTGGAACTACATTTTAAAATCCATACCAGTCCTAAAGGGCCTGGTATGGATAGTGGGGGGACCCCACCCTTTTTTTCCTTTTTTTTCATTGCCAGCATTCTTTTGTTTACATTCAGTTGTCAGTGGGGAAACCTGCTGACAGCTGATGAGTCATCGTTTTTTAAAAACGCACCAGCCGATTTCCCGGCCCACTCCTTAACAATCATCTATTCTTCACACAGAATTCGGATCGGTCTATAAATTTTCGACAGATTCAAATTCAAATCATTCTGAAAATTGGAATTAATTAGAAAACAAATAAACAAAACAAATTTTAATGAAATTTGTTACTCTTGTCTTTTGGAAATTCAGATATAGTCAAATCTCTGAATAACCAAAAATTTGTCCAAACACTGTATACTGTATAATTTTATCATTATGTATGAAAAATAAAAGATGAAAAATGTTATCTATCATGTAATATATGACTGGAACCTCAAAATTCCCAGCTCTTTTGAGCATGTGTCACTTTTTTCTTGTCTAAAATGGAATACATTACATACGCCCGCATATTGCGGTTCTTATCTAAATACCCTCTCCACAAAATCTCCATTGCTGGCCTGCATGGAATTTTTTCCCCTCCCCCAATACCTCAAAATGGGGTATATCACTATTTTATAATATTTGCCAGCAAAAAATCATTTTTTATGAAGACATCTCCCATTTTGAAATGAAAGCTGATATCCAGCACTCCTTTTCACCCTCACAATGGTGCATAGCCTTTCATTACACTTACTCTGTCACCAACTGTGTTAACCACTAGGAACTGCACAGAAACTTGTGTCACGCTAGTACGTAACTCTTTACCAATTGGCCTAATTCTCCACCTCCAAATCCCTAGTTTACTGGAGGGGATGTGGACAAGTAGGCTGTCTATACCACGTAGGACTTGTTGAAGCCCTACAGAATTCATAACTAAATTGTTACATTCTGTGTGTATATGTATGTATGTACAGTATATATTTTTTTTATAAATACATACACTCACTCATGTGTCTTGTATGCACAGCATTGCAAATAAAAGGCATCTATTTTTTTTATATTCATCTCCCCTAATGAATGTACTTGGGTGTATTTAGATTAAATGATTTAGACAAAGTTAGGAACTATATAGCATACACTTGTAATAAAATGGTGATTGTTCTATTATGAAAGCCTTCTGTACATGCTACTCATCCCTTACAAAGCAGAAACAGATTTAAATGCTTTTTTGATTTACATCAGTGATCACAATGGCACAGAAATGAATCTCAGGCAAAACAAGCAACAAGAAAAGTGCAGCTACACTGCAGTAATAAGCCTATAATAAAGCCCAGATTTGATAGCATTATCCATGTAGTGCGGTGAACCACACACAAACAAACAGCCTTGTATGAAGAATGAGAACTGAAAGACCAAACTCTTCCAATTCAAACATCATTATTGCTTTTTAACATTAGCTTTCCAAAATTATCCAGCCAGGGAGGTAAAAAGGAAATCCAAAAATACTTTGGTCTGGCTGAATATTTTGAAAAATGAAATTAGGCACAACACACCACTTAGTTAACCCTTTTTATGTGTTTATAATTTGCCCTATTAACAAAACATGATCACACACAAGCAAGAACTCAAAGTTCCTGCACACTTAATTCTTTCCTCAAATTCACTTCCATGGCTGTAATATCAACAATCCAGGCTAATGTCATAATATTTAGAGGAAATTCTGCTTTTAGAGGGCAAAGACTGATATTTTAATACAAGCCCTTTCTGAGAGTGTAAATATTACATCTGTATTCTAAATTTAGGCTTGAAGAGAAATTGCTTTCAAAGGGTTTTGAAATGATTTTCTTTGATCAGGAGCTATTTGATAGTTGAAAGGGTATTCTTCCGAGAGAGACCTGGAGAGCATTATGAAAGGTTAAAATGTGCAGAATTCATATACTGTATGATATTCACTAAAACACTTTTCAATGTGTTCAGTAAAGGGCTCTTTCTTAGTAGCACTGGGTATCAGCTATTGTTTTTCTTCCCGAGAGTATAATGTATATCTATATATCTAAATCAAACCTTTGTTCTTGCTTTGGATTCACTGTGACATTGATGATCAGGACAATTAGAAAGAGCAGCTCCCCTTAATAGGGCATAAACAGCAATTAAAACCTGACAGTGGCTCTAACCCCTCACTACCCAAATATAAAAATATAATGTTTTGCCTTAAGTTAAGTTATACTTTAAGTTGTTTAAAGCCGTGTATTATAATTTGCCAAGTGATATATACCAACTGAAGAGTAATGTCTGAAAAAACACTTGGGTTGGCTACTCAGAACCCATCAATGATTACAACTTTAAAGTGGAAGAACGACCTAAGTCTAAATTTTCATCTCCTCTTACTTACCTATTTTTAATCAAGTCCAGTCACATGAATCCGCAACTCTGGCTCAGAGAGTGTTCATTAATAGCTGGGAATTCTGGGAGCCATGACATCAACTATATATTCATGAACCATTCTTAGTGCTCCCTCTTTCCCTTCAGCAGATGCTCACTGACACAAGGGAGCCAGAGCTGTGGGATCACAGGACTGAATTAAAAATAGGTAAGCACATGCTTTTTTGTGTATAAAGGTTGGGCAGGATAGGTAGGTAGGAGGAAGGGGAGAGAACATTTAAGAATATGTAGACCAAAGACCCATACACAATAGTAGTGTTTTTTTGTTCAATCCAACAGGGCTGAACGAAAAAAACTGACAGATCAGATGGAGCCGATGTACTAACTATCGGATGTTAGTACAGCAATCTCCCCTGCTGTTCTAGTGTGTTCTGACAGGGGATAGCCCCCCGCCAGAACACTCTGGTCATGCTCTCAGCCATTGGCTGAGATCGCTGATCGGGAGCCGGTCAGCAGACCTTTTTTTGATCACACCCCTTCGGACTGACTCCAATACACATGGGCCAAATTTTGGCTGGTTTCTATTGAAATTTGGCCCATGTGTGCTAGGCTTTAGGCTTTTCTTCCACTTTAAATAATTATTACCATTTAGTGCCGGTTCCCACTGATGCGAGTTCATAACGAATGTGATGCGTCAAAAACATTCTAAATTCGCATGTCATTCATAAAGTCATTGTTTTCAATGACGGTCGTTCACATACATGTGGTGCGATTCCTCTACGAATGTGATGCAATAAAAAAAGGGTCTTGTGCGAGTTTACAGCGTTGCGTTGCGAATTTAGTCTCCATAGACATCGATGTAAATCGTTCTGGAATTGCATTGTTGGTTCAGATATGTGTGAATTCCACCACACTACTCTCCACAAAAACCAGGAAGTACACAGTAATTTAACACCTTTTTTTTTTTACATTATGATTCCATTGGCTAGAACAGTGTTTCTCAACTCCAGTCCCCAAGGCGCCCCAACAGGTCAGGTTTTCAGGATTTCCCTTAGACGAAACGGCTGTGGTAATTACTAAGGCAGTGAACTTGATCAAATCACCTGTGCAAAATAATGGAAATCCTGAAAACATGACCTGTTGGGGGGCCTTGAGGACTGGAGTTGAGAAACACTGGGCTAGAACATCAGTCACAGCTATGTCCAACTCCTGAAATTCGCGGTAAAATCACGCTAAATTCACGGTAGAATCGCACTTCACACAGGACAAAAAAAGGAACAAATTCACAGCGCAGCAGTGTGAACCAGCACTTAGGTTGCCAATATGAGTGGCCAGTCTAATGATAATCAAAGCACTCACTGCAATATCTTTTCAACTAAATGTGAATTTCTTTGCCAAAAGTGGGTTACCTTGTCCCATTTTAATTGTCCAACCACTGAAACTCCTTGAGAGCCTGACACATATACATATTACATGCCACCCTTCCCTATATTATATAACACACTAAATTTAGATGCAGATTTTTCAATCTGCCTCTGAACTACATGGAAATAAATTGAGTCAATTCAAAATTCATCTATTGTTTTTTTCCCCCTGTATCATTATTGTACTGTATCAGATTATCATGTGAAGCACCAGAACTTCTATACCGGACAAAAACATGTCACTGCCTATGGGGAGTTTACTTCCAAACAGCCAGATCTGCTGCGTGAGCCTACCCAGACTAGTTCAATAGGCTTGTGTACAGGAATAGAGGACCCTTGTAATCTCTATGGGGTTTTTATTTTTGTGTCCCAACTAATTTACATATACTCATCACCATGGAAATCAAAGTGATCTGTCTTTATATATTCAACTGGTGTCTCTAACGTGTTGAATAAATTGTTTGTCTCAAGATTAATCCTTATCTATAAAAATTGAAGGACAATAGGGTGGAGGGTTTAAAAATGTTAGCAGACCACTGTGTTCTTCGATGTTAAATCCAATTTCAGTAAAACTTACATTCCCACCATCCCGCTATGCTGCTGGATTCACAGTGTAACATGAGTATTTGTACCTGAATAGAACAATGGTTTTGCATTCAAATGCAAAACATACCATTCCAATTACAATGACCACTAAGTGAGAACTAAGGTGCTATCAGCCTTTTCCTTCTCTAAATCACTCACAATACAGGACTGCAAATAACACTGCTGGAGGTAAAATTTTCTGAATAACAAGCTGGATCTACTACCCAACACTGGAATGTACTGGTTTCCTCAATGATCACATAACAACAAAACTATACACTTTACTAAGCAGCCAAAAACAATTATCAAGCCTGCTAGAATTTCACAAGTACTCTCAGATTTCAAGTAGTAAAATAAGTGATATAAAAGCCCATGTCTCCAGATTGTACTGATGAAAGAAAAAAACAAAACATTATCCCACACTCTAAGTAAAAGCACTTTACATCAATTATTTTTTTTGTATTGAGTCTAGTTTTCTCATTTCAGGTTATTTTTTTACATTAGCCTGGTTAATGCATATTGTAAAAGAAGTATTAATATTGTTTTTTTTTGGTAACAAAATAACAGTTAACAAGAGTCATAATAAATACATCCATGACATCCATAAAGTTTTCAACAGATATTATTCAAAACAAGTCTATCGCAAGAACTAGTCTGCTCAAATTACTAAAATATGGCATATGAAGTAATGTTTGGCACAAGAACCTGGGCACAAATATATCCTTTACTAGATGTTTTCTGTTAAGTTTAAAATGCTGCACTTTGAGGAGGTTTGCCCTTACTTCCTATTGCTCTTTCTCACCCAATAGCCAAAAAGAGGGATGGAGTTCTCTTTAAGATTCCCAAACATATAATGAATGTCTTTCATCCTTTAGGGATCCCAAAACTATCACAGAAAAATGTAGACGGTATGTGCAGAAAAAATGTACATCTCACAGTTTGCAAGTGATATGTTTTTTTCTGAATGTAGAGAGGAGTCCTTTGTGGTATTCATAGTCCATGGTTCATTTATATAATAACACAACAGAGTATGAGAATGCCAGAAAAACAAACAAACGTTTTAGAAGTCAAATAATTCATAAATAACCTTCATATCCTGAGCCCTGCATAGGCATGCTTTGGGAACAACAGCCAAACTCTAAATCTACCTAATTGACCTTATTATACAAGGGTTCTTCAAAAAGTTTTCACACTTTTTTGACTCTATTAAAATATAAAAAAGTGCAGAGACTTTTTGAAGACCCCTCGTATGCTCAGAAAAACTAACACAGAATAAGGGGCTTGCAAATTACATAAAGCAAGAGCACAAAGCAAAAAGCCAAGCTAGTAACTTACCAGATACCAAAATGTTCTTATTAGACAAAATGATAAAATTATGTAATATAATATGGATACCACACAGTAATAATAAAATACAAACAAATGCCCAGTTAAAAAGCAAGACAGATGTAATACAGACCATTTACACATGGTGAAGTTTTTCCTAGAGATACAACTATTTAATACAAAAAGTCAATGTATGTTATGAGAAGATAGTTGAGAATGCAGCAACCACAACAATCTCTGTATAAACAACCAAGTTTATATTAGACAGGGGATTTGATTGACTGCTGATTTCACTATTGACAGCTTGGGTGATGACTCTGTCATGTTTATGGCCACCTTAAAGTGAAATTCCACTTTATATAACTTTTCAATCTTGGAAGGCCAGTTACATATACTGCAAGGATGTTTAGCAAACATAATTACATATTCTTAAAGGGTAAGTTCACCTTTACAGAAAAATCTGTAAGGTGAACTTACACAGGACCCTCTTTTCACCTTCCCAGTCCCACTGACTTGAAGCGCAGGGATCTGCTGTATAGCCGCATAGCCGGTCCTGTCACCGGGGAAGAAGATGCATGAATGCCGAGGGGATTTCTAAGCCCCTCGGCAACCTCGGCTATAGCAGGGCTCAGAATGGGAGATCACCGTGCTCCAGGTCAGTGGGACAGGGGGGGTGGGTTTACGGACGGTTTCCTGTGTAAGTTCACCTTACAGATTTTTCTGTAGTGTTGGTCTGTATCCACAACCCTCAGACAACTGGGAAGGGTCTGTAACCTGTTTGCCATCATTCTCTATGCACCAAAACGTATCTACCGGACTGTATTCTGCATACACAGTCCGGCACTAATACTAGGAGCAGGGGTACAAGAGGTACATGTGTGCAGGCTATATGGTACACTGATACTATTCTGTAGATACTTACTGCTGGAAAGGTAGCCCACACCTGCCTTTTGCATATTTCGGGTTTTACAGTAGGACAGTCTACAGAAGGACAATTTCTGACAATTGCTGTAGTAAATCAATCAATTCCCCCATCTGCATGCATCTGCAACAGTATGGATGAAGACATCTACACTAAAAGCTACAGTATTCTAACTAAATTCAAGCTATGTATGGCCAGCCTAACAAAGTTGAAATATCCAGTAATGGGGCCTTAGCAGAGTATAAAGCTGGCTATACATTGATCAAAATTCATCTGATTTAGCAGCGACTGAATGAATTTTGATCAGTGTGTGGCCACCTCTGCTTGGCAGAAGTTGATCATTTGATTGACTTCTATTGAAGGGACATGTTGGAAATTATTCCTTAATCTGCAGCTGCCACTGTTAGAAAAACTCTCCTAGGGAGGGGGAGGATTTCTCCAGCAATCTTGTTTGTGGATGGCTAAATTAAAGGAAAAACTAACCATGTACTGCAAGAAGATAACTCAGCTAAGTCAACAATACTTACATTGTAAACAAACCTTATTAGAATGTTATACTTTGTGCTCATTCTTTTAGCAAATACTATTACAGAATAAGCATTACTAACCCCAAATCAACCTTACACACACTGTTTTACATCTGTTAAAACAAGAAACTACTTCCCTATTATGCTATGTCAAAAGATCTATGTTTTCCCTTTTGTTATAGCTATGACAATCCCTCCCTGCAGCTTCTACATTAACATGTCTGTTGCCTGTCAGACCACTCAAAGATAATGTCATTTATCTCAGGGTGGCACAAGACCAGTCATTAGCCTCAATAAAAGGCCTCAAACAAAGGCCAGATGATGTTTTCCTTTTCAAGGCTTGTATGCTGGCAGGTCACAGTTGTAATGGATGAATGACTAAATTTTAAGTTTGCCTAAAAACCTTCTCAACAGGGAAAAATGTAGAGACACATAACATTTTTATTAGGTGATTTGCCACTTACCAGACCGCAAACCTAAACATTAATTTGCCCATTGAACATTTGACAGGAAGTGTGCCTCATACTCATTGATTGTCATTTTCTGGAGAAATATCATGATAGGCTATGCTATTCAGAAATCAATTAAACTGGAAATTATCCAAATCAAGAAAATCCTCTCATTGATGTGGTGCACATTTTGTAATAACAAAAGTATATGCAATAGCAGAAAAACAGGACATAATAAAAGCCTTGTGTGGCTTAGAATATAGTGGTGAAAATGAAAAACAGATGTAGTGTTTGTAGTAGAATAACATTTACCATCTCTGTATGCAGTTAACATATACACACAGCCAAGACATTTAAGAACAATTGTAGCACAAATCAAGACAACGTTGGACCCATTCCAGTAGGCTAGTAAATTTAGAGGAAAGAAGCTCACAACATGCAAGTTCGTTTTAAACTCTCAGTGACTTTTAAGTCACTGAACATTACTCTCACTGGTGAGTTAGGGAAACATGGGCACAGCCCTTCAGTAATACATCTGTTTTGACCAAACCTGCACCTATTTTTCATTTTAGGCTCCCTTCTACCATGCCAGCAGTCTATACCATAATCTTCTTCTAATGCCCCGTACACACGGTCGGATTTTCCGATGGAAAATGTGTGATAGGACCTTGTTGTCGGAAATTCCGACTGTGTGTATGCTCCATCACACATTTTCCATCAGATTTTCCGACACACAAAGTTTGAGAGCAGGCTATAAAATTTTCCGACAACAAAATCTGTTGTCGGAAATTCCGATCGTGTGCAC
Source organism: Lithobates clamitans (assembly GCA_037952925.1). Classification (NCBI taxonomy): domain Eukaryota; kingdom Metazoa; phylum Chordata; class Amphibia; order Anura; family Ranidae; genus Lithobates; species Lithobates clamitans. The sequence goes on along the minus strand of JBBGZY010000089.1, from coordinate 5,937,420 downwards.
ACAAATCCGATGGACAAAGTGCCATGCATGCTCATAATAAATAAAGAGATGAAAGCTATTGGCCAATGACCCGTTTATAGTCCCGACATACGTGTTTTACGTCACCGCGTTCAGAATGATCGGATTTTCTGACAACTTTGTGTGACCGTGTGTATGCAAGACAAGTTTGAGCCAACATCCGTCGGAAAAAATCCTAGGATTTTGTTGTCGGAATGTCCGAACAAAGTCCGACCGTGTGTACGGGGAATAAGAGGTTTTAGATCCATATGTCTATGGGATCATTTCTGACACCTGAAAGAGCTGTGTAGGTAGCATCTAAACATTGCCTTAACCAAGATTTATGGAAGGAATTTGATGATTTTAGACACAGAGGCAAATGTAATTTATACATATTACTCAACATACCAACCTGTAAAGACTACCCCCTCCTCACATTTTTCTTCCATAGCATCCCAATGTGCATTTTAGGTCAAGAAACAGCCTTGCATATTCCACCCAATTTGTGAACACGTGTGTACTGGTTTAAAGGGTAGAATATAAGATGTACAGGCCCTTAACCATATACAACAAATAAAGTAAAGGGTAATTAAATCTAAGGGCTCCTACGTGTGTCTAAACAGGTCCCAAATCCAGTTACTATGTGATGCACATGCCTGAAAAGTAAACAAAAAACTCAGCAGAATCTTCATTTATTTGTGCCCTCCATGCAATCCCTTCCAGACACTGCAGCTCACAGTGGAAGGGTTTCAGTAATGAAGGTAATGCTGTAAATTCTGAAAACAGTTGACAGAACTAGGTGCAAGACTAGGTGTGGTCAAGTGCTGAGAGACAAAGACAAAACTACAGGCTTGTGAATTATCTTTGAAATTACTGATAGCCATGCCTCCTGCAACAATATTTTGTGGACTTATAATAATTAAGTGCTGGGAAACCATAGTTCTTCTTTACTGTGCATGGGCAATAGACTGGACATTCCCTTTACAACAAAAAAAAATACTTTTTTACTTACAAACAGTCTCTTGTAATGAAGCTAAATGGCAACAACTTAAGCTGTCATGCTTTAGCTAGTATGTCTTTCTGTCACACCATAGAGAAAACCATGATAGACATGCTTATAAGCACTCACAAAGTGTAAGTGATCTGTAAATGAGAATTTATATTATTGAAGTAGGCTGTCTTTTCATTGATTCAAGTTATCCCTAGTTAAATATTATATTTATTTCACACAGCATTTCTAATACCACAACCAATATTTGTTTTTTTACACTTAAAAATATTAATAATATATGAAATAGTTTTTCCTCATAAAAATAATAATAGTAAAAACATAATAATAATAATAATAATAATAATATCAGCTGCACTCGTGATTCAAAAAAGTAAAACTGTATGATTTTGATTTACATAGCTTTTATGAATAAGCCAAATGCTAGGACAACTCAGCTAGGGTCTTCAGTTGGGCTTATTGGTAGACACCCATATTTAGCAGTGCTTTAACTGTTAAATCACTTATGCAGATTTAAGAACTAGCTGCTGTGAAGCTTCAACAGATTTTGCATTTCAATTATACCCAATGACCTCTCTGACCCACTGCTTTAGTTTGAATAAACTACACCTTACGTTAAAATAATTGAAAAGACACACTATAATCAAGACCATCAATTCAGTAAGTAAACTCAACTTGGACTTTCTACAAAGCAAAAGGCAGTTTGCTGGCCTCAATATATAATCCAATAAAATATTAGACTTTGAAATTAAAAAAAAAAGCAAAAATATGCAGTTAAGTCTTTCTTTATCTTGAGTGATAAAATGTTGGAAGCCAGTAAATTCACAAGGACTGCTCAAGATATAATGTTACCTACTGAACTTTGTAACCTAGCTCTTGAGAAACTTTGCTTTGATCAATTGGATATACAAAATCACCGGGTCCAAAGTCAAGCCTTATTGTTAAATCCTTGGCCATTATAAATTCAGGAACACACACCAAACAGGTATCAAAGAGAAAATGAAGTGAGACATTTCCTGAGATGTACAAAGAAACCATAAATTCCAACCATTTGCTACTTAATCCTTCCAAAATCATTGTATCATATTCAGAAATAAAACTGACCACCTTGGGAAAAAGGATTTTTTCTAGGTATTCCTTTCATCATTAATACCTTACATTAAAAACACATATGTTTGAACTAGGTGTGTTAACCCTACAGGCTCACCTAATAAGGCATAAAACAAAGCACAGTACCCCCCCCCCAAATATATATATATATATATATATATATATATATATATATATATATATATATATATATATATATATATATTAATCTGCAACAAAATAGATCTAATTGATCACTATAAGCACAACTTCATCATGACTCTTGGCATGTCTTAACTGGTGCCAGGGGGAGTTTGTCAACCAGAGACAGAGTACATTTGCATCATTCAGTAAAAATGCAAAAATCAAAGTATTGCTACCACATCACCAAAATGTAAGGCCGAATTCACTAAGATATAGTATATGTGCAATTTGTCATGATTTCAGTTATTTTCCGTAATGTGAATGTTATTTTTAGCTCTCATTGGCTGTTACTGTTTAAAATAAAAGTTATGGCAAATAACAAGTGCTATAGAAAATTTAGTCCACGTTGTAAAGTTTTCCAAATAGTTATGAAACGTTTACGAATGCATGAAATGCAAATTTTTTTCAGAAACATAACTTCAATTAACAGTAATACAAAAAATATGGTCCTTGTGGTCGACTTTCTAATCTTCACTTACCTAGTTTGCAGGCTACCAAATTGTAGAAAGAACTCAATTAAGTAACATCTATTTACTTTTACTCATTTGGAATGAATGGAGAAGAAAAACAACCAATTTTGTAGTATTTACCCAATGATCTCTTTTGTAGGGTTCATCCTAGGACCTCTAATGTGTAACATAAATGGCAATCTAACTGTATAAAAGTTACAGTTTTGAGACAAAAAAAATACACAAGGCTTGATTCCTAAAGTGTTAACAGAAAGATAAGTATCTTTACTTTAGCCATGTGATGGTAAAGTTCAAATCTCATTGAAACCAACTGAAATTAAATGTCACTTAATAACTGTCACTTAATAAGTATGTGTTTGAATTGAACCTAATTTTTTCAAATTATGAAGAAGTAAATTGGAGCTACGTCTTACATCAAATGACTTCCTGACATAATGGATAAAATAGATTTTATTACAAGGCACTGTGCATACATCCTAATAAAAATTGTGTAAACTCTGTATATATATAGCAGCCTCCTATTCTAGAATTCCGATTTAGGTTTTAAAAGCACACTTCTCATGAAGGAAATATGGGTACCATCATTGCTAGCCTGCTTCTAAAAATACTTATGTCTGCCTAGTACTCAGATTCACTAAATTTAATATTATCAGAGTTTCTGATCCAAAACAATTATGTAGACTAGAAAAGTCAAATAAAAGTCAGGAATTATCTTTATACTTGTTTTAGTGATTCAAACTATTGAAATGAAAAGGTCAGAATGATGGCCTGGCAACTATCATTTACAGCAGGCAAGATGAGCAGTGGAAGCCTACATGTTTCTCACAATGGTTTCAGTAGAAGAATAAACAGTGCTGTTACGAATATGCAGATTTATACTTTGTGTCAAGGTTAGCCCTTATCTCTAACCACTTTCCCTAGCTGCTGAGGTAGGTAGAGAGAATTGACTTATGGCTGTCACAATAAATGAAAAAGTCTCTGGTATATGGGGTGACACCTTGACTTCACCTTCTCCATGCTGTGTGGGAGGCAAGGTGGCGGAAACCAATGGGGAAATAACTGGGTCTCTGGGACATACTGGAGCAGGGTTTTTGATCACTAAGAGAAATTATCCAAGGCTGTAAATGACAGAAAATTCACAAGTCTCTGATATATGTGGTGACACCCTGACTTTACTTTTTATATACAGTATGAGAGGCAAGACAGCAGAAAACAATGGGGCAAGTAAATGGGTCTCTGGGAAATACCGGGGCATGGTTTTTGATCACTAAGAGAAGTGACACTTGATTGTCACAGAAAATTTAAAAATCTCTGATGTACAGGAAAACATCCTGACTTCACCTGTTCCATACTGTTCGAGAGGCAAGATGGAAACCCCCATTGGGGAAATAACTGGGATCTTTTGGTCATTAATTATGCACTGGTTTGTTTTTTAAAAGCTGAATAGTTCATACATGGCAGCAGTGTCTATTACCACTGACAAAGGGAAGGTTTACTTTCAGAAAACACAATATGTATCAGGATAAACCTAGACATAATAACTTGTATTTTTGTTTATTTAGGGTAAACAGGGTGTTCTACCACTTAATGGACTTTTGTAGCAAATTTTAAATGTTTATTTTATTTTAAAAGACATAATCTACTAATGATCATTAACATGTTTTGTGACTTTCTTAAAATAACAAACAAACACAGCAGAAAAAAGGTTTCTATTTTCTTCTCTAGTCTAGATAGTGCTTCCCATTATCCCTGGTTACTCAGTTCCTAATGATTCTGAAGAGTCAAACAGCCAAGATAAGTTATCACAATAATCTGGCTGGTTCAAAAGGAAATATTTGCTTGAGGCAAGGAAGGGGAAAAAAACACACAGATTCTGATGTGAAGCACAACTTCACCCTTACAAGGCCAGAAAAAGCTATAGCAACTGCTTTGTAATTGAATTCACCGTGGAGTTAATAACTGCAACCATAAAAACACAACAATGGCTAAAAATATACTTCTCACACACATTTTTCTCTGAAGAAGTGTTGTGAAAAGAATTATTAAGAGAAGCAGGGAGACCACAGCATGCTAATCTTTGTTGCCATGACAGCAGCCTTTCAGATACTGAAATGTACAGATTGCCAGCTAAACAAAATTGTAGATTGTGAACATTTGGCTGGAAGATTAAAAGGCTAAAGGGGATATAAAAGGGCAGTACCTCCCACATTCCAGGAAGCCACTAAATCCAATCGAAAAGACCTGACTCCTTAACCAGTGCTATTATAATCACTGGATTAGGGCAATTTATCTGGACTGTTAAGGCTGATTAAGAAACTGCGCATTAGAGATTATTGACAGACAGAATACCTATGGTAAAAGAGCTAACATATAAACAAAAGGGCAACAAATGTATTCAGAGCAGAGGGTGCCTCTGTAAAATGTGATTATTTTCTGGAATCTTTACAGAAACCCTAATAGTATGACACACTCAACTGTGTGCTATTTTTCTGTTAACACATCAAGTGGGGACATGACATAATTATAGTGAGTCATTTCCAAAGCTGCAATCGAAGGCAAACAGCTTCTTATTAACACACACACAAAAAACTGCTTCCAATAAAAAAGAAATACATTATGAAAAGATTAAGAATGGCAATTCCGCTTTTATTTGAAATATGTTCAGTGATTTTGGATGAAGCAAGATTTCTTGTAAATGTTAAACAGTGAATCAAATGATGAACACGGAATACATAATCACCACAGTACTTCAATTCATGAAAGAGGAAAGAGAAAAAAAAAAAGGGAAAAAAAACACACAGGGTTCACAGCCTGTAGAATGCATTTGACCCTTAATTATCAATCAACAAAAGCACTAGTTCCCCAGAGAAACCTTACGCCCTCTGGATAACTGCTAGTAAATAACCTGCCTCAATGAGCAGCAAGAATAGCCATTCTCCATAACCAGTCCTAACATTTGATTTGCTCATGTGCTTTCAGGCTACTTAGCATTCACACAGTTCAAGACAGACTGGTTGAAATCAAAGGAGTGCCTCAAACAGTGCTGTCTTGCATTTCTTGAAATAGCTCTCTAGTTACATCGTTAGAGGGGAAAAAAAAGACATTTTTTCACAGTGCAATACTATCTAATACAGCTCTGCCAATGCAAGAGGATACATGAGACACCTCCCCCACCCCATAGGCAAACAGAGCAGATTATTGTAACCATGTCATCTCTCACTGGTTGTTTATACTCTAGCCTGTTGTGCAAATAGAGCTGGCTGCTACAGGCAATAAGGATTATGGGGGAGGGGTAGCATAGTAGCTACTTTAACACCAGATAAACATAGGGAAACAAAACAAAGCCAAAGAAATGAACTGCCTTGAAAAATAGTGCAAATAAGCAAGATTTTATTTGAAAAGACAAGAAAAGGACACAACCTGCTGAGTGGTTAACAATAAAGACAATAACAGCTTCAAAAAATAAATAAGGGGTCATAGCAAGCATTGACAAAACAAAGATTTGCTATGAGCATGCCAGCGTTTCTCCAACCTCAACATGTGCCTTGCCCTTACATGCCTCCTTTTCTGCCAGTGTAAAAGTTAAACATAGTGATTTTTGTTGGGATCAATATGACAAACCACAATATGAAAGTTTCTTACCTTTTCTGTTTTTAACTTTTTGTTTCGCCTGTGACATTCTTCATCCTCATCTTCCTTTTTTGCCAATGCAGAGGTCCCCATAATCCCTGAATCAACTGAATTCTTGGCCAACTCCCCTTGAAGGCTACTGCCACAGTGGAAAGGACTACCATTTCCTGGGGTCTTGCCACTTCCAAATCCATACAAATGCACAACTGCCTGGGTATTCACTCCACTGTTAGCATGCCCAAGGTCATACAATTTATTAGTGCTGTCCTTTCTTGACTTTCCAGAATCCTTATCCCTTTTGGAGCCTCTAGTGCTTTGGCTTTTTCCTCCAGTCCTTTCCTCTTTAATATTTTTCCCACAAGTAGTATTAGCTGCAAGGCCAACTCCATTGGTGTTGGGGCCCAGTGTGGTACTCATGCCAACTGTCGATGCTACTTCCCCAAGCCGCCCTGCTTCCTGCTGCCGTTTACCAGTGCTGCTACTAATTTCAGGAATCCCATATAAAGATGCAGAAGGCAATGACTTATTAACATCCTTAGAAGCTTTACTCCTTTTCACTTTTGATTTGCTTGTCTCTTTGTGACTGCTCCCTTGGGGCCCCGAGGGCTGCTGCACAGAGACAAATTTGAGACTGTCAACCAATGTAGAGGAGGTAGAATTAACTGGTCCACTAGATGCCAAGCAATGTCCACTGTCCTTGGATGCACAGCCACTGCCTGTTGAGTTGCTCATCTCAAATTTCTGTCTGTCCTTCTCCAAATCAGCATCCAGATCGATAATCAAATTTCCCACACCAATTTCCCAATCATCCCCACTGTCATAGGCATCAACTGCATTCGGATCCACACCTTTACCTATAGTAGAAGTGCTTACTGACATCCTGAACATGAGATTGGTGGTATTACATTCCCATAAACTTGCTTCCAAAGAAAAGTTGACATTTGTCAAATTCCATGGAGATGTGTCACAGTTTTCACGATGATCAAAAAATAAAAGAAAGTTGAAAGAAAATAATAAATCCAATTTATTCCACCGAAATAATAGGTCTTTTGTCCTAAGTACTACAATAACTGTCCAAATGTGACTTTCTGCCGTTGGATTACACCTCCTGTGGGGGGAGGGGAAAGAATCTGGGTTATACATTCACATAAACGAGATATAATGAAGACATAGACATGTGTTTTACAGGACCTTGGATGTAGATTCATAACAGCACAATATTTTTACTTGCAATGAGGTAATAAATAATAAAACATATCCAAATCATTACATGATGTAACAGGACCTTGCAGCAAAATGTATCAACTAAATTGCTTAAATGCCTGAGAACAGTCATGAGAGAGAGAAAAAAAATCAAATTGCAGCAGGATCAGGCAGCAGAGAGTTGATAAGTGTGTTAAATATAGTATTACTGACTGCACAGGAAACTGATTAAGACATACACTTTAAGTGATCTGCACCAAGGTGGCCTCGGTGACCGCAAACAAGGCAGGTTTTGACAAAGATGAGTTAAAGGGATTTTTGCAGGGACAAACAATATGCAAGCATCAAAGGGATTATTACAAACAGAGGCAAATGACTTACCTTATTACTCCTGTTTTGTCATTTTTTCCCCTTAATAAGGCCACCAGGATAGAATCCGACAAAGCATACAATCAGTATAAGCTGCCCTCATTTTATTTAAACACCGCTGATGAGCCAGAAGACAGCAAGTCATGTATCCCAACCAGAGGGCAATCATTTAATTCACAAGATCCCTTCTCAAGAAAACATCAGTTTTTTTCCCCTTCTATATTCCTCTTTTGCCAGTCTTCTCTCCTTTTCAGTTTTTACATATCGAATTTAAAGTGAAGACAAAAACACTAGTGGAAATGGTCTCAAAATTTCAACCATTAAAAAAAAAAAAAAAAAAAAATCAATGACATGCCAAAAAAAAAATGCATGGGATAAAAAAAAAGTTGTGGGTTTTATTTCCTTGCCACCACTTCAATCACGTCTTTCCTTTAAACAGAGATTTCACAGCCATCCTGATCAGTTAAGTAATGATCCCTATGAACAAACCTACAGGCGTCCGCTTGTAACAAGACAGAATGTGCTAACATCGGGATAAATTAGTGAAAGGGAGAGAGAGGGGGTGAAGAAAGAGAGAGAGAGAGAGACAGAGAGAGAGAGAGAGAGAGAGAGAGAGAGAGAGAAAAAAAAAGAGGGACTGAAACTCTGGTCTGGATTCAGCTCCCTGCTTACTCAGGAAGTGGCATTTCCCACACCCTCCCCCAACCACCAGTTTTCCTGACAAATCTGCTTTCTTGAACAACACATGAAGAGCAAAAGTAGGAGGGGGTGCTGCCTGGAACAGTGATGGATCTGAGATCTGATAAACCTATTATCAAAACATTTTTAAGTGTGATGTTCAGTCTTCAGAGGGAGGTGAACCTTATCCTCTGTGCACTATAATTTGTTTGTGCTGCTTCAGCAAGTCATGGTGGGATTTAACTGTTTCTATTCAAACTGCAGAACTGACACTCCGATCAGTACTTGTAAAAATAAATACATAATAATTATAAATATCTTTTGATCTCAGGGCGACCCTACTTCATTTCATTTTCCCCTTTTCTCTTTATCTGTGCCAGTGAAAATGATCTCTGTGCATGCTCAGTATTTTTAATTAGCTGACATTCTCGCTTAAAAAGCTGTAATGAATTGCTGATGGATTGGAAGCCTAGAGTGGTTTGTTAGAAATGGAAGAGGAGAGGGCAGTGTGGGGGGATGGGCAGCTAGCAACAAGCAGCCAGCTGAAAGCTACAGCAGCTATTTTGTTGCGGCTCAAGCTTTTACATCACGTGAGGATCAAGGGCTCAACTGCTTGTCGTGATGTGAAAACACAAAGTGGGTGACAGGCAATATCAGGAAAATGCTCATCCCTCTCTCTCTAACACAAGCCTCTTTAGGTTGTGCTGCTCTCCCTTCCTCCCCTGCCATAACTATTACTCATGAATGTGAAACAGTTCTCTCTGCAGCTGTACATCTGTGTCTCAGGGAGAAAAAAAAAATGAGGCAACGTGCTATGCATGCATACGAGGTGTGTGTCTCAGCGTAATATATCTCTTTCTATATACAGTATATATGTATAGATATATATAGATATATATCTATATATATATTTATAAGATCTCAATGCCAAATGTTTCCTATATTCTACATGGGTTAACAGAGCTAATCTTAGGAAATAAAGGAGAATAGATGCACAATAAAGATTTAAGCATTGTAAAATATGCCGTATGAACAAGCCATCTTTTTTTTTCTTCCTAAATGTTAATCACAAGTTATCTCTATTTAAGGATGATATTAATGGCCCTGGGGTTTTACAGGATCATAGATATCTCAAAGCTAAACATTTCTCTCTCCCACACATGTTAATAAGCTGATTTTTAGGAAAGGGAGAAAAAAAGATCAACATAAAGATTTAAGGCATCTTTATTTAAATATAATAACCGCAAGTTATCTCTTTGTTTTATAGGCTTCCACTGTGAGAGCGGAGATGGAAAACTAAAATTCTGATCTATATGCAGTGTGGGTGCGTTGAGCTGGCAGCACACCCAGCCAGCAATAAGCTGCTACACATTCAGCACTTTCTGCCTTGTGCACAGCTTGGTATTAGATTTAGGTCTATATTAGTGGACAGTTTAATATTATGCCCCTTACACGCGGTCGGATTTTCCGACGGAAAATGTGTGATAGGACCTTGTTGTCGGAAATTCCGACCGTGTGTAGGCTCCATCACACATTTTCCATCGGATTTTCCGACACACAAAGTTTGAGAGCAGGCTATAAAATTTTCCGACAACAAAATCCGTTGTCGGAAATTCCGATCGTGTGTACACAAATCCGATGGACAAAGTGCCATGCATGCTCAGAATAAATAAAGAGATGAAAGCTATTGGCCACTGCCCCGTTTATAGTCCCGATGTACGCGTTTAGAACGATCGGATTTTCCGACAAGTTTGTGTGACCGTGTGTATGGAAGACAAGTTTGAGCCAACATCCGTCGGAAAAAAAATCTAGGATTTTGTTGTCGGAATGTCCGAACAAAGTCCGACCGTGTATACGGGGCATTAGAATTAGGTTTATATCAGTATACAGTTTAGTATTAGGTTTTGGTCTGTATTTGTGGACAGTATAGTATTAGATATAGGTCTATATTAGTTGACAGTTCAGTATCAATGTAAGTCTATAGTGGGGGATAGTTTAGTATTAGATTTAGGTTTATATTAGTATAGAGTTTAGCATTCTATTTAGGTCTAGATTAGTGAACTGTTTTGTGTTACATTAGTGGACAGCTTAGTATTTTTGTAGGTCTATATTAGTATTACATTTATGTTGATATTGGTTTTACAGTTTAGTATTATATTTAGATCTACATCAGTAAACACTTTAGTATTATATTATATTGAGGTCTATTATACTTGGCAGTTTAGTATTTTGTTTGGGTCTATATTAGTGGACAGTATAGTAATCTATTTAGGTATACAGGTACCTCTCACTTAACGACCAGGTTCTGTTCCAAGGACCAGGTCGTTAAACTAATTGGTCGTTAAATGAGGTGCCACAAGTAATTCATATTTTAAGCATTCTTAACTACTGTACTGTACTGTAGTGTGGAAAAAAAGATCTAAAACACAAAACTCCAGCTCAATAACGTTGTTTTAATTTGCATAAGTACAGAACACAAACAAAAATTCTGTACTGTACAATACAATTATGGATAGCGCGTCGTTCGGATTGGGGAGAACTGGTCATAAGTCTGAGTGGTCGTGAAACAGGTATATCATTAAACGAGGGGTATCTGTATATTGATGGACATCTTAGTGCTCTATTTGGGTCTATATTGTGGACAGTTTAGTATTATATTTAAGTTGATAATAATGAATAGTTTACTATTATCTTAGTGAACAGTACAGTATTATATGTAGGTGTATATTAGTGGGCAGCTTGGTATTATATGTAGATCTGTATTAGTGGAGAGCTTTGTATTCTATTATGTCTATCTTATTGAACAGTTTAGTAATATAATAGTGGACAGCTTAGTATTCTGTATATGCCTATATTAGTGAACAGTTTTGTATTATATTAATGGTCAGTTTAGTATTCTATTCATGTCTATATTAGTGGACAGTTTAGTAATATAGTAGTGGACAGTTTCGTGTTCTATTTAGGTGTATGTTAGTGAACAGTTTAGTATTATACTAGTGGAGAGTTTAGTTTTGTTTGTAGGTCTATATTAGTGGACAGCTTAGTATTCAGTTTAGGTCTATATTAGCGGTGTGGAGTTTGTTTCTGTATAAAATGCCCTGAGTGTTCCATTGATGCTATGCTGCACACTCACTCTTTCATTCCTCATGGCTTAGGCTGATCTAGAACAAACAGCTTCATAGTTCTTTTTACAGTTCAGAATCACTCATTTGACACAGTGTTGCACACATCTGTACTTACGATCTGAATAGGATCAAGATGACTTTTGCTTCTAATTGCATCAATGTTTTATGTTGCTGCCGAGGGCTTTTTTATACACACCTATTTTGTTTTCATGTTTCTTCCACTGGTACATTACTTGTACAGAAAAGTTACACAATGCTTCCTTCTTAATGATCAATAACACAGCTCACTAGGCGAGCAGCAGAACTGCCTGAAAAAGAGAGAAAAAAGCATGACACAGTCTTTCTACCTGAAAGGACTTTTCTTTGTTCCTAATGCCCTTTCTCAGGCAGCCAATCAAAGTGGAGCATTTGTGGAACTAGGCTCACTGATTGGCTCTGTGTTTCTTTAGCCTTAGTGGGGGAAGGCAAAAGAGAGCGTTGTGTGTATATACATATAACAAACACTCATGTAAAAGGAGAAGCCAGCAAGCAGTTACGCAGCAGGCTGCAGGGAAAAAAAATTACCCTAGCAATAAACACATGTTCCTAACTGAATTATGAGCAGTGTAAAATGCAAACCTGCTCAGCACAAAGAAATTGCCTGTCAGAATACAGCTCTGAGCACAGTCCTGACTGTGAAAAATGAATATGGTGCCAGAAAACATGTGCAATTACTGTATGTTTGGCATCCAGTCTGCCTACAAATAGAGCAAACAGTTTATGTGTATTTGCTAAAGGGTGACTGCAAGTATACAGTAAATAAAGGATGTTAAATTAATACATACAAATTACATTGATGTTAAAATGTAATGCTTTTAGGACACGGGGTATGAAAACTTGGCAGGCTTTTTTTAATATTGCTCCCAAACCTATTTTTTAAATATGGAAATCTATGTCATATTTGCACTCTGACGTCATAAATCATGGCCATTGTACAAGTAAAACAGCTGTATATACCATGCAATTAAAACCTAAAAATAATCTAGATTTTCATATATACACAGTGAAGACAACCCATTTTACATTTGATTTATTAGAATTGTTTTGTGTAAAATAAATTTATTATAGGAAAAAAATGGTTTTATTGATCCCTACAGACACACAAAATCCCAGCTTTAAATTTAAAAACACTCAGCAGATGTAAAAATAAAAAAGAGCTCTGACTGCTATACTCACCACCTCTCCAGCACTGTCATTCGCAGGCTAACCGTTCTGTAATCCGGTACAGGCCTTTTAGGTTGAGTCACCCAGCATCATACAAACAACTTCCTTTAAGTCCGCAGTGTCATGGACATGCTCCCTGTTGTATCACAATGCATGCCTGCCAGAGCTTACAGTACCCCTGAGTTGTGTGGCAGTCACATGTGAATGCCACGCTATCCATGAGTAAAGACTGTCACCAGACATGCCAGCATCCTAAAGTCTGTAGAAAAAGGGTATATATAACTGAATTTAAAAAAGAAAAAGTTGTAGGGGTGTAAAAAAATTCTGGAGTTAAGCTAGGTACACACCATTATATTTTTTCTTTTCAACCAGTGGTTGGATGAAAATACAAATCTAACAGATTCCTATATCCACATTCTGACAGCAAGGACTCCCCACTGTCAGAATACACTGTTCAGCACGTGAGCTGATTGGCTGCAAGTCACTGAAAAAAGCAAGTTTTCCAGTAGGTTCATTCAACAGGAACCAATCTAAGGAAGCCAGTTCTAATAATTGGCTCCTTTCAAATATGGAGGGCTACACACAGATCAAAATTCATCCAGTCAATGCTGAACTGGCTAAATTTCAATCCGTGTGTACCCAGTTTCAGGTTTTAACATCAATAGACATTTACAATAGACTGAACAACAATCACTATGTATATAAGTGGGTCGGTCATTCTGGGGGGGGGATAATTGATCAGCATTGTTTGTTCAAAACAGAGGCTGGAGATCAATTGTCTGCTAAGTCTCCTTTAAAAGAGCTTTCAAGAGCTTTGTAGTTGGATTGTCTTTTCACATCCAACAACCATCTTGTGGTTATGGCCTGTTTTACTACAGACAAGATTGTGAAACAATGTAAAAATTACATAAGCAATATTCATAAACATAATTTTATCACACCAAAGTTGTATGCCTTTTTAGCTTGTAATGAAGGAAAGTAAACTCATTTAATAGATCAATATACACATGAATAATTAAACAAATACGGTGCAATTATAGACATCTTGTCAGTAACCTACTAGTTTTTTGTAATCTACTAAAGCCAGAGGCAGGTAAGTATCTTACATCTCATTAGAAGTACAGTATATCTTCAGAAACCTGTTTTGCAAGTTTTAATCTAATTGGTGACTCTACTTTTTAGTGTTGATTTTTTTTTTTTTGTATTTGAGAGACAAAAGGCAAAATACAATAAGCCTGTAATGTATGTATATGACAATTCCTCACATTAATGTAAAAAGGGACTGAGGCAGTCTGTTGTACTAAAAAAATGTCCAGATTACAAACTGAAGTGCTGGAGTGAGCCTTCATTTAATCAAATGGAATAGTTCTGACCATGTCAGCATAATCATTTGAAGCAATATAACTACAACAATTTAAAGTAGATCTTGCAGTAAAATGCAAGGTCCTGCTTATTAAGCTCTAACGAGCAGGGCCCTCTGATCCCTCCCGTATCGATTTGTATTGTAAGTGTACTGTTTGCCTCATGTTGTAAAGCACTGCGAAACACAGTTGGTGCTATATAAATCCTGTATGATAATAATATGTAAGGAAAAAGTTGGAATTTACACCCACTTAACCTTTGTCTTCTGCTTGTAGCACCTAGACAAGATGCTGTAATTCTTTCTGGGATTTCTTGGATTAATCCTGAGGATTCCAAATCTCATGTGAAGATGATTTTGCTCTTGGCTGGAGTGTCTTCTCCTGAAATTTGGGATTATTGTTCCACTTAGTAATGTTACTGAAATGATAGTGATGTCATGCTCTGCAGTGCAAAGCCAAGGATTAGGTACAGTAAGTAGGGATGGGCGATACGACCCCCTATTTGATTCGCACCAGAACTTTTGAAACATTGCGAAAGTTCGGAACCGAATAACGAACCCCATTGAAGTCTATGGGATGCAAAGGTGAAAGACCAAAAGTGCCTATTTTGAAGGCTTATGTGCAAATAATTTGGCATAAAATGGTTATGGGGTCCAGGTACTGCCCTGGGAGACATGTATCAATGAAAAAAAAGTTTGTAAAAAATATCATTTTTAAATGAGCAATTATTTATTGATGCTTAAAGTGAAAGCATAAAAATGAAAAATGCCTTTCAATATAGTGCCCGGGGGTCCCCTTAGTATACCTGTAAAGTGGCACATCTGTACTGTGCATAGAAGCTGCTGCAGCAATAATTGAATTCATAAAGCCAAAAAAATTTAATTTTCCCTGCAAGCTATTTTTATTTTGTAAGCAACGGATTGTGGAGCCAGTCTGTATGATGAGGTTACAATGTAGTGCACTGGGAACAAGATTAGAGATTTTTTGAATAAATCCTTGTGTCTCTTCCACAGACTTTGGACAGCAGTAACAGGTGTGGAAAAATTGGTCTTTGGGTGTCGGTGGTGCCTTCACACCGTAACCTTATAGAGGTACTCTTGATGAAAGCAAGAGTTGGCCTTGCTGTCAAAAATTGCAATGTTATGCACTTGTCAAACAGGTGCGGGAAAATTGGTCTTTGGGTGTCGGTGGCACCTTCACACCATAACCCCATTGAGGTATTTTTGATGAAAGCAAGAATTTCCCTTGCTGTCAAAAATTACAATTGTATGCACTTGTCAAACAGGTGTGGAAAAATTGATCTTTGGGTGTCGGTGGCGCTTTTACACTGTAACCCTATAGAGGCGCTCTTGATGAAAACAAGAATTGGCCTTGCTGTCAAAAATTGCAATGATATGCACTTGCCAAATAGGTGCTGAAAAACTGGTCTTTGGGTGTCAGTGGCGTCTTTACACCGTAACCCTATTGAGGTACTCTTGATTAAAGCAAAAATTGGCCTTGCTGTCAAAAATGTAATTGAAACGCACCTGTCAAACAGGTGTGGAAAAAATTGTCTTTGGGTGTCATTGGCACCTTCACATCATAACCCTATAGAGGTGCTCTTGATGAAAGCAAGAATTGTCTTGCTGTCAAAAATTGCAATGATATGCACTTGTCAAACAGGTGCCAAAAAATTGGTTTTTCTTTGGGTGTTAATTGTCCCCATGAAACCTACACCAAAAAAAATCTTCCAGATGAAATCAACACCCACAATGCTAGGCAGCATAGAAGTCCTGCAGAGATTCCACATCCCAAAAACAGTTAATCAGCAACCTCAGCATCAGGGGTTTCATAGCTGCTGGTAACCCAGGACTAGGGATGAGCCGAACACCCCCCGGTTCGGTTCGCACCAGAACCTGCGAACGGACCGAAAGTTTGCACGAACGTTAGAACCCCATTGACGTCTATGGGACTCGAACGTTCGAAATCAAAAGTGCTAATTTTAAAGGCTAATTGGCATGGTATTGTCCTAAAAAGGGTTTGGGGACCCGGGTCCTACCCCAGGGGACATGTATCAATGCAAAAAAAACTTTTAAAAATGGCCGTTTTTTCGGGAGCAGTGATTTTAATGATGCTTAAAGTAAAAAAAGAAAAGTGAAATATTCCTTTAAATATCATACCTGGGGGGTGTCTATAGTATGCCTGTAAAGTGACGCGTGTTTCCCGTGTTTAGAACAGTCCCTGCACCAAATGTCATTTTTAAAGGAAAAAATCTCATTTAAAACTGCTTGCGGGTTTAATGTAATGTCAGGTCCTGGTAATATGGATGAAAATCAGTGAGACAAACGGCATGGGTACCCCCCAGTCCATTACCAGGCCCTTTGGGTCTTGTATGGATATTAAGGGGAACCTCGCACCCAAATTAAAATAAGGAAAGGTGTGGGGCCACCAGGCCCTATATACTCTGAACAGCAGTATACAGATGGTGCAAACAAGACAGGGACTGTAGGTTTGTTGTTAAGTAGAATCTCTTTGTAATTTTGAACGGGTACATTTTTAACGTGTTTAGCTCCAGCCAAAAAATCTTTTTTAAGCTTTTTGGAAAACATAGGGAAGGGTTATCACCCCTGTGACATTTGTTTTGCTGTCTTTCCTCCTCTTCAGAAGATTTCACCTCACTTTTTGTCCCAATGAAAAATGTTTTTTGAAAATTTGGGTTTTTTTGTGGAACAAGGATTGGAAAGCATCAGTGGAAAGAAGAAATGTTTTTCCCAAATTAACTCTTACAGGAGAGAATTTCCCTTCCTAGGGGTAGATTTCATCTCACTTCCTGTTGTCTCCTTCCGTTTGCAAGTTAGATGTTTGAAAGTAGGGTCCTGCCCTATATACTCAGCAGAAATTTGGGCCTTAGGTGTTGCTGTGGCCACTGCTGTGAAATATTAGATCAAGAATTGTAATTACATGCCCCTGTTGAACAGGAGCTGAAAAATTAGGCCTTAGGCACTGGTGCTGGTGCCACAACACTGCAACCCCTCACAGACACTCTAGTTGGAACGCAGGAACGAGTTCTGCTGCAAAATATTGCATCAAAAATTGTAATTACATGCCCCTGTTAAACAAGGGCTGAAAAATTGGGCCTTAGGCACTGGTGCTGGTGCCACAACACTGCAACCCCTCACAGACACTCTATTTGGAACGCAAGAACGAGCCCTGCTGCAAAGTATTGCATCAAAAATTGTAATTACACACCCCTGTTAGACAGGGGCAGAAAAATTGGGCCTTAGGCACTGGTGCTGGTGCCACAACACTGCAACCCCTCACAGACACTCTAGTTGGAATGCAGGAACGAGCCCTGCTGCAAAGTATTGCATCAAAAATTGTAATTACACGCCCCTGTTAAACAGGGGCAGAAAAAATGGGCCTTAGGCACTGGTGCTGGTGCCACAACACTGCAACATCTCACAGACACTCTAGTTGGAACGCAGGAACGAGCCCTGCTGCAAAGTATTGCATCAAAAACTGTAATTACACGCCCCTGTTAAACAGGGGCAGAAAAAATGGGCCTTAGGCACTGGTGCTGGTGCCACAACACTGCAACCCCTCACAGACACTCTAGTTGGTATGCAGGAACAAGCCCTGCTGCAAAGTATTACATCAAAAATTGTAATTACACGCCCCTGTTAAACAGGGGCTGAAAAATTGTGATGATTGAGGAGGAAGAGGATAATTACTCAGGGATAGTCACTCAGCATCAGCATAGGCAGTCTTTGAAGGGATCTGAGATTTCAAAAAAAATTATTCGGTTACATCAGCATCAGGTGCTTGGTAGCTGGTGGTGAGCCAAGACTGATTCATTTTTATGAAGGTCAGTCGATCGACCGAGTCGGTGGACAGACGCACCCTGTGATCGGTTACCACGCCTCCAGCAGCACTGAATGTGCGTTCCGAAAGAACGCTGGATGCAGGACAGGCCAGTAGCTCAATTGCATACTGTGCAAGCTCTGGCCAGTGATCCATCCTCAAGACCCAGTAACCCAGAGGATTTTCGGTGGGAAAGGTGTCCAAGTCTGATCTTGCCCCTAGGTATTCCTGCACCATGTAAAACAGACGCTGGCGATGGTTGCTGGAACCGATCATACCTTGGGGCTGCGGACCAAAAAATTGTCTGAACGCATCGGTCAGACGGCCACCTTCTCCACCGCTCCTTCTTTGACTGACCGAAGCCTCAGCAACACGTTGTCCAGAAACAGGAGTTTGTAACCTCCCAGTCTCTGGGATTGCGTTGCACAGACCTTTCTGCAAGGCCTCCCGAAGATGTTTCATCCTCTGCTCCCTCTGCGATGGCAAGATAAGGTCTGCAACCTTACCCTTGTAACATGGATCAAGGAGGGTTGCCAGTCAGTATTAGTCCTTCTCCTTGATACCACGAATACGAGGATCCTTACGCAGGCTTTGCAGGATCAGGGAGGCCATGCAGCGTAGGTTTGCTGAGGCATTCAGTCCGGAGTCCTCTGGGTCACTAAGGACAACATGGTCCGCAGCCACCTCCTCCCAGCCACGTACAAGTCCATGTGTTTCTTGGGACTGATCCCTTAAAGACTGCTGCTGATGCTGAGTGCTAGGCTCCACCTCCATACTGACACAATCTTCCTCCTCCTCCTCCTCCTCCTCGTCCTCTTCCTGTGTGATCGGCGGGCACGCAGAAACACTGTCTGGATAAAGGGGGCCTTGAGAGCTAAGGAAGTCCTCCTCTTCCTGCCTCTGTTCTGCCTCAAGTGCCCTGTCCATTATTCCACGCAGCGTGTGCTCCAACAGGGGGACAAGGGGGACAGTGTCACTGATGCATGCACTGTCACTGCTCACCATCCTCGTGGCCTCCTCAAATGGTGACAGGACAGTGCATGCATCCATGATCATGGCCCACTGGCGTGGGGAAAAAAAAAACAAGCTCCCCTGACCCTGTCCTGGTGCCATAGTCGCACAGGTACTCATTGATGGCCCTCTGCTGCGTGTGCAGGCGCTGCAGCATGGCCAACGTTGAGTTCCACCTGGTGGGCATGTCACAGATTAGGCGGTTCTTGGGCAGGTTAAACTCCTTTTGGAGGTCCGTCAGCCGAGCACTGGCATTATATGACTGGCGGAAATGCACACAGACTTTCCTGGCCTGCCTCAGGACATCCTGTAAGCCCGGGTACCTGCCCAAGAACCGCTGCACCACCAAGTTAAGGACGTGAGCCAAACAGGGCACATGGGTCATTTGTCCCTGTCGGATGGGCAGAGAGGAGGTTAGTGCCATTGTCGCAAACCACCATTCCTGCCTTAAGTTGGCGTGGCGTCAACCACCTCTGAACCTGCCCCTGCAGAGCTGACAGAACCTCTGCCCCAGTGTGGCTCCTGTCCCCCAAGCACACCAGCTCAAGCACCGCATGGCATCTTTTGGCCTGCGTACTTGCGTAGCCCCTTGAACGACTACGGAGCACCGCTGGTTCCGAGGAAGAGGCCATGGAGGAAGAAGAAGAGGAGGGGGTGGAGGAGAGAGGTGTGTCACAATCATTAGCATTTTGGAGGCGTGGTGGCGGAAAAACCTCCAACACTACTGCACCTTGTCCTGCATCCTTCCCAGCTGCCAGCAGAGTCACCCAATGCACCGTGAAACTTAGGTAACGTCCCTGTCCATGCCTGCTGGACCATGAGTCAGCGGTAATATGCACCTTACCGCTGACCGCCCTGTCCAGCGAGGCATGGACATTGCTTTCCACATGCCGGTAGAGAGCCGGAATCGCCTTCCGTGAGAAAAAGTGGCGTTTGGGTACCTGCCACTGAGGAACCGCACATTCCACAAACTCACGGAAGGGGGCAGAGTCTACTGAAAAGGCAGCAGTTGAAGTGCTAGAAATTTTGCCAAGCTATGCAAAGTTCATTATATATATATATATACTTCATTTTATATATATATATATATACATGTATTGTGGTTTTTAATCATCTTTTGTTGTTATGTATTTTCTAATAAAATAATCTTTTATAGAATATTTGTTTAGTCGTGCCTAAAAAGTCCAAAAGTCCCCCCTGCTTGTTTTTTGAATTTTGCCAAGCTAGCATTCAACCGCTGGGCATGTGGATGGCTGGGAGCAAACTTCTTTCGGCGGTGCAGCAGCTGGGGCAGGGAAATTTGCCTGGTACAATCTGACGTCGGTGTACCAATAGCAGATTGCCCGCAAGTACTTGGCTCTGACACACCTAATTCTACACCTTCATTCCTCTCAGTGCAGGTCTCAGAGAGGACTGAAGGTCTAGTGGGGTTGGAGATCTTAGCTGATGAGGAGCAAGGAGAGGTCCTCTTTGTTCTTTGGTGTGGGTCTTTTAGATACGCTTGCCAACGAACTGCATGGCAAGTCAACATATGTCTGGTCAAGCATGTGGTACCCAAGCGGGAGATGTTTTGGCCACGTGAGATACTCTTGAGACATATGTTGCAAATAGCAGCGGTGCGATCTGATGCACTCATCTCAAAAAAGGCCCACACCAAAGAACTTTTTGAATAACGCGCAGAGACTGCAGCGCCCTGCACATGTGGAGCTTTGGGGTGTGATGCAGTCAATGTGCTGCTCTTAGGCTGGCGCCTGGAGGGCATCCTGCCTCGTTGGTGATGTGCCGCCTCCTCCTCCTCCTCCTCCTCTCTCCTATCAGGCACCCACGTTGAGTCAGTGACCTCATCATCCCCTCCCTCCTCATCACTGTAGCAAACCTGGCAGTATGCTGCAGCAGGGGGAGCATGACTGCCAGATTGCTGTCCTTCTTGGGCACCCCCTCTGTCCGTGCTCATGTTACTGCCTTAATCGAGCTCAGTATCATCATCAGAGCCTTCCAAACGCTGGGCATCCTCCTGGAGCATGTACCCAACACTGTGGTCAAACAGTTCGAGGGACTCCTTAGGAGGACATGGTGGGGCTAGGGAAGGAGTCACTGATGACATTGAGCCGAGGGAAGAGGCCGCTGCTTTGCCAGACAAAGTACCCTGGGCATGGGTGAGAGAGGATGAGGAGGATGAGGACGGCTTGGTCATCCACTCGACCAAGTCTTCCGCATGTTGCGGCTCAACATGGCCAGCTGCCGAAAAAAAGGCCAAGCGTGTCCCATGGCCACGTGCTGATGAGGAAGCACCGTCTCCATGACCAGCACTAGACACAGAGCCTGCTTGCCCTCTCTTATTGGCTTGTGACTGTCTGCCTCTCCTTCTTGGCCTTCCAGACATACTAATGGCCTGTAGCTGCACTAAGCTGGGATATATATATATATATATATATGTACTATATGTACTGCATATATATATATATATATATGTATATATATATATATATGTACTATATGTACTGCATATATATATATATATATATGTATATATATATATATATATATATATGTACGGATCTAGCTGAACACTGTGAGCAGGACGCACCCCACTAACTTGTAGGTTTAGCAGAACACTGTGAGCAGGACGCACTGCACTAACTGTAAATAGTCTAGCTGCCTGACTGTGGTACTAATAGGATCAAAAGAACACCAGCAATTTTCTTCAGGTAGCTTTATATACTGTAACAAGACAAGCCTGCCTGTCAGTAGGAAGATAACAGGAACGGATCTAGCTGAACACTGTGAGCAGGACGCACTGCACTAAATGTAAATAGTCTAGCTGCCTGACTGTGGTACTAAGAGGATCAAAAGAACACCAGTAATTTTGTTCAAAATACTGTAACAAGACAAGCCTGCCTGTCAGTGAGAAGATAACAGGAACGGATCTAGCTGAGCACTGTGAGCAGGACGCACTGCACTAACTGTAAATAGTCTAGCTGCCTGGCTGTGGTACTAATAGGATCCAAAGAACATCAGCAATTTTCTTCAGGTAGCTGTATTTATTGTAACAAGACAAGCCTGCCTGTCAGTAAGAAGATAACAGAAACGGATCTAGCTGAACACTGTGAGCAGGACGCACCCCACTAGTTTGTAGGTTTAGCTGAACACTGTGAGGTGGATGCACCCCACTAACTTGTAGGTTTAGCTGAACACTGTGAGCAGGACGCACCCCACTAACTTGTAGGTTTAGCTGAACACTGTGAGCAGGACGCACCCCACTAACTTGTAGGTTTAGCAGAACACTGTGAGCAGGACGCACTGCACTAACTGTAAATAGTCTAGCTGCCTGACTGTGGTACTAATAGGATCAAAAGAACACCAGCAATTTTCTTCAGGTAGCTTTATATACTGTAACAAGACAAGCCTGCCTGTCAGTAAGAAGATAACAGGAACGGATCTAGCTGAATACTGTGAGCAGAACGCACTGCACTAACTGTAAATAGTCTAGCTGCCTGACTTTGGTACTAATAGGATCAAAAGAACACCAGTAATTTTCTTCAGGTAGCTGTAAATACTGTAACAAGACAAGCCTGCCTGTCAGTAAGAAGATAACAGGAACGGATCTAGCTGAACACTGTGAGCAGGACGCACTGCACTAAATGTAAATAGTCTAGCTGCCTGACTGTGGTACTAATAGGATCAAAAGAATACCAGTAATTTTCTTCAGGTAGCTTTATATACTGTAACAAGACAAGCCTGCCTGTCAGTAGGAAGATAACAGGAACGGATCTAGCTGAACACTGTGAGCAGGACGCACTGCACTAAATGTAAATAGTCTAGCTGCCTGACTGTGGTACTAATAGGATCGAAAGAACACCAGCAATTTTCTTCAGGTAGCTTTATATACTGTAACATGACAAGCCTGCCTGTCAGTAGGAAGATAACAGGAACGGATCTAGCTGAACACTGTGAGCAGGACGCACTGCACTAAATGTAAATAGTCTAGCTGCCTGACTGTGGTACTAATAGGATCAAAAGAACACCAGTAATTTTCCTCAAAATACTGTAACAAGACAAGCCTGCCTGTCAGTAAGAAGATAACAGGAACGGATCTAGCTGAACACTGTGAGCAGGACGCACTGCACTAACTGTAAATAGTCTAGCTGCCTGACTGTGGTACTAATAGGATCAAAAGAACACCAGCAATTTTCTTCAGGTAGCTGTATTTATTGTAACAAGACAAGCCTGCCTGTCAGTAAGAAGATAACAGAAATGGATCTAGCTGACCACTGTGAGCAGGACGCACCCCACTAGCTTGTAGGTTTAGCTGAACACTGTGAGGTGGATGCACCCCACTAACGTGTAGGTTTAGCTGAACACTGTGAGCAGGACGCACCCCACTAACTTGTAGGTTTAGCTAAACACTGTGAGCAGGACGCACCCCACTAACTTGTAGGTTTAGCAGAACACTGTGAGCAGGACGCACTGCACTAACTGTAAATAGTCTAGCTGCCTGACTGTGGTACTAATAGGATCAAAAGAACACCAGCAATTTTCTTCAGGTAGCTTTATATACTGTAACAAGACAAGCCTGCCTGTCAGTAAGAAGATAACAGGAACGGATCTAGCTGAACACTGTGAGCAGGACACACTGCACTAAATGTAGATAGTCTAGCTGCCTGACTGTGGTACTAATAGGATCAAAAGAACACCAGTAATTTTCTTCAAAATACTGTAACAAGACAAGCCTGCCTGTCAGTAGGAAGATAACCGGAACGGATCTAGCTGAACACTGTGAGCAGGACGCACTGCACTAAATGTAAATAGTCTAGAAGATAACAGGAATGGATCTAGCTAAACTGAATACAGTGTATATATATATATGCAACACCTGGGATGCATATATATACACAATACACTTTAAGTGCAGCTAACTGACTGACTGTCCTGCCTAATCTAGCTAACTCAAATGAAATGACACTGTCTCTCTCTCTCTCTATTTCTCAGCACACCGGAACACACTGCACAGGGCCACCGTGCAGGCGGCCTTATATAGTGTGGGGCGTGTACTAAATCCCCTGAGCCATAATTGGCCAAAGCCTCCTTGGCTTTGGCCAATTACGGTTCTCTGTTAAGGCGGCGCTGTGATTGGCCAAGCATGCGGGTCATAGTGCATGCTTGGCCAATCATCAGCAAGCAATGCACTGCGATGCCGCAGTGAATTATGGGCCGTGACGCACCACACGAATTTGGCGCGAACGGCCCATATCATTCGCAATTCGGCGAACGACCGAACAGCCGATGTTCGAGTCGAACATGGGTTCGACTTGAACACGAAGCTCATCCCTACCCAGGACTGATTAATTTTGATAAATGTCAGACGGTCCACCGAGTCTGTTGACAGACACGTTCTATTATCAATAGCAAAACCTCCAGCAGCACTGAATGTCTGTTTGGAAAGCAGGCTGGATGCAGGGCAGCCCAGCGGCTCAATTGCATACTGGGCAAGTTCTGGCCAGTGGTCTATTCTCATGACCCAGTAAGCCAGTGGATCATCGACTGGAAAGCTCTTCATCTCTGTTCTAGATATCTCACCCCTAGATATTCATCTACCATGTGATGCAGATGCTGCTTATGGGATGTGGAAGCTGACAGCCCTGGGTGGCGAGGACTAAAAAATTTGAAAAATGCATCACTTAGGCAGCCGCCTTCTCCACCGCTCCTCTCTTGACCAACAGAGGCCTTAAAACTATGTTTTCCACGACACTGTAACCTACCAGAGTCAGAAAAAGCTTTAGATAAACTTCTCTTTAAGGTGTCCTCAAAAGATTTCATCTTCTGCACTCTTTGTGGGTGCTGGATGAGTTCTGAGACTTCCCCCTTGTAACGGTGGTCAAGGAGGGTTGCCAACCAATAGTGATCCTTCTCCTTTAAGCCACGTATTCTTGGGTCCTTTCGCAGGCTTTGAAGCATGACAGAGCCCATGCACTGCAAATTTGCGGGGGCATGAGAAGCAGACCCCTCAGGTTCACTGAGGATTAGAGTATATTGAACTGCTTCCTTCCAGACACGTACTACTCCCAAGGCTTCTGGGGATGGAAAACCACCTCTTACTGTTTGACGTATGTCTTCCTGTACTTCAATGCCTCCAAAACTGAGAGAATCCTCCTCCTCCTGCCTCTCTTCTTGTGTGTTTTGTGGCATAGGAACAATATTGTCTGCATGAAGTGGGCCTTGAGAGGAAAGGAAGTCCTCCTCTTCCTCCTGCTGCTCTGCCTTAAATTCCCTGTCCATAATGCCACGCAAAGTCTGCTCCAGCAGGAACACAACAGGGATTGTGTCACTGATGCATGCATTGTCACGGCTCACCATCTTTTTCACCTCCTCAAATGGTGACAGTACAGTGTATGTATCCTTTGAGCACTGGATCCGAGAATCATATTGGGTTTCAAAAGGGATCTTTTGTAAATATATATTGAGTCTTTGCATTCTTTTGTCTTTTGCAACTCAGATTGGCGTGGGAAAAAAAAGCTGGGCCTGAGCCTGTTGTTGTGCCATACTCACACAGGTTATTGTTGATGGCCCTCTGCTGCATGTGCAGCTGATGCAGCATTGCCAACGTTGAGTTCCACCTGGTGGGCATGTCACAAATCAGGAGGTTTATGGGCAGGTGGAATTCCCGCGGAATTTCAGCCAACCAAGCACTGGCTGTGTATGACTGCCTGAAATGGCTACAGACTCTTCTGGCCTTCTTTAATAGGTCTTCCAACCCTGGGTACCTATTTAGGAAATGCTGCACCACCAAATAGAGGACATGTGCCAGGCGTGGCACATGTCTCAGCTTTCCCTGTCTAAGGGCGGACAGGAGGTTTGTGCCCTTATCACACATCACCATTCCTGGCTCCAGCTGGGTGACGTGAACCACCTCTGGGCTTGCCCCTGCAAAGCTGCAAGAATCTCTGCTCTGGTGTGGTTCCTGTCCTCTAGACACACAAGCTGAAGCACTGCATGGCACCTTTTAGCCTGACTCATTGAATAGCCCTTGAACGCTTAGGGGGTACTTGTGGTTCATAGGACAATTTAGCAAAGGAGGGCATGGAGGAGGAGGGTGTAGAGCTGACAAATTTTGCATCACATCATCACCACTAGCTGAATGGATGTGGGAGCACAACAAGCTGCAGCACTGAGCCCTGTCTTGCATTCTTCTGAGTTGCAAGCAGAGTTACCCAGTGTGCTGTGAACTAAAGACTTCGTCCCTGACCATGCTTGCTGGACCACGTGTCAGCAGTAACATGGACTTTGTGGCTGACTGCCTTGCCCAACGTTGCCACAACATTGCCTTCCGTGTGATGGTACAGGGCTGGAATGGTCTGACGTGAAAAGAAATATCAACTCGGGAACCTACCATTGTGGTACAGCATATTCTGCAAATTCACGGAACGGGGCAGAATCAACCAGACGGAAAGGCAGAAGTTGTAGAGCCAGCAGCTTTGACAAGCTTGCATTTAGATGCTAGGCTTGTGGGTGGCAGTGACTGTATTTTTTTTTGCTGCAGCAGATGGAGCAGAGCAATTTGCTGGCTATGGTCTACAGCTGGTGGTGTGCTGCTGGCAGATGTGCTGCAAGGACCTGGGACATCCTGAGCTATACCATCAATTTGTTCTCCCCTCTCTGTAGGCTCATGTTCCTGCCTTCCTCAACCTCAACCTCAGAACCAACATCTGAATCAAGTAATGGCTGTGCATCATCAAAGAGCAAGTGGCTAATGCTGTGTTTAAATAACTCAGCTGACTTCTCCATGCCTGATGCTGGGTCTATAGCAGGAATAGGCAGGTTTAGCCACTCTGGCAGCTGCAGTGGACTGTGCACCAGTCTCTGCTTGGGTGACAGAGTATGAGGAGGATGAGGATGGTTTAGTAAGCCAGTCCATCACCTCCTCTGCATGCTGTGGCTGCATAGCAACATCACTAAACAGAGGAAATTATGTCCTGCCAGAGGACTGACCACGTCCACCTTTGCATGTGGACACATATGTTGCTGCCTCCCTCACAGTGCCATGGGACACGTCTGCCTCTCCCTGTTGTCCTCCCAGACATGATGGGGGGGTGCATATTAACAAAATGTAATATAGATGTGGAAATATGTATGTGGATGCACTTTAATCAATGGAAACTGGTGTTTGGTGCACTTTATCTTAAGTACTAACTACACAGACACACTCCACTGATACACTACAATATACTGCAGTAAAACTGCACTGACACACTGCAATATAAAGCATCAAACATGCAGTAACACGCAGAAATATACTACGTTAAACAGCAGGTGATGCACTAAAATACACAACTTTAAACTTGCAGTAACGCACTGAACTATACTGCGTTAAAGGGAGGATTACGAACTGAAATATACGACGTTAAACTTGCAGTAATGCACTGAACTGTACTGCATTAAATGGAAGATAACGAACTGAAATATACGGGATTAAACTTGCAGTAACGCACTGAACTGTATTGTGTTAAACGGAAGGTAATGCACTGCAATATACGGCGTTAAACTTGCAGTAATGCACTAAACTATAGTGCCTTAAACGGAATATAACACACTGAAATATACAGCATTAAACTTGCAGTAACACACTGAACTATACTGCGCTAAACGGAAGATAACACACTAAAATATACAGTGTTAAACTTGCAGTAATGTACTGAAATATATGGCATTAAACTTGCAGTAACACATTGAAATATACTGCATTAAGCATGCAGTAATGCACAGAAATGTACTACGTTAAACGGCACATACGGCACTGAAATATACTGTGTTGAGCGTGCACTGACACACAGAAATGTACTGCGTTAAACACAATATAACACACTGAAATATACGACGTTAAACTTGCAGTAACGCACTGAAATAAACTGTGTTAAATGGCACGTAACGCACTGAAATATATGGCGTTAAACTTGCAGTAGCGCAATGAAATATACTATGTTAAACGGTCACTACACTCACATTGATTGAAATATCCCTACTTTCACACCAATGTAAAACGAATGGTTGCACTACACTCACACTGACTGAACTATCCCTACATTCATATTAATGTAAAGATAAATGGTGGTCACACTACACTCACACTGACTGAACTATCCCTAGATTCACACGAATGTAAAGATGAATGGTCACATTACACTCACACTGAACTATCCCTAGATGCACAATAAACCAATATTCAACACCCTCTGATGAAGTCTCCTACGAAATGCATTAGGGCATGAACACACGATTGATCTGTACAGACGTGACTGTGCCTCTCAACCCGGAAACTGCCTTGTTCTTTCAATGGAAGGGTGGTGAGAGCTACACTTGCAATTTGATGCTATTAAAGGGTATTACACGATTTTGAATGTTTTTATCTTTGTAAGTGCAATGGATTAAGGGGGGTTTTATCGATTAAAATTATCATAACAATATCACGCTATGGGAGTGTCTCTTTTATGGTGGCGAATTGATATAGATGAAGAGTTTGACCTTCAACAGACCACAAGATAAAGAGATATGATCGTATAAGGCTCCGCTTTTGCTGTGATCTGATGAGTCGTTACCCATTGGGGGTTTTATCACAAGGTGTAGTGATGGGAACTGGGATTATTACAACAATCTCTTGCCATTCAACCCAGCTAGTGAACAGGCTCACAGCTTTCATACTCATGGAGTGTCAAAGAAGGAATTTTTTTTATGTTGATCTGAATGTCGATCGATTAGCGCTGCTAATGTTTGTATTTGCCTTTTGGAAGTTCAAGCATATGTGTGTTGATATTCTACACTGACAATAGACTCAGAATAGCACACTATTGCACACCACTGCCCTGTACACATGGTCAGATTTTTTGATGGAAAATATGCGATCGGATCGTGTTGTCGGAAATTCCGACCATGTGTGGGCTCCATCGGACATTTTCCATCGGATTTTCTGACACACAAAGTTTGAGAGCAGGCTAAAAAAAATTCCGACAACAAAATCCGATCACATCAATTCCGACCGTGTGTGGACAATTTTGAAAGTGCCACGCATGCCCAGTAGAAATTCCGAGATGGAACAGTTCGGTCTGTTAAAATTAGCGTTCAGAATGGATATAGCACTTTCGTCAGGCTGCAATGTTTAAAAATGTTTAATACAGCACACTCTCTTCTTCTTTATAATGCCAAAAGAATGAAGTAGTTTTGCTGCTGATTTTCACACAGACTTCTCACAGACTTATTTCTTTATTATTTCTCGTGATTTCATCAATATATTTTGATTTGTCACATCTGACAAAAAAGATATATATATATTTTTTTTTGGTTTGTATTGTTTTCAAGCCTGATCGTGTTTTTAATTTTTTTTATTTTTTGATTTTACATCCTGAGTATTTTTGGGTGTGTTTTGTGTGTCAAGTTACCACAACACCATTATTATCTTGTATTATTTAATCTCAAGAAGGTTGCTTGGTGTTGGTGTCTCTTGTTAATTTCACATTGTATTTTTGAAATGTACCTGCCTCTTCACAAACAAACTGTCCTTTTTGATGGAAAACACACATAGGCAATTATAATTGATACACAAAATCCTTTATTAAGGGATCATAACCAGACAATGAGGGAGGTAACGCTGGAGAAACAGCAGAAATTGGCGAAGCCTTTGGCCCCCAGGGCAGACATCAATTATTTTACTGCAAAATTGGTGGCCTGAGTAGTCCATATATAAGGGAGTTCAATCTGGTCCAGAAGTCCAAGAGATCCTAAACAGCAGCAGATGACATGTATGTCCCCAGGCTGTGGTCATACAAGAGCCTGCATCTTTTGTCAGACCAGACTGAACCCAGGTCATCACTCTCTGGTCTTCCTTCCATGCTTCCTTCTACGCTGTGGCTCTGGTGGTGGAGTTGTGGCAGGAGGAGGAGGAGGAGGATGGTCCAACTCACACAGGTGGGTTTTGTGTGTGATTTCACCCCTCACCCCCTTAGTGTTTTGTAAAGAAGGTCCTCACACAGGAGGCGTCGACCCTCCTGCACGCCCTGCAGTTTTGTGGCAGCCATGCAGGCAAAGGCCTCTTTAGGAGTGGGTAAGGCTATGAGGGACGCAGAAGCCTCCTCAATCAGCCTGAGTGCTGAATCCTGCACGTTACACCCCTTCCTGGGTCTTTTGGTTGGAAGGCAGAGGGGAGGAACCTGCGATTCTGTCAGGCTCCTACTGGATCTGGCCTTCTCCTGGCTGCCACTAACCCCCCGCCTCCTCTTGGCTGCCACATTCCACAGCCTCCTCCTGTGTGCCACATTCCAGAGCCTCGTCCTGGCTGAGGTCTTCCTGTGTATGAAAAAGGGACATCGTTTTAGTTTTTTATTCATCAATCACACACAATTTTCACCTCATGACTGTTGCAAATTAAATGTTAAGAAATATAACTGATGATCATTCTGAGCCCAGCATTTTTCATTCTTGTCCAAATTATTTTTGCCCACTACTGTCTATTGATATGTAAAACACTTTATTAAATCAGCAATTAGTGATCAATAATAATCTAGTAAACATAATTTATTTATTGACCAGAAATCTGTAGAACAATGCTATACCTGGCTCCAGCTGGGCTCCTCTACTTCTTCCTGGCTGGAAGTCCCAGGTTGGACATCGGAAGCCTCAGCTGGGGTGGAAGATAGGGTGGAAGGAAGAGTGGAAGGAAGGGTTGAGAGGGATTCCCTGACTCCATTCTGGTCTGACAGAAATCGCAGTCTCTCATAGTACCACAGCCTGGGGACATAAACGTCATCTGCTGCAGCTGCGGATCTCTGGGAATCCGTGACCTTCTTGCGCTCCCTAAGATAAGTGCTCCTCAGGCCACCAATTTTGGCTTTTAAATAGGGGATGGTTGCTGTGGGGACCACCGGCTTCACCATCTCCAGCAGTTTCTCCAGCGCTGCCTGCCTCTTTTGTTTATTGTTGTATTGGGGGTGTTTGACCTGCCACAGACAGGGCAGCTCTCTGTATTTGTCTATGAACAGGTGGAGGAAGTTGTGGTCATTGAAGCGATCTATTTTATCTGCAAGACACAACACAAGACAAATGCTAATGTCAGGCGAAACGCTCCTAATCTTGTTACAATATAGGCCTCAATCTAGAAGCAGTATAGGCCCAAGTTTAGATCTTACCTTCGTTATCATGATCGGTGCCTCCGATACTCCTTCCTCCGCTCACAGATCGTACGTACTACGCACGCGTGTTACGCTTTATATATACTGCGCATGCGTGAAACTCCGCCCGCCCCTGATGATCTTTCTAGTCTATTTCCCACCCCTTCTCGTTTGGCGCAGTGGGGGAAGAGCACATAGCGGAGACACAGCAGGTGCGTGCTAATTACAGCAACGAGGAGGAGGAAAGCCCGGAGCCAGAAACATCCCGATCCCGGAAGAGACGATTTAAGGCCTCAAATATGTCCCTTGGGGAGATGTTGGAGATGGTCGACATCTTGAAGAGGGCCGACTATGACAGGAAGTATGGACCTTACCCAAACCCCAATGTCAGAAAAGCCAAGATCATGGCGAAAGTGGTCAAAAGTCTGCAGAAGAATTTCGGGGTACGACGATCCAAGGATCAGCTCAGGAAGCAGTGGTTGGACCTCAAACTCAGGGAGCACGAGCAGTACAGAAGGATCAGGAGAGTGCTGCAAAAAAGTAAGTAGTTGTCCTGTGTTCCTATTTTTTATTTTTATTAAGTTCGTGCTGCTCCATGTGCTTTTCTTTACTGTTGTACAGTTTAAAATGGCAACTTTCATGTTCATGGGCACATTGTTAGTTCGTATGAAACATTGTTAGTTCGGTATAGAAAACACCATTGTTTTGGCCATATGCATTTGTTTATAATTTCTCTTTATTAGTTTTTTCATATAAAACAATCATTTGTATCAACAACATCCCAATTAAACATAAACAATTCCACAGATTATACATCGTACTTCAATTTTCGTGATAATTTTCCCTTTTTCTTTTATTACAAACTGTGAAAGCTTTCTTATCTAAAACCTTTTTCTACCATGCAGTCTTAGCCCTCCTTCCCACCCCCCTAATTTCTGTATTTGCATCCGTACCACTTTCATACAAACAAACATCCAATTCCATATCCCAAAGTAAACGACAAAAAACAAAAAACAAAAAAAAAAAATTTTCCTTTTTTTTTCTTCTCTCTCCCTCTCCCCCTCCCTCTTTGGGTGGGAGTTGTTAACCTCCCTCGCCACTTCCCTCCCTCTCCCTCCCCACTCCCTCTATATTTTATTATAGATATTCTAATACTTCTCTTGATGATCGAAACTCATCCCAACTTTGCCAAATTTCTGATAATTGATTTGTTATATATCCTTCCTCTCTTATCTGCTTTTACATATAATGAATTTCATTCATTTCACATATCCAGTCTGCTATTGTTGGACTCCTCGTTTTCCTCCAATTTCTTGCTATTATTGTTTTTGCTGCCGATAACATATGAATAATGATATCTTTTTTAATTGTCTTTATGTGTTTCGGTATTAGAGACAGTAATGAGATTTCCAAACTTGGGGTTAACTCTACTCCTGATACCTTATAATAAATCTGAAATATCTCGTTCCAGAAACCTCTTACTAGGGGGCATCCATACCATATATGCTCCATAGTTCCTTTTTCTATTTCGCACCTCCAGCATAAGTCTGTATTTCCTTTATTTATTAATTTTAGGGTGACTGGACTTCTATACCACCTCATTACTATTTTATAATTTCTCTCTTGGTATTTATTTGCTGTGGTTGTTCAATGCATAATTTCAAAAACCCTTTCCCATTCTTCCTCTGGTAAGGATCTACCCAATTCTGCTTCCCATTTCTTTATACTTGTTATTTCTTTCTATTCGGAATTAAGTCAGCATATATTTTGGATAAATTCTTAACTGGGATCTGTTCGCTCAGCAATATTTTTTGAAATTTGGTTAGCGGTCTATCTATCTTAAATATTCTGGGCTCTATAAGCTTCTTTAATTGTTGATACTGTAACCATTTATTTTCGTTTTCCAATCCCAGTTCCCGCAACGTGGGTATTTTCCCATTCTCAAGAACTTGTACCAGTCTTGTATGTTCCGATCTATTCCATTTTAAAAATGTTCGCGCTTCCCTAGCTGGGGGGAACTCGGGATTGAGAAACAATGGGGTCATGGGTCCAATCATCGTGGAGAGCTTACCCCCTTTCATTACGTCATCCCATATCTTTAATGTGGCTTTAACAAAGAGTGTTAATTCGTTTCTTTTAGGTCTTAAGTGGGACTCTGTCCATGGAAGAACTTTTAATTGGGGCCCCACTATTTCTTCCTCCATACTAACCCATTGCTTCTTTTCTTTATTATGGTACCAGTCTACTATTCTAGTCAGTGATGCTGCCTGCAGATATTTTACAAAATCAGGTAACGCAAGCCCTCCATTTCTTTTTCTTCTTGTTAGATTTTCCCTTTTTATCCGGGGGGTTTTGTGCATCCATATAAACTCGACCGTAGCTCTCCTCAACTCCATCATCAGTTTTTTGGGGGGTTCCAATGGTATTGTTTGAAAAATGTATAAAAGCTTTGGTAGTATGTCCATTTTTACAATGTTAACTCTTCCTGTCCATGAATATTTTAATTTCTCGTATTTCTGTAGTAGTTTGATAGCCCTCTGAATTGCTTCCTCATAATTCTTCCCCTGTAGTTGTTTCAAATCTTTTGTTATGAAGATTCCCAAATATTTTATTGCGTCTTGTTTTCATTTAAATGGAAAATCCTTTTGCATGAGTAGGTATATTTTTTCATTTATTGATATATTCATTATTTCCGATTTATCATAGTTTACTTTGAAATAGCTTAATTCCCCAAATCTTTTGAATTCCTTCATTAGATTAGGAATAGTTGTTAAGGGGTTAGTTATATATATTAGCAGATCATCTGCATATGCCGCTATCTTGTACTCTTCCCCCCCCCCAGTTTTATTCCCTTTATATGTTTATTATTTCTAATTGCTGTAATTAGATGTTCCATTATTAATACAAACAGTAGAGGGGAGAGAGGGCAACCCTGGCGTGTTCCGTTCGTTATTTTTATATCTTTTGATAATATGCCGCTTATTCTTACTTTTGCTTTCGAATTGGAATACAGTGCGGAGATCCTGCTACGCATTATTGGAACCAAACCTAGTTGTATTAATGTTTCTTCCAGAAAGCCCCACCCTATCCTATCAAATGCCTTTTCGGCATCTACAGCCAGTATACATGTTTCCGTGGCTGTTTTTTGGGCGAATTCTATCAATGTGCAGGTCTTTATGATGTTATCTTTAGTCTCTCTGCCTTTCGTGAATCCTGCCTGATCTAATTTTATATAGCCAGGCAGGATAGGTGTTATTCTATTCGCAATAATCTTAGAATATAGCCTTATATCTATATTGGTTAAAGAGATAGGTCGGTAGTTTTTGCAAAGCGTGTGGTCCTTCTCTGGCTTTGGAATTAATATAATGGGAGCCTCTGTGCTTTGTGGTATGAAGCCTTGAACGTGAGATATAGAGTTGTATGTTTTTTTCAGGATGGGGCGATTATATCCTGGAAGTGCTTATAAAATCTAGTGGTATACCCATCAGGTCCTGGGCTTTTCCCCGGGACTAATTCTGCAATCACTTTCTGAACCTCTTCTATTGAGATGTGCCTTTCCAGGACCTCGAGTGTTTCTTTAGGGAATCTCAGCAGGGCTGTTTCTTCAATATATTTTTTAATTTCTTCCCTGTCAATTTCCTCCTTCTTTTTCCCCTGCGGTGTTTTAATATTATATAAATTTGAGTAATATGCGTGGAATTCCTTCAATATTTCTTTTGGGTCATATGTATATTCCCCATCTGCTTTTAATATTTTAATTATATTTGATGTATTTTGTTGCTCTTTTAATGATTTGGCCAATATTTTACCTGTCTTATTTCCCTGCTGGTACCATTGTGCTCTTCTTCGGTCCCTAATTCTAAGAGATTCTTCATCAAGCATGGCTTGTAATTCCATTCTTTTCCCTTTTAGATTTATTTTTTCTGATGGATTAAGGGTTTGTTTATGTTTTATTTCCAGTTCTTCTATTTCTTTTATTAACTGGGATTTCTTCTGACTCTTACTTTTTTTAATCTTGAGCCATGCTTGATGAATGTCCCCCTTATTACACATTTTAATGCTTCCCACTGCATGGGTATTGATGTTTCATCATTCTCATGAATCTCCATAAATTCCCTTATTGTTTTTCTTATATCTTCTTCACATTCTTTATCTTTTAACAAGTTGTCGTTTAGCCCCCAGTTACCTTTTATCTTTTCGCGTTCTACTACCTTAATTTCCAGAAACAATGGGGCGTGGTCTGACCATAAGAACCCCCCTATATCTGATGATGGAGTCATTACCATTCCTGAATTATTAATAAAAAAATAGTCTATCCTATGGTAGGAATCATGTATGTTAGAATAATATGAATAATTTTTTTCCGTTTGGAGCTGGGCTCTCCATATATCCACCAGTTGGTACTTTGCTAATGTCTCTTTAAATTCCTCTATTTGATTTTTATTTTTATAAGCATGGGTATTAGTTGTATCCATTCTTATGTCCATGATAAAATTAAAGTCCCCGCCCATTATCACTGTACCCTCAGCTTTCTCCATAGCCCTATTTACAGCTCTTGTTCCCGTCTTTATTTGATCATAATTTGGTAAATATAAATTAATGATTGTAAAAATTTGACCATATATTGCTACCTTTATGACCAAAGATCTGCCATCCTTGCCCGTATATTTTTGTATTATCTGATAAGGTACTTTCCTATGGAAGGCAATAGATACCCCTTTCGACTTCAAGTGGGGAAATGTATCATGTATCCAATTGTTATAATTTCGGTTATTAAGTTTTGGTATGTGATTTGAACGAAAATGCGTCTCTTGAAACAGTATAATATCCACATTTTGTTTATTGAATAAATTTAGAATTTGATTTCTTTTGTTGGGAGAGTTAAGACCCCTTGCATTGAAGGAACAAAATTTGATCTCACCCATTCCAGAGAGAAAGAGTGAAAAAAAAAAAAAAAAAAAATCACCTTTTTTTCTGCTCCGCACTTAACCTCACTCACATTCACACACGTTACTCATACAATCTACTCTACTACTACTTGACTTACGATAAACAAGTCTATCTTACTAACCAAAGTAAGCTCCCTACTTTGGGGGATTTTGAGTCTGCTGACCAGAACCTGCCGTCCTTTTGCTGGCCGCTTGCCGTATTTTTAATTGCTGGTATTCTGTCCCTGTTCCCTTCCCCTCCTCCCTCCCCCTCCTCCCCTCTCACTCCTCCTTCCTCTCTCCTTTTTCCCCTCCCCCTCCGCATCATCTCTCCATTTCCTTCCCATACCTTTTTACTCCCTCTTCCTCCCTGTTCCACCTTTCTTTACTCTCTCTCATATTGAGAACCGTCAAGGGACAAGAGGGGGGGGGGCAGTATTATTTTTATTACCATGAGAGAAAAAAGATAAAAAAGGGGAAGAGAAAAAAGAAAAAAAAAAAAAAAAGGAAAAATTTTTCTTATCCTAGAGCTATAAACATAATTATTATTCTCTCTCTATCCTGCATAACGATAACCTTATGCTAAAATCATTATTTATATATTTTTTGTACTTTCTACTTGCCTTTTCCTATCCCTCCCCCCTTTCCCCCTAACAAATATTTACCCCAAATGCATGTGCTACTACATTAATTTCTATATCCCAGTGCAAAAAATACGTAAGGGGGGAGAAAGAAAAAAAAAAATTTTTTTTTTTTTTTTTAAAAGAAAAACTTTTAAAGACTTTTTCTTTCCCTTCCCTTTCCCCAATTATTATTATGAAGTACCCACATTTCATGCAATATCCCAGTGCACAACCAAAAAAAAAAAAATTAAAACCTTGTGCTTGAAACATAAGTTTCCTGACAGACTCCATGGCAGCCTACGTATGGGTTAATCCCGCCTCTCATACCTCATAGGACCCCACGCCCATAAATCTTTGCAACTAGACAGAGACCGTGTTCCTTTTTTGTCCTCCTCCTAGGACCAAGGTAGTCTTACCTTAAAAAAATTGTCGGTCCAGTCCTGGTGGTTTGCACACAAAGATGACGGTTCTGGCGGTGTCCTTTTCTGGAGTCCATTTACCTTAGCTATTAGCAGGGCGGACATGGGCAAGTATTGCGATGCCTTAAAGAGCTTAATAGCCGGCCATTGGCAGGCAAGTGGCAACATGGCCATTCGTCCCAGCTATTAGCGGGAGGCCCCTTCATGAAAATGCCCTGGTCGTGCAGTATGAGCAATGGCTCCCTGTCCCAGGCCGGATCGAATCGGTGCCGTGGTGGTGATGTATACTGTCTTGATTGCTTTCAGTGTCTTGCTGGTCAGTTGTTTGCTATGGATGTGTCACCGCCCCCCAGTGGCCAACCCTTACTCGGCAGGTAGGATGGAATTAATTTTCCCTCTGCCTGTTTTTTGTTTTGGGTTTTATTGTCAGGTGCATGTTGACTCTGTTTTTTCCCTCAGCCCTTCTAGGTCTGAACACCGTTCTTCGGCACGTGAAGCTACTGACAAATCTAGATCACAAAACCGTCACTCTACGTCAAGCTCTAGACATCCTAGATCATCCTCCAGACGGTCCACGTCTAGTCGCCATTCTCACTGCCATTCCAGCCGCTCTGATAAGAAGGCATGCTGGGGATGTAGAGCTCAGGTCCCAGAGGATAAATCTCTCTGTGAGCTATGCTATGCTCGAGCTGTTAAAGAACGAGGAGCTGGAGACCAACAGGTGGAGGCTCTGGATAGAAGAGTGGTTCAAGAGTCTTTGAACAGGACAGATCCTGTTCGTACATCCAGCCCTCCTGCTGCTCCTCCACCAGTTCCTGACAGGGTTGTCCCTGAGGTTCCAGGCCCCTCTCGACGAAGTCTGTCCTTGAGTGGTTCTTCGGACAGCGAAGCGGATGTGGAAGACTCCAGTACAGGCTTCGATTTTTCCTTGGTTCCACAGATGGTTAAAGCGGTAAAAACGCATTGAGATGGGAGGAGCCAGTAGAAGCCCCCTCTAAACAGAGGAAGTACTTCAAACAGCTCAGGAAAGAACGCCCAAATTTCCCCTTCCTGGGTGAACTTGGGGAAATTATTTCAGATGAATGGAGTAAAGTTGAGAGGAAGAACTCGCTGATTTCCAAGATAGCGAAAATGTACCCATTCAAAAGTGAGGAGCTAAAGCATCTGGAAGCTGCACCCCTCATTGATGCGGCCTTAATGAGGTTAGTGAAGCATGTCACGCTTTCTCTGGAAGACACCGTTTCTTTTAAAGATGGTTTGGAGAGGAAGATCGACACTGACCTCAAACGCATTTATATTACGGCAGTCATGGCTTGTAACCAGCCCTGGCTCTTGCAGCTTTGTCTAAAGCTATGGAAGCATGGACGGATGATATGGATGCAGTATTGGGAAAGATCTCTGAGGAGTTGCTCAAGAACTCACCAGTACATGAGCTGAAGCTGGCATCAGCCTTTCTGGGGGAAGCATCCCTCGATATTATCCGCCTTGTGGCACGTGTCATGCTTTTCTCGGTAACGGCGAAGCGCGCCTTGTGGTTGCGCCCATGGGTTGCGGATCCTGCCTCTAAACAGGCATGGTGTAAAATTCCCTTTGAGGGTTCCTCCCTCTTTGGGAATAAACTGGATTCTGCCATTACCCGTGCTACAGGGGGTAAATCAGGGTTCTTACCCCAGGATCGCCGCCTTTTTGGTCAGAGGAAAACTTATCCCAAACAAGATCAGGAGCGTGCAAGGGATGCACGCCGCTACAGACCTGGCTGTGATTTCAGAAAAAACTGGAGGAGAAATCAACCTTCAGGGAAGAAGTCCTCAAAGTCAGCCTCTTCTGGGGGACGCGAGGCTGCGAAGTCCTTTTGATATAGAGCCTGTCCAGACGGAGCGAGTCGGGGCTCGTTTACTCCGTTTCCAGCACGTCTGGGCAGCCTCGATTCGGGATTTCTGGACCGTCAAAACGGTCTCTTCGGGTCATACCTGGGTGTTCAGCAACCCACCCATACACCGGTTTGTTCCTACAACTCTTCCTCACATAGAAGAGAAGAAACAGGTTCTTCTGTCATATACGGACTCACTAGTAGTCCAAGGGGCCGCCATTCAAGTACCAACAGAAGAGAGATTCCTAGGGGTGTACTCCCCCCTTTTCATGGTCCTCAAAAAGAATGGGTCCTGGAGGCCGGTAATCGACCTGACTTATCTGAACTCCTTCATCAAGAAGGAAAAATTCAAGATGGAGACTCTGCTAACAATACGCCAGACGATACAACCGGGAGATTGGCTTGTCTCCATAGACCTGAAAGATGCCTACTTTCACGTGCCGATTGCACAGGAATTTCAGATGTATCTCCGATTCGCAGTAGATCAGAGGCATCTCCAATTCACATGTCTCCCATTCGGGCTTACAACATCGCCTCGAGTGTTTTCGAAGCTCTTATTGGCTGTGGTAGCATTAATCAGGGTCAAAGGTATCCGATTACACCATTACTTGGACGACCTACTTCTGCTTTCACAAGACAGGGGTCAGCTGCTGGCACATCGAGATCAGGTCATCTCTACCCTAACAGAGTTCGGTTGGCTGTTGAACAAGGAGAAGAGTCACCTAGATCCAACGCAGTCTCTAATATTCCTTGGAGCCCAATTCAACACCATGGAGAGTACCATCTCTCTGCCTTTGGAGAAAATTCCGGTGATTCGGGAAAGAATTCATCTGGCATTATCATCACCTCTTCTCAGAGCCTTGCAATGTCTAAAGATAATAGGCACCATGGTGGCCACAGCCCCCATGGTGAAGTCGGCACAATGGAGGATGCGGCCCTTTCAGAAGGGGTTTCTCCAACAGTGGGATCCAGGGTCTCGAGACCAGCTGGTACGAGTAACCACCTCCATGCGGGAGAGCCTCCCCTGGTGGCTGCAACGGGGGAATCTTCTCAATTGCCATTCCATAGCGCCTGTCTCCTGGATCATGGGGACTACGGATGCAAGCAACAGAGGTTGGGGCGCCCTCTGTCTGACGGAGGTAGCCCAAGGCAGATGGGACTTCCCATCCCAAGGGATAGTCTCAAATATCCTGGAGCTTCGAGCTGCCTTCCGTGCTCTACAAGCCTTTTCCCACCTGACATCAGGGGCCTCAGTTCTCCTGAGACTGGACAATACGGCTGCAGTGTCTTACATCAAGAGACAGGGGGGCACCCGCAGTCTCTCGTTACTGAAAGAAGTAAGTCCGATCATGTCCTGGGCCCAGGCGAATTTGACAAATTTATCAGCTGTTTATCTCCCCGGAATTCAGAATGTCCAGGCTGACTTCCTTTCGAGGGTCACCCTGGACAACAACGAATGGTCTCTCCACACCGAAGTGTTCAACTGGGTCTTGTCTCTGGGAGCGATGCCGGAAGTAGATCTGTTTGCATCCCCTTGCAACTTCAAACTGCAGAAATATTACACGAGGTGTCGCTGTCCCCAAGCCTTCGGAGTGGATGCCCTGACGGATCAGTGGAGATTCCTCAAGGCCTACGCCTTTCCCCCGGTACCAGTCATCCTTCGATTTCTATCAAGGCTCAGGTGGGAAGAAGTCGAGGTAGTGGCGATTGTTCCTTTCTGGCCCAACAGGCCATGGTTTCCTCTCCTGGTTCAGCTCAGTTACCGGGATCCGGTCCCTCTCCCAGCCAGACCAGATCTCCTGTCGCAAGGAACATCTCTTCACCCATGCCCATCTCATCTCCATCTGATGGCTTGGTGGTTGAGAGGGGAAGGCTGGAAGCACTAGGATGTCCAAGTCCAGCGACTGCTACATTGTTGAATGCCAGAAGAGCGGGCACCAACAAAGTCTATCAAAGAATTTGGTCAAAATATGCGGACTATGTGGCCTCCACTAATGGCTCTTGTATTGACCCAAAGATACAGGATATTCTGGGTTTTCTGCAGACAGGCCTGGATCTGTCTTTGTCGGTTAGCTCCTTACGATTCCAAGTTTCTGCAATCTCTGCCTTCACAGGTGTACCATGGGCCAGGCACCCCCTTACGAGACAGTTCTTCAGTCGAGCAATAAGACTTAGACCTCAAAGGAGACCAAGATTTTCTAAATGGGATCTTCCTCTTGTCCTGGACTTCTTCTTCAGGAAGAGAAATATGTCATGTGGACCAGTCATCTGTTAAGGAACTTTCCCTCAAAGTGGTCTTTTTAGTAGCCATAACATCGGCTAAGAGGGTTTCCGAAATCGGTTCCTTAGGATTCAAAGAACCATTCCTTACGTTCTTCCCTGACCGAGTGGTCCTGATTCCTATGTTAGGTTCAAATCCCAAAGTAACAACTGTTTTCCATGAAAATCAGGAAATTGTTCTTCCCACGTTCAAGTCTTCTGAGGGCTCTAATATTCATCCTCTAGATGTCGGAGAAGTTCTGAAGCAATACTTGGAAGCCACAGCTTCTTTTCGCCAATCTGATCACTTGTTTGTCCTCTTCCACAGTAAAAACAAGGGAAAGCGTGCTTCCTCTAGAACCATTGCAGCATGGATTGTTCAGGCCATTCAGTGGGCTTACAAGTCTAAGGGTTTGGCTCCTCCGGAGGCAGTGACCGCTCATTCTACCAGGAGCGTTTCTACATCTTGGGCAGCATCCCGGCATATATCTCCGGAAGTGATCTGTAAAGCGGCCTCATGGTCATCAATTAATACCTTTATGACACACTATTGTGTAGAACCTGCTTCCTTGTCTTCGGTTAATTTTGGTTTGCGCGTATTATCTGTTGATGGTGCCAATTAAACCTTTTTTTCTTTAACCAGCAATTGCCCACCCGGGCGTGTATGGCTAGTTATTTCCCATACGTAGGCTGCCATGGAGTCTGTCAGGAAAACGGAAAATTTATATCAAATACTTACCGTAATTTTCCTTTCCTGATGGACTCCATGGCAGCAGGAGTTCCCTCCCATTTGCTGGAGTAGGCTAAGTTATGGAACACGGTCTCTGTCTAGTTGCAAAGATTTATGGGAGTGGGGTCATATGAGGTATGAGAGGTGGGATTAACCCATACGTAGGCTGCCATGGAGTCCATCAGGAAAGGAAAATTACGGTAAGTATTTGATATAAATTTTCCGTTATCATCTCTTTTGTGCTTTCTATTTACCTTTTCCCTTCTTACCCTCCCTTCCTTCAAGTATTATCAAATTTTTTCCCCAAATACATGTGCTTCCCTACCCCAGTGCAAAAAAAAAAAAGCCTTGTGCTTAAAACTTATTTATCATCTAATTTGTGTTAATTATTTACCTTTTCCCTTCTTACCCACCCTTCCCCCAAACATTATCAAGTTTTTACCTCAAGTACATGTATTGTTACATTAATTTCCATATCCCAGTGCAAAAAAAAAAAAAAGGTCTTGTGCTTAAAACTTGTTTATCATCTCTTTTGTGTTAACTATTTACCTTTTCCCTTCTTACCCACCCTTCCCCCAAACATTATCAAGTTTTTACCACAAGTACATGTATTGCTACATTAATTTCCATATCTTACTTAAAAAAAAAAAAAAAAACCTTGTGCTTAAAACATATTTATCATCTCTTTTATGCTAATTATTTACCTTTTCCCTTCTTACCCTCCCTTCCCCCAAGCATTATCAAATTTTTACAAAAAATATCTGTACTATTACATTAATTTCCATATCCCAGTGCAAAAAACAAAAAACAAAAAACTTGTGCTTAAAACATATTTATCACCTCTTTTATGCTAATTATTTACCTTTTCCCTTCTTACCCTCCCTTCCCCCAAGCATTATCAAATTTTTACCAAAAATATCTGTACTATTACATTAATTTCCATATCCCAGTGCAAAAAAAACAAAAACAAAAAAAAAACCTTGTGCTTAAAACATATTTATCATCTTTTTTATGCTAATTATTTACCTTTTCCCTTCTTACCCTCCCTTCCCCCAAGCATTATCAAATTTTTACCAAAAATATCTGTACTATTACATTAATTTCCATATCCCAGTGCAAAAAAAAAAAAAAAAAAAGAAAAAAAAGAAAAAAGTTTTTTGCCAAATACTAAACATATTAAATCTTCTCCTTTTCCCTAACTCAGTTATCTAAAACATGCATATTAACTTTTTGATACTTATTATTTCCCCTCAGGGGAAGGGGAAAGAGAAAAAAAAAAAAAACCCAAAGGAAGGGAAAAAAAAACCCATTACATTTTTTTAAATGTTTGTATATATGGAACGGGCCAGCCCGGTAGTGTTATTTC
This sequence comes from Lithobates clamitans, assembly GCA_037952925.1. Taxonomy (NCBI): domain Eukaryota; kingdom Metazoa; phylum Chordata; class Amphibia; order Anura; family Ranidae; genus Lithobates; species Lithobates clamitans. The sequence continues at coordinate 5,893,884 of JBBGZY010000089.1, read as the reverse complement.
TGGGATTTTAAGAATGTCCAAAAACTCTGGCAGGTCCTCCAAATCTCTAAATGTTATGACACGTCCTTCTGCTTGAACCTGTAATTGAAATGGGAATTTCCATCTATATTGTAGTTTGTTCTTTATCAGCTGCTCCAGAGGTTTTAACGCTCTTCTACGATCCAACGTAAATTTTGATAGATCCTGGAAGAACATCAGAGGATCTCCGTCATATTGGATGTTCTTATTTTGACGGACAGCGAACATTATCTTGTCTTTTATATGAGCAAAATGCATTCTACAAATTATATCCCAGGACTTTTTTGGATCTAGCTTCCTTATTCCTGTTACTCGGTGTGCTCGGTCTATAATTAAATCTTTTGTATCAATGTCTTGAGCGATTTCCTGAAAAAATTTTTGTAGTGTTGTTATGAGTGTTTTTGGGCTCACCTCTTCTCTTAGGCCTCTTATTCTTATATTAGATCTTCTATTTCTGTTTTCTTGTTCATCTATGTTGTTTATTGTTTGTATTAGTTGTTTTTCTTGTTTCTGTATTTTTTCCTCTAACCTGATCAGTTCCTGTTCTGTTTTTAGAACTCTCTTATCTAATATGACCATTTTTTCTTGCGTGTTTTTAGTGGATGTTTTAAGTTCTTGTATCTCCATTTTGTATGATTCTTCTAATCTATGCACGTATTGATCCATGTCCGCCCTAGTTGGAAGCGAGCGAATATATGCTCTTATATCCCATTTCTCCTTATCCTGCTCTTTTTGTTCGTTTATTGATCCTGTTGTATCAATAGGTGAGCTGTTTCTAGGATGGTTTATTTGTTCTTCTCCTGATGATCTGGATGTTATAGATGATTCTGCTATATTTGATAATTCTTGTGATGTTTTTATTGCTTGTGCTGCGTGAGGAGACTGTGGTTGTAACTGTTGAAAGAATTCTTTGATATCAGTCGTTTGTTTTGGCTGTACCCCTGTAGTGTTTTTATTATTAGTTTCCGCTTTATCTTTTTTGCTCTTTTGTAATTGCGTTGTTTTATTGCCTTTCTTAGGTGCCATCTTCCTCTCTTCTTCCCCCTTCTTCCCTACTTTCCCCTTCTCCGAACCATCAGGATTTTTATTGTACCTTTGAGTTTTTTACAAGGAGAAAAAAAAAGGGGGGGTATCGGGGTATTAGGGAAGTCCTGATGTCCTTACAGTCCTTTTAACATCCCCTTCTGACCCCTCTCTAAGCTCCCCTCGGGGCGTTTTGTTCAATCGTTATTTAACCGTTATGTTTTCTTATAGGGTTAATTATACTGTTGTTTGTGTCTCTCGTGCTGTTGTTCCAATTCAGTGCAATATCACAGTCTATTAGGAGGTGAGCAATAGTAAAAGTAATAATGATACTTGCTCTTTAGGTGACTTTAGGCGATGTGCTGATTTTCTCCCGGGAGATCCCTGGATCCCTGGGTCCGTCTGATCCTGCCTGATCACTGCCGTCCCTCTCACGAGGCCCTCGTCGGAGAGGGCGTCCGCAGACGAGAGTCTCCGCCGTCTGCTTCCGCAGACACACAGAAGCTCCCGCCCGGCCGCGCCCGCTGTCTCTCGACTCCGCCCCGGAAACAGTCTCGGCACTCCACAGGCAGATCCTCTAACAGCGCCTCTGGCTCTTTCGCTCCTGGTCCCCTCTTCCGCTCCTTCTCCTTCCTTCACCTCCGCCTCTCAGCGTCTCTGTGGGCTCCCCCTCGAAGCAATGGGGTAACAACCCCGGAGAGAAGCTGGCAGCACAAGGTATGTTTGACGGCTAAATGAACCGCCAGAGTCTGCAGCTTGTTAGCATATCAGCTTGTCAGCATATCCGCTTCAACTGCATCGGCCAGCATGTCAGACGCTCAATCTCTCTATGCAGCCATCTTGGTCAGCAGCTCCTCCCCCAAAAAACAGCCTCACCCCACGTTGGCCATATGCATTTGAATACATTTTTTCTAGCCTACTTCTCCTAAAATAATTTTGTCTAGATGGGTTTGTAACTAGAATGTAATGCAAACTAGATTCTGTGTAAGGAGAGGACACTGTTTACACATCTGGACACTGGAGCACTAGTGGGGGACACCAGAACACCCTTTTTATTAGGGGGCCCCACACAGGTGCTCCAGTGTATACTATAGGGGTGTCTCCATCTGTGAAGCTTGTACAAAACAGGTAAGTATTCAAGCTTGACAAAGGAAAAAAAAATATTTCTTCATCTTGGAACTCTGCCAAAATAGACAATTGTACCCCACTTCCAAGCAATGTTTCATATTCCTCTTTCTGTCATCAAATATCTGTGTGCTAAGTATACCTATTTTTTTTACATAGGGGAGAAAAGACTCGGAAGATACCACTCAGCAGAAGAGACAACAGACCCCCCACTTCCTGAAGAAGGTGAAATCCTCCAAAGCCAACAGGAGGACGAGGGAGACGTGGTGGAAATTGTCACCACAACAGGTAAGTGTCTGCGACCACAGGCTCAGGTAAGAGATGGATGCCGGCAGATTTATAATATATGGTGTGTTTTTGTTTCTATATTTTTAGGTGATCGTGATGCTGTGGATCCAGGTCATTTCACCAGTGAAAGTGCACAGATCCTGATCGGGGAGATCATGGGGTGTAATAGGGACTTGGAAAACATCCAGAAAAACAACAATGATGTTAAAAACAAAATGAAGAACATCATTGATGTTTTAAAACACCTCCAAATCCCTTCCTTTTTTGTGGTATTTGTAATGTAAAAATTTTTAAATTTTTTTGCCATTTTATAGAAAAGCCAAATTTTGAAGATGCACACAGAGTGTCAACATGTGCTATCTGCCATCACGGGAGATCAATGTAGGCATTTTGTGGGTGCAACCCCTTCCTCAATAATAAAGTAGCTGAGAGGAAGGGGCTGCACCCACAAAACACGTCCCTTGATCCCCCGTGATGGCAGCTAGCACATGTTGACATTCGACAATTTGTGTGCATCTTCAAAATTTGGCTTTTCCAGGGGTGACTTCACCCCATCTGAACGCAATATCAAACACAGTTTATAAATACTCATGTCTGATATTGCCTTCAATTTATTCAAGAGTTGAACTTTGTAAGATCCAGATTTGTGTATTTTTTGTTTGAAACATGCCTGTTTTACCTTAAAAGGACATTTCTACTTTTATTAACGTGACCCAAAAAATTGTTATACAACAAACATGTTGGTTTGTTTTAAAAACCTTTTAGAAATGCACATGTGATTGTGCTGGTATTAAAAAGATTGATACTCAAGAATGTGTGGATTATTGTTTCAATGCTCCTAAAATTTTGTTAAAGCGGGGGTCCACCTATCTATTGTTTTTTTTTTTTTTTTTTTAGTCCATTCACAAACTTTTCTTCTCAGCATTACATACTCACATATTGTGTGTAATATGTCCGCCTGTGTCAGATTTTGTCGGAAAGAATAACTTATATTATTCACTGCAGGGGGTTTCCATCTTCTTTGTGGGCATTTGAAGCCCACAAGCATTTATTTCCTGGATGTGGTGAATGCTGTGCTCCCAGCATTCACCGCTGATTCCCGCACATGCTCAGTGGCATCCTGGAAAGCCTGAGACTAGCTCCCAGGAGTCTGGGAGAGGCTAGAAACACGTCTACTCCCATGGGAGGAGAACCAGGAAGTGCAAAGAAGAATAGAAAAATAAAAGGTAATTACGGTGATTTAAATTTTTTTAAACGGCATGTCAGCATCTAGGCAAGGAAGAGAATACATACAGATATTGTTCAAAATTTGGGTGGAACCCCGCTTTAAGGTAAAATTGGTGTTTTCAGTGACAATGGGGGTTATTTCCTAAGGGCAAATCCACTTTGCACTACAAGTGCAGTTTCAGTGCTGGCTCAAGTGCACTTGTAGTGCAAAGTGGATTTTCCTTTAGTAAATAACACCCAACAGTGCTTTTTAAGGTTACACAATCATGACATTTTCAGGACTCCCCACATTTATGTCAGGGTCAGCTAAAAGAAACACAAGCAGTAAATGTCACCAAAGATTTTAGTAGTTAAAATGTTTTTTTTATTTTAAAAATGTATCAGACATTGTCTGGCATATTGATGGCCCCCCTACCTGCAAAGTAATCAAGGTATCTAAGACGGACCTCGCAAGCACTCAGGGGGGGCAAGCCAGGACGGCCACTTTCAAGTGCCGTCAGGATTGGTTCATTTACTTAAATTCTAGCCTCAGGCCCAACTGAGGCAGCAAAGTTGGCAGAATTTCGCCTTAAAAAGTTGTGGAGAACACAGCACGCCAGAATGATATGATTCAGTTTATACTCTGCCATGTGTATGGGTGTAAGAAATAGGAGGAACCGGCTGGCCATAAATCCAAACGTGTTCTCCACCACTCTTCTGGCTCTGGCCAGCTGGTAATTAAAAACCTTCTGGTCCGGGGTGAGGGTCCTCATCGGGAATGGCTGCATAAGATGGTCCCCCTGCGCAAACGCTTCATCAGCAATGAAGACGAATGGGTGTCCTTTCACATTGTCTTCTGCAGGTGGCAATTCCAAGCTGCCATTCTGGAGATGCCTGTAGAACTCCGTCTGGGCGATGACTCCACCATCGGACATCCGGCCATTCTTCCCCACGTCCACATACAGGAACTCATAAGTAGCCAACACCACTACCAACATCACAATACTATTGAACCCCTTATAATTATAATAGTATGACCCCGAGTTGGGTGGTGGGACGATGTGGACGTGTTTCGACTCAATTGCCCCTCCACAGTTAGGAAAGTCCCACCGCTGGGCAAAGTGGGAGGCCACGGTCTGCCATTCCTGTGGGTTGGAAGGAAACTGTGGAGTCAAACAAGAACAATAAATTAATCATTTTGTACATAAACAGGGAAAGCAGATTAAACACAAACATTCTTAGCCAACATCAGTATAACATTTATTTTAGGGAGTATTTAAAGACAAAGGTATAAGGTCCACCTATCAGATCCTCCCCCCATGGGCCATTTGTAAAATGTTATGGAGGGGAGATGTTTTGGACAGGTAACCCTCTCCACTTCATTGAGAGATGAATGCCTAAATAATGTGTATTACTTTGGCCAGCCCCTCCTTACTTTACACTATTGGAAGCCCACTGGACAGGTAAGAAGTGTCATAATACAAAGAGATAAATACACACTGTACACATTTTAGCACATTTTTACATTCTGCTATTACCTATCAAGATAATAATAGGATACAAAAACTTTAAACAGTACCATTTGAAAGTATTCAGGCAGGCCCTTGCACTACATGCTTTGGGGAATTCATCCATAAATCTGACCATAAAAGAGGTGTGTATAGTGTGTATGGGTTTGGCAAAGTCAGCAGATAGAGGATTGTTATCAGCTGAGTTAGCAGATGGGGGGAGGGAGGGTTCCAAATGATTTTGGGACACCAGAAAAAAGCCTCTGCCACTCTGCCTGAATTTAAAGCACAAATCACATTTTTACACATTTTATGGGGTGTTTGGGGTAAAGCACTACTATGGAGCTGACAAAATACATTGTTAAGTGACTACACAAGGTGAATATAGGGCCAGGAGAGCATGCTGGGGAGGTAAGTGAAGGCAAATATGTATGAAGGACAAAAAAATTTTGTTAAAAAAACCAGCATGCATGAGGACAAAGGGGACATTCACAGCATATTACAATCATGGTAATTAGGGAATGAGGAAAGAAATGCAATATATTAACAAACAGTATATACAATAAAATGTGATGTTAAAGGATAAATCTTACCTCAACCACTTAAGGACCGCCTCACGCCGATGTACGTCGGCAAGGCGGCACGGGCAGGCAAAATCACGTACATCTACGTGATCTGCCTCCCGCGGGTGGGGGGTCCGATCGGACCCCCCCAGTGCCCGAGATGGTCCTCTTTTGTCCCCCGGCGATCGAAGGTGAGGGGGAGGCCATCCGTTCGTGGCCCCCCTCTCGCGATCGCCGCCGGCCAATGAGAATCTTCCTTTGCTGCTGCATGCTAAACAGCAGCAAAGAAAATGATGTAATCTCTCCTCGGCTCGGTATTTTCCATTCCGGCGCCGAGGAGAGAAGACATCTATGTGAGTGCACAAACACTACACACACAGTAGAACATGCCAGGCACACAAAACACCCGAGATCCCCCCCGATCGCCGATTTTTATGATCGCTGTATTAGTGTCACTGGTGACGCTAGTTAGGGAGGTAAATATTTAGGTTCGCCGTCAGCGTTTTATAGCGACAGGGACCCCCATATACTACCTAATAAATGTTTTAACCCCTTGATTGCCCCCTAGTTAACCCTTTCACCACTGATCACCGTATAACCGTTACGGGTGACACTGGTTAGTTCATTTATTTTTTATAGTGTCAGGGCACCCGCCGTTTATTACCGAATAAAGGTTTAGCCCCCTGATCGCCCGGCGGTGATATGCGTCGCCCCAGGCAGCGTCAGATTAGCGCCAGTACCGCTAACACCCACGCACGCACCATACACCTCCCTTAGTGGTATAGTATCTGAACGGATCAATATCTGATCCGATCAGATCTATACTAGCGTCCCCAGCAGTTTAGGGTTCCCAAAAACGCAGTGTTAGTGGGATCAGCCCAGATACCTGCTAGCACCTGCGTTTTGCCCCTCCGCCCGGCCCAGCCCACCCAAGTGCAGTATCGAACGATCACTGTCACTTACAAAACACTAAACGCATAACTGCAGCGTTCGCAGAGTCAGGCCTGATCCCTGCGATTGCTAACAGTTTTTTTGGTAGCGTTTTGGTGAACTGGCAAGCGCCAGCGGCCTAGTACACCCCGGTTGTAGTCAAACCAGCACTGCAGTAACACTTGGTGACGTGGCGAGTCCCATAAGTGCAGTCCAAGCTGGTGAGGTGGCAAGCACAAGTAGTGTCCTGCTGCCACCAAGAAGACAAACACAGGCCCGTCGTGCCCATAGTGCCCTTCCTGCTGCATTCGCCAATCCTAATAATTGGGAACCCACCGCTTCTGCAGCACCCGTACTTCCCCCATTCACATCCCCAACCAAATGCAGTCGGCTGCATGAGAGGCATTTTCTTTATGTCCTCCCGAGTACCCCTACCCAACGAACCCCCCCAAAAAAGATGTCGTGTCTGCAGCAAGCGCGGATATAGGTGTGACACCCGCTGTTATTGTCCCTCCTGTCCTGACAATCCTGGTCTTTGCATTGGTGAATGTTTTGAACGCTACCATACACTAGTTGAGTATTAGCGTAGGGTACAGCATTGTACAGACTAGACACACTTTCACAGGGTCTCCCAAGATGCCATAGCATTTTGAGAGACCCGAAGCTGGAACCGGTTACAGTTATAAAAGTTAGTTACAAAAAAAGTGTAAAAATATATATATATATATATATATATATATATATATATATATATATATATATATAAAAAAAAAAAAATAGTTGTCGTTTTATTGTTCTCTCTCTCTCTATTCTCTCTCTCTATTCTCTCTCTCTATTCTCTCTCTCTATTCTCTCTCTCTGTTCTCTCTCTCTATTCTCTCTCTCTATTGTTCTGCTCTTTTTTACTGTATTCTATTCTGCAATGTTTTATTGTTATTATGTTTTATCATGTTTGTTTTTCAGGTATGCAATTTTTTATACTTTACCGTTTACTGTGTTTTATTGTTAATCATTTTTTTGTGTTCAGGTACGCCATTCACGACTTTGAGTGGTTATACCAGAATACCTGCAGAATACCTGCCTGCAGGTTTAGGTATCATCTTGGTATCATTCTTTTCAGCCAGCGGTCGGCTTTCATGTAAAAGCAATCCTAGCAGCTAATTAGCCTCTAGACTGCTTTTACAAGCCGTGGGAGGGAATGTCCCCCCCACCGTCTTCCGTGTTTTTCTCTGGCTCTCCTGTCTCAACAGGGAACCTGAGAATGCAGCCGGTGATTCAGGCAGCTGACCATAGAGCTGATCAGAGACCAGAGTGGCTCCAAACATCTTTATGGCCTAAGAAACCGGAAGCTACGAGCATTTCATGACTTAGATTTCGCCGGATGTAAACAGCGCCATTGGGAAATTGGGAAAGCATTTTATCACACCGATCTTGGTGTGGTTAGATGCTTTGAGGAGAGATCTAGGGTCTAAGAGACCCCAATTTTTTCAAAAAAGAGTACCTGTCATTACCTATTGCTATCATAGGGGATATTTACATTCCCTGACATAACAATAAAAATGATTTAAAAAAAAATGAAAGGAACAGTTTAAAAATAAGATAAAAAAGCAAAAAAATAATAAAGAAAAAAAAAAAAAAGCACCCCTATCGCCCCCTGCTCTCGCGTAAGGCGAACGCAAGCGGCGGTCTGTCGTCAAACATAAACAGCAATTGCACCATGCATGTGAGGTATCACCGCGAAGGTCAGATCGAGGGCAGTAATTTTAGCAGTAGACCTCCTCTGTAAATCTAAAGTGGTAACCTGTAAAGGCTTTTAAAGGCTTTTAAAAATGTATTTATTTTGTTGCCACTGCACGTTTGTGCGCAATTGTAAAGCATGTCATGTTTGGTATCCATGTACTCGGCCTAAGATCATCTTTTTTATTTCATCAAACATTTGGGCAATATAGTGTGTTTTAGTGCATTAAAATTTAAAAAAGTGTGTTTTTTCCCAAAAAAAATGCGTTTGAAAAATCGCTGCGCAAATACTGTGTGAAAAAAAAAAATGAAACACCCACCATTTTAATCTGTAGGGCATTTGCTTTAAAAAAAATATATAATGTTTGGGGGTTCAAAGTAATTTTCTTGCAAAAAAAAAAAATTTTTCATGTAAACAAAAAGTGTCAGAAAGGGCTTTGTCTTCAAGTGGTTAGAAGAGTGGGTGATGTGTGACATAAGCTTCTAAATGTTGTGCATAAAATGCCAGGAAAGTGGGGGTCATTTGGGGGGGTTTTGTGCCACCTGGGCATTCCATGGCCTCCGAAACTGTGATAGGCAGTGAAGAGTGAAATCAAAAATTTATACCCTTAGAAATCCTGAAGGCGGTGATTGATTTTCGGGGCCCCGTACGCAGCTAGGCTCCCAAAAAGTCCCACACATGTGGTATCCCCATAATCAGGAGAAGCAGCTAAACGTATTTTGGGGTGCAATTCCACATATGCGCATGGCCTGTGTGAGCAATATATCATTTAGTGACAACTTTGTGCAAAAAAAAAAAAAATGTGTCACTTTCCCGCAACTTGTGTCAAAATATAAAATATTCCATGGACTCATCATGCCTCTCAACAAATAGCTTGGGGTGTCTACTTTCCAAAATGGGGTCATTTGGGGGGGTTTGTGCCATCTGGGCATTTTATGGCCTTCAAAACTGTGATAGGTAGTGAGGAGTGAAATCAAAAATTTACGCCCTCAGAAATCCTGAAGGCGGTGATTGGTTTTCGGGGCCCCGTACGCAGCTAGGCTCCCAAAAAGTCCCACATTTTTTTTTTTGTCATCATTCAATCACTTGGGACAAAAAAAATAAATATTCAATGGGTTCAACATGCCTCTCAGCAATTTCCTTGGGGTGTCTACTTTCCAAAATGGGGTCATTTGGGGGGGGGGGGGTTGTACTGCCCTGCCATTTTAGTACCTCAAGAAATGACATAGGCAGTCATTAACTAAAAGCTGTGTGAATACCAGAAAATGTACCCTAGTTTGTAGACACTATAACTTTTGCGCAAACCAATAAATATACGCTTATTGACATTTTTTTTACAAAAGACATGTGGCCGAATACATTTTGGCCTAAATGTATGACTAAAATTTAGTTTATTGGATTTTTTTTATAACAAAAAGTAGAAAATATAATTTTTTTTCAAAATTTTCGTTTTTTTTCCATTTATAGCGCAAAAAATAAAAACCGCAGAGGTGATCAAATACCATCAAAAGAAAGCTCTATTTATGGGAAGAAAAGGACGCAAATTTCGTTTGGGTACAGCATTGCATGACCGCGCAATTAGCAGTTAAAGCGGCACAGTGCCAAATTGGAAAAAGACCTCTGGTCCTTAGGCAGCATAATGGTCCGGGGCTGAAGTGGTTAATATACTGCTTCTACAGGACCTGGATGATGGCAGAACAGGTCTCTGGGATAATGATCCCCAGAGCCTGGGGGTGATGCCTGTCGAGAACTTAAGGTCCTGCAGGCTTCTCCCTGTCGCCAAGTACCACAGGGTGGCGACTAGCCTCTGCTCCAGAGTGATGGATTGCCTCATGCAGGTATCCTGCCTGCTAATATAAGGGGTCAGCAAAGCCAACAAACAGTGAAATACGGGGTCCGTCATCCTGAGAAAGTTCCTGAAATCATCAGGATTATTTTCACGGATCTCACGGAGCAAAGGCATATGACAGAACTGGTCACGTTGGAGCAACCAATTCTTGGTCCATGAACTCCTCCCCACCCTGTTCATGGACTGGACTTGTGTCAAGGTAAGGACCCCAACACCAAGCCCCCACAGAGCACGAACTCTATGAGGAGTACGTATACGCAACATGGCTAGAAAACGGTCGTCTGCTCAGAACGAGGTAACAGAACGCATTGAAGAACAGCAAGGCCTGTGAAGAGCGACCTGAAAAACAGCAACGAGTGGACAAGAACGCACTGAATAAACAAATACGAACTCACTGCTCGCACTGAAGACCAGATACAAACCCACAAGCACAAGCTGAACAGCAGAAAACGATCTGAAAACCACGAGTCTGGAAAAGCCCGAATTGTCTCTCACCAAACTTTTACTAACACAAGATTAGCAAAAAGAGCCCAAAGGGTGCCGCGCTTGGTTCTGAAATGCCCTTTTATAGTCTCGTCGTACGTGGTGTACGTGACTGCGTTCTTGGCGATCAGAAATTCCGACAACTTGTGCGACTGTGTGTATGCAAAACAAGTTTGAGCCAACATCCGTCGGAAAAAATCCATGGATTTTGTTGTCGGAATGTCCGATCAATGTCTGATCGTGTGTACAGGGCTAATAGCACTGAACAGAGCCCTGTTCTATCTCTCTCCATTCTGATATCACACTGAAAATAGCCGCTATTGAAAGAATACTTTTATAGTGTGGGGCAGGACTAACAGCAATGAGCCATGATTGGATAGAGTCATCATGACAGTGTCCAATCATGGCTCTGATAGCGCTCTGTGCCCTGATTGGGCAAAGCTTTCACTGCTTCAGCCATTCAGGGCTTTCAATGCATTGTGCGGTGGCGCAGTGCATTGTGGTTGTTCGGCAGACCAAACAAAAAGTTGGACAGCTGTTCGGTGAATGTGCGAACAGCCAATGTTCAGCCCAAACTCATGCCCGGGCTGAACCATTCGCCCATCCCTAACAGTAAGTATTCATTCTAACATTTTTCTTACAGGTACATTTTTGCTCTTGTAATATAAAGCAATATAAAAATTATACTGTGGGAGGTGGCCCTAGTATAATAATCATAATAATGATAATTATTATGATTATTATTATTATTAAGATAATATAATAATCTTGTATTTTACTGCAAAATCTACTTTAAGCAGGCGTACTCTTAGTCCCAGTTCACACTGGTGCAATGTGGAAAATCCTGCGATTTAGTGCCGGTTTCCACATCGCACCTGAATTGCACACTGGTTCACATTGACATCTGCAAACTGCTGGGGGTGTCAATGTAAAGTTAATGACACCCCCAAATTGGTTTGCAGAGTGTGAACTATGAAATGGTAAAGAAATTGGATTGCATGGGTGTGAACACTCATGCAATTTGATTGCAGTTCAGACCAAAAAAGGGTCCTGCACCATTTTGGTGTGAATGCAATGCGATTTCAGCCATACAGATTGTATGGCTGAATTCACATCGCACATACATTGCATGTGATCTGCACAGCAATATGGTGCAAATAACATGCAATGTTTGTCATTGCACAAGTTTGAACTCAGCCTTAAGGTGCCCCTAAATTAGGGTTGCACCAATACTGATACTAGTATTGGTGCTGATACCGAGCATTTGCATGGGTACTTGTACTCGTGAAAGTTCTCCGATGCTTGACCCGATACTTGGGCATCCTCAGGGATGATCAGTGCGGCGGTGGGGGTAGTTACAAGCACCAATCTCCCTTTATAGCTTTTCTGACAGCCACTTTTCCTCCTCTCCTTCCTGCGGCTGTCAGGGAGACCGGTGCTTGTAGCTCCCCCCCACCGCTGCACCAATCACCCACAGCTTTCCCCCTCTATGATCCCCAGGTCCTTCGCTGGGTCCCTCTCTGAGTTCCCCATGCCCTGCTCCAGGTCCCGATCCAATTTGTCCTCTGGGTCCCCCTCTGTGTCATCCTCCGGGTCCCCCTGTGTCCTCCCTGGCTCTCTGTGTGCTCCTCCAGTCCCCCTCTGTCCTCCTTCTGTTCCCCATGTCCCAGATCTTTCAGGATGGAGAGCGGAGGAAGGAGCTGGTAAATCTGTCATTTACCAGCTTTACCAGCTCCTTCCTTTTCTGAATGAACAGAGTTACTGACTCTGTCCATTCATAACTGAAACATTGTAACCGGTGCTTACAATGCTTCAGTTTATGAGTGGGAAGGAGCCTCTGTCTCCTGTCCATTCATTTTCAGAGCAGCTGAGGCTGCTGAGAAAGGGACTGGGGAATCTCTATCCTCAGTCACTTTCACTGTCTCAAAGGGGAAATATCTCACCAAAGTCTCCCCAAACAGGGCTGAAAAAAAATAAAAAATTGTATTAAATATTTTAAAGTTAAATTGTAAAAAAAAAAACAGACACCATTCACAAAAAAATATAGAATTGTAAAAAATTATAAAAAAAAATTGTAAAAAATAAAATATAAAAAAAAATAAAATAAAAATAAAAAAATGACTGACACATGTGCCACTGTCACATGACATTTAAAAAAAAGTATCAGTAATTGGTTTCGGCGAGTATTGGTACTTGTACTCGGTCTTAAAAAAGTGGTATCGGTGCAACCCTACCTTAAAATACTGGATGACAGTTTTCCAGTCTGACCATTTAGGCCTGGATCATGATCTAATTTCTTTAAACAGCAGCAGGCACATCTATATCCCCATAATCCCTGTCAAATCTGTATTTCCAGTGAGATAAGCCAGTGGCAAGGAATGAAGCAATAGCTCCCCATAACACTTTATTGCCTTCAATCATGTTTCTGCTTTAAACATTTCTTTTTTTCTAACAGATGTGCTTGACGATATCATAAGGCGGTCTTGAGTGCTTGTCAAATATTATTTTTTATGGTTATGACTAGCCATAAGTATAGTGCAAAAAGGGGCATAATGATCAGTCCACATAAAAGTGATATTTTAGTTTTAAAATTGTAGTGAACTCTCTTTCTGTAATTTTACCTCTTTATATTATAATAAAGCTTACCTGTAGGTTACATGAATATCACCTAACTGTTCACCGTTTAGGAGATATTCTAGTGAGCATCAGCTGGTGACGTCACTGGCGCATGCAGTCTGAAGGAACAGCATGGGTATGTAGCGCAGGAGTGATTTCATTGTGGTTTGGCCATTCAAGTGGCCGCAGCTTGTGAACTAAGAAGGAAGACCAGGTGAAGATGGAAGCCTCTGCAGCGTTGACAGTGTGCTGCTGGAGGGCTTTGTTTCAATTTCTTTATTTTTTTCTAAAAGTTTATTACTGCTTTAAGTAGAGTATAATGTAGAATATAGTGGCTTAATGGTGCCGGCATCATACATATCATGGAGATTCCAACACTAGGTTCTCCTGGACATATTTTCTTACTCTGCTCTTGTGTACCTGGAAGTTTTAGGTTATGTGTTTTATAATTTTGTTGTGTATTATCTATAGTAGGGATGAGCTGAACACCAGAGTTCAGGGTTCAGTTCTCACCAGAATCTGCGAACGGACCGAAAATTCGCACAAATGTTAGAACCCCATTGACGTCTATGGGACTCGAACATTCGAAATCAAAAGTGCTAATTTTAAAGGCTAATTTGCATGGTATTGTCCTAAAAAGGGTTTGGGGACCCGGGTCCTGCTCTAGGGGACATGTATCAATGCAAAAAAAACTTTTAAAAACGCCCGTTTTTTCGGGAGCAGTGATTTTAATGATGCTTAAAGTAAAAAAAAAAAGTGAAATATTCCTTTAAATATCGTACCTGGGGGTGTCTATAGTATGCCTGTAAAGTGGCGTGTGTTTCCCGTGCTTAGAACAGTCTCTGCACAAAATGACATTTTTAAAGGAAAAAAGTCATTTAAAACTGCTTGCGGCTTTAATGTAATGTCAGGTCCTGGCAATATGGATGAAAATCAGTGAGACAAATGGCATGGGTACCCTCCGTCCATTACCAGGCCCTTTGGGTCCTGTATGGATATTAAGGGGAACCCCCCACCCAAATTAAAAAAAGGAAAGGCGTGGGCCAGGCCCTTTATACTCTGAACAGCAGTATACAGGTGGTGCAAGCAAGACAGGGACTGTAGGTTTGTTGTTAAGTAGAATCTGTTTGTAATTTTGAACTGGTACATTTTTAACCACTTCAATACCAGGCACTTAGACACCTTCCTGCCCAGGCCAATTTTCAGCTTTCAGCGCTGTCGCAATTTGAATGACAATTGCGCGGTCATGCAACACTGTACCCAAACAAGTTTTTTATCATTTTGTTCCCACAAATAGAGCTTTCTTTTGGTGGTATTTGATCACCTCTGTGGTTTTTATTTTTTGCTAAACAAATAAAAAAAGACCTAAAATTTTGAAAAAAACAAGTTTTTCTTTGTTTCTGTTAAAATTTTTTGTAAATAAGTATGTTTTCTTCTTCAATGACGGGCACTGATATGGCTGCACTGACGGGCACTGATACGGCGGCACTGATGGGCACCGATGAGGTGGCACCAATGAGGTGGCACTGATGAGGTGGCACTGATGATGGGCACTGCTAGGTGGCACTGATGGGCACTGATAGGTGGCACTGGTATGCGGCACTGATGGGCACTCATAGGTGGCACCGATGGGCACTCATAGGAGGCACTGATGGGCACTTGTAGGTGGCATTGATGGGCACTCATAGGTGGCATTGATGGGTAGTTATGGGTGGCACTGATAGTAGGCACAGATGGGCACTGATAGGTGGGCACTGATGGGCACGGATGGACACTGACAGGTGGCACCGATGGACACTGATGGGTGGCACTGATGACACTGACTGATGGCACTGATGCCCCTAAGGGTGGCATTGCTGGGCATCAGATTGGGCATTGACCATTGCCAAGATTGGGCATTGACTGGGCATACTGGGCACATGTGGATGGCCATGGGGTACATACCTGGCCATCCACATGTTGCCCCTTCCCTGGTGGTCCTAGCGGCGATTCCCTGTGGTCCAGTGTGGTGATCTGAGGGGGGGCTGCGCCGGAGGCTCTTTACCAAGATCGGTGTAGCGGTGTGTCAGACTGACACACCGATCATCGCGATGCGCACCCCCGCGGGTAGGCGGCGGCATGTTATCCTGCTGGACGTCATATGACGCCCAGTCAGGATAACTGAACCACCGCCCGGCCGTCATCTACTATGGGCCGGGCGGGAAGTGGTTAAAGTGTAGCTCCAGCCAAAAAAATCTGTTTTTAAGCTTTTTGGAAAACATAGGGAAGGGTTATCACCCTTGTGACATTTGTTTTGCTGTCTGTGCTCCTCTTCAGAAGATTTCACCTCACTTTTTGTCCCAATGACAAATGTTTTTAGTGAAACAAAGATTGGTGATAAAGCATCAGTGGAAAGGAGAGAAGTTTTTCCCATATTAACTCTTACATGAGAGAATTTCCCTTCCTATGGGGTAGATCTCATCTCACTTCCTGTTGTCTCTTTCCGTTTGCAAGTAGGAGTTGTTTGTAAGTTGGATGTTTGAAAGTAGGGGCCTGCCCTATATACTATATAATTTGGGCCTTAGGTGTTGTTGAGGCCTCAACACTGTAAGCCCTCACAGGGCCCTGCTGTTAAATATTAGATCAAGAATTGTAATTACATGCCCCTGTTGAACAGGGCCAGAAAAATTGGGCCTTTGGTGATGGTGGTGGTGGTGCCACAACACTGTAAGTCCTCACAGTTACTCTTAGTGGGCGCTGGAACGGGCCCTGCTGTGAAATATTAGATAAAGAATTGTAATTACATGCCCCTGTTGAACAGGGGCTGAAAAATTGGGCCTTTGGTGGTGGTGTTGGTGCTAGTGAAACAACAATATAAGTCCTCACAGTTAATCTTGGTGAACGCAGAAACGGGCCCTGCTGTGAAATATTAGATCAAAAATTCTAATTACATGTCCCTGTTGAACAGGGGCTGAAAAATTGGAACTTAGGCACTGGTGCTGGTGCCACAACACTGCAACCCCTCACAGATACTCTAGTTGGAACGCAGGAACGAGCCCTGCTGCAAAGTATTGCATCAAAAATTGTAATTACACGCCCCTGTTAAACAGGGGCTGAAAAATTGTCCTTAGGCACTGGTGCTGATGCCACAACACTGCAACCCCTCACAGATACTCTAGTTGGAACGCAGGAACGAGCCCTGCTGCAAAGTATTGCATCAAAAATTGTAATTACACACCCCTGTTAAACAGGGGCTGAAAATTGGGCCTTAGTAACTGGTGCTGGTGCCACAACACTGCAACCCCTAACAGATACTCTAGTTGGAACGCAGGAACGAGCTCTGCTGCAAAGTATTGCATCAAAAATTGTAATTACACGCCCCTGTTAAACAGGGGCTGAAAAATTGGGCCTTAGTCACTGGTGCTGGTGCCACAACACTGCAACCCCTCGCAGATACTCTAGTTGGAGCGCAGGAACGAGCCCTGCTGCAAAGAATTGCATCAAAAATTGTAATTACATGCCCTTGTTAAACAGGGGCTTAAAAATTGGGCCTTAGTCACTAGTGGCAGCGCCCAGAACCAAAAATGTTCCTACAAGCTATCAGCATGATCATTGAGGAGGAAGAGGATAATTACTCAGCATAACAGGATAGTCACTCAGCATCAGCATAGGCAGTCTTTGAAGGGATCTGACATTTAAAAAAAAATATTCGGTTACATCAGCATCAGGTGCTTGGTAGCTGGTGGTGATCCAAGACTGATTCTTTTATATGAAGGTCAGTTGATCGACCGAGTCGGTGGACAGACGCACCCTGTGATCGGTTACAAAGCCCCCAGCAGCACAGAATGCGTGTTCCAAAAGAATGCTGGATGCAGGACAGGCCAGTAGCTCAATTGCATACTGTGCAAGCTCTGGCCAGTGATCCATCCTCAAGACCCAGTAACCCAGAGGATTTTCGGCGGGTAAGGTGCAAAAGTCAGATCTTGCCCCTAGGTATTCCTGCACCATGTAAAACAGATGCTGGTGATGGTTGCTGGAACCGATCATACCTTGGGGCTTTGGACTAAAAACTTGTCTGAACACATCGGTCAGACGGCCACCTTCTCCACCGCTCCTTCTTTGACTGACCGAAGACTCAGCAACACGTTGTCCAGAAACAGGAGTTTGTAACCTCCCAGTCTCTGGGAACGCATTGCACAGACCTTTCTGCAAGGCCTCCCGAAGATGTTTCATCCTCTGCTCCCTCTGGGACGGCAAGATAAGGTCCGCAACCTTACCCTTGTAACGTGGATCAAGGAGGGTCGCCAGCCAGTATTGGTCCTTCTCCTTGATACCACGAATACAAGGATCCTTACGCAGGCTTTGCAGGATCAAGGAGGCCATGCAGCGTAGGTTTGCTGAGGCATTCGGTCCGGAGTCCTCTGGGTCACTAAGGATGACATGGTCTGCAGCCACCTCCTCCCAGCCACGTACAAGTCCATGTGTTTCTTGGGACTGATCCCTTAAAGACTGCTGCTGATGCTGAGTGCCAGGCTCCACCTCCATACTGAAACAATCCTCCTCCTCTTCCTCTACCTCCTCCTCCTCATCCTCTTTCTGTGTGATCGGCGGGCATGCAGGAACACTGTCTGGATATAGGGGGCCTTGAGAGCTAAGGAAGTCCTCCTCTTCCTGCCTCTGTTCTGCCTCAAGTGCCCTGTCCATTATTCCACGCAGCGTGTGCTCCAACAGGTGGACAAGAGGGACAGTGTCACTGATGCATGCACTGTCACTGCTCACCATCCTCATGGCCTCCTCAAATGGCCCTCTGCTGAGTGTGCAGCCGCTGCAGCATGGCCAACGTTGAGTTCCACCTGGTGGGCATGTCACAGTTTAGGCGGTTCTTGGGCAGGTTAAACTCCTTGTGGAGGTCTGCCAGCCGAGCACTGGCATTATATGACCGACGGAAATGCACAAAGACTTTCCTGGCTTGCCTCAGGACATCCTGTAAGCCTGGGTACCTGCCCAAGAACCGCTGCACCACCAAGTTAAGGACTTGAGCAAAACAGGGCACATGGGTCAGTTGTCCCTGTCAGAGGGCGGAGAGGATGTTGGTGCCATTGTCGCAAACCACCATTCCTGGCTTAAGTTGGTGTGGCGTCAACCACCTCTGAACCTGCCCCTGTAGAGCTGACAGAACCTCTGCCCCAGTGTGGCTCCTGTCCCCCAAGCACACCAGCTCAAGCACCGCATGACATCTTTTGGCCTGCGTACTTGCGTAGCCCCTTGAATGCCTACGGAGCACTGCTGGTTCCGAGGACAAAGCACAGGAAGAGGGGAAGAAGAGGAAGGGGTGGAGGAGAGAGGTGTGTCACAATCATTAGAAGTGGCATTTTGGAGGCATGGTGGTGGAACAACCTCCAACACTACTGCACCTTGTCCTGCATCCTTCCCAGCTGCCAGCAGAGTGACCCAAGGCATCGTGAAACTTAGGTAATGTCTTTGTCCATGCCTGCTGGACCATGAGTCAGCGGTAATATGCACCTTACTGGTGACCGCCCTGTCCAGCGAGGCCAAGACATTGCCTTCCACATGCCGGTAGAGAGCCAGAATCGCCTTCCTTGAGAAAAAGTGGCGTTTGGGTACCTGCCACTGAGGAACTGCACATTCCACAAACTCACTGAAGGGGGCAGAGTCTACCAACTGAAAAGGTAGCAGTTGAAGTGCTAGCAATTTTGCCAAGCTAGCATTCAACCGCTGGGCATGTGGATGGCTGGGAGCGAACTTCTTTCAGTGGTGCAGCAGCTGGGGCAGGGAAATTTGCATGGTACAATCTGACGTTGGTGTCCCGAAAGCAGATTGCCCACAAGTACTTGGCTGTGACACACCTAATTCTACACCTTCATTCCTCTCAGTGCAGGTCTCAGAGAGGACTGAAGGTATAGTGGGTTTGGAGATCTCAGCTGATGAGGAGCAAGGAGAGGTCCTCTTTGTTCTTTGGTGTGGGTCTTTTAGATATGCTTGCCAACGAACTGCATGGCAGGTCAACATATGTCTGGTCAAGCATGTGGTGCCCAAGCTGGAAATGTTTTGGCCACGCGAGATACGCTTGAGACATATGTTGCAAATAGCAGCCGTGTGAATTGATGCACTCGTCTCAAAAAAGGCCCACACCAAAGAACTTTTGTAATAACGCGCAGAGACAACAGCGCCCTGCACATGCGGAGCTTTGCGGTGTGATGCAGTCAGTGTGCTGCCCTTAGGCTGGCCCCTGGAGGGCATCCTGCCTCATTGGTGATGTGCCACCTCCTCCTCTCTCCTATCAGGCACCCACATTGAGTCAGTGACCTCATCATCCCCTCCCTCCTCATCACTGGAGCAAACCTGGCAGTATGCTGCAGCAGGGGGGAGCATGACTGCCAGATTGCTGTCCTTCTTGGGTACCCCCTCTGTCCGTGCTCACGTTACTGCCTTCATCTAGCTCAGTCTCATCATCAGAGCCTTCTAAACGCTGGGCATCCTCCTGGAGCATATACCCAACACTTTGGTCAAACAGTTCGAGGGACTCCTCAGGAGGACATGGTGGGGCTAGGGAAGGAGTCACTGATGCCATTCAGCCGAGGGAAGAGGCCGCGTTGGCAGCTGCTTTGCCAGACAAAGTACCCTGAGCATGGGTGAGGGACGATGAGGAGGATGAGGACGGCTGGGTCATCCACTCGACCAAGTCTTCCGCATGTTGCGGCTCAACATGGCCAGCTGCTGAAAAAAAGGCCAAGTGTGTCCTACGGCCACGTGCTGATGAGGATGCACCCTCTCCACGACCATCACCGTTGCCTCTAGACACAGAGCCTGCTTGCCCTCTTTTATTGGCTTGTGACTGTCTGCCTCTCCTTTTTGACCTTCCAGACATACTAATGGCCTGTAGCTGCACTAAACTGGGATATATATAGCTGAACACTGTGCAGAGGTTGCACTACACTAACGTGTAAATACTTTAGCCGCCTGCGGTAGTGATAGGATCAGGAAAACACCACCAACCTTCTACAGGTAGCTTTAGCTGAACACTGCAGAGGTCGCACTACACTAACGTGTAAATATTTTAGCTGCCTGCAGTAATGATAGGATCAGGAAAACACCACCAACCTTCTACAGGTAGCTTTAGCTGAATACTGTGCAGAGGTCGCACTACACTAACATGTAAATACTTCAGCTGCCTGCAGTAGTGATAGGATCAGGAAAACACCACCAACATTCTACAGGTAGCTTTAGCTGAACAGTGCAGAGGTCGCACTACACTAACGTGTAAATATTTTAGCTGCCTGCCGTAGTGATAGGATCAGGAAAACACCACTAACCTTCTACAGGTAGCTTTAGCTGAACACTGTGCATAGGTCGCACTACACTAACGTGTAAATAATTTAGCTGCCTGTGGTAGTGATAGGATCAGGAAAACACCACCAACCTTCTACAGGTAGCTTTAGCTGAACAGTGCAGAGGTCGCGCTACACTAACGTGTAAATACTTTAGCTGCCTGCAGTAGTGATAGGATCAGGAAAACACCACTAACCTTCTACAGGTAGCTTTAGCTGAACACTGTGCAGAGGTCGCACTACACTAATGTGTAAATACTTTAGCTGCCTGCGGTAGTGATAGGATCAGGAAAACACCACCAACCTTCTACAGGTAGCTTTAGCTGAACAGTGCAGAGGTCGCACTACACTAACGTGTAAATACTTTAGCTGCCTGCAGTAGTGATAGGATCAGGAAAACACCACCAACCTTCTACAGGTAGCTTTAGCTGAACACTGTGCAGAGGTCGAACTACACTAACGTGTAAATACTTTAGCCGCCTGCGGTAGTGATGGGATCAGGAAAACACCACCAACCTTCTACAGGTAGCTTTAGCTGAACACTGTGCAGAGGTTACACTACACTAACATGTAAATACTTTAGCCGCCTGCGGTAGTGATAGGATCAGGAAAACACCACCAACCTTCTACAGGTAGCTTTAGCTGAACAGTGCAGAGGTCGCACTACACCAACGTGTAAATACTTTAGCTGCCTGCAGTAGTGATAGGATCAGGAAAACACCACCAACCTTCTACAGGTAGCTTTAGCTGAATACTGTGCAGAGGTCGCATTACACTAACATGTAAATACTTTAGCTGCCTGCGGTAGTGATAGGATCAGGAAAACCCCACCAACATTCTACAGGTAGCTTCAGCTGAACAGTGCAGAGGTCGCACTACACTAACGTGTAAATACTTTAGCTGCCTGCCGTAGTGATAGGATCAGGAGAACACGAAGGAGAAGAACAACAATGGCGCCACTCTAAGTGCAGTATTTAAAAGCAAATTTAATACATCTTTAAAATCAAGTACTCACAAGGGTACATGTAAACAGGCGTGTAGAAAATAAGTTGATAGTGCCAGGTGTCCCAGGTAAGGTGTCCAGTCACATCGTGTGGTGGCGTTCTGCTTCATATGACAGGCTGCGCTGCTGGATGCTTGCTGTATCCTGCCGCTGGAACGCACTATTTTCGATCCGGGTCCGTACAGCGCTATATGTATATATGAGAAAAAAAGAGGGGGTTTATACATATAGCGCTGGTTTATTAAGATTTGTCAAAGAGCAGAGACACAAACATTATTTCATCCACCTCCTTATTTGACACGTCAGCACGTAGCTG
Source organism: Lithobates clamitans (assembly GCA_037952925.1). Lineage (NCBI taxonomy): Eukaryota > Metazoa > Chordata > Amphibia > Anura > Ranidae > Lithobates > Lithobates clamitans. The sequence goes on along the minus strand of JBBGZY010000089.1, from coordinate 5,871,890 downwards.
CAGCACACAGCTCTATGCTTGAGTCTGATAGATGTTTTTCCCCTCCAATCAAGGCCCATCATAGACTACATTAGCTTTTGACCAATCACAGGTCACGTTAGGCCTGAGGAAGGAGCGTAGCTCCGCAAACGCGTCGCCTATCTGTCTATCCCCGTACGGACCCGGAAGTGACCCTGTTCCCCGGATCGAAAATAGTGCGTTCCAGCGGCAGGATACAGCAAGCATCCAGCAGCGCAGCCTGTCATATGAAGCAGAACGCCACCACACGATGTGACTGGACACCTTACCTGGGACACCTGGCACTATCAACTTATTTTCTACACGCCTGTTTACATGTACCCTTGTGAGTACTTGATTTTAAAGATGTATTAAATTTGCTTTTAACCACTTGCCGACCGCCTACCGCATATATACTGCGGCAGAATGGCACGGGCAGGCAAAATCACGTACCCATACGTGATCTGCCTCCCGCGGGTGGGGGGTCCGATCGGACCCCCCCCCGGTGCCATAGACGGTCGGCTCTCGTTCGCGGGCGATGGGAGGTGAGGGGGAGGCCATCCATTGATGGCCACCCCCTCCCGATCGCTCCCGGCGAATGAAAACGCTTCCTTTCCCTCTGTAATGTAAACAGAGGGAAAGGAAGTGATGTCATCTCTCCTCGAGCCGGTCTTTTCGTCCGGCGCAGAGGAGAGAAGACATCCAAGTAAGTGCACCAACACTACACTAACAGTAGAACACGCAGGCACACTTTTCACCCCCCTGTCACCCCCCGATCACCCCCCGATCACCCCCCTGTACCCCCTGTCACTCTGACACCAATAGCAGTGTTTTTTTTTTTTTGCATTGGTGTCAGTTTGTCAGTTATAAGTGTTAGGGCTGTTAGGTTAGCCCCCTTTAGGTCTAGGGTACCCCCCCTTAGGTCCAGGGTACCCCCTAACCCCCCCCTAATAAAAGTTAACCCCTTGATTACCCCCGTCACCAGTGTTGCTAAGCGATCGTTTTTCTGATCGCTGTATTAGTGACACAGGTGACGCTAGTTAGGGAGGTGAGTATATAGGTTTGCTGTCAGTGTTTTATAGCGACAGGGACCCCCATATACTACCTGCTAAAGGTTTTAACCCCCTGATTGCCCCCTAGTTAACCCTTTCACCAGCGATCGCCGTATAAGTGTTACGGGTGACGCTGGTTAGATAGTTTGTTTTTTGTAGTTTATTATAGTTTATTACAGTTTATTATAGTTTATTATAGTTTTAGGGCACCCGCCGTTTATTACCTTATAAAGGTTTAACCCCCTAATTGCCCGGCGGTGATAGAAGTTAAGTTTTTAGGATCTGATAAGGTCTGCGTCGCCCCAGGCAGCGTCAGGTTAGCGCTAGTACCGCTAAAACCCACGCACGCAGCATACACCTCCCTTAGTGCTATAGTATCTGAACGGATCGATATCTGATCCGATCAGATCTATACTCCCCAGCAGTTTAGGGTTCCCTGAAACACAGTGTTAGCGGGATCAGCCCAGATACCTGCTAGCACCTGCGTTTTGCCCCTGCGCCCAGCCCAGCCCAGCCCACCCAAGTGCAGTATCGATCGATAACTGACACTTACAAAACACTAAGCACACATAACTGCAGCGGTCGCAGAGTCAGGCCTGATCCCTGCGATCGCTAACAGTTTTTTGGTAGCGTTTTGATACAGTCGCTAACAGTCAGGAGCTTTTTTGCCTGTGAGTCTCACTAGTGTACCCCTAAATTTAGAGGCCAAAATGGCAAATCCAAGGTACACTAGTGAAGAGGCCTACAGGATTCTGAGTATGACAGATAGTGAAGAGGAAGTCACTCATCTGTCAAGTTCAGGCTCAGAATACGAACCTGTAGAGGACAGCGGCTCCATGACAGATAGCTCTGACGACGGAGTTGTGGTCCCTGCTAGGGTCAGGCGTACCAGACCCCGAACTTCTTCTGTCCTTGAAGTGCAAGAACCGCAGGGCTCTCGTATGGAGCAGAGAAGTACTAGTGCCGCTACTCCTTCTGGTGAACTGGCAAGCACCAGCGGCCTAGTACACCCTGGTCGTACATCCAGCACTGCAGTATCACGTGGTGACGTGGCGAGTCCCATAAGTGCAGTTCAAGCTGGCGAGGTGGCAAGCAGTAGTAGTGTCCCGCTGCCACCAAGAAGAAGACGAACACAGGCCCGTCGTGCCCATAGTGCCCTTCCTGCTTCATTCGCCAATCCGAATTGGGAACCTTCCACTTCTGCAGCACCCGTACTTCCCCCTTTCACTGGCCAACCCGGAATTCAGGTGGAAACAGTTGACTTTACGCCACTGGATTTTTATTCGCTGTTTTTCACCGAAGATCTCTATAGATCTATTGTGGACCAAAGCAATTTGTACGCTGGTCAACACATCGCCACTATTCCCCAGTCCACCCTTGCCAGAGATTGGAGACCAATTACGGTCTCCGAATTTAAGACCTTTCTGGGCCTTTCCCTCCTCATGGGCATAACCAAAAAGAGTGAGTTGCGGTCATATTGGTCCACTGACCCAATTCACCATATGCCCGTGTTCTCTGCCTCCATGACCAGGGCACGATACGAGCAGATTTTGCGGTTTATGCACTTCAACGACAATGAACTCTGTCGTCCTCGTGGAGACCCTGCATACGATCGGCTCTACAAAATTCGGCCCCTCGTAAACCACTTCAACCAACGTTTTGCAGACTTGTTTACCCCCCATCAAGTTGTCTGCGTTGATGAGTCCCTGATTAAGTTTTCTGGCCGCTTGTCATTCAAACAGTACCTTCCCAGCAAGCGTGCCAGATACGGGGTCAAGATGTATAAGCTCTGTGACAGGGCCACAGGCTATACATGTAGATTTATGGTTTACGAGGGAAAAGATAGTCACGTAGAGCCGATAAACTGCCCTGACTACATAGGAAGCGCTGGCAAGATAGTGTGGGACTTGGTGTCACCCTTATTCGGAAAGGGGTACCACTTGTACGTGGACAATTATTATACGAGCGTGCCACTTTTTAGTCACTTGTTTGATCATCAGATTGGAGCATGTGGCACCGTGCGACCTAATCGCCGGGGCTTTCCCCAGCGGCTTGTAGAGTCCCGTCTTAGGCTGGGGGAGAGAGCCTGCTTGCAGTATAATAATTTGCTCGCTATGAAGTGGAGGGACAATAAGAATGTTTTCGTTCTTACCTCCCTTCATGCAGACACGACGACCCAAATTACTACGGCGACTGGTGTTGTGGAGAAACCCCTCTGTGTCCACGAATACAACCTTAATATGGGAGGGGTGGACCTCAACGACCAGTTGTTGGCGCCGTACTTAGTTGCCCGTAAGGCCAGACGCTGGTACAAAAAAGTGTCTGTTTACTTATTTCAATTGGCTTTGCTGAATGCTCATGTGCTATACAGAGCTTCAGGACGGACTGGATCCTTCCTTAAATTCCAGGAAGAGATCGTCAGAGCCCTTCTGTTTCCAGATGGTGCTCCACCTCACCTTCCCAATCCAAATGCAGTAAGCCGGCTGCATGGGAGGCATTTTCCTTATGTCCTCCAGAGTACCCCTACCCAACGAGCCCCCCAAAAAAGATGTCGTGTCTGCAGCAAGCGCGGATTTAGGCGTGACACCCGGTATTGTTGTCCCTCCTGTCCTGACAATCCTGGTCTATGCATTGGTGAATGTTTTGAACGCTACCATACACTAGTGGAGTATTAGCGTAGGGTTCAGCACGGCACAGACTAGGCACACTAACACAGGGTCTCCCAAGATGCCATCGCATTTTGAGAGACCCAAACCTGGTACAGTTACAGTTAAAAGTTAAAGTTACTAAAAAAAGTGTTAAAAAAAAAAAAAAAAAAAATACAAAAAAAATAAAAAAATAAAAATACAAAAAAAATATAAAATAAAAAAACCAAAAATAGTTGTCGTTTTATTGTTCTCTCTCTCTATTCTCTCTCTATTGTTCTGCTCTTTTTTATTGTATTCTATACTGCAATGTTTTATTGTTATGTTTTTATCATGTTTGCTTTATAGGTATGCAATTTTTTTATACTTTTTTATTGTTAACCACTTTTTTGTTTTCAGGTACGCCATTCAGCTGCAGAGCGGATTTATTTATCTTGACAGCAACAGCGTTTGCTCCCACGATATATAAAGCCGTGACTCCAGCGCTGTCGGAGGTGATTTCACCACCACAGTTCCATACTTCAGCATATATGCCGAAGCGTGGGGGCAGTAGTGGGTGGAGGAGCAATTTGCTCCTGCCTTTTGCGGGAGGATGCCCCCATGCTTCGGCATATATATATTTTAGGTAGGCACAGGTTGCGTTAAATGTTTTATTTTTTACTATGTTTTTTTTGTATTTGCTTTGCAGGTATGGTAAGGTATACTGTTATACTGTAATGTTACTTTGTTTTTTTGTTAACCATCATTTGCTTAGCAGGTACGCCATTCAGTTGCAGCGCGGATTTATTTATCTTGACAGCAACAGCGTTTGCTCCCACGATATATAAAGCCGTGACTCCAGCGCTGTCGGAGGTGATTTCACCACCACAGTTCCATACTTCAGCATATATGCCGAAGCGTGGGGGCAGTAGTGGGTGGAGGAGCAATTTGCTCCTGCCTTTTGCGGGAGGATGCCCCCATGCTTCGGCATATATATATTTTAGGTAGGCACAGGTTGCGTTAAATGTTTTATTTTTTACTATGTTTTTTTTGTATTTGCTTTGCAGGTATGGTAAGTATTACTGTTATACTGTAATGTTACTTTGTTTTTTTGCTTAGCAGGTACGCCATTCAGTTGCAGCGCGGATTTATTTATCTTGACAGCAACAGCGTTTGCTCCCACGATATATAAAGCCGTGACTCCAGCGCTGTCGGAGGTGATTTCACCACCACAGTTCCATACTTCAGCATATATGCCGAAGCGTGGGGGCAGTAGTGGGTGGAGGAGCAATTTGCTCCTGCCTTTTGCGGGAGGATGCCCCCATGCTTCGGCATATATAAATGGTGCATGTATGCCCATCATTAGAAGTGGGCGGATGAAGGGAGGTATTCTAATGGTGGGCATACCCACCGATCAATATCTTTTTTTCGTTCAGCCCACAGGCTGCATGAAAAAAAAGTTTACAATACAAGGACCAGCAACGTACTGGTATGTTGCTGGACTTTGAGTGGTTATACCAGAATGATGCCTACAGGTTTAGGTATCATCTTGGTATCATTCTTTTCAGCCAGCGGTCGGCTTTCATGTAAAAGCAATCCTAGCGGCTAATTAGCCTCTAGACTGCTTTTACAAGCAGTGGGAGGGATTTCCCCCCCCCCCACCGTCTTCCATGTTTTTCTCTGGCTCTCCTGTCCCAACAGGGAACCTGAGAATGCAGCCGGTGATTCGGCCAGCTGACCATAGAGCTGATCAGAGACCAGAATGGCTCCAATCATCTCTATCGCCTAAGAAACCGGAAGCTACGAGCATTTCATGACTTAGATTTCGCCGGATGTAAACGGCGCCATTGGGAAATTGGGAAAGCATTTTATCACACCGAACTTGGTGTGGTCAGATACTTTGAGGGCAGAGGAGAGATCTAGGGTCTAATAGACCCCAATTTTTTCAAAAAAGAGTACCTGTCACTACCTATTGCTATCATAGGGGATATTTACATTCCCTGAGATAACAATAAAAAAGATTAAAAAAAAATAAAAATGAAAGGAACAGTTTAAAAATAAGATAAAAAATCAAAAAATTAATAAAAAAAAAAAAAAAAAAAAAAAAGCACCCCTGTCCCCCCCTGCTCTCGCGCAAAGGCGAACGCAAGCGTCGGTCTGGCGTCAAATGTAAACAGCAATTGCCCCATGCATGTGAGGTATCGCCGCGAAGGTCAGATCGAGGGCAGTAATTTTAGCAGTAGACCTCCTCTGTAAATCTAAAGTGGTAACCTGTAAAGGCTTTTAAAGGCTTTTTAAAATGTATTTAGTTTTTCGCCACTGCACGTTTGTGCGCAATTTAAAAGCCTTTCATGTTTGGTATCCATGTACTCGGCCTAAGATCATCTTTTTTATTTCATCAAACATTTGGGCAATATAGTGTGTTTTAGTGCATTAAAATTTTAAAAAGTGTGTTTTTTCCCCAAAAAATGCGTTTGAAAAATCGCTGCGCAAATACTGTGTGAAAAAAAAAATTGAAACACCCACCATTTTAATCTGTAGGGCATTTGCTTTAAAAAAATATATAATGTTTGGGGGTTCAAAGTAATTTTCTTGCAAAAAAAAATTATTTTTTTATGTAAACAACAAGTGTCAGAAAGGGCTTTGTCTTCAAGTGCTTAGAAGAGTGGGTAATGTGTGACATAAGCTTCTAAATGTTGTGCATAAAATGCCAGGACAGTTCAAAACCCCCCCAAATGACCCCATTTTGGAAAGTAGACACCCCAAGCTATTTGCTGAGAGGCATGTCGAGTCCATGGAATATTTTATATTGTGACACAAGTTGCGGGAAAAAGACAATTTTTTTTTTTTTTTTTTGCACAAAGTTGTCACTAAATGATATATTGCTCAAACATGCCATGGGAATATGTGAAATTACACCCCAAAATACATTCTGCTGCTTCTCCTGAGTACGGGGATACCACATGTGTGAGACTTTTTGGGAGCCTAGCCGCGCACGGGACCCCGAAAACCAAGCACCGCCTTCAGGCTTTCTAAGGGCGTAAATTTTTGATTTCACTCTTCACTGCCTATCACAGTTTCGGAGGCCATGGAATGCCCAGGTGGCACAAACCCCCCCCCCAAATGACCCCATTTTGGAAAGTAGACACCCCAAGCTATTTGCTGAGAGGTATAGTGAGTATTTTGCAGACCTCACTTTTTGTCACAAAGTTTTGAAAATTGAAAAAAGAAAAAAAAAAATGTTTTTATTGTCTTTCTTCATTTTCAAAAACAAATGAGAGCTGCAAAATACTCACCATGCCTCTCAGCAAATAGCTTGGGGTGTCTACTTTCCAAAATGGGGTCATTTTGGGGGGTTTTGTGCTATCTTGGCATTTTATGGCCTTCAAAACTGTGATGGGTAGTGAGGAGTAAAATCAAAAATTAACGCTCTTAGAAATCCTGAAGGCGGTGATTGGATTTTGGGGCCCGTATGAAGCTAGGCTCCCAAAAAGTGCCACTCATGTGGTATCCCCATACTCAGGAGAAGTAGCAGAATGTATTTTGGGGTGTAATTCCACATATGCCCATGGCATGTTTGAGCAATATATCATTTAGTGACAACTTTGTGCAAAAAAAAAAAAAAAAAATGTCACTTTCCCGCAACTTGTGTCAAAATATAAAATATTCCATGGACTCAACATGCCTCTCAGCAAATAGCTTGGGGTGTCTACTTTCCAAAATGGGGTCATTTGGGGGGGTTTTGTGCCATCTTGGGATTTTATGGCCTTCAAAACTGTGATAGGTAGTAAGGAGTGAAATCAAGAATTTATGCCCTTAGAAATCCTGAAGGCGGTGCTTGGTTTTCGGGGCCCCGTACGCGGCTAGGCTCCCAAAAAGTCCCACACATGTGGTATCCCCGTACTCAGGAGAAGCAGCAGAATGTATTTTGGGGTGTAATTCCACATTTGCCCATGGCATGTTTGAGCAATATATCATTTAGTGACAACTTTGTGCAAAAAAAAAAAAAAAAAAAAAAAAAAATGGTCACTTTCCCGCAACTTGTGTCAAAATATAAAATATTCCATGGACTCAACATGCCTCTCAGCAAATAGCTTGGGGTGTCTACTTTCCAAAATGGGGTCATTTGGGGGGGTTTTGTGCCATCTTGGCATTTTATGGCCTTCAAAACTGTGATAGGTAGTGAGGTGTGAAATCAAAAATTTATGCCCTTTGAAATCCTGAAGGTGGTGCTTGGTTTTCGGGGCCCCGTACGCGGCTAGGCTCCCAAAAAGTCCCACACATGTGGTATCCCCGTACTCAGGAGAAGCAGCTAAATGTATTTTGGGGTGCAATTCCACATATGCCCATGGCCTGTGTGAGCAATATATCATTTAGTGACAACTTTGTGCAAAAAAAAAAAAAATTGTCACATTCCCGCAACTTGTGTCAAAAAATAAAATATTCCATGGACTCGACATGCCTCTCAGCAAATAGCTTGGGGTGTCTACTTTCCAAAATGGGGTCATTTGGGGGGGTTTTGTGCCATCTTGGCATTTTATGGCCTTCAAAACTGTGATAGGTAGTGAGGTGTGAAATCAAAAATTTATGCCCTTTGAAATCCTGAAGGCTGTGCTTGGTTTTCGGGGCCCCGTACGCGGCTAGGCTCCCAAAAAGTCCGACACATGTGGTATCCCCGTACTCAGGAGAAGCAGCTAAATGTATTTTGGGGTGCAATTCCACATATGCGCATGGCCTGTGTGAGAAATATATCATTTAGTGACAACTTTTTGTAATTTTTTTTTTTTTTTTTGTCATTATTCAATCACTTGGGACAAAAAAAAAAAATATTCAATGGGTTCAACATGCCTCTCAGCAATTTCCTTGGGGTGTCTACTTTCCAAAATGGGGTCATTTGTGGGGGTTTTGTACTGCCCTGCCATTTTAGCACCTCATGAAATGACATAGGCAGTCATAAAATAAAAGCTGTGTAAATTCCAGAAAATGTACCCTAGTTTGTAGATGCTATAACTTTTGCGCAAACCAATAAATATACGCTTATTGACATTTTTTTTACCAAAGACATGTGGCCGAATACATTTTGGCCTAAATGTATGACTAAAATTGAATTTATTGGATTTTTTTTATAACAAAAAGTAGAAAATATCATTTTTTTTCAAAATTTTCGGTATTTTTCCGTTTATAGCGCAAAAAATAAAAACGGCAGAGGTGATCAAATACCATCAAAAGAAAGCTCTATTTGTGGGAAGAAAAGGACGCAAATTTCGTTTGGGTACACCATTGCATGACCGCGCAATTAACAGTTAAAGCGACGCAGTGCCGAATTGTAAAAAGTGCTCTGGTCAGGAAGGGGGTAAAACCTTCCGGGGCTGAAGTGGTTAAATACTGCACTTAGAGTGGCGCCATTGTTGTTCTTCTCCTTCAGTACCCAGAGGATTGCTTCATCCTAATCTACAGGGCTGCCTTCTACAGTTGCTTTCTATGGACTATAATTCAGTTTTGTTTGGAATTTAGCAGCTCAGAGTCTGTTTGTGTTTATTATCTATCACATTATTATAGTTCCATAATTTATTAATTTTTAATCATAGCTGTGTAATTATTTTTCAGCCATTATCTTCTCTTTATTAGAGCAATATGTTTTTTGGGGGGTTATAACTGTTTCTAATTGGTTGAACTTAGCGCTCACATCTACATGTTGATCAGGAGAACACCACTAACCTTTTACAGGTAGCTTTAGCTGAACACTGTGCATAGGTCGCACTACACTAACGTGTAAATAATTTAGCTGCCTGCGGTAGTGATAGGATCAGGAAAACACCACCAACCTTCTACAGGTAGCTTTAGCTGAACAGTGCAGAGGTCGCACTACACTAACGTGTAAATACTTTAGCTGCCTGCGGTAGTGATAGGATCAGGAAAACACCACTAACCTTCTACAGGTAGCTTTAGCTGAACACTGTGCAGAGGTCGCACTACACTAATGTGTAAATACTTTAGCTGCCTGCGGTAGTGATGGGATCAGGAAAACACCACCAACCTTCTACAGGTAGCTTTAGCTGAACACTGTGCAGAGGTCGCACTACACTAACGTGTAAATACTTTAGCTGCCTGCGGTAGTGATAGGATCAGGAAAACACCACCAACCTTCAACAGGTAGCTTTAGCTGAACAGTGCAGAGGTCGCACTACACTAACGTGTAAATACTTTAGCTGCCTGCAGTAGTGATAGGATCAGGAAAACACCACCAACCTTCTACAGGTAGCTTTAGCTGAACAGTGCAGAGGTCGCACTACACTAACGTGTAAATACTTTAGCTGCCTGCAGTAGTGATAGGATCAGGAAAACACCACCAACCTTCTACAGGTAGCTTTAGCTGAATACTGTGCAGAGGTCGCATTACACTAACATGTAAATACTTTAGCTGCCTGCGGTAGTGATAGGATCAGGAAAAAACCACCAACCTTCTACAGGTAGCTTTAGCTGAACACTGTGCAAAGGTCGCACTACACTAACTTATAGCTTTAGCTGAACACTGTTCAGAGGACGCACTACATTAACTTGTAGCTTTAGCTGAACACTGTGCAGAGGTCGCACTACACTAACTTGTAGCTTTAGCTGAACACTGTGAGGAGGACGCACTACACTAACTTGTAGCTTTTCTATTATTATTATTATTATACAGGATTTATATAGCGCCAACAGTTTACGCAACGCTTTACAACATTAGGGCAGACAGTACAAGTACAATACAATTCAATACAGGAGGAATCAGAGGGCCCTGCTCGTTAGAGCTTACAATCTAGGAGGGAGGGTCAAGTTATACAAAAGGGTAATAGCTGTGGGGGATGAGCTAATGGAGAAAATAGTTCAGTTGTTAGATGGAGGCAGGATAGGCTTCTCTGAAGAGGAAAGTTTTCAGGGATCGCCAAAAGTGGATACTTTTGGAGACAGTCAGACAGATTGGGGTAGGGAATTCCAGAGGATGGGCGAGGCTCGGGAGAAGTCCTGGAGGCGGATATGGGAGGAGGTGATGAGGGGGCTAGAGAGCAGGAGGTCCTGGGAGGAACGGAGAGGGCGATTAGGTTGGTATTTTGAGACTAGGTTAGTGATGTAGCTGGGGGCACAGTTGTGGATGGCTTTGTAACTTATTGTTAGTATTTTGAATTTAATTTGTTGGGCGAGTGGTAGCCAATGGAGGGATTGGCAGAGAGGGGTAGCAGACACTGAGCAGTTTGTAAGGTGGATGAGTCTGGCAGCCGCATTCATGATGGACTGAAGGGGGGATAGTCTATTTAAAGGTAAGCCAATGAGGAGTGAGTTGCAGTAGTCAAGGCAAGAGATAACCAGGGAGTGAATCAGGAGCTTTGTGGTTTCACTGGTTAGAAAGGGACGTAGTTTAGAGATGTTGCGGAGGTTGAGGCGGCAAGCTTTGGAAAGTGATTGGATGTGGGGCTGAAAGGAGAGTTCAGAATCCAGGATAACACCTAGCACCCTGACATGTGGGGACGGGTGGATGGTTTTGCCATTGCTCTTGACAAAGAAGTCAGGGGAAGAGGCACGTGGGGGAGGAAATATTATAAGCTCGGTTTTGGACAAGTTGAGTTTGAGGAAGTGGTGTGACATCCATACAGATATGTTGGTTAGTAAGTTAGTGATGCGTGAGGAGACTGATGGAGTGAGTTGAGGGGGGGAGAAATAGATTTGTGTGTCATCAGCATAGAAATGATATTGAAAGCCGTGAGAGGCTATCAGCTGACCCAGGGAAGAGGTGTAGATTGAAAATAAAAGAGGTCCAAGAACAGAACCTTGGGGGACCCCGACAGAGAAGGGAAGAGGAGTGGAGGAAGTAGAATTGTAAGTGATACTGAAGGTGCGTTGGGATAGGTAGAATGAGAGCCACTGAAGAGCACAGTCACGCAGACCGAGGGAGTAAAGTTTTTTGAGGAGGAGGGGGTGGTCAACCGTATCAAAGGCAGCTGAAAGATCCAGAAGTAGGAGTACAGAATAGTGTCCATTGGTTTTTGCAGTTAGTAGGTCATTTGTGAGTTTTAAAAGAGCAGTTTCTGTGGAGTGTTGAGGGCGAAATCCAGATTGAAGGGGATCAAGAAGGCTGTTTTTAATGAGGTGGTCTCTCAGTTGGTTGTAAACCAGGTGTTCAAGGAGTTTAGAGGAAAAGGGGAGCAAGGAGATAGGGCGTAGGTTGTTAAGATTGGTATGGTCCAAGGACGGCTTTTTGAGTATGGGGGTGACCAGTGCATGTTTTAGAGCATCGGGGAAGATGCCAGAGGTGAGGGAGAGATTGAAGATGTGGGTTAGAGAGTGTAGGATGGGGTCAGAGGGTGACCGTAGCATTTGAGAGGGAATAGGGTCCAGGGGACAGGTGGTTAGGTGGGCGATAGAAAGGAGTTTAGCAACTTCATCTGTAATAGCAGATTTGAATAGGGGGAGTGTCAGTTGTACCTGTTGACATGGGGTCTTAGCTAGGCGAGATACCTGTAGAATGGAGATTTCATCATGGATTGTATCAATCTTGTTTTTGAAGTGATTAGCGATTTCATGGGCAGTGAGTAAGTCAGTGGGTGGAGGCAGTGGAGGACAAAGTAGAGAGTTGAAGGTAGAGAAGGGTTTACGGGGATTGGATGAGAAGGTGTTAATAAGAATTGTAAAATAGGTTTACTTGGCAGTGTGGAGGAAAGAATAGTATTTTTGGAGGGCAGATTTGTATTGGTTGAAGTCTTTGAGAGACTTAGTCTTGTGCCACAGACGCTCAAGAGCGTGACTACGTTTTTTGAGAATTTTAGTGTCATCTGTTTGCCAGGGTTGTAGGGGTCGAGGCCTGATTCTGCGTGTAGTGAGGGGAGCGAGCTTGTCCAGGGTGGAGGACAGAGATTTATTGTAGATGGATGTGGCTTGGTTGGGGCAGGACAGGGGAGAGATTTTGTCATGGAGGTGGTCAGTAGCAGAATAGAGGAGAGAGGAGTTGAAGTTGCGAAAGTTTCTACGGGTGATGGTTAGGCGATTGAAGGGAAAGGTGGTGGAAGACAGGGGGAGAGAGAAACTAATAAGTTGGTGGTCGGAGAGAGGAAAAGGATTGTTTGAGAAGTTGCATGGAGTGCATAGGTAGGAGAATACATGGTCAAGGGTGTTGCCATCAGAGTGAGTAGAAGCCTGTACCCATTGCTTCAGGTCAAATGAAGAGGTTAGACTAAGAAGTTTAGAAGTAGCGGGAGTGTTTGTATTAGCAGGGATGTTGAAGGATTGTGGGAATATCCGAAGAGAGAAAGTAGGGTAGCCAGGCAGAAAACTCATCAAGGAAAGTCGATAATGGTCCAGGGGGCCGGTAGATCACAGCAATTCTTAGGGAAGTAGGAGAGAATATATAAAACCAAGTGTAGCGCTAAAAAATGAGAAAAATTATTGCTGTACCACATTTACAATAAATTGTGAAAAAATTGTGTTTTGTATGTATTGTGAAAATTCATACATAAAAGTCACTCATATAATAAACCCTTAGGGTCACCAAACGTGATGGCAAGATGCAATAATAGCAATAAAGTCCAAAACAAAATATGCAGGTGCAGTGAACATAAATGTTGCAATGGTGATGAATTCCAAAACCATATACTCGTGAAAATTTCTGATATATTCCAACGTGTGCTGATAACCACTTGTGCACCACCACCACCCGAGATGACTGGAGGCTTACCAGAAAGTTGGGAACCACCGAGCATACGCTATATGGGTCAAACAGGCTTAGGTTGCTCACTGGCAAAGGAGGTAGGATACCAAGGGCTGGTAGATGGTGAAGTTGTGACGTTGCTATCCCGAAACAGTCTTCTCCATATGGAAGCTCGGACATCAACGGACATTACCCACATGTAATGAAGAAGGGGCTAATAGTGTAATTCCGTAAACCATATAAAATTTATTACAAGGAAAGACACTTACATCTCAAAGTAAAAAAGCGCTTGCAAATAAAAATGGCGGCAGTGGAGTCCCCCCACGCGTTTTGTCTCACAAGACTTCATCTGGGGTACTTACCCACTGCAGCCAGACCCCTTTTTTATAGGGACAAGGACCCCTGTGATGAGAATCCAGCTCCCAGGCTTGTTTGCATTGGCACTTCCAGGGTCATCCAAAATGGCGGACCCGAGTGCCTTCCAAGCTTCTTTTTCATGTAGTTTGGTTCTCATAGGCCTAGAGGTGTCATGTGTATCCACATGGGGCCGTGACGCCAAATCCCAGCGTCAAAAACGTCCCCCTTTCATGTGTTAACACCCCTTATGGTATCCTAATTGATATATGGAGGAGGGATGGTGGATTTATAACATCCACCATCCCGGCCTTCTTTTTGTCATAATATGACAGGCTTTTATCCGTGTAGAAAGTGTGTGGGATGTCTACACAATAACCTAGAGGGACGTAAAGTTACAGAATTCACATCAACAGTCACGGGGAAAAGATATACAGTGAAATCTTTTTGCACGTGTAGCACTAAATACATAGTGTATCTTATCACGTGCCCTTGTCGTAGACAATATATAGGGCGTACCACCAGAACGTTTACAACAAGGGTAGGGGAACATATTGCTCTAATTAAAGGTAGGGACTCTAAGCATACGGTACCCAGACATTACAAGCAATATCACAATAGTAATCCCACGGGATCACAATTTGTCATTATAGACAAATACGTCCCGCCTTGGAGGGGGGGGGGGCAAAACCATAGGGGTCTCTCGCCTTGAAATGTTCTGGGCATACGAGTTACAGACCTTTTTTCCTCAAGGCATGAACGTTGAAGTAGACGTTAATGCTTTTATAAATGAATCTTGACAGATATATCATGAGACAGGAAATATTAATTTCCCCATAGGAATTCTAACTACCTGGGGTATATATGATACCTGCTTTTTTGATTACATGTATGTGCCCTTTTAATTTTACAATGATTATATTTATTTATTTTGGATATTTGGGTAGATGCTAAGGACTACAATATGAGCTATATGGGGACAAGGAGGGTGTTATGGGATGGAATAATTATTGTCCACCTCTTCTTTCCCCTGCTGAGAATCCATCTTCCCCTTGAATTTATCCCTATTTTTTGATTATTTTTCTGTTTTCTATGGATTTGTTTTTTTTGGAGCGGAGTTTCAGCCGGTTTTAAGTACCTACAAAATACACCCATTGCATACACTTTTTATGCCCTTTCGGGGATTATAACATCACTTCCGGCCTCTCTCCTCTCTGCAGGTCACTTCCTGGTACTATCGAATGGTGACCGGAGGCGCTGTACGTATACGTCGCATTCCGATGGCGTCACCGCACTAGACCACGCCGCGCGCATGCGCGAGCGCGGTCTACATCGGGATTTGCACTATGGGGGATGTTATTGATGTTGTGACGTGGAGTCACGGCCCCCTCCTCCATATATCAATTAGGATACCATTAGGGTTGTTAACACGTGAAAGGGGGACATTTTTGACGCCAGGATTCGGCGTCACGGCCCCATGTGGATACACATGACACCTCTAGGCCTATGAGAACCAAACTACATGAAAAAGAGGCTTGGAAGGCACTTGGGTCCGCCATTTTGGATGACCCCGGAAGTGCCAATGCAAACAAGCCTGGGAGCTGGATTCTCATCACAGGGGTCCTTGTCCCTATAAAAAGGAGTCTGGCTGCAGTGGGTAAGTACCCCAGATGAAGTCCTGTGAGACGAAATGCATCAGGAGGACTCCACTGCCGCCATTTTTATTTGCAAGCGCTTTTTTACTTTGAGATGTAAGTGTCTTTCCTTTTAATACATTTTATATGGTTTACGGAATTACACTATTAGCCCCTTCTTCATTACATGTGGGTAATGTCCGTTGATGTCCGAGCTTCCATATGGAGAAGACTGTTTTGGGATAGCAACGTCACAACTTCACCATCTACCAGCCCTTGGTATCCTACCTCCTTTGCCAGTGAGCAACCTAAGCCTGTTTGACCCATATAGCGTATGCTCGGTGGGTCCCAACTTTCTGGTAAGCCTCCAGTCATCTCGGGTTGTGGTTGTGCACAAGTGGTTATCAGCACACGTTGGAATATATCAGAAATTTTCACGAGTATATGGTTTTGGAATTCATCACCATTGCAACATTTATGTTCACTGCACCTGCATATTTTGTTTTGGACTTTATTGCTATTATTGCATCTTGCCATCACGTTTGGTGACCCTAAGGGTTTATTATATGAGTGACTTTTATGTATGAATTTTCACAAAACATACAAAACACCATTTTTTCACAATTTATTGTACATGTGGTACAGCAATAATTTTTCTCATTTTTTAGCGCTACACTTGGTTTTATATGATTTATTGCAAATTTTCTATTTGTTGTGTTAGCTGCTTATGTTTATGATTTATTTGGAGTAAGCGCATGGTTTACAAGATTTTTACAAGTAGGAGAGAATAGACGTATACAGTGGGCTTCAAATGATGAGAGGGAAAAAGAGGGAGGAGGGTGAAAAACCTGGAAGGTGCTCTGGGGGGATAGGAGGAATCCCACTTCACCTCCCTTGCGTCCATTGGGCCTAGGGGAGTGAGTCCAGTGAAGGCTACCCTGGGAGAGGGAAGCAGGAGAAGGGGTGTCATATTCGTGGAGCCAGGTTACGGTGAGAGCAAGTAGATTAAAGGAATTAGTGACAAAGAGGTCATGAACAGCAGTGAGTTTGTTGCAGACAGAGCGGGCGTTCCAGAGGGCGCAGGAGAGAGGTAGGCTGGTGTTGGGAAGAAGAGGAATGGAGGCTAAATTGTGTAGATTACGACTACTGCCACGACTACTGCCAGTGGGTGTAGGGTTTGGTGATGGGTGTTTTGGGCACAGTTAAATAAGGGGGGCCCAGGGTTTGGGAAAATATCTCCATCGATTAGGAGAAGCAGAAGAGTGAGGGAGGTAATATGAGAATATGATTTGTATGAGGGGACATGCTTCAGTATCCTGGGGGGTATGTTAGCAAGTGGGCTTAGAGTTAGAAAGAGGTGATGAGTGCAGTAATAGTGGGAGGGGAGAAGTGAGGATGATATGTACAGATTGTGGGGTGGAGCAGAGGGATGAAGAAAAGAGAGTTTGAGGAGAGAGGCAGCAATTGTGAAAAGGAGGAGAGGTAAAGAGTGCATTTTTCAGAGAGGAAGATGAAAAAATTTGAAAATGGGGTCACCTGCAGTCTGTAATAGTTAGCTTTGTGCAAATCGCTGAAGTGCAAGAGCAGAAGTGCCACTTATTTAAAGAACCCCACTTCTTTGGAAGAACCCCCTGTATGTGCAGCCCCCTGTATGTGCTCCCCCGTAAAGAAGGCCTTGTTTTTATACTGTGTGTTGGGTGTGGGTTGAATCTGGCAATTGATCAATTAGGAGGGCATATTAGGAACACAGCTAGCAGGGCATAACTTTCACACCACAATCAAACTGCAAGGGGACTAAAAGGCCAAAATTGTAAAGATAAGGGAACCCATAATTTAGGTAAGACTTAATGGCTAAATAAACATTGAAATAATGTGAGCATGGCTACAGATGGAGTTGAAACAGTGGTGACAAACAGATTTACCAAATATGCATTTGTGCAGTCAGTCAATATTCAGTTTTAAGGTATGTGGAGGTATAAACGCAGGTTTACCAAATATGCATGTGTGCAGTCAGTCAATATTCAGTTTTAAGGTATGTGGAGGTATAAACGCAGGCTTACCAAATATGCATTTGTGCAGTCAGTCAATATTCAGTTTTAAGGTATGTGGAGGTATAAACGCTTTAGAAGAACACTGTTCAGAGGACGCACTACACTAACTTGTAGCTTTAGCTGAACACTGTGCAGAGGTCGCACTGCACTAACTTGTAGTTTTAGCTGAACACTGTGCAGAGGTCGCACTACACTAACTTGTAGTTTTAGCTGAACACTGTTCAGAGCACGCACTACACTAACTTGTAGCTTTAGCTGAACACTGTGCAGAGGTCGCACTAAAATAACTTGTAGCTTTAGCTAAACACTGTGCAGAGGTCGCACTACACTAACTTGTAGTTTTAGCTGAACACTGTGAGGAGGACGCACTACACTAACTTGTAGCTTTAGCTGAACACTGTGAGTAGACGCATTACACTAACTTGTAGCTTTAGCTGAACACTGTGCAGAGTTCACATTAAACTAAACTGTAGCTTTAGCTGAACACTGTGAGGAGGATGCACTATACTAATTTGTAGCTCTAGCTGAACACTGTGAGGAGGACGCACTACACTAACTTGTAGCTTTAGATGAACACTATTCAGAGGACGCACTACACTAACTTGTAGCTTTAGCTGAACACTGTGCAGAGGTCACACTAAACTAACCTGTAGCTTTAGCTGAACACTGTGAGGAGGACGCACTACACTAACTTGTAGTTTTAGCTGAACACTGTGAGGAGGACGCACTAAACTAACTTGTAGCTTTAGATGAACACTGTTCAGAGGATGCACTACACTAACTTGTAGCTTTAGCTGAACACTGTGCAGAGGTCACACTACACTAACTTGTAGCTTTAGCTGAACACTGTGCAGAGGTCGCACTACACTAACTTGTAGTTTTAGCTGAACACTGTGCAGAGGACAATTCTTTTTTACAGATCTTCAGAGAGTTCATTGCCATGAGGTGCCATGTTGAACTTCCAGTGATCAGTATGATAGAGTGAGAGTGATAACACCAAATAGAACACACTTGATCCTCATTCACACCTGAGATCTTGTAACACTAACGAGTCCGGGGAGGGAAAATGGCTAACTTGGCCCAATCTGGACATTTTCTCTTAGGGGTGTACTCACTTTTGTTGCCAGCGGTTTAGACATTAATGGCTGTGTGTTGAGTTATTTTGAGGGGACAGCAAATTTACACTGTTATACAAGCTGTACACTCACCACTTTACATTGTAGCAAAGTGTAATTTCTTCAGTGTTGTCACATGAAAAGATAGAATAAAATATTTACAAAAATGTGAGGGGTGTACTCACTTTTGTGAGATACTGTATATAGTATAGCACCCTAAAACTGTACATTATACATTTGTCCTGTTCAATGTACTTTACCTTCAACTTGTAGTGCATGGGTCTGGTTGTTTGCATACAAATGAGTGTTTAGGTTTGACCATATATTATATGGTTTTGGTAAATCTAAAGGAAAATTGTATAATGTATGGCCAGCCTTAGAGTTATTAAAGCATGTGTGCATTCTCTATAGTATAAAATATAAAACAACTCCGATAGGATTGCTATAGGTGTACATTCTGTAAATGATAAAATATAGTATAACTCTCTTAGAAATGCTACAGCACATGTGTAGTTCCAAAAGCCCCACTAAAGCTGGCCATTATACAATTTTCTTGTACAATTTTCCTTTAGATTTACCAAAACCATATAATATGAGTTCAAACTTAAACACTTTCAATTACTTTGCAATCAGGCAGGCTCTTGCACTACATTGTTGAAGGTAAATCTAATTGAATAAGAAAATTGTGTAACATATGGATGGCTTAAATTAGTCTTCACACAATATATGACATGGCCAGGTTATTTAATTCATTGTTGTGGCTGCCCATTGACACAAGATAGTTACCTGATCTGGTAAAACAAGACTAAATTAGGCAACTGTCATCTTATGTCTATAGGTACCTTTAGGGCTCCGTACAAATATAATTTTCAGCTATGCAGTAAACCTGTTTTGATTAATTGTGCTTTTTGTTTGCACAGTAAAGCTGTAAAAAATGCACATTTGGCCAAGTCTTTAAGTTCAGACTGGGCATTTAGCAGAGAAAGCTTAGCATAGATTGATTGGGAGTATCTCTACTTGTCACACAAATGGAGTTTGTTGTGGTTTTCATATCAGCATGAGGAATGTATGCCATGCTTTCCAATTAGGAAAGAAACCATTCACCTGACCTCAACTTTAATTACATTTTCTCATTATGCTGAACATCTTTTCGTTTATTTAAATACTATAAACATGCCATCTACAGTATAATGTCTACTTGGCATCTTATCTTGAAGAATGAATGTTTCTTGCCCTTTCCTCTCTATCCATTTACACCCAATTTAGGCTCAAATATACATGCCAATGATTTATAATGAACGAACTGTCTGGATTTCATGTTTAACCTTCATTTGCAGAAATGAACACTTTCTTTAATTAGTATTCTAGGTTTTTATCCATGACACTTGAATATGTCTATATATTGTAGTTTATTTTTTTTTAATTTGTAGATAACCCTATCATTGTGTGCTAAGGAGGTGAAATATTGCTTTTTTTTGTACATGCCATATTTGCCTATTACATATGTATATTGTGTTTTTTGCTTATTTTGATTGTGATTGAGCTTCAGTGCTTCTCATATCTCACTGCATATCTATGGGGTTGATGTATTGAAGTAATAGAGGTTGTTCTCATTAAATATCTAATCATGTACTATTAACCACTTGACCTCCGGAAGATTTACCCCCTTCATGACTAGGCGATTTTTTGCTATAAGGCATTGTGTTACTTTAATTGACAATTACGCAAGCATGCAATGCTGTACATAAATGAAATGTATATAATTTGTTTCCCACAAGAATAAATTTATTTTGGTGGTATTTGATCACCACTGGGTTTTTTTTATTTTTTGCGCTATAAACAAATAAATTACAATTTTGAAAAAAGAAAACAATATTGTTTACTTTCTGCTATAAAACACAGCCAATAAAAAAAAAAAATCTCTTCATAAATTTAGACCACAATGTATTCTGCTACATATTTTTGGTAAAAAAAAATCCAATAAGCATATATTAATTGGGATTAATTGAAAAGTGTCTATAAACTGTAATATATATATTTGAATTTTTATTTATGTTTATTTTTTTTTATCAGCGAAGATCAGTGACTTATAGTGGGACTGCAATATTGCTGCAGACAAGCAATGCAGGGAAGCAAAATCCAGCACATCCCCGCTGACAGGATGGAGCTCTGCACTGTTTATATATGCAGAGCTCTATCCAGCCTGCCTCCTCCTCGATCAGTGGGTGCCGGTGGACATCCATTGGCTGGCACCTGCTGTCACTAGTCAAAGAAGAAGCAGAGCAGTGCACACACACGCCCCTGACTAGGAAGTGAAGAATCTTGTATACATAAATACAGTATATCACAGAAGTGAGTACACCCCTCACATTTTTGTAAATATTTTATTATTTATTTTCATGTGACAACACTGATGAAATGACACTTTGCTACAATGTAAAGTAGTGAGTGTACAGCTTGTATAACAGTGTAAAGTTGCTGTCCCCTCAAGATAACTCAACACACAGCCATTAATGTCTAAACCGCTGGCAACAAAAGTGAGTACACCCCTAAGTGAAAATGTACAAAGTGGGCCCAAAGTGTCAGAATTTTGTGTGGCTACCATTATTTTCCAGCACTGCCTTAACCCTCTTGGGCATGGAATTCACCAGAGCTTCACAGGTTGTCACTGGAGTCCTCTACCACTTCTCCATGATGACATCATGAAGCTGGTGGATGTTAGAGACCTTGAGCTCCTCTACCTCCTGTTTGAGGATGCCCCACAGATGCTCAATAGGGTTTAGGTCTGGACATATGCTTGGCCAGTCCATCACCTTTACCCTCAGCTTCTTTAGCAAGGCAGTGGTATTTTTGGAGGTGTGTTTGGGGCCATTATGTTTGAATACTGCCCTGTGGCAGTCTCTGAAGGTAGGGGATCATGCTCTGCTTCATTATGTCACAGTACATGTTGGCATTCATGGTTCCCTTAATTAAACTGTAGATACCCAGTGCTGACAACACTTATGTGGCCCCAGACTATGACACTCCCACCACTATGCTTAGTAGGCAAGACACACTTGTCTTTGTACTCCTCACCTGGTTGCCACCACTTACGCTTGACACCATCTGAACCAAATACTTTTATCTTGGTCTCATCAGACCACAGGACAGGTTCCAGTAATCCATGTCCTTAGTCTGCTTGTCTTCAGCAAACTGTTTGTGGGTTTTCTTGTGCATCATCTTTAGAAGAGGCTTCCTTCTGGGACAACAGCCATGCAGACCAATTTGATGCAGTGTGTAGCATATGGTCTGAGCACTGACAGGCTGACCCTCCACCCCTTCAACCTCTGCAGCAATGCTGGCAGAACTCATACCTCTATTTTCCGAAGACAACCTCTGGATATGATCCTGAGCATGTGCACTCAACATCTTTGGTCGACTATAGCGAGGCCTGTTCTGAATGAAACCTGTCCTGTTAAACCGCTGTATGGTCTTGGCCACCGAGCTGTAGTTCAGTTTCAGTGTCATGGCAATCTTCGTATAGCCTAGGTCAGTTATGGCGAACCTTGGCACCCCAGATGTTTTGGAACTATATTTCCTATGATGCTCATGCACTCTGCAGTGTAGTTGAGCATCATGGGAAAAACAATTCTTTTTTTCAGATCCTCAGAGAGTTCTTTGCCATGAGTTGCCATATTGAACTTCCAGTGACCACTATGAGAGAGAGAGCCATGACACCAAATTTAACACACCTGCTCCCCATTCACACTTGAGACCTTGTAGCACTAATGAGTCACATGACACCTTGGAGGGCAAATGACTAATTGGGCCCAATTTGGACATTTTCACTTAGGGGTATACTCACTTTTGTTGCCAGTGGTTTAGACATTAATGACTGTGTGTTGAGTTATTTTGAGGGGACAGAAAATTTACACTTTTATACAAACTGTACACTCACTACTTTACATTGTAGCAAAGTGTCATTTCTTCAGTGTTGTCACATGAAAAGAAATAATAAAATATTTACAAAAATGTGAGGGGTGTACTCACTTTTGTGAGATACTGTATATATATATATATATATATATATATATATATATATATATATATATATGCACAGAACGGCCTCCCTGTAGCAGTAAATCTGCTATAAGGTGGTCGGCAAGTGGTTAAATAATTTTTCTAATTTTCCATACACAATTGACTATTGTAAGTGTTGTAAGTGCACAAGGGTGAATAGCTAGGTGAATAGCTTTTATATCTATAGTAAATCAACTGCTGCATGCCTACTTAGACCCTTAAGCCTGGTACACACTACAAGTTTTTTTTTCCGTCTAACCTGGTTAAAGATGCTGTACTAACCATCCGAAGTTAGTACAGCGATCTCCCTGCTTAGCTGTTGTGTTCTGACAAGTTGATGCCCCCCCACAAGAATACTCCAATCAGTGCTCTCTGTCATTGGCTGAGAGCGCTGATCAGGAGTCGGTCAGCTGCTGGTTTTCCAGTGAATGTGGTACAGACCGACATTCACACTGGCCGAATGTTTGTTGGTTTTTAATGAACCGTCCAATGTCTCCTGATGTTTGGCCCATGTATACGGGGCTGATAACTGGTCATGTAATGCATTTTATGTCAGCACTCAATTAGCACTATTGTAACCAAAACTGCAGTGTTTATCCTCATGACACAACACAGGAAGCACCTCCATGGTTAACAGAGGACAGATTTAAAATTAGACTTGAGAAACTTAACATTAATAAATCACCGGGACCAGATGGCTTGCATCCGAGGGTACTTAGGGAACTCAGTCAAGTGATTGCCAGACCGTTGTTCCTAATTTTTACAGATAGTCTACTGACTGGAATGGTACCAGCTGATTGGAGAAAAGCCAATGTAGCACCAATATTTAAAAAGGGCCCAAAATACATCCCTGGGAATTACAGACCAGTTATCCTAACATCAATAGTATGTAAACTCTTGGAGGGGATGATAAGGGACTATATACAAGATTTTAGTAATAAGAACGGTATCATTAGCAGTAATCAGCATGGATTCATGAAGAATCGTTCTTGCCAAACCAAACTATTAACCTTCTATGAGGAGGTGAGTTGCCATCTAGATAAAGGAAGGCCTGTAGACGTGGTGTATCTGGATTTTGCAAAAGCATTTGACACAGTTCCCCATAAATGTTTACTGTACAAAATAAGGTCCGTTGGCATGGACCATAGGGTGAGTACATGGATTGAAATCTGGCTACAAGGGCGAGTTCAGAGGGTGGTGATAAATGGGGAGTACTCAGAATGGTCAGGGGTGGGTAGTGGGGTTCCCCAGGGTTCTGTGCTGGGAGGAATCCTTTAATTTGTTCATAAATGATCTGGAGGATGGGATAAACAGTTCAATCTCTGTATTTGCAGAGGATACTAAGCTAAGCAGGGCAATAACTTCTCCGCAGGATGTGGAAACCTTGCAAAAAGACCTGAACAAATTAATAGGGCGGGCGACTACATGGCAAATGAGGTTCAATGTAGAAAAATGTAAAATAATGCATTTGGGTGGAAAAAATATGAATGCAATCTATACACTGGGGGTAGAACCTCTGGGGGAATCTAGGATGGAAAAGGACCTGGGGGTCCTAGTAGATGATAGGCTCAGCAATGGCATGCAATGCCAAGCTGCTGCTAACAAAGCAAACAGAATATTGGCATGCATTAAAAAGGGGATAAACTCCAGAGATAAAATGATAATTCTCCCACTCTACAAGGCTCTGGTCCGGCCGCACCTGGAGTATGCTGTCCAGTTCTGGGCACCAGTCCTCAGGAAGGATGTACTGGAAATGGAGCGAGTACAAAGAAGGGCAACAAAGCTAATAAAGGGTCTGGAGGATCTTAGTTATGAGGAAAGGTTGCGAGCACTGAACTTATTCTCTCTGGAGAAGAGACGCTTGAGAGGGGATATGATTTCAATATACAAGTACCATACTGGTGACCCCACAATAGGGATAAAGCTTTTTTGCAGAAGAGAGTTTAACAAGACTCATGGCCACTCATTAAAATTAGAGGAAAAGAGGTTTAACCTTAAACTACGTAGAGCGTTCTTTACTGTAAGAGCGGCAAGGATGTGGAATTCCCTTCCACAGGCAGTGGTCTTAGCGCGGAGCATTGATAGCTTCAAGAAACTATTAGATAAGCACCTGAATGACCGCAACATACAGGGATATATAATGTAATACTGACACATAATCACACACATAGGTTGAACTTGATGGACTTGTGTCTTTTTTCAACCTCACCTACTAGGTAACTGTGTAACTATTTACACTGCTTGATGTAAAGATGATGAGTCTATAAATATAAAATATAAATATGTACATGAAATATCATCATGTAAATCTGACAAAGCTAGAAAATACAGTGTAAAAGTCACATAAAAAGCCCTTTCAACTAACTTGCAGTATTCAGAACTGGGCTCAGTATAATTCACTATAGCCTTCTTTTAAGAGCAAAATTGCATTAAAATTATTAGTTGTAGTAGTATCATGGCCAGTTCTATTTCAATTATCCATCTTCAGAATCATTTTTTTTTTTTGTACATACAGGTACACAAATATGAACTTATATTGCTCACAAGTTTATATGAACTAAGAAAAGTCCTGCCAACTGATAGTAAGTCACTAAGAAAATTTAGGTCTGTCACTGGAATTCATGTCATCCAACAATATTTGGCCTTGGGTATGATACCATGGAATAGATGAGGGAGGTTAAATCTTTTATTAAAACCACAGTGATCATATGTGAGAATTTAATTGGGGGTATGGCAAGCATAATGGTTTAAGCATTACCATGAATGATCAGATATGATAATAATTTAAAAGATTGATTTGAGCATTTATTTTAAATTTTAGCATCTTCTTGGATGATACAGTTGCTAAACTGTTAAGCCTTTTATCACTATGCTCATTCCCTTAATAAAAATTCGGAAGTGATGTAATGTATTTGGATTTTATTTTCGGTTGGAAACCGTACTGATTAAATGAAAATCACACAATCTGGTATCGTATGAGAAATTTTTTTGTGTTTGTCTCTTCGGAAAATTTTGGATGAAAGTATACTAACAATCTGATTATGGTACGATCGCTTCAAAATCAATATTTTTTGTACGATATTCTGATTGTGTGTACAAGGCTTTAAGGGGACCCTTTCACTGATCTCAAATTCCAATTGAAACACCACTCAATTGGAGAAGAACAAGTGGAGTTGCTCTTGAAGCTGTCACAGTACTGATGTGGAGGTAGCACTGAGCGCTGCAGGGCTAAACAAGACTGAGTTAGACATCTGTCATCTTATATCATTAAGTACCTTCAAAGCTCAGTATATGTGTGATTTTTAATTGTGCAGCAAAACTGTTTTAATTGCAGTATGTAAAACTTTTACATCTGATGGGGAATTTTACTTCAGTTAGAAGGATCTGCTGGGTGAAGTTTTACCTGAAGCCCTCACGGTAATGACATGGACTGACACTCCCATAGGTTTCAGTTTCAGAGGAAACTTCACCTGACAATTTTTCAATGAATCTGTGCTGAGAGTTGCAGCAGTAGTATAGATAGGTATATGCTTTATTTTTTTACATCAGCAGTAAAATCCTAACAGAAGTTATAAACTGTCTTCCTTCTACTAGAAAACACACTATGGAATTCTTTTCTTCTGTCTGACACCTGAAAAATAGACTGGAAATAAGAAGATTTCCCCACACTTCCTGTTCTGCCTGCCATCTATCAAATAGACCAGAAATGGGGAGCTATACCCTCACTTCATGCTCTGTTTGATACCCATCAAAAAAACAGGACAGGAGAAATCCTTAAAATGTTCTAAGCCTTTCAAACTCTATCCAAGACAAAAAAAAAAGTTTGCTGTTAAAAGCATTTATATTGTGCCACTGTGCTATGAGCCACTGTGATAAAATGCTTTTTTTTTTTTGAAAGTTTATAATTGAGGAAAAGAAAATGTTTACAAAATTCTCGAATGACTGTTGTACATAAATGGTTATTGGAACAACAAAAGTGTGTTACAAAAACAAATTTGTGATCACTTCAACATAAACCTGTACAGAATGTGTTTGGGCCACTTATTTCCTACAGTATGGGTCGAGTTGCTTTGTCAAGCTTTGACCATGACCAGGGTCATTATGATGTGTGACTACTGTTAGGGTTCCCAGACTGTCCGAGGGGATGATAAAATATCTAAGGTACAAAATATAGGCCCACTGTAACCATATCTGGAGGGAGTCTGGGATCTTAGTGGTGAGGGGTATGTTATACTGTAAATTCATGTGTAGTCATAAGCAAGTGCAGCTGGGAAATTTGTGAAGTGACTTGAAGTTATGTAGGGAATCTGTAGGTGCTCGGGTTGGGAATCGTATTAGAATGTAGGGGTAAGTAGGGTTAGAGAGGGGTATAAGAGGGAAGTGGGAGTGGCGGGGGGGAGGGAAGGGGGGCAGAGAAAAAAAAGGGAGAGGAAAGAAAAAGAAGGAGAGATAGACAAAAAGGTAGAGAGGGGGAGTGGAAGAGGAAGCCCGTCAGTGACTGTCCCCTCCGGTTTTCGAGGAAGGAAGGAGTTTCCATTTAAAAAAAAATGCTTCTCTCACACCTACAACAGAAGCACAGAGTCTTTCAGTGCTTGGCATACCATGGGTGTTCGATAAGCATGTGACTTCTTTTTTTGCCCACTGATCCCATAAACATTGATTGTGCTGGATTTCTGAACCCATTTTTATCTTAAAATACAATTAGGATTGGAAATCAATGACTGTATCAGAGTTTGCATGTCTACATGCTTGTTAAAATGTATTGTTTGTAGGAGCAAGACCACCATTTTCCTTTAAAAATAAATATGAGTTAGTACATGGCCAGGATTAGGGATGAGCCGAACACCCCCAGGTTCGGTTCGCACCAGAACCTGCGAACGGACCGAAAATTTGCACGAACGTTAGAACCCCATTGACGTCTATGGGACTCGAATGTTCGAAATCAAAAGTACTCATTTTAAAGGCTAATTTGCATTGTATTGTCCTAAAAAGGGTTTGGGGACCCGGGTCCTACCCCAGGGGACATGTATCAATGCAAAAAAAACTTTTAAAAACTGACGTTTTTTCGGGAGCAGTGATTTTAATGATGCTTAAAGTAGAAAAAAAAGTGAAATATTTCTTTAAATATCGTACCTGGGGTGTGTCTATAGTATGCCTGTAAAGTGGTGCGTGTTTCCCTTGTTTAGAACAGTCCCTGCACAAAATGGAAAAGAAAAATTAAAGGAAAATATCTCATTTAAAACTGCTTGCGGGTTTAATGTAATGTCGGGTCCTGGCAATATGAATGAAAATCAGTGAGACAAACGGCATGGGTACCCCCCAGTCCATTACCAGGCCCTTTGGGTCTTGTATGGATATAAAGGGGAACCCCGCACCCAAATTAAAATAAGAAAAGGTGTGGGGCCACCAGGATCTATATACACTGAACAGCAGTATACAGGCGGTGCAAACAAGACAGGGACTGTAGGTTTGTTGTTAAGTAGAATCTGTTTGTAATTTTTAACGGGTACATTTTTAACGTGTTTAGCTCCAGCCAAAAAATCTTTTTTAAGCTTTTTGGAAAACATAGGGAAGGGTTATCACCCCTGTGACATTTGTTTTGCTGTCTTTCCTCCTCTTCAGAAGATTTCACCTCACTTTTTGTCCCAATGACAAATGTTTTTTGAAAATTTGGGGTTTTTTGTGGAACAAGGATTGGAAAGCATCAGTGGAAAGGAGAAATGTTTTTCCCATATTAACTCTTACAGGAGAGAATTTCCCTTCCTAGGGGTAGATTTCATCTCACTTCCTGTTGTCTCCTTCCGTTTGCAAGTAGGAGTCGTTTGTAAGTTAGATGTTTGAAAGTAGGGGCCTGCCCTATATACTCAGCAGAAATTTGGGCCTTAGGTGTTGTTGTGGCCACAACACTGTAAGCCCTCACAGGGCCCTGCTGTGAAATATTAGATCAAGAATTGTAATTACATGCCCCTGTTGAACAAGGGCAGAAAAATTGGGCCTTTGGTGGTGGTGGTGGTGGTGCTGGTGCCACAACACTGTAAGTCCTTACTCGCTCTTGGTGGGTGCAGAAATGGGCCCTGCTGTGAAATATTAGATCAAGAATTGTAATTACATGCCCCTGTTGAACAAGGGCAGAAAAATTGGGCCTTTGGTGGTGGTGGTGGTGGTGCTGGTGCCACAACACTGTAAATCCTCACTCGCTCTTGGTGGGTGCAGAAATGGGCACTGCTGTGAAATATTAGATCAAGAATTGTAATTACATGCCCCTGTTGAACAAGGGCAGAAAAATTGGGCCTTTGGTGGTGGTGGTGGTGGTGCTGGTGCCACAACACTGTAAGTCCTCACTCGCTCTTGGTGGGTGCAGAAATGGGCACTGCTGTGAAATATTAGATCAAGAATTGTAATTACATGCCCCTGTTGAACAAGGGCAGAAAAATTGGGCCTTTGGTGGTGGTGGTGCTGGTGCCACAACACTGTAAGTCCTCACTCGCTCTTGGTGGGTGCAGAAATGGGCCCTGCTGTGAAATATTAGATCAAGAATTGTAATTACATGCCCCTGTTGAACAGGGGCTGAAAAATTGGGCCTTAGTCACTGGTGCTGGTGCCACAACACTGCAACCCCTCACAGATACTCTAGTTGTAACGCAGAAATGAGCCCTGCTGCAAAGCATTGCATCAAAAATTGTAATTACATGCCTCTGTTAAACAGGGGCTAAAAAATTGGGCCTTAGGCACTGGTGGTGGCGCCCAGAACCAAAAATGTTCTTACAAGCTACCAGCGTAATGATTGAGGAGGAAGAGGATAATTACTCAGGGATAGTCACTCAGCATCAGCATAGGCAGTCTTTGAAGGGATCTGAGATTTCAAAAAAAATTATTCAGTTACATCAGCATCAGGTGCTTGGTAGCTGGTGGTGATCCAAGACTGATTCATTTTTACGAAGGTCAGTCGACCGACCGAGTCGGTGGACAGACGCACCCTGTGATCGGTTACAAAGCCTCCAGCAGCACTGAATGTGCGTTCCGAAAGAACGCTGGATGCAGGACAGGCCAGTAGCTCAATTGCATACTGTGCAAGCTCTAGCCAGTGATCCATCCTCAAGACCCAGTAACCCAGAGGATTTTCGGTGGCAAAGGTGTCCAAGTCAGATCTTGCCCCTAAGTATTCCTGCACCATGTAAAACAGACGCTGGCGATGGTTGCTGGAACCGATCATACCTTGGGGCTGCGGACCAAAAAATTGTCTGAACGCATCGGTCAGACGGCCACCTTCTCCACCGCTCCTTCTTTGACTGACCGAAGCCTCAGCAACACGTGGTCCAGAAACAGGAGTTGTAACCTCCCAGTCTCTGGGAACGCATTGCACAGACCTTTCTGCAAGGCCTCCTGAAGATGTTTCATCCTCTGCTCCCTCTGCGATGGCAAGATAAGGTCCGCAACCTTACCCTTGTAACGTGGATCAAGGAGGGTTGCCAGCCAGTATTGGTCCTTCTCCTTGAAACCACGAATACGAGGATCCCTACGCAGGCTTTGCAGGATCAGGGAGGCCATGCAGCGTAGGTTTGCTGAGGCATTCGGTCCAGAGTCCTCTGGGTCACTAAGGATGACATGGTCCGCAGCCAACTCCTCCCAGCCACGTACAAGTCCATGTGTTTCCTGGGACTGATCCCTTAAAGACTGCTGCTGATGCTGAGTGCCAGGCTCCACCTCCATACTGACACAATCTTCCTTCTCCTCCTCCTCCTCTTCCTGTGTGATCGGCGGGCACGCAGGAACACTGTCTGGATAAAGGGGGCCTTGAAGTGCCCTGTCCATTATTCCACGCAGCGTGTGCTCCAACAGGTGGACAAGGGGGACAGTGTCACTGATGCATGCACTGTCAATGCTTACCATCCTCGTGGCCTCCTCAAATGGTGACAGGACAGTGCATGCATCCCTGATCATGGCCCACTGGCGTGGAGAAAAAAAAACAAGCTCCCCTGACCCTGTCCTGGTGCCATAGTCGCACAGGTAATCATTGATGGCCCTCTGCTGCGTGTGCAGCCGCTGCAGCATGGCCAACGTTGAGTTCCACCTGGTGGGCATGTCACAGATTAGGCGGTTCTTGGGCAGGTTAAACTCCTTTTGGAGGTCCGCCAGCCGAGCACCGGCATTATATGGCCGACGGAAAAGCACACAGACTTTCCTGGCCTGCCTCAGGACATCCTGTAAGCCCGGGTACTTGCCCAAGAACCGCTGCACTACCAAGTTAAGGACTTGAGCCAAACAGGGCACATGGGTCATTTGTCCCTGTCGGAGGGCAGAGAGGAGGTTGGTGCCATTGTCGCGAACCACCATTCCTGCCTTAAGTTGGCTTGGCGTCAACCACCTCTGAACCTGCCCCTGCAGAGCTGACAGAACCTCTGCCCCAGTGTGGCTCCTGTCCCCCAAGCACACCAGCTCAAGCACCGCATGGCATCTTTTGGCCTGCGTACTTGCGTAGCCCCTTGAATGGCTACGGAGCACCGCTGGTTCCAAGGACAAAGCACAGGAAGAGGCCATGGAGGAAGAAGAAGAGGAGGGGGTGGAGGAGAGAGGTGTGTCACAATCATTAGCATTTTGGAGGCGTGGTGGCGGAGCAACCTCCAACACTACTGCACCTTGTCCTGCATCCTTCCCAGCTGCCAGCAGAGTCACCCAATGCACCGTGAAACTTAGGTAACGTCCCTGTCCATGCCTGCTGGACCATGAGTCAGCGGTAATATGCACCTTACCGCTGACCAGCGAGGCATGGACATTTCCTTCCACATGCCGGTAGAGAGCCGGAATCGCCTTCCGTGAGAAAAAGTGGCGTTTGGGTACCTGCCACTGAGGAACCGCACATTCCACAAACTCACAGAAGGGGGCAGAGTCTACCAACTGAAAAGACAGCAGTTGAAGTGCTAGCAATTTTGCCAAGCTAGCATTCAACCGCTGGGCATGTGGATGGCTGGGAGCAAACTTCTTTCGGCGGTGCAGCAGCTGGGGCAGGGAAATTTGCCTGGTACAATCTGACATTGGTGTACCAAAAGCAGATTGCCCACAAGTACTTGGCTGTGACACACCTATTTCGACACCTTCATTCCTCTCAGTGCAGATCTCAGAGAGGACTGAAGGTATAGTGGGGTTGGAGATCTCAGCTGATGAGGAGCAAGGAGAGGTCCTCTTTGTTCTTTGGTGTGGGTCTTTTAGATACGCTTGCCAACGAACTGCATGGCAGGTTAACATATGTCTGGTCAAGCATGTGGTACCCAAGCGGGAGATGTTTTGGCCACGTGAGATACGCTTGAGACATATGTTGCAAATAGCAGCAGTGCGATCTGATGCACTCGTCTCAAAAAAGTCTCACACCAAAGAACTTTTTGAATAACGCGCAGAGACTGCAGCGCCCTGCACATGTGGAGCTTTGGGGTGTGATGCAGTCAAGGTGCTGCCCTTAGGCTGGCCCCTGGAGGGCATCCTGCCTCGTTGGTGATGTGCTGCCTCCTCCTCCTCCTCTCTCCTATCAGGCACCCACGTTGAGTCAGTGACCTCATCATCCCCTCCCTCCTCATCACTGGAGCAAACCTGGCAGTATGCTGCAGCAGGGGGAGCATGACTGCCAGATTGCTGTCCTTCTTGGGCACCCCCTCTGTCCGTGCTCACGTTACTGCCTTTATCGAGCTCAGTATCATCATCAGAGCCTTCCAAACGCTGGGCATCCTCCTGGAGCATGTACCCAACACTGTGGTCAAACAGTTCGAGGGACTCCTCAGGAGGACATGGTGGGGCTAGGGAAGGAGTCACTGATGACATTGAGCCAAGGGAAGAGGCCGCTGCTTTGCCAGACAAAGTGCCCTGGGCATGGGTGAGAGAGGATGAGGAGGATGAGGACGGCTTGGTCATCCACTCGACCAAGTCTTCTGCATGTTGCGGCTCAACACGGCCAGCTGCCGAAAAAAGGCCAAGCGTGTCCCACGGCCACGTGCTGATGAGGATGCACCGTCTCCACGACCAGCACTAGACACAGAGCCTGCTTGACCTCTCTTATTGGCTTGTGACTGTCTGCCTCTCCTTCTTGGCCTTCCAGACATACTAATGGCCTGTACCTGCACTAAGCTGGGATATATATATATATATATATATATATATATATATATATATATATATATATATATACTGATACTGCAGCTAGAAAAATCAACTGCCTGCCTGTAGTATGAGAACACCACCAACCTTCTACAGGTAGCTTTAGCTGAACACTGTGCAGCGCTCGCAAAAAACTAACTTGTAGCTTTTTTAGCTGCCTGCGGTAGTGATAGGATCAGGAAAACACCACCAACCTTCTACAGGTAGCTTTAGCTGAACACTGTGCAGAGCTCGCAAAAAAATAACTTGTAGGTTTAGCTGGACACTGTGATTAGGACGCACCACACTAACTTGTAGTTTTAGCTGAACACTGTGAGCAGGACGCACCGCACTAACTTGTAGTTTTAGCTGAACACTGTGAGGTGGACGCACCACACTAACTTGTAGTTTTAGCTGAACACTGTGAGCAGGATGCACCCCACTAACTTGTAGTTTTAGCTGAACACTGTGAGCAGGACGCACCGCACTAACTTGTAGGTTTAGCTGAACACCGTGAGGTGGACGCACCACACTAACTTGTAGTTTTAGCTGAACACTGTGAGCAGGATGCACCGCACTAACTTGTAGGTTTAGCTGAACACTGTGAGGTGGACGTACCACACTAACTTGTAGTTTTAGCTGAACACTGTGAGCAGGATGCACTGCACTAACTTGTAGCTTTAGATGAACACTGTACAGAGGTCTCACTACACTAACTTGTAGGTTTAGCTGAACACTGTGAGCAGGACGCACAGCACTAACTTGTAGTTTTAGCTGAACACTGTGAGCAGGACGCACCGCACTAACTTGTAGGTTTAGCTAAACACTGTGAGGTGGACGCACCACACTAACTTGTATGTTTAGCTGAACACTGTGAGCAGGACGCACCCCACTAACTTGTAGGTTTAGCTGAACACTGTGAGCAGGATGCACCCCACTAACTTGTAGTTTTAGCTGAACACTGTGAGCAGGACGCACTGCACTAACTGTAAATAGTCTAGCTGCCTGACTGTGGTACTAATAGGATCAAAAGAACAACAGCAATTTTCTTCAGGTAGCTGTAAATACTGTAACAAGACAAGCCTGCCTGTCAGTAAGAAGATAACAGGAATGGATCTAGCTAAACTGAATACAGTGTATATATATGCAAAATCTGGGATGCATATATATACACAATACACTGTAAGTGCAGCTAACTGACTGACTGTTCTGCCTAATCTATCTAACTCAAATCAAATGACACTGTCTGTCTCTCTCTCTCTATCTATGAATGCCGGAACACACACTACACAGGGCCGCCGTGCAGGCGGTCTTATATAGTGTGGGGCGTGTACTAAATCCCCTGAGCCATAATTGGCCAAAGCCTCCTTGGCTTTGGCCAATTACGGCTCTCTGTTCAGAGGGCGCTGTGATTGGCCAAGCATGCGGGTCATAGTGCATGCTTGGCCAATCATCAGCCAGCAATGCACTGCGATGCCGCAGTGAATTATGGGCCGTGACGCGCCACACGAATTTGGCGGGAACAGCCCATATCGTTCGCAATTCGGCGAACGGGCGAACAGACGATGTTCGAGTCAAACATGGGTTCGACTCGAACACGAAGCTCATCCCTAGCCAGGATAGACAAAAATATAGCATCAAATATAAATACTAGAAAAGGATTCTAGTCTCATCTGATCTGTTTACCTGCTTGAAATGTGGAGAATGTGTTCATTAATTTACATTTCAGATATTAATCTGGAAGAAATGTTTTGATTTTTTTTTACATTTTCTGCTCATACCCAGACTAAAAAATGCTGTTGTTGTTCATGGCATTTTATATAAATACATGTATTAGGAAATATAG
The DNA here is from genome assembly GCA_037952925.1 of Lithobates clamitans. Lineage (NCBI taxonomy): Eukaryota > Metazoa > Chordata > Amphibia > Anura > Ranidae > Lithobates > Lithobates clamitans. The sequence goes on along the minus strand of JBBGZY010000089.1, from coordinate 5,837,357 downwards.
ATACACTTTTTTTAATCAAATATGATTGTAAACCGTGTCAAGACTGAAAGTAAGTCAGTTTGTAAATGTTACTTAAATAAATACACCTATAGTCTATAAATGCATTGCAGAATTTTTTATTTGACTAGATTAAAAGCTAAAGGCACCATATTACAAAAACCAGTATCAACAATAACCAGCAGTACTTGACTAAAGCAGCATACTAATGCAACAAGTTAAGCTGTCAAAAAGCTATTCTATTTTTTTTTTCATTTAGCCTGTGAAGGAAAAAAAATCAGCATAAAGCATTGATAGGTGGATCTCCAGTTGAGGCTATTATATTCTGACAGCTGTCCCTGTCTGCTGTCAAAATACCTGAACAACAGTTGTACCTGATTGCATTTGAAATGAAGGATGTCAGGTGGGAGTGTGATGACAGGGCCACTCACTGATCACATTTTGGCAGATTAATCATGACCCGAATGAAATTCACACAGTATATGGCCAACTTTAGTCAAATTTATTGAAAAAAGTATTGCTTAAATTAAGGTAGTTAATATACAGTACAACAGAATTATGAAGTACAGTTATCTGAACTCTGTTAGTTATTATGTACAGACAACTATGAATCAGATGTAATTTTATCTTGAATAAACTCAGGCCTCTGTACAAAGTCTGAATATGCCATAAAAGTGGACTCAACTTCTCACCCTTTGGAGCATATTCACACCATAAACTGATGCAAACCAAAGACCAGTTTCTGATAATCTTTGTTTTCTCTCTGCTAGATTCTGATCATCTATGTCTGATCCATTTTTCTTTTTTTTTGTGAAAAATCACATCTTTCTATAGCATGAAAAATACAAGTATTATATCATCATGAAAGCACTAAAAATACTAAAGTACTGGATTATTTTACTCCATGAGTTTCCAAGTCAATGTTGCACTAATCAGGGATGTTTTATGTCCAATTATAGGGCCTTGCACACACTTCTTCATTTTAGTGCAGTTACATGTATGCAAAACTAAGCAAAAAGTACATGATATAAGCCATAACTGTCAATGGTAGTGTCCACATGTATGGCTTTTCTTCCAGGGTGTTTATTTTAGGTCAAGCCTGCAGCAGATTTTCTGAATTTCAACAAATACCCATATTCCATAGAGATGAATGGAGCTGCATGAAAAAATGCACTGGTGCGCAGTCAAATTGGAACAGGAAGAGGTCATCCCCAAACTGTTCCCACAAAGTTGGGAGCATGAAATTGTCCAAAATAATTTTGGTATAATGACTCCTTAATAGTTCCCTTCACTGGAACTAAGGGGCCAAGCCCAATCCCTGAAAAACAACCCCACACCATAATTCTCCCCCCTTGTCCAAATAATTTGGACCAGTGCACAAAGCAAGGTCCATAAAGACATGGATGAGCGAGTTTGGAGTGGAGTAACTTGACTGGCCTGCACAGAGTCCTCAACCCAACCCGAGAGATGAATTAGAGCAGAGACTGCGAGCCAGGCCTTCTCATCCAAAATCAGTGCCTGACCTCACAAATGCACTTCTGGTCAAACATTTTCAAAGACACACTCCTAAACCTTGTAGACAGCCTTCCCAGAAGAGTTGAAGCTGTTATAGCTGCAAAGGGTGGGCCAACTCCATATTGAACCTTACGGACTAATGCCCCGTACACACGGTCGGATTTTCTGACGGAAAATGTGTGGTAGGACCTTGTTGTCGGAAATTCTGACCGTGTGTAGGCTCCATCACACATTTTCCATTGGAATTTCCGACACACAAAGTTTGAGAGCAGGCTATAACATTTTCCGACAACAAAATCCATTGTCGGAAATTTCGATCGTGTGTACACAAATCCGACGGACAAAGTGCCATGCATGCTCAGAATAAATAAAGAGATGAAAGCTATTGGCCACTGCCCCGTTTATAGTCCCGACGTACGTGTTTTACGTCACCGCGTTTAGAACGATCGGATTTTCCGACAACTTTGTGTGACCGTGTGTATGCAAGACAAGTTTGAGCCAACATCCGTCGGAAAAAATCCTAGGATTTTGTTGTCGGAATGTCCGAACAAAGTCCGACCATGTGTACGGGGCATAAGACTGGAATGCCATTAAAGTTCACGTGTGTGTAAAGGCGGGTTACTCAAAACTTTTGGTAATATAGTGCATATGTACAGTGGAGATGTCGTCACAAATTGTATCAACCTTATTTTTGAAGTGCAATCTCCTGGGCAGTGAATGAGTTAGTGGGTGGAAGTAGTGAAGGACAAAGTTGAAAGTAAAGTGTAGAAAGGGGTTGACAGAGACTTCATAGGAGCGTGTTACTGTTAATCTTTTTAATTTTTTCACAGTATAGACACTCAGTATAGCTGCAGCGCATTCACTCCATTTAATATGGATGTTTTCGAGTATCGTGCATCTCGGGTAGTCAATACCGAAGGTGTATTTGTTGCCACCTCCAACGACACAGAAATTGGAGGATTGTTTATGAGGCTAAAGAACGTCATGGTTTCCGAACTCCATCTGCAATAGGATCTAGCCTTTTTAGAGCAATATTTGACAGAAGGCATGATCCCACGCAGCCTCAGATGGGACGTTCAACCCCAACAGGGGGAGGTTGAACTCGATTCCTCGTTCAAATATTTTAATGATGCCGGTATTAAGTTCCTTGATTTCCTTATCAATAGGAAGCGCATCCGCCTCTCTATTTTTGATCAGGAAATCAAGGAATTGAAGGACAAATTACTTACATATAAAAATTCTGTTGAATATAACACTCTGTCTTCTAATCTGCAAGCACATCTTGTAAATTAAGATAAAGAACAAAAAATTAAAAAGCACAAGAAATATTCTCGTGACATTGGGGACTATAGGGCGGGTAAAGTGTTTGGTTGGCAGAAATCCATCGCAGGACCCACCTCGCAGGCCACATTGGAGACTAATGCTCATAATGAGGTCACTAATGCCTCTCCAATGGAATCCTCGGCTCGCCCAAAACCTGTTGTTGATAAAGGGCGACCCTACGGCGGAGGTCCTCCTCCACATATGGGACGACAGCTAAATATCCATACCCCTAGAAATCAGCATAGGCGAAGAGGACATCAGTCTAGAGGTAGCGGTAGAGGAGGTAACAGGGGAGACCAACATGGTTATGATTATCAATATCGCGAACGAGAGAACTCATACCATCGTGGCTCCCCGGCTCGCTATCATGACTCCCCCCACCACCCACACTACCCTAATCCCTCATCATACTATAGACATCCGCCAATTTCGACTTACAACAGATATTCCCCATTACGTGATCATTATAATGAGAACGTCTGCCCGTTCCCTAGTGCTGGGTACGACTCATCCCCTTATAAACAACCTTATCCAGACTCACGTACTACCCGGGGTTTTTGTGAGGACACTCTAAACAAAAAAAGAGGTCCGGAAACAAGAGAGGGACCAGAGGAGGGAGGAGGGTCCAGAGACGAAAAACGAAAAAAAACCTAATGTGTCAGGGGGTATTTAACTTAAGCGACACTGTTCTCACGCAGGAAGAGAAGAGTGTCCTTAACAAGGGGCTTAAGTTTGCCCCCCCACGCAAACTTAATAAATTTAATACGTTCATTGACATTCATAAGTTCATCAGAAAAATCAATGTCCAAAGATATCTAATCTCGAACCCCTACCAGAAATATAGCCAGGGCGGCAACGTCTGGCACGGTACATTCAGGTTTATCCAACCCCTCCCTCTTCAGCCCCCCAACACAACTTCCACCCACCATTAATCTGTTTAAAGAATTAGTGATACAAGATTTAGCGAAGATTCCACTTAAACGCAAATTTTATAATCTTCTACCTACAGTGGGCCTAAAAACCCTATGTGAAAATAAAAACTTGGTCATTCGCCCCGCCGATAAAGGCGGAGGCATAGTTTTATTAAACAAAACAGACTATCTAGATGAAACGCATTTTAGGAGATCGAGAGACCTATATTGAGCTACCAAACAATCCAACACATGAGTATAAAAAGGAATTGAAGAAGTTAGTAACCAAAGGCTACGATTCCTATATTTTAAACAAAAAGGAGAGATCATTTTTAGTCCCCCTTGCCCCACGTATTCCAGTTATGTATTATTTGCCCAAAGTTCACAAAGACCCCCTCCACCCCCCAGGTCGACCCATAATTAGTGGCATTGACTCGGTCACTTCTAGAATCGGGAAGTACATAGATTTTTTTCTTCAGCCATCTGTACGTAAGATGCCGTCCTATTTAAAGGATACCAAGGACGTGATCAGATTATTATCAAATGTTCCCTATTCTGGTGACCTTATTATGGCCCCTGCGGACGTGGCGTCCCTATACACCTGCATTCCACACCGTGAGGTTGTGGATGCGGTAAAATGTTTTCTTAACAGGGATGTCTCCCTTGCTTCACCCCAGATTAATTTTATTATGGATTTAATTGAGTTTGCAACGCAAGACAATTATTTCTGGTTTAATGGCAATTACTACCGCCAACATAAGGGGGTGGCAATGGGAGCCAAGTTCGCTCCCAGCTTGGCTAACTTGTTCATGGCCAAGTGGGAAGAGGACGTTGTCTATGCCATGGATAACCCACATCTTCTGCTGTGGGCCCGGTACATAGACGACGTCCTCCTCCTGTGGACAGGTAGCCATGATGACTTGATTGACTTCATGGCAACTTTGAATGCTAATGATAGGGGTATCGCCCTAACATTTGAAGCTAGCACCACTTCAGTTCATTTTTTGGATTTGGTCATTGATAGAAAGGAAGGTGGATTTAATTTTAGTACTTATTTTAAGTCCACCGATAGAAACGGTTACATACCAACTGATAGTTGTCACCACAGCTCTTGGATCAAATCAGTCCCTAGGAGCCAATTTTTACGGCTGCGCAGGAACTGTACTGATCGTGACACCTATATGGTTCAGACCAAGATACTTAAAGACAGGTTTGTTGAAAAGGGCTATAACCCGTCCGACTATTGCAGGATAGACCCAAACAGTCCAATGATGAATTCAAATGGTCATTTCTGACATCCTTCTCTATGCAACACAAACATATTAAAAAGATTTTTGAACATCATTGGGATGTTTTAAAAACGGACAAAATATTGGGACCATTGTTACCTGACACCCCTAAGGTGGTCTTTAGAGGCGTTCCATCTCTCAGGAACAAGTTGGCACCCAACGTTATTGATCCACCAAAGAAACCATCTTTTTTTCATAATTGGCCGTTTTTTTTCCTTGCAAAAAATGTTTGGTTTGCCAGTATAATACCTGCGGCAGAAGGGCTAGTCACGAGTTTGCCTCTACCGTGACTGGCCGCACATATGCAATTAAGCAATTTTGCACGTGTGCCACTACCGGGATTGTATACCTGTTGACTTGCCCTTGTGGCAAACAATATGTGGGCCGTACTATTAGATCCTTTACTGTACGTGTCTCAGAGCATATTAACCTTATTAAGGCAGGTAGTACTAAACATACCGTCCCTAGGCACTATAGGGAATGTCATGATAGAAATCCTGCTGGCACCCAGTTTCTCATCATAGATAAATACACGGCCCCATGGCGGGGGGGGGGGGCGACTCTTAGGGGAGTCTTCCGTTTGGAGACATACTGGATATACGAATTGGGGTCCCATTTTCCGCAAGGTATTAATGTCGATTGGGACATCAATTCTTTTATTAATCAGGTGTAAATTTTATTTCGATTTCTTCCTTTTTTCATATTGAATATGGACATTTACTATTTATGCTAGCCCGATAGTGATAGGTTTTTTAATTTATACGCATTATTATGGGACTGTATGACTTTCTATGTTTTTTTACTATCTTTATATACTGTATATGTGATTTAGACATTAAAGTTGTTCAATAGATTGCTCCTATGCCCCCTATTGGCAGTGTCTGGTAGGCCCTGTGTTCGAACCTTTACACTTTAGATTATGGAGTAATGTTCCCTATTTTTTAGTACACATTTATACACAAACTAATATTTTTTATAATTTATTTAGATTTTTTAGATTTTTGTAGGTGCTTGTAGCGTATTCAAGTTCTCATACATCTTATCATTATGATTTTTTGGATCTTTATAGGTACTTATAGTGCATTCAAGCTCGCATACATCTAAGCACTACGCTTTCCACCCTTGATGACACTCTGATGTCTCTTCCGGCCCCTTTTTTAAGAGGCCGGGCTCCACTTCCTGTGTTGTTGTGATCATGCTGGATGTAGATTACTGACTGATAACGAGGCTTGGTTGACGCCTTTGAGCGCACCGCCGTTGTTATTCAGTTACACACGTGACGTCATCGCGTTATACGAAGGCTGATCGAAAACGAGGCTTGGGTGACGCCTTGGAGCGCACCGCCGTCGTTACCTAGCCACACGCGTGACATCATTGCGCTGTTCTCAAACGAGGCTTGGTATTGAGTGTGGAGCGCAGCGGTGCCGTTGCGCTCCCACTCACTGGATAGAGATACTGATAGTGAGGCTTGGTCTCCGGATTTGACCATCCAGACCGGTGCCAGGCTGTATCTGCCTCATAGTTTTATTATTTGGGTCTCACAATGGAGAACATGACTTTAGTGTCTAGTTTTTTCAAATAAATGGCTTCAAAAATGAAGCTTGTAATATATGCCCCTCTAACCGGAAATAAGGTCATCTGAATCACTTCCGGTTTCGGACACTTCCAGTGGGGGTCATTATCTATCTGTCTATAAATAGAGCGGTGGGGTGAGAGGGATCCACACCCCAGAAGACGACTTTTTTAGTTGAAATATGTCGGGTGGACCCCTCACGACTGCCGCTACACGATTTACATGCTATTTTCATCTTCTAAAAATGTGAGTTTGTTTTTTATTGTTAATTTTTAAATAAATCCAAGTTTAAACGTTATCACACTATGTGAGTGTTTTCATCCCTCACATGCAACACGAATCTTTCGCTTGGCCTATGGTGGTACATCTACTAATGAGGAAGCCGTGCTGACCATCCCCCCCCCCCCGTTTTGTGTGGTGATGACATCTGACCAGATAACACATCTAGACCTGTTGGTCATCAAGCTTTTTTGACCTGTATGGCATATGCTATTTCAGGCCACTACTTCTGGTAAGCCGCTATAATTTCCGGTGATGGTCCTGGCACTGTTTTCAACCTTCCATGCACCTCTGGTATTCCATGGTCCATTTATCTACCAGGCTGCCGGGTCTAAATAATCCTTCTGCACGTACAAGAAAACACCTGTTTATCATCGCCTATGCACTGTTATCACAGACTTTTTCTTGCTTTTCATATTTTATCCGTTGTGATATGGACTTTATATATGATATCATCTCTGATGTTTATTTGAATTGAACACATACATGTATCACTATCTTGTTCACCAGTCACTGTCATACATGCTCACGTGGCATCTTCCTTGTTCACATTGTAATGTTTTGATGTCACTTAACGTTTAGGATTTTTGTTTTTATACACAGAGCAAATAGCGCCATACTTTGAACTTTCTGAAGTTCACCCTGCCTGCCTCCACAGGTATGAATATGAACAGTAAGATGATCCAAGTTTACATGGTAATGAAAGACTTGTTCACTATGGTCATTTAGCAATAGGGATGAGCTTCGTGTTCGAGTCGAACCCAAGTTCGACTCGAACATCAGCTGTTCGGTCGTTCGCCGGTTGCGAACGATATGGGCCGTTCGCGCCAAATTCGTGTGGCGCGTCACGGCCCATAATTCACTGCGGCATCGCAGTGCATTGCTTGCTGATGATTGGCCAAGCATGCACTATGACCCACATGCTTGGCCAATCACAGCGCCGCCTGAACAGAGAGCTGTAATTGGCCAAAGCCAAGGAGGCTTTGGCCAATTATGGCTCAGGGGATTTAGTACACGCCCCACACTATATAAGGCCGCCTGCACGGCGGCCCTGTGCAGTGTGTTCCGGTGTGCTGAGAGATAGAGAGAGAGAGAGACAGTGTCATTTCATTTGAGTTAGCTAGATTAGGCAGGACAGTCAGTCAGTTAGCTGCACTTACAGTGTATTGTGTATATATATGCATCCCAGGTGTTGCATATATATATATATACACTGTATTCAGTTTAGCTAGATCCGTTCCTGTTATCTTCCTACTGACAGGCAGGATTGTCTTGTTACAGTATTTACAGCTACCTGAAGAAAATTACTGGTGTTCTTTTGATCCTATTAGTACCACAGTCAGGCAGCTAGACTATTTACAGTTAGTGCAGTGCGTCCTGCTCACAGTGTTCAGCTAGATCCGTTCCTGTTATCTTCTTACTGACAGGCAGGCTTGTCTTGTTATAGTATATAAAGCTACCTGAAGAAAATTGCTGGTGTTCTTTTGATCCTATTAGTACCACAGTCAGGCAGTTAGACTATTTACAGTTAGTGCAGTGCATCCTGCTCACAGTGTTCAGCTAAAACTACAAGTTAGTGGGGTGCGTCCTGCTCACAGTGTTCAGCTAAACCTACAAGTTAGTGGGGTGCGTCCACCTCACAGTGTTCAGCTAAATCTACAAGCTAGTGGGGTGCGTCCTGCTCACAGTGTTCAGCTAGATCCGTTCCTGTTATCTTCTTACTGACAGGCAGGCTTGTCTTGTTACAGTATTTACAGCTACCTGAAGAAAATTACTGGTGTTCTTTTGATCCTATTAGTACCACAGTCAGGCAGCTAGACTATTTACAGTTAGTGCAGTGCGTCCTGCTCACAGTGTTCAGCTAGATCCGTTCCTGTTATCTTCTTACTGACAGGCAGGCTTGTCTTGTTATAGTATATAAAGCTACCTGAAGAAAATTGCTGGTGTTCTTTTGATCCTATTAGTACCACAGTCAGGCAGCTAGACTATTTACAGTTAGTGCAGTGCGTCCTGCTCACAGTGTTCTGCTAAACCTACAAGTTAGTGGGGTGCGTCCACCTCACAGTGTTCAGCTAAATCTACAAGCTAGTGGGGTGCGTCCTGCTCACAGTGTTCAGCTAGATCCATTCCTGTTATCTTCGTACTGACAGGCAGGCTTGTCTTGTTACAGTATATAAAGCTACCTGAAGAAAATTGCTGGTGTTCTTTTGATCCTATTAGTACCACAGTCAGGCAGTTAGACTATTTACAGTTAGTGCAGTGCATCCTGCTCACAGTGTTCAGCTAAAACTACAAGTTAGTGGGGTGCGTCCTGCTCACAGTGTTCAGCTAAACCTACAAGTTAGTGGGGTGCGTCCACCTCACAGTGTTCAGCTAAATCTACAAGCTAGTGGGGTGCGTCCTGCTCACAGTGTTCAGCTAGATCCGTTCCTGTTATCTTCTTACTGACAGGCAGGCTTGTCTTGTTACAGTAAATACAGCTACCTGAAGAAAATTGCTGGTGTTCTTTTGATCCTATTAGTACCACAGTCAGGCAGCTAGACTATTTACAGTTAGTGCAGTGCGTCCTGCTCACAGTGTTCAGCTAAAACTACAAGTTAGTGGGGTGTGTCCTGCTCACAGTGTTCAGCTAAACCTACAAGTTAGTGGGGTGCATCCACCTCACAGTGTTCAGCTAAACCTACAAGCTAGTGGGGTGCGTCCTGCTCACAGTGTTCAGCTAGATCCGTTCCTGTTATCTTCTTACTGACAGGCAGGCTGGTCTTGTTACAGTAAATACAGCTACCTGAAGAAAATTGCTGGTGTTCTTTTGATCCTATTAGTACCACAGTCAGGCAGCTAGACTATTTACAGTTAGTGCAGTGCGTCCTGCTCACAGTGTTCAGCTAAAACTACAAGTTAGTGGGGTGCGTCCTGCTCACAGTGTTCAGCTAAACCTACAAGCTAGTGGGGTGCGTCCTGCTCACAGTGTTCAGCTAGATCCATTCCTGTTATCTTCTTACTGACAGGCAGGCTTGTCTTGTTACAGTAAATACAGCTACCTGAAGAAAATTGCTGGTGTTCTTTTGATCCTATTAGTACCACAGTCAGGCAGCTAGACTATTTACAGTTAGTGCAGTGCATCCTGCTCACAGTGTTCAGCTAAACCTACAAGTTAGTGGGGTGCGTCCACCTCACAGTGTTCAGCTAAAGCTACCTGTAGAAGGTTGGTGGTGTTTTCATACTACAGGCAGGCAGTTGATTTTGCTAGCTGCAGTATCAGTACATATATATATATATATATATATATATATATATATATATATATATATATATCCCAGCTTAGTGCAGCTACAGGCCATTAGTATGTCTGGAAGGCCAAGAAGGAGAGGCAGACAGTCACAAGCCAATAAGAGAGGGCAAGCAGGCTCTGTGTCTAGTGCTGGTCGTGGAGACGGTGCATCCTCATCAGCACGTGGCCGTGGGACACGCTTGGCCTTTTTTTCGGCAGCTGGCCGTGTTGAGCCGCAACATGCGGAAGACTTGGTCGGGTGGATGACCGAGCTGTCCTCATCCTCCTCATCCTCTCTCACCCATGCCCAGGGTACTTTGTCTGGCAAAGCAGCGGCCTCTTCCCTCGGCTCTATGTCATCAGTGACTCCTTCCCTAGCCCCACCATGTCCTCCTGAGGAGTCCCCCAAACTGTTTGACCACAGTGTTGGGTACATGCTCCAGGAGGATGCCCAGCGTTTGGAAGGCTCTGAGGATGATACTGAGCTCGATGAAGGCAGTAACATGAGCACGGACAGAGGGGGTGCCCAAGAAGGACAGCAATCTGGCAGTCATGCTCCCCATGCTGCAGCATACTGCCAGGTTTGCTCCAGTGATGAGGAGGGAGGGGATGATGAGGTCACTGACTCAACGTGGGTGCCTGATAGGAGAGAGGAGGAGGAGGAGGAGGTGGCACATCACCAACGAGGCAGGATGCCCTCCAGGGGCCAGCCTAAGGGCAGCACATAGACTGCATCACACCCCAAAGCTCCACATGTGCAGGGCACTGCAGTCTCTGCGCGTTATTCAAAAAGTTCTTTGGTGTGGGCCTTTTTTGAGACGAGTGCATCAGATCGCACTGCTGCTATTTGCAACATATGTCTCAAGCGTATCTCGCGTGGCCAAAACATCTCCCGCTTGGGTACCACATGCTTGACCAGACATATGTTAACCTGCCATGCAGTTCGTTGGCAAGCGTATCTAAAAGACCCACACCAAAGAACAAAGAGGACCTCTCCTTGCTCCTCATCAGCTGAGATTTCCAACCCCACTAGACCTTCAGTCCTCTCTGAGACCTGCACTGAAAGGAATGAAGGTGTGGAATTAGGTGTGTCACAGCCAAGTACTTGTGGGCAATCTGCTTTTGGTACACCGACGTCAGATTGTACCAGTCAAATTTCCCTGCCCCAGCTGCTGCACTGCCGAAAGAAGTTTGCTCCCAGCCATCCACATGCCCAGCGGTTGAATGTTAGCTTGGCAAAATTGCTAGCACTTCAACTGCTGCTTTTTCAGTTGGTAGACTCTGCCCCCTTCCGTGAGTTTGTGGAATGTGCGGTTCCTCAGTGGCAGGTACCCAAACGCCACTTTTTCTCACGGAAGGCGATTCCGGCTCTCTACCAGCATGTGGAAGGCAATGTCCATGCCTCGCTGGACAGGGCAGTCAGCGGTAAGGTGCATATTACTGCTGACTCATGGTCCAGCAGGCATGGACAGGGACGTTACCTAAGTTTCACGGCGCATTGGGTGACTCTGCTGGCAGCTGGGAAGGATGCAGGACAAGGTGCAGTAGTGTTGGAAGTTGTTCCGCCACCACGCCTCCAAAATGCTAATGATTGTGACACACCTCTCTCCTCCACCCCCTCCTCTTCTTCTTCCTCCATGGCCTCTTCCTGTGCTTTGTCCTCGGAACCAGCGGTGCTCCATAGACGTTCAAGGGGCTACGCAAGTACGCAGGCCAAAAGATGCCATGCGGTGCTTGAGCTGGTGTGCTAGGGGGACAGGAGCCACACTGGGGCAGAGGTTCTGTCAGCTCTGCAGGGGCAGGTTCAGAGGTGGTTGATGCCACACCAACTTAAGGCAGGAATGGTGGTTTGCGACAATGGCACCAACCTCCTCTCTGCCCTTCAACAGGGACAAATGACCCATGTGCCCTGTTTGGCTCACGTCCTTAACTTGGTGGTGCAGCGGTTCTTGGGCAAGTACCCAGGCTTACAGGATGTCCTGAGGCAGGCCAGGAAAGTCTGTGTGCATTTCCGCCGGTCATATAATGCCAGTGCTCGGCTGACGGACCTCCAAAAGGAGTTTAACCTGCCCAAGAACCGCCTAATCTGTGACATGCCCACCAGGTGGAACTCAACGTTGGCCATGCTGCAGCCGCTGCACACACAGCAGAGGGCCATCAATGAGTACCTGTGCGACTATGGCACCAGGACAGGGTCAGGGGAGCTTGGTTTTTTTCCCCACGCCAGTGGGCCATGATCAGGGATGCATGCACTGTCCTGTCACCAATTGAGGAGGCCACGAGGATGGTGAGCAGTGACAGTGCATGCATCAGTGACACTGTCCCCCTTGTCCACCTGTTGGAGCACACGCTGCGTGGAATAATGGACAGGGCACTTGAGGCAGAACAGAGGAAGGAAGAGGAGGACTTCCTTAGCTCTCAAGGCCCCCTTTATCCAGACAGTGTTCCTGCGTGCCCGCCGATCACACAGGAACAGGAAGAGGAGGAGGAGGAGGAAGATTGTGTCAGTATGGAGGTGGAGCCTGGCACTCAGCATCAGCAGCAGTCTTTAAGGGATCAGTCCCAAGAAACACATGGACTTGTATGTGGCTGGGAGGAGGTGGCTGCGGACCATGTCGCCCTTAGTGACCCAGAGGACTCCGGACCGAATGCCTCAGCAAACCTACGCTGCATGGCCTCCCTGATCCTGCAAAGCCTGCAGAAGGATCCTCGTATTCATGGTATCAAGGAGAAGGACCAATACTGGCTGGCAACCCTCCTTGATCCACGTTACAAGGGTAAGGTTGCGGACCTTAACTTGCCATCGTAGAGGGAGCAGAAGATGAAACATCTTCAGGAGGCCTTGCAGAAAGGTCTGTGCAACGCGTTCCCAGAGACTGGGAGGTTACAAACTCCTGTTTCTGGACAACGTGTTGCTGAGGCTTCGGTCAGTCAAAGAAGGAGCGGTGGAGAAGGTGGCCGTCTGACCGATGCGTTCAGACAATTTTTTGGTCCGCAGCCCCAAGGTATGATCGGTTCCAGCAACCATCGCCAGCGTCTCTTTTACATGGTGCAGGAATACCTAGGGGCAAGATCAGACTTGGACACCTTTCCCACCGAAAATCTTCTGGGTTACTGGGTCTTGAGGATGGATCACTGGCCAGAGCTTGCACAGTATGCAATTGAGCTACTAGCCTGTCCTGCATCCAGCGTTCTTTCGGAACGCACATTCAGTGCTGCTGGAGGCGTGGTAACCGATCACAGGGTGCGTCTGTCCACCGACTCGGTCGATCGACTGACCTTCATAAAAATGAATCAGTCTTGGATCACCACCAGCTACCAATCACCTGATGCTGATGTAACCGAATAATTTTTTTTGAAATTTCAGATCCCTTCAAAGACTGCCTATGCTGATGCTGAGTGACTATCCCTGAGTAATTATCCTCTTCCTCCTCAATCATCATGCTGATAGCTTGTAAGAACATTTTTGGTTCTGGGCGCCACCACCAGTGCCTAAGGCACAATTTTTCAGCCCCTGTTTAACAGGGGCGTGTAATTACAATTTTTGATGCAATACTTTGCAGCAGGGCTCGTTCCTTCGTTCCAACTAGAGTGTCTGCAAGGGGTTGCAGTGTTGTGGCACCAGCCCCAGTGCCTAAGGCCCAATTTTTCTGCCCCTGTTTAACAGGGGCATGTAATTACAATTTTTAAAGCAATACTTTGCAGCAGGGCTCGTTCCTGCGCTCCAACTAGAGTGTCTGTGAGGGGTTGCAGTGTTGTGGCACCAGCACCACCACCACCACCACCAAAGGCCCAATTTTTCTGCCCCTGTTGAACAGGGGCATGTAATTACAATTCTTGATCTAATATTTCACAGCAGGGCCCATTTCTGCACCCACCAAGAGCGAGTGAGGACTTACAGTGTTGTGGCACCAGCACCACCACCACCACCACCAAAGGCCCAGTTTTTCTGCCCCTGTTCAACAGGGGCATGTAATTACAATTCTTGATCTAATATTTCACAGCAGGGCCCTGTGAGGGCTTACAATGTTGTGGCCACAACAACATCTAAGGCCCAAATTTCTGCTGAGTATATAGGGCAGGCCCCTACTTTCAAACATCTAACTTACAAATGACTCCTACTTGCATACGGAAGGAGACAACAGGAAGTGAGATGAAATCTACCCCTAGGAAGGGAAATTCTCTCCTGTAATATAGGAATAGGAAAAACATTTCTCCTTTCCACTGATGCTTTCCAATCCTTGTTCCACAAAAAAACCCCAAATTCTCAAAAAGCATTTGTCATTGGGACAAAAAGTGAGGTGAAATCTTCTAGAGAGGAGGAAAGACAGCAAAACAAATGTCACAGGGGTGATAACCCTTCCCTATGTTTTCCAAAAAGCTTAAAAAAGATTTTTTGGCTGGAGCTAAACACGTTAAAAATGTACCCGTTCAAAATTACAAACAGATTCTACTTAACAACAAACCTACAGTCCCTGTCTTGTTTGCACCGCCTGTATACTGCTGTTCAGAGTATATAGGGCCTGGTGGCCCCACACCTTTCCTTATTTTAATTTGGGTGCGAGGTTCCCCTTAATATCCATACAAGACCCAAAAGGCCTGGTAATGGACTGGGGGGTACCCATGGTGTTTGTCTCACTGATTTTCATTCATATTGCCAGGACAGGACATTACATTAAACCCGCAAGCAGTTTTAAATGAGATTTTTTTCCTTAAAAAATGACATTTGGTGCAGGGACTGTTCTAAACACAGGAAACACGCACCACTTTACAGGCATACTATAGGCACCCCCCAGGTACGATATTTAAAGGAATATTTCACTTTTTTTTTTTACTTTAAGTATCATTAAAATCACTGCTCCCGAAAAAACGGCCGTTTTTAAAAGTTTTTTTTGCATTGATACATGTCCCCTGGGGTAGGACCCGGGTCCCCAAACCCTTTTTAGGACAATACCATGCAAATTAGCCTTTAAAATGAGCACTTTTGATTTCGAACGTTCGAGTCCCATAGACCTCAATGGGGTTCTAACGTTCGTGCGAACTTTCGGTCCGTTCGCAGGTTCTGGTGCGAACCGAACCGGGGGGTGTTCGGCTCATCCCTATTTAGCAATAGGAACCTAAATGATGGCTGTGTCTAGTTAAACACTTTCTATCAAAAGTAATAGGGTTACACGTATTATCATAGCTGAGCAAAATCTGAGATTGTACTACATCTCTACAAAACCAGACAGACTTGAGGCCACATATTGGTGGCCCCACGTTGCATGACCACCTTAAAACCTTTATGAGCTCATATGATGTTGGTGTGCAGAGAAAAGCTGGGTGATAGATGCTAATGTTTTTAGACCTGAAAGTGCATAGTAAGTGATGGATAGGCTAGGATTTATTTATTTTTTTACGTTCGGAATCACTGCTTACGTTGATTGATGATAGACATGATGCACATGCTTTTTTAATGCTGGAACAGCAATAAAGCCATTTGCAGCCAGTCTGAAACTTGAAACATCTGTGGCAACTCTCACTGTAGAAAAATGTTCAAGGCTATCTGCCCGAGACACTGTGAAAGTAAAGCTTATATTATTACTATACATAAGCAGAATATGATATGAATTAAGTAAGTCATGGTTTATGTGGCTTATGTTTTTTTTATTCTTTTTTTGTTTAATATTTTAGTGAAATTAAGGTTTTTTATAATTAACTCCATATAGTAGATATAGTTTAGGATCATGTAAACTATTAGTCAAGTTTTATATTTTTGTCTAGGACCTCACTTCTTGTACATCTGACATCCATACAAGAAACAAAGGTTATGAAAAGGGGAGGAAGGCACCGATAACAAAAATGACAAAAATTTGAACCCTTCCACATACACTATAATACATCCCAAAGGCATTCTATTGGGTTGAGGTCAGGACCCTGTGCAGGCCACTCAAGTTCTTCTACCCCAAACTCACTCATCCATGTCTTTATGGACCTTCTTTGTGCACTGGTGCGCAATCATGTTGGAACAGGAAGGGCCATTGTATTGTCACACTAAACTGTTCTCTTCAATTGTACTACAAACAACTCCCCTCTACTTTTATCCATTACAGTGAGGGAAAAAATTATTTGATCGCCTGCTGGAAGAAATGATCAGTCTCTATAATTTTAATGGTAGGTTTTTTTTTTTAACAGTGAAAGACAGAATAACAACAAAAATATCCAGAAAAACTAATTTAAAAAAAGTTATAAATTGATCAATCAGCAAGATTTATGGCTCCAAGGTGTCTTCTAATTCTATAACAGTAATGAGCTGGGATTAGGTGCACTCTCTTAACCACTTGCCGACCGCCCACCGCCATTATACGTTGGCTGTTTGAAGAGGATCACCGTTGTTATGGCAGCAGCTAGCTGCCATAACCCTGGTATCCTCTTCTTCAGCAGGAGGTCGGCTTTCAGATAAAAGTGGTCTCAGTGGCAAATCAGCACCCCATCCCACCGAGCTCACGTGCAGAAGTGAACGCATACGCAAGTCGCGCCCGCATATGAAAACGGTGTTAAAACCACACATGTGAGGTATCGACACGTTCATTAGAGCGAGGGCAATAATTCTAGCACTAGATCTCCTCTGTAACTCAAAACTGGTAACCTGTAGAAATAATTAAACCTCGCCTATGGAGATTTTTAAGGGTCCAAGTTTGACGCCATTCCACGAGCTGGCGCAATTTTGAAGCATGACATGTGTGTATCAATTTACTCGGCGTAACATTATCTTTCACAATATAAAAAAAAATGGGCTAACTTTACTATTTTCTAATTCAAAAAAGTGTATTTTTTCCCAAAAAATTGCGCTTGTGAGCCCGCTGCGCAAATACGGTGTGACATAAAGTATTGCAACGACTGCCATTTTATTCTCTAGGGTATCTGAAAAAATATATATAATGTTTTGGGGTTCTAAGTCATTTTCTAGCAAAAAAAATTATTTTAACTAAACACCACATCTCGGGGGCGTGGCCTGGATGGGCATGTGAGCGGACGCTTTACACGGAGCTCCCGCCACTGATCCTTCTTACATCCTGAATCCGCCACCGATCCGAGCCCAGAACCGACCCACCAGCACACCGCAACCTCGCAGAACGCCCCACATCACCGGCGAACTGTTCCGGAGGCCCAGAATGACCAGAAAGGGGGAGAAAGAAGCAGCAGCAGCGGCGGCCATGGATGGCCAAGATGGCGCCGGCTCTCCTTTACCACAGCGTGCGGCCCGCAGCACAGACAGGACACAGGAACCGAGCGGTAAGGCAGCAAAGTCTGGCAAACAGTGGGAGAAAGAGCAGCCCAGGGACATGGTATACTTTGCCCAAAAGATGCAGGGACAGAGCGGTGCCCCCGTTCTGAATCAGCAGTCACTGGCAATGGAGACTGAGGGACAAGAAGGCACCATGGCCCTAGATGACACGCTGCCATTAGAGGGCTCCCTGATCCTTAATGCAGATGGCTCTGAATCCATGCAGGAAGAAGTACAGCAGCCTACACTAAGTGATATTCTGCGGGCGGTGCAGAGCTGCACAGCGTCTGTAAATGGACTGAAGGTGCAATTTGGGAGCCTCACTGAGACTGTCTCCCTCCTGCGCCATGACATACAAAAGATCAGGGAGAGAACCACAGCGGTGGAGGGAAGGATCAGTGAGGTGGAGGATATATTACCCCCCCGCACTAGGGATACTAGGAGTGCATTACAGCAAGCAGCTCAAGCCAACGCCAAAAATGACGACATCGAGAACCGTCTCAGGAGGAATAACGTGCGCATAGTGGGGCTCCCAGAGAAGGTGGAGGGAAGGGACCCCACAGCATTTACAGAAATGTGGTTACAGGACATATTCGGCAAAGATGCTTTTACCGCACTTTTTGCAGTGGAGCGAGCACACCGTACACCACTGAGACCCCTCCCCCCAGGCAATCCACCTAGATCAATGCTGGCCAGACTCCTGAACTACAAGGACAGAGAAATAATACATCGATTGGCCAGGGAAAAGGGTGCAGTGCACTATAACGGAACAAAAATCTCCTTCTATCCTGACTTCTCGGCCGAGGTACAGAGCAAAAGGGCCAAGTTTGCAGAGGTAAAGAAAAGATTGCAGAAGATTCAAGTCACATATGCCATGCTATACCCGGCTAAATTACGCATTACGGCAAGAGGTCAATCAACATTCTTTGAGTCTGCAGCCGAAGCGTCCGCCTGGTTGAATCGCAATGAGCAGGATCTAAGGAGGAGGAGAGAGGCTGCTATGGGAGAGTGAACGACACCACACGGAGCTGGGAAATCGGTCAGTCACTACTAGACGTCTTATAGTCTACAACATATTTTGCGGGACAATGTTACTACTTTACAAAGTTAGCGCGCGACAAGAGCTTTGTTCACAAGAGATATACCAAGAAACATCAAACACCAAGGTGGGATAGTTGTACCCACAGGAACTTTTTTCAACACTCAAATTTTGGCCCAGTTGAAGGGGCTGGTTAAAATGTGCCCGGTTGGCACAAGTTTAAGGCACAACTTAAGGTGCACAGACGGAATGGGGGAATCCCCCTCTGACCGCTGTGGGACAGTTGCTCACATCCAAAGAACGGGTCCTAAATTACGGATCACACTGTTACAGTTGGGAAGGACACTTTTGAATATGGAGATACCACGCACATTCTTCCACAGATGCCTCGGGTCGTCATTGCAAGGCTACGCTGAAGGCTATACCGGGACGGTTTGGGTCATCGGGTCATGCACTGATCCTTTAATGCCGGAGGAAGAGGCAAAGAAACCGGTTCACCCAGGACATGCCACTTTACAGTACCAGTCATGGCGAACACCCCAGTTGTGACATGGAACGTCCGAGGTGTCCATGACCCCTTGAAACGTACCATGATAAGCACATGTCTGAGAAAATTTCACCCAGCAATAGTGAGCCTCCAAGAGACTCATCTAACAAAGGATACAGTCAGTTTTCTGCAGTATTCCTGGGTGGGCAAGGCCTACCATTCCACTCACACTGCATACTCTCGCGGGGTGAGTGTCTTGGTACATAAATCCTTGCCCTACCAGGAATTAGATGCTGTTATTGATTCCTTGGGTAGATTTGTGTTTTTACATTGCAGGTTATATACATTGACGTTGATTTTGGTGTTTGTGTACATACCTCCTCCATTCTCTAGGGAAATTCTGCAGCTCCTCTTGACTTACCTGGTTGACAAACCTGACGTCCCTATAATGATCATGGGTGACTTTAATGGTTACTTAGGTCCCAGACTAGACAAGCATCCCCCGGCACAGCCACCCTCGGGAAACAGGGGCACTATTCTGAGCAGACTACTGATAGAGGTGGGCTGGATAGATCTGTGGGTATCTGATCACTCCCCTCTCGTCGCTTATCTTATTACCAGACCAGCGACCACACTGCCGAGAGCACCGTGGAAATTGAATGCTTTTTGGCTAAAACTTTTTACCTCTCACGATAGAGTAGCGAAACAAATAGAACAATACTTTTTTGACAACCGGAGACAAACTGATTTACTATTAAGATGGGATGCCTTTAAGGCATGCCTAAGAGGTACATTTATAGCTGAAATTGCTGACGCTCTTACAGAGCGACATTAAATTACTAGCTAAAGTACTGGCCATGCGGGTTAATAGGATCGTTAGAACAATAGTTCACTCAGATCAAGCAGGATTTATGCCTCGAACATCTACGGCGACCAATCTTAGACGTCTATACCTAAACATGCAGACCCCCTCGGAATCTATGGGTCGTAGAGCCTTGCTGTCTCTTGATGCCAATAAGGCATTTGACAGCGTGTGCTGGAGATATCTGTGGGCGGTTCTGGCCAAGTTTGGGTTCGGGCCCAGGTTCATCAGGTGGGTAAGGCTGCTGTATGATACGCCACGGGCGGCTATACGTATGGCGGATCGAATGTCACATGCCTTTGGGTTGAGCAGGGGGACCAGACAGGGGTGCCTTCTGTCCCCCCTGCTCTTTGCACTGGCTATAGAGCCCCTGTCGGCGCAGGTGAGAGATTGCCCACAGATTAGAGGTTTCCGATATGGTGAATTGCATGAAAAAATCATGCTCTATGCCGATGGCATGCTTTTGTTTTTAGAAGACGCAGAGGGATCCCTGGAACAGGCAATGTCACTTATAACTGAATTCGGCCACTTTTCAGGCCTCACTATCAACTGGACTAAATCTGCCTTGATGTTTATAGATGGTTCCCCGATGACTAATGTGAGACCCCTGACTCAGATATCTGTAGTGTCCACCTTTAAATATTTAGGTATAAACATCTCACCTAAACTTACAGACTTTTGTAGCCTAAATGTATACCCTCTGATGTCACGGTTTAGAGATAAAATAAATGTTTGGAATAAACTCAAGATGTCCCTGGCAGGAAAAGTGAATCTCATAAAAATGATTCTGATGCCACAATTTCTATACATGCTACATAACACGCCGGTAGTTATTACACTGAAGATATTCAGAGTGGTTAACTCCTTATTTCGGCTGTTGTTGTGGCATACCAAACCCCCCAGAATTAAACTAGAACAGCTGCAGCGCTCAAAGGAGGGGGGGGCCTTGCCCTACCCAACCCTTAGATATACTACCTAGCGGCGCAACTGCAGCACCTGATAGGTGCTATGGCTCCTCTGCCGCTGGGCTCGTCTGCTAAGCTTATGCTGGTGGGCACAGGGGCGGAGTCAATACCCGAGGGATTGGAGGCTCACCTTTTCCAAAGACCCAATAACCAAATGCCCACATATACACTTTTGCAGAAGGTATGGAACAAAGCTAAACAACTACAAAACGTTTCGGGCTTTACTAAATATAGCCCGATATGGGAAAATAAAACATATGTTGAGCTTGCTAAGCTCCAACAAGGGCACAGATGGCGCTGCAGGGGTATCACACATATGTACCAGATTTTCAGTAATGGAACCTTGTTATCGTTTAAGGATTTACAAAATAAATATTCTTTGCCTACCAGTATGTTGTTTTACTATCTACAATTACAGCATGCAATTAAAGCACAAGGGGATGCGACAGTTTGGTCCCAATCCCCCACACCGGTTTTTCATATAATGCAGGAGGCGCCAGAGACTAAAGGTATAATTTCACAATGCTATAACATGTTACTAGCGTCATTGTTAGAGGGGTACCCCACAAAGGCGGCTGCTCAATGGGAGGCGGATGTGGGCCCCTTGTCGGGGGAGGTGTGGGAAGAGGCTCTGCAAGCAGTTAACACCTGCTCACTAAACGTGGCACAGAGGGTCTCCCAGCTGTATATTTTATTGAGAGTACATTATACCCCGGTAAGGTTACATAGAATGGGCAAAGCTCCAGACTCATTATGTGGCAGATGCAGGGCGGCGTCTGGGGACCTGATTCACCTCCTCTGGCGTTGCCCCAAACTCCATAGGTATTGGACAGAGGTCCTGGCTACACTTAATCAGGTGTGTATTGGAGAATGGAGGAGGAAGGTGTGTGGATAATGGAGAATATATTGCCGGTTTAATCAGATGGGACATATAGTCCGAATGCTGACAGTTCTAAGATGTAAACTATAACACCTTATTGATAGCTATATTAACATGCGGAAAAAAAAAAGAAATGTTGATTATGGTGCATATATAACTGTAATGTGTGTTTTTTCTTATGAGCAATAAAACCTTTTATGATTTAAAAAAAAAAACACCACATCTCAAAACGAGGCTCTGTTTTTAAGTGGTTAAAGGGAGTGCTCCTAATCTCAGCTTGTTACCTGTATAAAAAGACACCTGTCCACAGAAGCAATCAATCAATCAGATTCCTATCTCTCTACATGGCCAAGACAAAGAGCTGTCCAAGGATGTCAGGGACAAGCTTGTAGACCTACACAGTGCTGGAATGGGCTACAAGACCATCGCCAAGCACCTTGGTAAGAGGTTGACAATAGTTAGTGTGATTATTAGCAAATGGAAAAAACACAAAATAACTGTCAATCTCCCTCCATGTAAGATCTCACCTGGAGTTTCAATGATCATGGGAACGGTGAGGAATCAGCCCAGAACTACAGGGAAAAATCTTATCAATGATCTCAAGGCAGCTGGGACCATAGTCACCAAGAAAACAATTGGTAACACACTATGCCATGAAGTACTGAAATCCTGCAGCACCCACAAGGTCCCCATGCTCAAAAAAGCACATGTACATGCCTGTCTGAAGTTTGCTAACGAACATCTGAATGATTCAGAGGTGAACTGGGTGAAAGTGTTGTGCTCAGATGAGACCAAAATCAATATTTGGCATCAACTCAACCCGCTGTGTTTGGAGGAGGAATGCTGCTTATGACCCCAAGAACACCATCCCCACCATCAAAATGGTGGTGGAAACATTATGCTTTGGGGGTGTTTCTCTGCTAAGGGGACAGGACAACTTCACTGCATCAAAGGGATGATGGACGGGGCCATGTTCTGTCAAATCTTGGGTGAGAACCTCCTTCCCTCAGCTAGGGCATTAAAAATGGGTCGTAGATGGGTATTTCAGCATGACAATGACCCAAAAAACACGGCCAAGGCAACAAAGGAGTGGCTCAAGAAGAAGCACATTAAAGTCTTGGAGTGGCCTAGCCAGTCTCCAGACCTTAATCCCATAGAAAATATGTGGAGGGAGCTGAAGATTTGAGTTACCAAACATCAACCTCAAAACCTTAATGACTTGGAGAGGATCTGCAAAGAGGAGTGGGACAAAATCCCTCCTGAAATGTGTGCAAACCTGGTGGCCAACTACAAGAAACATCTGTGATTGCCAATAAGGATTTTGCCACCAACTCATATTTTGCAAAGGGGTCAAGTACTTATTTCACTCATTAAAATGCAAATCAATTTATAACTTTTTTAAAATGCGTTTTTCTGGATATTTTTGTTGTTATTCTGTCTCTCACTGTTAAAATAAACCTACCATTACAATTATAGACCGATATTTTCTTTGTCAGTGGGCAAACATACAAAATCAGCAGGGGATTTATCTAAGATGGTACCTGACACCCTACCGCCTATCCAAATTTTACCCTCATACGTCCAACTTTTTCTGGAGAAATTGTGGACAACTAGGCACATTATTCCATCATCTATGGTCATGTAAATCTTTGGCTAAATTCTGGTATTATTCGTTTTTCAGATGGTACAATGCCAACAAGAAAAGAAGGAAAAAAATATCAACAATTTAAATTTGGATTACATTATGACACATAACTATTCTTTTAAATAGAAATGTATTATGTAAATATTGTTTAACCATTTAAGGACCGCCCCACGTACATATACTGTGGCAGGGCAGCCCTTAAATGCAAAATCACATACCTGTACGTGATTCCTCCCCTTGGTCGCCGGAGCTCCACTCCCGCTGTGATTGAACACAGCGGGAGCCAATCAGTGGGACCAGCGACCACAATGGCCACTGAGACCCACCGACTGTTCACAGGAGAGGCAGAACGGTGGTCTGCCTATGTAAACAAGGCAGACCACCATTCTGTGAGGGAGGAAAATTGAGACTTAATGTTTCTGCTATGCAGGAACACAGATCTCTGTTTTCTTCCAGTCACAGCATTCCCCCACAGTTAGAAAGCACTCCCTAGGAGCACATTTAACCTTTTTATCACCCCTGATGTTAACCCCTTCCTTGCCAGTGTCATTTATACAGTGACAGTGCATTTTTTAGCACTATATATCACTGTATTGGTGTCATTGATCCACAAAAAGTGTCACTTAGTGTCAGAAACAATTAAAAAAAAAGTCAATAAATCTATCCCATAGTTTGAAGAACACTATAACTTTTGGGCAAACCAATCAATATACCCTTTATGAGATTTTTTTTTTACCAAAAACATGTAGCAGAATACATATTGGCCTAAACTGATGAAGAAATTCTATTTTTTACATTTTTTATTGGATGTGTTTTATAGCAGAAAGTAGAAAATACTGTGTTTTTTTTTTAAATTGTCGGTCTTTTTTTGTTTATAGCGCAAAGAATAAATACCACAGAGGTGATCAAATACCACCAAAAGAAAGCTCTATTTGTGGGAAAAAAGGACATCAATTTTATTTCGGTACAATGTTGCACAACCGCACAATTATCAGTTAAAGCAACACACTACAGTATCGCAAAAAATGGTTAAGTGGTTAGGCATACACTATAATTATCATAAATGGCAAGGATTCTATTTCCAATATAAAAACAATAGGTTTGTTTTACTAATGGTAAATAAGCTGTTCACTTTGCAAGGGAATTTTCCCTTAATTTAGTGAATGAGGTGAAGCTCTGTTGACTTTCATCATCAAATCTCATGCAAGAAAAATACAGTTTTTTATTATTTTCCTTGCACATTATTTGCAAGTGAATTTACACCACATTCACTAGGCTAATAGAAAATTCCCTTGCAAAGTGAACAACCTATTTACCTTTAGTCAAACCAGCTCCAAATCAACCCCACTATTTCTAACAGGATCAATTTGAATTTTTCTGTACTTCTAAAAAAATATACTTAACCTTAAATAAAAGATTAAAGACTTTAATTGAAACAGTTAAAAATCATACCACTGTTGATTACAAATATGATTTTACTGGACCATTTTAACTCTTCTTGTTATTTAACCACTTGCCGACCGCCCACTGTCGTTATACATCGGCTTTTTGAAGAGGAATATTGTTGTTATGGGAGCAGCTAGTTGCCATAACCCGGTATCCTCTTCTTCAGCGGGCGGTCGGCTTTGAGATAAAAGTGGTCTCTGCGAACAGATCCTTCTCGGTCTGTGGTATGGAGCTGACTGAGGGGAAGATGGCTCCCGCTCAGCTCCATACCATTACAGGGCAGAAGCGACGTTGAAACGTCACTTCCGCCCATAGCTCTTAAAGGGACATTTTTTTTTTTTTTCATTTTCAAACTACATTTTTTTTAATTGCATTTTAGTGTAAATATGAGATCTGAGGTCTTTTTGACCCCAGATCTCATATTTAAGAGGTCCTGTCATGCTTCTTTTCTATTACAAAGGATGTTTTTTAAAGAACAGTGTAAAAATAAAAAATAAAAAGTAAAATAAATGTGAAAAAATAAATTTCTTTTTCTAACGGGCCCTGTCCCGCCAAGCTCGCGTGCATAAGTGAACGCATACGTGAGCAGCGCCGGCATATGAAAACAGTATTCAAACCACACATGTGAGTTATCACAGCGATCGCTAGAGCGAGAGCAATAATTCTAGCCCTATACCTCCTATGTAACTTAAAACATGCAACCTGTAGAATTTTTTAAACATCGCCTATGGAAATTTTTAAGGGTAAAAGTTTGTTGTCATTCCACGAGTGGGCGCAATTTTTAAGCGTGACATGTTGGGTATCAATTTACTCAGTGCAATACTGACTTTCACAATATAAAAAAAATGGGCTAACTTTACTGTTGTCTTATTTTTTAATAAAAAAAATTATTTTTTCCAAAAAAAGTGCGCTTGTAAGACTGCTGCGCAAATACGGTGTGACAGAAAGTATTGCAACAACCACCATTTTTTTCTATAGGGTGTTAGAAAAAAGTATATAATGTTTGGCGGTTCTAAGTAGTTTCCTAGCAAAAAAAGATGATTTTTGAGGCTTTATCCTTAACCACTTGACGACCGCCTCACGCCAATGTACGTCGGCAAGGTGGCACGGACAGGCAAAATCACGTACATGTACGTGATTTGCCTTCCGCGGGTGGGGGGTCCGATCGGACCCCCCCCCGGTGCCCGAGGCGGACGTGTTTTGTCCCACGGCGATCGGAGGTGAGGGGGAGGCCATCCGTTCATGTCCCCCCTCGCGATCGCTGCTGGCCAATCGAATCATTCCTTTGCTGCTGTATGCTAAACAGCAGCAAAGGAAATGATGTCATCTCTCCTCGGCTCGGTAATTTCCGTTCCGGCCCGAGGAGAGAAGACATCTATGTGAGTGCACAACACTACACACACACAGTAGAACATGCCAGGCACACAAAACACCCCGATCCCCCCCCGATTGCCCCCTGATCCCCCCCCAATCACCCCACCCCCCCCGTCACAAACTGACACCAAGCAGTTTTTTTTTTCTGATTACTGCATTGGTGTCAGTTTGTGACAGTTACAGTGTTGGGACAGTTACTGTTACCCCCCTTTAGGTCTAGGGTATCCCCCTAACCCCCCTAATAAAGTTTTAACCCCTTGTTCACCCCCTGTCACCAGTGTCGCTAAGCGATCATTTTTCTGATAGCTGTATTAGTGTCGCTGGTGACGCTAGTTAGGGGCGTAAATATTGAGGTTCGCCGTCAGCGTTTTATAGCGTCAGGGACCCCATATACTACCGAATAAATGTTTTAACCCCTTGATGGCCCCCTAGTTAACCCTTTCACCACTGATCACCGTATAAGTGTTACGGGTGACGCTGGTTAGTTCGTTTATTTTTTATAGTGTCAGGGCACCCGCCGTTTATTACCGAATAAAGGTTTAGCCCCCTGATTGCCCGGCGGTGATATGCGTCGCCCCAGGCAGCGTCAGATTAGCGCCAGTACCGCTAACACCCACGCACGCAGCATACGCCTCCCTTAGTGGTATAGTATCTGTACGGATCAATATCTGATCCAATCAGATCTATACTAGCGTCCCCAGCAGTTTAGGGTTCCCAAAAACGCAGTGTTAGCGGGATCAGCCCAGATACCTGCTAGCACCTGCGTTTTGCCCCTCCGCCCGGCCCAGCCCAGCCCACCCAAGTGCAGTATCGATCGATCACTGACACTTACAAAACACTAAATGCTTAACTGCAGCGTTCGCAGAGTCAGGCCTGATCCCTGCGATCGCTAACAGTTTTTTTGGTAGTATTTTGGCGAACTGGCAAGCACCAGCCCCAAGCAGCGTCAGGTTAGCGCCAGTAGCACTAACACCCACGCACGCAGCATACACCTCCCTTAGTGGTATAGTATCTGAACGGATCAATATCTGATCCGATCAGATCTATACTAGCGTCCCCAGCAGTTTAGGGTTCCCAAAAATGCAGTGTTAGCATGATCAGCACAGATACCTGCTAGCACCTGCGTTTTGCCCCTCCGCCCGGCCCAGCCCAGCCCACCCAAGTGCAGTATCGATCGATCACTGTCACTTACAAAAGACTAAATGCATAACTGCAGCGTTTGCAGAGTCAGGCCTGATCCCTGCGATCGCTAACAGTTTTTTTGGTAGCGTTTTGGTGAACTGGCAAGTACCAGCGGCCTAGTACACCCCGGTCGTAGTCAAACCAGCACTGCAGTAACACTTGGTGACGTGGCGAGTCCCATAAATGCAGTTCAAGCTGGTGAGGTGGCAAGCACAAGTAGTGTCCCGCTGCCACCAAAAAGACAAACACAGGCCCGTCGTGCCCATAGTGCCCTTCCTGCTGCATTCGCCAATCCTAATTGGGAACCCACCGCTTCTGCAGCGCCCGTACTTCCCCCATTCACATCCCCAACCAAAATGCAGTCGGCTGCATGAGAGGCATTTTCTTTATGTCCTCCCCAGTACCCCTACCCAACGAACCCCCCCAAAAAAGATGTTGTGTCTGCAGCAAGCGCGGATATAGACGTGACACCCACTATTATTGTCCATCTTGTCCTGACAATCCTGGTCTTTGCATTGGTGAATGTTTTGAACGCTACCATGCACTAGTTGAGTATTAGCGTAGGGTACAGCATTCCACAGACTAGGACACACTTTCACAGGGTCTCCCAAGATGCCATCGCATTTTGAGAGACCCGAACCTGGAACCGGTTACAGTTATAAAAGTTAGTTACAAAAAAAGTGTAAAAAAAAATATATATATATATAAAATTAAAAAAAATAGTTGTCGTTTTATTGTTCTCTCTCTCTCTATTCTCTCTATTGTTCTGCTCTTTTTTACTGTATTCTATTCTGCAATGTTTTATTGTTATTATGTTTTATCATGTTTGCTTTTCAGGTATGCAATTTTTTATACTTTACCGTTTACTGTGCTTTATTGTTAACCATTTTTTTGTCTTTCTTCAGGTACGCCATTCACAACTTTGAGTGGTTATACCAGAATGATGCCTGCAGGTTTAGGTATCATCTTGGTATCATTCTTTTCAGCCAGCGGTCGGCTTTCATGTAAAAGCAATCCTAGCGGCTAATTTGCCTCTAGACTGCTTCTACAAGCAGTGGGAGGGAATGCCCCCCCCACCGTCTTCCGTGTTTTTCTCTGGCTCTCCTGTCTCAACAGGGAACCTGAAAATGCAGCCGGTGATTCAGCCAGCTGACCATAGAGCTGATCAGAGACCAGAGTGGCTCCAAACATCTCTATGGCCTAAGAAACCGGAAGCTACGAGCATTTTATGACTTAGATTTTGCCGGATGTAAATAGCGCCATTGGGAAATTGGGGAAGCATTTTATCACACCGATCTTGGTGTGGTCAGATGCTTTGAGGGCAGAGGAGAGATCTAGGGTCTAATAGACCCCAATTTTTTCAAAAAAGAGTACCTGTCACTACCTATTGCTATCATAGGGGATATTTACATTCCCCGAGATAACAATAAAAATGATTAAAAAAAAAAAAATGAAAGGAACAGTTTAAAAAAAGAAAAAAGCACCCCTGTCGCCCCCTGCTCTCGCGCTAAGGCGAACGCAAGCGGCGGTCTGTCGTCAAACGTAAACAGCAATTGCACCATGCACGTGAGGTATCACCGCAAAGGTTAGATCGAGGGCAGTAATTTTTGCAGTAGACCTCCTCTGTAAATCTAAAGTGGTAACCTGTAAAGGCTTTTACATCTTTTTTATTCCATCAAACATTTGGGCAATATAGTGTGTTTTAGTGCATTAAAATTTAAAAAAGTGTGTTTTTTCCCCAAAAAATGCGTTTGAAAAATCGCTGCGCAAATACTGTGTGAAAAAAAAAATGAAACACCCACCATTTTAATCTGTAGGGCATTTGCTTTAAAAAAATATATAATGTTTAGGGGTTCAAAGTATTTTTCTTGCAAAAAAAAAAAAACTTTTTCATGTAAACAATAAGTGTCAGAAAGGGCTTTGTCTTCAAGTGGTTAGAAGAGTGGGTGATGTGTGACATAAGCTTCTAAATGTTGTGCATAAAATGCCAGGACAGTTCAAAACCCCCCCAAATGACCCCATTTTGGAAAGTAGACACCCCAAGCTATTTGCTGAGAGGCATGTCGAGTCCATGGAATATTTTATATTGCAACACAAGTTGCGGGAAAGAGACAAATTTTTTTTTTTTTTGCACAAAATTGTTACTAAATGATATATTGCTCAAACATGCCATGGGAATATGTGAAATTACACCCCAAAATACATTCTGCTGCCTCTTCTGAGTACGGGGATACCACATGTGTGAGACTTTTTGGGAGCCTAGCCGCGTACGGAACCCCGAAAACCAAGCACCGCCTTCAGGCTTTCTAAGGGCGTGAATTTTTGATTTCACTCTTCACTGCCTATCACAGTTTCGGAGGCCATGGAATGCCCAGGTGGCACAAACCCCCCCCAAATGACCCCATTTTGGAAAGTAGACACCCAAAGCTATTTGCTGAGAGGTATAGTGAGTATTTTGCAGACCTCACTTTTTGTCACAAAGTTTTGAAAATTGAAAAAAGAAAAAAAAAAAGTTTTTTCTTGTCTTTCTTCATTTTCAAAAACAAATGAGAGCTGCAAAATACTCACCATGCCTCTCAGCAAATAGCTTGGGGTGTCTACTTTCCAAAATGGGGTCATTTGGGGGGTTTTGTGCCACCTGGGCATTCCATGGCCTCCGAAACTGTGATAAGCAGTGAAGAGTGAAATCAAAAATTTTCACCCTTAGAAATCCTGAAGGCGGTGATTGGTTTTCGGGGTCCCGTGCACGGCTAGGCTCCCAAAAAGTCTCACACATGTGGTATCCCCATACTCAGGAGAAGCAGCTAAATGTATTTTGGGGTGCAATTCCACATATGCCCATGGCCTGTGTGAGCAATATATCATTTAGTGGCAACTTTGTGCAAAAAAAAAAATGTGTCACATTTCCGCAACTTGTGTCAAAATATAAAATATTCCATGGACTCAATATGCCTCTCAGCAAATAGCTTGGGGTGTCTACTTTCCAAAATGGGGTCATTTGGGGGGGGGTTTGTGCATCCTGGGCATTCCATGGCCTCCGAAACTGTGATAAGCAGTGAAGAGTGAAATCATAAATTTACACCCTTAGAAATCCTGAAGGCGGTGATTGGTTTTCGTGGCCCCGTACGCGGCTAGGCTCCCAAAAAGTCCCACACATGTGGTATCCCCATACTCAGGAGAAGCAGCAGAATGTATTTTGGGGTGCAATTGCACATAGGCCCATGGCCTGTGTGAGCAATATATCATTTAGTGACAACTTTTTGTAAATTTTTTTTTTTTTTTTTGTCATTATTCAATCACTTGGGACAAAAAAAATAAACATTCAATGGGTTCAACATGCCTCTCAGCAATTTCCTTGGGGTGTCTTCTTTCCAAAATTGGGTCATTTGGGGGGGGGTTTGTACTGCCCTGCCATTTTAGCACCTCAAGAAATGACATAGGCAGTCATAAACTAAAAGCTGTGTAAATTACAGAAAATGTACCCTAGTTTGTAGACGCTATAACTTTTGCGCAAACCAATAAATATACGCTTATTGACATTTTTTTTACCAAAGACATGTGGCCGAATACATTTTGGCCTAAATGTATGACTAAAATTGAGTTTATTGGATTTTTTTTTATAACAAAAAGTAGAAAATATCATTTTTTTTCAAAATTTTCAGTCTTTTTCCATTTATAGCGCAAAAAATAAAAACCGCAGAGGTGATCAAATACCATCAAAAGAAAGCTCTATTTGTGGGAAGAAAAGGACGCAAATTTCATTTGGGTACAGCATTGCATGACCGCGCAATTAGCAGTTAAAACGACGCAGTGCCAAATTGGAAAAAGACCTCTGGTCCTTAGGCAGCATAATGGTCCGGGGCTCAAGTGGTTAAAGCGGTGTTCCAGCCGCAATTTTTTTTTTAAAAGTCAGCAGCTACAAACACTGTAGCTGCTGACTTTTAATAAGGACACTTACCTGTCCAGGGAGCTTGCGATGTCGGCCCCCCAAGGATGATCCGTCCATCGGATCGGGTGCCGGTGCTGCCATCCAAATGTATGGAGGGCAATGCTGGAACCAGAGAAAAAACTACCCTGTACTTTGTATGGATTTAAATAATTTAGAAAATAAGGATGCCAAAAATTTCTCAAGAAGAATACCAGGAAGAAAATTAGATACCATCAGGATTGCTACATGAACATAGAAGAAATGGAGAGGGATTTTCACATTCACAAAAAAACATTTATATTTACTTTGTAAAGTACTACTGCACTATACAGTATAAATCTTGTGCAATGTTGGCACTGCATAGCTTTTACTGAACATAACTGTTTTACTCACAGTTATTACTTTGAAAAAAAAGAAAAATAGATATTTGATATTTGGAAAGCTCTTTCATCTTGGGAGTTGCTGGTGAACAATCATAATAGTCCTAATATGGAATGAGCAGCTAAAAGCTAGATGTAAACTGAAGTACCGTACATTTACTGAAATATTTATCTTCTGTAATAAAATAAAATGTTAATAACAGAAATAAAAACTTCACCTTTTGATGTGAAAACATACACGTTTTTGCACAGCATTGGTTTTTGAATTTGCAGAATTGGTCATGTAGCCTGTGCCAGATGGTTAAATGTTTTGGGAGAGTTCCCTTTGGCATTTGGCTAAAGAACTAAGTTTGAGTAGGACGCCTTGGATGTAGGCCTTGTGGGCTTCCCATATGATGGATGGATTGTTGACTGAAGAATCATTGAGTTCAAAGAAGTCTTTCAAATTTGCGAGTATGGAAGCACTGTTGGTGGGGAGTGCCATTAGGTACAGATCATTCCGCCAAGTAGGTAAAGTCTCTTTATATAGAATGTTGACATTTCCATATGTTGAACAAATCATATGTTGAACAAGCATGGGGAAAAGAGATTAATGCTGCCTGTCTGGCTTTTTTTGTTGTAAGGCCTCTAATATCAATGGAGGTATCCGGGGCCAAGTTGAAGTCTCTGCAGAGAAAAACCCAACCTTGTTTTATTTTAGCTTTTTTCAAAACTTTGTGGAGAAAGGGAATTTGACCTGTGTTCGGGGCATATATATGCACAATAGTGTGAGTTGCGTTGTTAATCTCACAGATTAAGATGATATACCTCCTTTGTGGGTCTGCAGTAGAGTAGAATTTGTTTGAAAGCCACTGTGTCCCTAATAGGGATGAGCACCACTTCGGTTTTGTTTGGTGAATTTGCAAAAAAGATCTGTGGAAAGTTATTGTTTGACATGGGTGGTGATTTGTCTTGGCTGAAGTGAGTTTCTTGAAGGCACAGAATATCGCATTGCAATTTGCAGGCTTCTGCCGGGAGGGAGTATCGCTTTCCCGGGTGATTGAGGCCTTTTAAGTTAAAGGATGATACTTTAAAAAGCCATGGTGGAATCTGCGTTTCTACCTTAGTCTATATGTAAGCTCTTGAGTTGCGATTTGTAAAGAGCTCCGATGTGGAGTAATGGCCGTTGCTTAGGGCAAGGAGGGAGTGGAGATGTTAGTGCAAAAAAGTAGTAAACTTACTATTTGGAAACATTGCTCCCAGAATGTTCTCTCGCTGACAAGCGTTCAAAAGAGTCTGTGTCTTCACGGCTGGTTGGTTTAGCTTACAAGTGGATAAACTGTAAGAAATGAAAATACTGCAATGAAAAGAGAACAAAAACAAATACCAATGGTTCTAATGCAAACACTAAAGAAAGTAAAAGCAGCAGAACTCTGTGAGAGCGGTGGGAACCGTGACTTATATTGGGGGTATAAGGCTGTCGAGTGGACATTTCAGGGCATGTATGTGGCTGCAGTAAGGTTTAAGAGAATCAGATGGCCATGTCGTCAGGTGGGTCAGGGTCTCCCCATTCATCGTTTCTGTGATTGAGGCAGTGATGTCTTTGCTCTTGTGGTTCCAGGATGTTTTATTGTCTGAGCAATGAGAGGCCTTTTCCAGGGTGCAGATGGAGAAGGATCTGTCATTCTTCACAACTACCAGCTTCACCAGATGTCCCCATATGTAAGGGATTTGGTGATTGCAAAAAGGGTTTGTGATAGAAGAGAGGTTCTTGCGTTGAAGCATAATATAGTTAGACAGGACAGCATAGAAAGACAAATTGATGTATGGCTGAGGATAAGCAGCAGGGTTTCGCGTGGCACGCATTAAATTTTCTTTGACATGGTAAAAATGTATATGGACAATAGTGTCCTTTGGGATATTTTCTAGTAAGTGGGGCGGTTTAGGCAACCAATGAATGCGATTGATTATAAATTTCCCCGGAGGTGTATCAGGGAGGAATGTCGCCATTAAATGTGTGAAGTATTCTTTTAATGCAGACTGTTGAACTGTCTCTGGTATGGCTTTAATTTTCAAATTGTTTTTTCTGGAACGGTCTTCCAATCTCTCAATGTAGTATTCAGCACTGGCTGGTTAAAGGTGGGGAAGGCTGCAATAGATTTGTATAATGCAGAGCTCACAGGAGAGGGCTGTGGAGTTACTGCCTGGTCTGGGAGGAGGTCTGGATGTTCCCCCTATATCGTTCTTTCGTGGGGAAGATGTGGCTGAGCTGCCATGTGTTGTGGCCGCATGTCCCGTGGAGCAATCTTGGAGAGACAGTTTGTTTGGCAGCAAGTAAAACTGAGGAGTTTCTGAGGAGCCGACCACTCTTTCCTCCTCTTCAGCATTCTCCCTGTCACTGCGTTGCCCTGGGGAAGAGTGCTGCGATCGTAGCTGGGTGATCAGCCTGCTGTTTTAGCCCTGGAAGTCGATTGTTCTCGCAGCTGTCTCAAAAAGCAGCCATCTCGGTTGGCTTCCACCCATGCCCCCCCCCTTTGTTGCCATTTTAAATAAGTGCACATCAGTCTAATAAAAAGGCTAAATTATATTTAAACTGCTGTCCTAGAGTTTTTATTGTGCTATGGGATTTTCACAAGTAATACATGTAGACATAGTTAGACATTCCTAGTGATAATCAGACAATTTTTGCTATAATAATTTAACTCTCTCACCATTCAGCAGGATAGAATCATTTTATATTTTAACATTCGGAAAAATAGGGTGCTTCATGAGCATTTCAAAACCAGAAAATTCTCTGACACTTTTTTCATAAGGAAGAAGCACAACCTTTATGACCCAACCTTTATGACCTCCCTTGGTTGGTACTGGACTTTCCTGACTTGGTGAGCGATATGATAATTTTGTGTTTCACAAAAGTATAATGTACAACTTTGTTTGTAATTTTTTATTTCTGTTCTCTAATTCTTATAGCCCCCTTCATCTCCTGAACATTTGTGTTACTCCAACAAAAAATGTTGAGGAATTGAGCTATTGCCTGCCCACAGAGAACACCCACCTATCAATATGAATTCAGCATTTTATATGCATATGTGATTGTGGGTTGGTGTCATATATTTTTCGGGAGGCATTTATAGGGATGTTTGTTATGCGCAAAGTGTGATGATGTTTTTAAAATAACATTTTTATGGATTTTGTAACAGTAAAATTATATTTTTTATATTTAGTGTTGTGTTGGCACCTCAAAAGTCCATCTTTTCTCTTTCTCCAATTTTGACTACATCAATAGTCTGTTGGTGCTTTTGGCAGTCCATTTTGTTCTATACCTCTATATACAAAAGAATTTTATAAGTTTAATGGTTTAGAAGTCCACTTATTTCCATTCTAGTCACAAATGATTTGGGGTGGGGTTTGGCATTTAGTTGGGGTGATGAAGTCGTTGGGGCAAAAATTTCTAGTATTTAGGGTTGGATGTGATGTCAAGAGCCCCTTTGACAGTTGTGTATGTTTGTAGGAGATTCTAAATGCACCCATAGATAAGTGATGGTAGTCAGAGCATTTGACTACTGTATTAACTTTTATGCCGCGTACACACGAGCGGAATTTCCAACAGAAAGAGTCCGATGGGAGCTTCACATTGTATAATCCGACCATGTGTATGCCCCATCGGACTTTTTCTGTCGAAAATTCAGACGGACTTAGCTAGAGAACATGTTCTATTTTTTTCCGACGGAACAAATTACTATCAGAAAAACCGCTCGTCTGTATGCTGTTCCGACATACCAAAAACAACGCATGCTCTGAAGCAAGTACGAGACGGAAGCTATTGGCTTCTGGCTATTAATCTTCCATTTTCTAGTCCCATCATAGGTGTTGTCCATCACCGCGTTCTGGATGGTCGGAATTTGGTGTGACCTTGTGAATGCAAGACAGCTTGAGCGGAATTCCGTTGGAACTCCATCGTAAAAACCTTCAGAGTTTATTCCGACGGCAAAACCGGTCGTGTGTACAGGGCATTAGAATGATAATGGTATAAAAAGGCATGCTTTTGTTGGCTAAAGGGGCCTATGAACATAAAGCTTATTTTATACAGGCCTTTGCATATTTTCTGCATGAAGGCCACAGTCCTGCTGGCAAAGCTAGCCGAAGATCCTGCTTAAAATACACACCTAAAGTATTCACATTTTAGATGTATTTACAGTAGATTTATACAGTTTGGATATGTACAATTTCTTCAAATGACTTAAGCATGTATGCAATCATGCATTTACAGTAAATGTGTTCATGCATGTAAAATGTGTAAATCTGTGCATCCGTAACCGACTTTTCTGGTACACAGCTAAACACAGCACACTTTTTTGCCTGTATGGTCATGTTGATTACTAAAGTGTTACATTAAGATGTATACAAAACTCTACACTGTATGCATCTAAATGCAACACTTTAGTTGCCACTGTAAATGAACCATAATAGAGCATTCACCTTTTCCATCTCTGTATGACTGGATCAAGGAATATTGGCTGCCTGTAGGCCCTCCTTGACTGTGGTAGAATCCCCCTGAGTGTTGACTTGCTAGGTTGGAATTTGCTGGTTGAATGTCAATGCTTTCCTTAGAGATAGCCATCCCTCTGGATTCTCTGCAGAGAATTTCATCCAATTTCCTCTATAGACACAAATGTGTATAGAGTATTTACCTGATTCAAACATGAACATGCCTACGGCAATTGTTCATAAGATAGTTAGGCGTCAGGATCATTCATGCAAGAATAGCTACCATATAACATCTGCAGGCTTCAGGTTTATACACAGAGCAGATATCTCAGAGGAGCAATAGCAATTAGCCAGGAAAAGTTCGTTTTTCCCTGATCTCTCACCTAGAGACTTATTGATGGACAGAGCACATAGGATTCCAAAACCAGCGCATTTACCCGACACCATCCCTAGGGACGTCCTAACTCGGGTCCACTTCTACAACATTAAGGAGTGCCTACTCAGAGCGGTAAGAACCTCTCGCTTGCTCCCTCCTCCATATGCTGGTGTAGCTCTCTACCAGGACCTCTCTGCCACAACAACTAAACTGAGGAAAGAATTCTCCCCCATCACTACGATCCTGCGGGACCGCAAGGTTGTTTATCACTGTGGCTTCCCCACCAAATTGATGGTAATGCACCAAAACCGGTAATTTACCATCTCCCTGAAAGATGGCTACAAAAAACTTCATAACTGGGGACTGCTACCTCCATCACCTCTCAGCAATTCTAGAGATAACGCAACCCACTGAGCTTGAGTAACATGCTCTCTGATGGAGTACATCCCACCTGCTGCACTCACTGCATTTATAGCTATGTTCTATTATCTTCTTTCCTTCCTCTACAAGGATGTCTGGTTCTTGTGTATATACATGCTCTGAGACCTGAGAGGCAGATTTTATGACTTATTCAGATTACTTGTTTAACTAATTCTTTGATTGTTACTACACACTCTGGCACATAGTGTGCTAAGCACATAGCCTACACACAGTTCATTTGTTATTGTTAATTCTAGTACTTGCTGTGTCTAACTTGTTTAGTCATACTCTATTATTATTACAGGTACTAATCTCAATCAGAAAACCGTTCCTTATCCCCCCTCCTCACCAAAACAATAATTAACAAAATCTCTCACTATCCCAAAGACCGAATAATCCTGTGTGGAGACTTCAATAACATTATCGACAACTCACTTGACTCCTCCAACCAAAACCGACAAAGCCCCATTGCCCTTTCCACGCTTTTGCAATTGGAAGATTTATATGATCCCTGACGGTGATTACATGGGTCAGATAAGGACTACACCTTCTATTCAACTGCACACAAATCCTACTCCAGGATTGATCTCTTCCTGTTACACAAAAGCACTCTGCAATCCATCTCTCAAGCCGAAATAGGCTTAATAACATGGTCAGATCATGCACCAGTTATGATAACCCTAACAGCAGGAAGAGATCAAAAAAGAGCTAGAGTCATACTTTCCTTTTAACGCAAATTCTATATCAAATGATGTACTGCTTTGGAATGCACATAAAGCCTTCATACAACTTGGAGCCCATGAGAAACGTATATGAGTTGAGAAATATAACAGTTTTCTCGAAAAGATCCGAACTCTTGAAAAATCAAACAAAACTTACGTAAACTTAGAGAGGAACTCCGCACCTTCCTACATGCTTCATTCGACTTCCACATAAAACATTTATGTGTAAATTGGTACGCTCATGGGAATAGGTCGGGTGCCCTGTTAGCCAAACAGGTAAAACGCAAATTAGCTGCATCCAAAATTCCTTACATGCATTCAGCCCAAGGACTAAAGAATTTTATGAATCCCTGTATAATTTAAATGCCTCTACAGAATCCCCCAGCCCTGACCCTACTCAAATCTCACGATTCCTCAACTCGTTACAACTATCTGCCCTCACAACAGACTAACTAGAGGAGCTTAATGCTCCACTTTCTGATCACTCCCACTACACAAAGCACCGGAACCAGATGGCTATTGTGATGAATACTTTAATGCCCCGTACACACGGTCGGAATTTCTGATGGAAAATGTCCGATCGGAGCGTGTTGTCGGAAATTCCGACCGTGTGTGGGCTCCATCGGACATTTTCCATCGGATTTTCCGACACACAAAGTTGGACAGCAGGAGATAAAATTTTCCGACAACAAAATCCGATCGCGTCAATTCCCGACCGTGTGTGGCCTGTTCCGACGCACAAAGTGCCACGCATGCTCAGAAGAAATTCCGACACGGGACAGCTCGTTCTGGTAAACTTAGCGTTCGCAATGGATACAGCACTTTCGTCACGCTGCAATGTAAAAAATGGTTTAATACAGCGCACTCTCTTCTTCTTTATAATGTGACAAGAATTAAGTAGTTTTGCTGCTCATATTCACACACACTTCTCACAAAGTTTTATTTGTGTTTTTTTAGTGGGATTCCCTCAATATATTGTTATTAGTTGTCACATCTGACAGTTTTATATTTTTTATGTTTTTTTTTTTTCTTTTTAAGCCTTTTTTTTTCTTTAATGTTTGGATTTTTTCCAAGGCTGATCTTTGTTCAATGTTATTTTTATTTTTACTCCAGAATATTTTTGTGTGTGTTTTGTGTGGCAAGTTACCCCAACACCATTGATATCTTTTATTATTTAATCTCCATGAGATTTTTTGTTGTTGGTGTCCCTTGTTCATTTCACATTGTATATTAGAAATGTACCTGAATCCTCACAAACAAACCATCATTTTTGAAGAAGTAAAACACATAGAAGAGTATAATTCAAAACAAAAATCCTTTATTAAGGGCTCAGAACCAAGCAAAGAGGAAGGCAACACTGGATCAACAGGAGAAATTAGTGAAGCCTGGGACCCCCACGGCAGACATCAATTCTTAAACCTCAAAATTGGTGGCCTGAGGAGTCCATATATAAGGGAGGGCAGTCTGGTCCGGGATTCACAGAGACTTGGATAGCAGCAGATGACATCAGTGTCCCCAGGCTGTGGTACCACAAGAGGCTGCATCTTTTGGCTGACCAGACTGGATCCAGGGTCCTCATTCTCTGGTCTTCCTTTCACACTTCCTTCCGGGCTGTGGCTGTGCAGTTGGAGATGTGGCAGGAGGAGGAGTAGGACCTGGAGGAGGAGTAGGACCTGCAGGAGGAGGAGGAGGACCTTCCCAAAGCTGTGTGTGAGGTGTAAGTTGGCCCCTCACACCTTTCGCCAGAGCCTCTGATATGAGGGCCTCACACATGGCTTTTTGGCCCTCCTCCATCCTCTGCATTTTATAGGCTATGAATGCCGCAAGGTTCTCCTGCCTGGTGTGTGGTGCTCCCAGGACCTCTGTAGCCCTACAAAAAAATCTGATAGCAGCCTCCTCTAGGGTACTCCTCCTCCTGCCACTTTCTGTTTCCAGGGGGGGTGGAGGGACCTGCAGATCAGCCACCTCCTGGCTGAGACTTCCCTGTGTATGAAAAAGGGACATGGTTTTAGTTTTTGCATCATCAATCACAATCATAAATTAGTACTCCCAACTAACATCTAGTTAACATCATTGATTGGACAAGCAGAAATATTTAGAGGAATGCTATACCTGGCTCAATCTGGGCTCCTCCACATGTGGCCTGGATGGCCCAGGTTGGGCATCAGAAGCCTCAGCCAGGGGGGAAGGAAGCATGGAAGGAAGACTTGAGAGGGATGGCCTGGGTTCAGTCTGGCCTGCCAGAAAGTGCAGCCTGTCGTAGTACAACATCCTGGGGACATAGATGTCACCTGCTGCTCCGGATCTCTGTGAATCCAGGACTTTAGTGCGCTCCCTCAGATATGTGCTCCTCAGGCCACCAATGAAAATCTTTAAAAAAGTGATGTCTGCCGTGGGGATCACCTGCTTCACAATTTCACACAATTGCTCCAGTGCTGCCTTCCTCTTTGCTTGGTTCTTGTAATGGGGGTGTTTAATCTACCACAGACAGGGCAGCTCCCTTAGCATCTCTATGAAGACTGAAATGAAGTCCTGATCTTTCAGTACCATATCCATGTTCACTGCAAGACACAACACAAGACAAAGCCTAATGTCACACCAAACTCTCCTAATCTTGTTACAATATAGGCCTCAATCTATAGAAGCAGTATAGGCCCAAGTTTGTCTCTTACCTTCGTTCTTACGATCGCCGCGTTCAATGCTCCTTCCTCCGCTCACAGATCAAACGTAATACGCACGCGTGTTACTCTTTATATACACTGCGCATGCGTGTAACTCCGCCCCTGACGTTCTTTCTAGTGTATTCCCCGCCCCTTTTCGTTCGGCGCAGTGGGGGAAGAGCATGATGGCGGACATACAGCAGGTGCGGGCTAATTGTAGCAACGAGGAGGAGGAGGAGGAGGAAAGGGCGGATCCAGGCACGTCCCGATCCAGAAGGAGACGTTTTAAGGCCACAAATATGTCGTTTGGGGAGATGTTGGAGATGGTAGACATCATGAGGAAGTCTGACTATGACGAAAATATGGGCCTTACCCCCACCCCAACATCCGAAAGGCCAAAATCATTGGTAAAGTGGTCCGGAGTCTGGAGAGGAATTTCGGGGTACGAAGGTCTAAAGATCAGCTCAGGAAGCAGTGGTCGGACCTGAAGTTGAGAGAGCCAGAGCAGTACCGAAAGATCCGGAGAGTGCTGCAAAAAAGTAAGTAGTTGTGCTGTGTTCCTATTCTTTCTGTCTTTATTACGTTCGTTCTGCTCCATATGCTTTGATTAGTTGTAACGTTTCCAAAGGTCAACTTTAATGTTCATGGGCACATTATTCGTTCGTATCAAACATTTTTCTTTCGGCCTCTAGAACACCATTGTTTAGGCCATATGCATTTTCACACATTTTTGGGGGCCTACTTGGATGCCAAATATTTGTTTGTGTAGATGGGTTTGTTACTAGAATGAAATGCAAACTAGATTGTGTGTAAGGAGAGGACACTGAGCAGCTGTTTTCACATCTGGACACTGGAGCACTAGTGTGGGACACAAGAACACCATTTTTATTAGGGGGCCACACTGGTGCTCCAGTGTATACTATAGGGGGGTCTCCATCTGTGAAGCTTGTACCAAACAGGTAAAGTATTGCAGCTTGACAAAGGGCAATAAAAAATATACATCTTGGAACTCGCCTAAAATAGACAATTGTACCCCACTTCCAAGCAATGTTTCCTATTTCTATAGTTCTGCCATCAAATATCTGTGTGCTAAGTATACCATTTTTGTTTTACATAGGGGAGAAAATACTCGGACACCCCTCATCCCAGGAGACCAGAGACCCCCCCCTCTGGAAGAAGGGGAAATACCGCAAAACCAAGAAGCTGAGCAGGAGGAAGAAGAAGACGTGGTGGAGATTGGCATCACAACAGGTGAGTGTCTGCAACCACAGACTCAGGTAAAAGAGATGGATGGTGGCAGATTTTTGAGACCTTTTTTTTTGTTCTTTATCTCTTTTTAGGTGATTGTGATGTGAGGGATCCAGAACGATTTACATCTGAAAGTGCCCAGATACTGATAGGGGAGATCATGGGGTGTAATCTCCAATTGCAAAACATCCAGCAACAAATCAGTGATGTTATTAAAAAAAATAATAACATCATTGATGTTTTGGGGCGAATTTAAACCCCACAAAATCACCTGTTTTATGGTACCAAACTTTTTTCAATGTTTAGAAAAGCCAAATTTGGAGGATGCACACAGTGTGCCAACATGTGCTATCTGCCATCACGGGAGATCAATGGACGCGTTTTGGGGGGGCAACCCCTTCCTCAATTATAAAGTAGCGTTGAGGAAGGGCTTGCTCCCCCAAAACACGTCCCTTGATCCCCCCTGATGGCAGATAGCACATGTGGACATTTGTAAATTGGTGTGCATCTTCCAAATTTGGCTTTTCCAGGGGTGATTTCCCCCCATCTGAACGCTATATCAAACTCAGTTCCTAAATACTGATGTCTGATATAGCCTTCAGGTTTTACCTAATGTGAACTTTGTAAGTTCTAGTTTTTTGGCTTTCTTGTTGGTTTTACACAGGCCTGTTTTATCTGAAATGGATATTTTGATTTTTCATAATGCTACTGCAAACATTGTTATACAACAAACATGTTGGTTTGTTTTAAAAAACCTTTGGTAAATGCGCATGTGATTGTGCAGGTATAAAAAAAGTGCCTTACTCAAGAATGTGTGGATTATTGTCTCAACACTACAACACTTTTGGGGTGATGTAATTGTTGTTTTATGCAAAAATGGGGGTTATTTCCTAAGGGCAAATTCTCTTTGCACTACAAGTGCAGGTTCAGTGCAGTTGCAAGTGCACTTGTAGTGAAATGTGTTTTTGCATTTAGGAAGTACCAGCCAACACTGGTAAGGTTACCCAATCACGACATTTTCTGCACTCAACACATTTCTGTCAGGGTCAGCTAAAACAAACACAAGCAGTAAATGTCCACCAAGAATTTCTTTTGGTTGTTTTTTATTTGAAAAAGGTGTCACATATTGTCTGGCATATTGATAGCCCCCCCTACCCGCAAAGAACTCCAGGTATCGTAACCGGACATCACGGGCATTCAGGGAGGGCAAGCCAGGACGGCCGCTTTCAAGTGCCGTCATTGTTGATGTATTTGGGATTCCGGCCTCAGGCCCAACTGAGCCAGCATAGTTGGCTGAATGTTTTCGTAGAAAATTATGGAGAACACAGCAGGCAAGTATTATATGGTTCAGTTTATACTCCGCCATATGGATGGGTGTCATAAATAATCGGAACCGGCTGGCCAGGATTCCAAATGTGTTCTCCACCACTCTTTGGGCTCTGGCCAGCCGGTAATTAAAAACCCTCTGTTCCGGGGTGAGGGCTTGCCTCATGCAGGTATCCTGCCTGCTGATATAGGGGGTCAGCGAAGCCAACAAACGGTGAAATACGGGGTCCGTCATCCTGAGAAAGTTCCTGAAATCATCAGGATTATTCTCACGGATCTCACGGAGCAAAGGCATATGAGAGAACTGGTCACACTGAAGCAACCAATTCTTGGTCCATGAACTCCTCCCCACCCTGTTCATGGACTGGACTTGTGTCAAGGTCAGGACCCCAACACCAAGCCCCCACACAGCACGAACTCTATGAGTAGTAAG
Organism: Lithobates clamitans; assembly: GCA_037952925.1. Lineage (NCBI taxonomy): Eukaryota > Metazoa > Chordata > Amphibia > Anura > Ranidae > Lithobates > Lithobates clamitans. The sequence goes on along the minus strand of JBBGZY010000089.1, from coordinate 5,794,092 downwards.
CATACGAAACATGGCTAGAAAACGGTCGGCTGCTCAGAACGAAGTAACAGAACGCACTGAAGAACAGCAAGGCCTGTGAAGAGCGACCTGAAAAACAGCAATGAGCGGACAAGATCGCACAGAAAACTTCAATACGAACTGACTGCACGCACTGAAGAGCAGATACAAACCCACAAGCACAAACTGAACGGCAGAAAACGATCTGAAAGCCACGAGTCTGAAAAAGCGCGAATCGTCTCTCACCAAACTTTTACTACACGAGATTAGCAAAAGGAGCCCAAAGGGTGCCTCGCTTGGTTCTGAACTGGCCTTTTCTAGTCTCGTCGTACGTGCTTGACGTCACCGCGTGATTGTCGATCGGAAATTCTGACAACTTTGTGCGACCGTGTGTAGGCAAAACAAGTTTGAGCCAACATCCGTCGGAAAAAATACGAGGATTTTGTTGTCGGAATGTCCGAACAAAGTCCGACCGTGTGTACGGGGCATATGACATTCGCAGACGTTCTAATGCCATAATTATGTAAATCATTCAATCACACTATGCGAATGGGAGACATCCCAAAAGAGTCCTTAGAGGCCCTCATTGTTACCATCCCAAAGCCATCCCAAATCCAGGTAAGCCCCACGACCAACCTGCCAACTACCGACCCATATTGCTCCTAAACACGGACCTTAAAACATAAACAAAAATACTTGCATCACACATCTCACAGCATATCCTCACACTGATACAGATGATCTTTGGATGCAGAAAAGGCATTTGACAGAGTCCATTGGTCTTACCTTAAAGCAGTCCTCCAAAAATTTGGATTCACAGACCATATCTACACAGCAGTGCTTGCTCTATATGCCCATCTGTCGGCTAGAGTGTGGACTTCCGGTATGACCTCCGTCCCATTGTACGGCATCATCGTATTCGTGACCAATCCTCTCCAATCCCTGCAAACACTTCATGACCTCATCACACAATTCGGACAAATATCTTTGTACAAAGTCAATTGCTCCATATCTAATCTGCTTGGCATCTGCTTAGAACACATCACAAAAGCCACTCTCACTCGCTCGTCCACGTTTCCATGGGCACCATCCTCGATGCTTACCTACTTAGGGACACAACTAATTGTCCGCTCCTGTAACATCATCCGTACAAACTATGAAGCTCTTCTCAAGAAGCTGAAAGACCTCTGCTCCTCTCTCCGCTCCACCTGTGCCTCGTGGTCTGGAAAAATAGCACTAACCAAAATGTGTCTTCTTCTTCTTCATCTGTTATACTTCTTCCGGACTCTCCCAGTCCCGTTACTATCTTCTCAATTGGATACGCTACAGCGCACTCTCGACAACTTCATATGGGACGGCAAGTGCCCTAGAATTAAATACTCAGTTATGTGCTCGCCAACATCAAAAGCAGGAATGGGAACCTCCAACCTCAAAACTTACTACAAAGCCACAATCCTAAACCAAACCCAACACTGGTGGTCATCCACTTCTCATCCACTGTGGGTTCAGATAGAAAAAGCTTCTCTTAGCTCCCCCACCAAATCTCTGCTAGCCACCATCTGGCTACAACATCACTTTTTCCTAAGCACAGTTAATGCAACAGTTAAAGTCTGGAGCTTGATCCATCAACAAACAAAGGGAATTTCATCAGACATTAAGGTGTCCTTCCCCCTATCAGCACTTGAAATGATATGTACTGATATGTCACTTTCTTCACGGATAACTGCTGGTGCCACCACAATTGGGAATATCCTAAACAGTGGATCCTTACATACCTTCCAAGACCTACATGAAAAATTCAACATACCTAACAACAGATTCTCAAAATACCTAAGAATACGTCATGCCATGGCCTCTATCATTTTGTCGGATCAACCACTCATGACAGACCTCATCAAAGCCTATGAAAGCCCTATCAAGGGATCCTCATTCTTCTACAAAGTGATTAACAACACAGAGAACCACAAGAAATTACCAGTTATGGAAAAGTGGCAACAGACCCTAACCTTCTCTGCAAACTTAACAACGTGTTACCAAGCATCACGCCTCCCCTTGAAAGTTTCTAAGTGCCTATCACACTGGGAAACAAAAACTGATCCACCAATGGTACCAAACACCGGCTAAACTAGCCCATTTTTCACCCTCTCAATCACCTGCTTGTTGGAGGAAATGTGCCAATGTCAGATCAAAAATCCACGTCTAGTGGTCCGGCCCCAAACTCTCCCCTTTATGGCACTTTGTTCAAATCCTCTTCACCAACCTTACTGGCAACTCCACAAATATCACACCCCAACTGGTTCTCCTAGGCCTGGGGCTGGAAGCTTGGGACATTCAATTCCATGTCACCCTCACCCACATCCTAATCACAGGTAGGCTTTCAATATACAGAAACTGGAACAGCGACTCTTTACCCTCTCCTCATTCTACAGACCCTTCATCAACACCTACAATTGGAGCTCATGTTTGCCTAAGCAGGGAGGCGTGGTTTGGCCGAGCAGGAAGATGGCCGCGTAATAGGAGAGCTCCCACCGCTGCCTTCCTACCGACTCAATTAACGGAGGTATTCACTCCTCAGACATTCACCATAAGATGGGAACAGCATCCCAGCAATCCTCTGCCTCGTGATCCCGCTCTCCCCGTGAACACACAGAGGGGATGAGTCAGAATATTCCGGAGATGTTCCGGACACAGAGGAGCAACACGGCACCGTCCCGCCACAGAACACCTCAGACCCCAGCTGCACAACAAATGGGACCCCTACCCCTGCCTCAGACGTTGACATCAACAACCTCGGGAGATACCGACCACCCTCATCAACCATACCTTAATATTCATGATCTGAGAACAATTGCTGCAGACATCAAAGATACCCTGTCAACAGCCATTTCAGAACTGCAATTAGACATACATGCTCTGACTGACAGGGTACATGAGGTGGAACAGGTTACAGCGCAACATGATCATGTCCTCCGCAAGGCTACGAGGAAGATTGACTCCCACACTCTACAACTGAGGGAAGTTCAGCATCAAGTTGAGGACCTCGACAATAGGGGCCGCCGCCATAACCTCCGAGGAATGCCCGAAGCTATTGATTCTGATCACATCTCTCCTGCTGTAACAGGCTTATTCAACAATTTACTGAATAGACCTCCTCAAACCCAGATAGAGATGGCAAGAATTCACAGGGCCCTACGTCCCAAAGGCAGAGAGACAGACCCCTGAGGGATATAATCTGCTGCATTGTGGACTATAAATTAAAAGAAGAAATTCTAAGGCAGGTGAGGAGCAGACCGCAGCTACAACATGAAGGGACCACTATCCAGATTTTTCAAGACTTATCAACCATCACCCTGCAGCACCGCAGGGATCTGAGGCCATTACTGGATGTACTATGAGCAAAGGGGATTTAGTATAGATGGAAATTTCCCCTTCTGCCTCTCGGCTACTTATCAGGGCCGCACAGCTCTACTGAAAGTCCCGAAAGACTTACGTCCATTTTGTGACGCCCTGGGTCTCCCCCTGGTTGAGGTACCTAACCGGTACGCTGAATATCGCCATCAGAGAGGCGCAACACAGGAGGAGCCAATGGAGGCACAAGATATAAGATTCTGCAGACGGAGATGCCCCTTGAGCACCAGACAGCACATCGCGCACCACAGGGCACACCGTTGCTCTAGCCCCATTGATTCCCAGCGATCTCGGAGAGCCAGGAGGGAATACTAAAAGCACCTCTACCATCATTCCTCTCCACATTATACCTACTCACTGTCATGTTCTGGCAGAAGTTAATTGACTTTCACTTTTCTTGTTGTCATCCCGACTTCCCCAGATTACTGTGCACTCCTTACAAGACCGCCGTGCGGATGTTACATTAACCAGATGAACCCGACACACATCTGAATAACTGTAAGTACAGCACAACTCCCCCAGCTGCACCCACACTACCACTCACTCTGTAATGCCTGGATCCCACAATGAATAATTGAGAAATCCTGCTGCCTCCGGACCGCACCAAACGTGCGTTAACATCATTTTTTGTCGCCGGATGAACTTCCCCACATTACAGCATGACCGAACTGACTCATGATTAATCTCAACTCCGAGGGATCTAACTACCGACCCTTGAAATTTCACCCCTACAATGTAGGTGGTCTACATGTACTTAGCATACCATGCATATAATGGACTGGGTAATGTTTAACAGGCTGAAATCTCTACAATAGACACACGACTTGCACCCAAAAGACAGACCAAAGCTGGATCTGAATACCAGTTATACTGATTTAGACTGGTGTTAGCGATCATAACAGCGTTATGATATCTATAAAGTTCCTCAGGCTTAGATCTCCATTGTACCACCAACTGATATCTAGGAAACAAAATTGTAGGGGTTATACTGTCCTACACACCGGGTTACTTGATACCCCGGTTAGCGACATAGGAAATGCGCTCATCAGTAGGGATGAGCGGAACACCCCCCTGTTCGGTTCGCACCAGAACATGCGAACAGGAAAAAAGTTCGTTCGAACACGCGAACACCGTTAAAGTCTATGGGACACGAACATGAATAATCAAAAGTGCTAATTTTAAAGGCTAATATGCAAGTTATTGTCATAAAAAGTGTTTGGGGACCTGGGTCCCCAAACAGAGAAGAGGAGAAGAAAAGAAGAAGAGAAGAAGATGAAGAGAAGAGCGGGAGCCTCCCTCCATGCCATGGGTGTGGAGCGGCCCGAGGAGAAGAAGATAGAAGACGCCGCGGAGGAGATGCTGGACGAGAACGCCGGAGGAAGAACCAGAAGAGCCAGAAGAACCAGAAGAACCAGAAGATGAAGGAAGATAGAAGAAAGAAGAAGTATTTAAATAAAGGAATTGTCAAAAACTGTCTCTTGTCATTTTTAACATTTTTGACAGTTTTTTAGTGAAATGGTAGGGGTACTTTTGTACCCCCTTACCATTTCACACAGTGGGGGGCCGGGATCTGGGGGTCCCCTTGTTAAAGGGGGCTTCCAGATTCCGATAAGCCCCCCGCCCGCAGACCCCCACAACCACCGGCCAGGGTTGTGGGGAGGAGGCCCTTGTCCTCATCAACATGGGGACAAGGTGTTTTGGGGGGCTACCCCAAAGCACCCTCCCAATGTTGAGGGCATGTGGCCTGGTACGGTTCAGGAGGGGGGACCGCACTCTCGTCCCCCCTCTTTTCCTGCTGCCTGCCAGGTTGCGTGCTCGGATAAGGGTCTGGTATGGATTTTTGGGGGGACCCCACGCCGTTCTTTGTTTTTTTTTTGGCGCGGGGTTCCCCTTAAAATCCATACCAGACCTGAAGGGTCTGGTATGGAATTTAGGGGGAACCCCACGTCATTTTTTTTTTTAATTTTGGCCGGGGTTCCCCTTAATATCCATATCAGACCTGAAGGGCCTGGCATGGAATTTAGGGGGACTCCCACGTCATTTTTTTTTTCTAATTTTGGTTCGGGGTTCCCCTTTGGGGAATTCCCATGCCGTTTTTATCAATGAACTTCTATGTGTATTGTCGGCAATGCAATAGCCGCGGGTAGTTTTAAATGAGTTTTTTCCTTCAAAATGTCATTTTGCTGTCAGACTGTTCTAAACACAGGAAACATGCGCCCCTTTACAGGCATACTATAGACACCCCCCAGGTACGAAATTTAAAGGGATATTACACTTTTATTGTTTGACTTTAAGCATTATTAAAATCACTGCTCCTGAAAAAACGGCCGTTTTTAAAACTTTTTTTTGCATTGATCCATGTGGCAGGACCTGGGTCCCCAAACACTTTTTATGACAATAACTTGCATATTAGCCTTTAAAATTAGCACTTTTGATTTCTCCCATAGACTTTTAAAGGGTGTTCCGCGGCATTCGAATTTGCCGCGAACACCCCAAATTGTTCGCTGTTCGGCGAACTTGCGAACAGCCAATGTTCGAGTCGAACATGAGTTCGACTCGAACTCGAAGCTCATCCCTACTCATCAGTAACTACCAATAGTCTTGGGCGCCCCAATATAATATTTGCCTAATAGTAGGGTTTCGAGACTACTAAGGTACTTTATAATCTCCCTACCCAGCGAATGCAGCGAAGGTTAGATGACTCCACACCCTTAGACTGAAACCAGCTTCTCTTAAATATACTGCGAAACCCGGTCTGCTTACTTTACAGCAACAGTACTAACAGCGTTGCTTAATACCTCCCAACCCCCTCAAAGCACATAATCCAGCCTTTTATTCTTCAATGGGTTTTATTCTATAACCAGAACAGAGTTGCAGACCATTAGCAACATAGGGGTGCTTCACCCATACTAAACCCCTCTTCCTACACCTATTCCTTGATGTACTTCTGCAAAGCTATCATTTACATTGTCAGAGATTGGAAGGTCAAGACACCATAGATTTAACTGGTACATGGTGCTGTGACTGGGCTAGTGATGCAAAGCCAGATAAATGAGGATTAACTTGGCAGATACCCATCCACGCGAGTACATCTTAACAGTGTTGGTGGGGGAAGGGACGGAGGCAGAGGGGGAGGCATAACATATACAGAAGCGGGACTGGACTCACTCACAGAGTACTTTAAGGTATAAAAACGTAGTTGGAGAATTCCAATATTTTATAGTTCACATGTTTCTTCATTATTATTTTAGATGTGTTAACAAGTTTGTTATATGATGTGTGTTATTTATAGTAACGTTTTAAACAATATAAGTCCCTTGACGTACTGGCCGAACAGGGGTCCAAAGACTTGTCTCCAACGTTCCAACCCTACACATGATTTACAATGCACAGTAGTGGAATCAATTCTAGCAAAATGCGACAAGGCCTGTAGACTATCACCTATACCCTGACTAGGATTACCTGTCTTCTGTCCAGTTGGACATCGCGGTCACATACACTTCTACCATGAAAATGAATCACTCGCAATTTTACCCACACCCATAACCGTCTTCCTCCAATCATCTGCCTCTAGGAATGGCAGCAGCGGGCTTGCCGGCTGTTTGTAAATATCCTCGGTGTAAGGTACTTACCAACCCCCACACAGTGCAGTAGAATAACTAGGACCTACACGTAGGTCAGTTTCCACTGACAACTCACTGTACGTTTATAACCTCTCTCATTGCGGTGCAGGTTAGTCGAATACTACCCCCCTTCCCATCACCAAACACAACACATCCATCTAGCCGGATTACGGCTTGCTCTACTACCCCACGTGTGATTGATACTTTTTCGGACACCCAAGCTCTGATTACTCCCCTTCCTTCCCTATATTGCGGGCACAAATACCCAAGTCATGGCTGCTAGAGATAGGACTTCGCTCCCCTCACGGGTGAAGCTTTACTCGCTGAACATGCGTGGTCTTAACACTCTGGAAAAGAGGTCTCAATTACTATATACACTACAAAAAAACAAAACAAAAAAAGCATTCATTTAAGAGACCCACTTCCTCACTAATAACATCCCCAAACTCTTCAATCACGACTTCCCTACGGTATATCATGCCTCCAATGACGAATCAAAAACTAAAGGTGTTGCAATATTAGTATCTAAGAATTGCCCTCTCCAAGTTTCAGAGGTCAAAAGAGATGTCCATGGTAGATATCTATTGCTCAAGGGGACACTACACAACAAACCCATTACCCTGGCTAACCTTTATGCACCTAACAAACAACAGGTAGCATTCTTCCGTGAAACTCTACATCTGCTCACTGAATTTTATTCGGGCATCCTCATTGTTGGTGGAGACTTTAATGTCGCACTAACACCAACCCAAGATTCTTCCACAGGAACATCATCCATGCCATTTAGAGCCCTTACCGCTAAAAACATCTCAGAGATCTGACATTACATGACGCCTGGCGAACACTACATCCAAATGAACAGGATTTCACATTCTACTCTTCACCACACAATAAATACACTAGAATTGACATTTTTTTTTATATCCCAGAATGACCTAACATTTCTTTCCAAAGCCACTATAGACCCCATGGTTATTTCAGATCATAACCCCATTTCCATCACATTAGATCTACCGGCAACCAGAACCAGAAACACAATTTGGCGTCTAGATAACTCTCTTTTAACAGACCATGAAGCCACTCAAAAACTTACTACGCGTCTTACACAATATTTTGCGGACAATGTCACAGAAGACTCCAATCCAACTACCGTATGGGCAGAGCATAAATGCGTAATGCGTGGAGAACTCATTTCTCTCTCAGCTAACAGATACAAACAAAAGCATAACCGCATTGCTGCGTTATTTGGGAAAATTCACACCCTAGAACGAGCACACAAATTATCCCTAGCTACTAAATTTCTGGCTGATCTTGTGAAAGCAAGGGAAGAACTATTGGAAGAGCTAGGTAAGACATTGAAGCGCAAATATGTCTTAACACAAAAATAGTTTTATGAATTCGGCAACAAATCAGGGAAACTATTAGCGAAAGCCCTCCAATACAAAAAAGCTATGAATATTATTCACACAATCAAAGATCCCACTGGCAATGCTTTTGTTTCCCCTGAAGACATTGCTAGCCAGTTTGTCCAATATTTTTCTAAACTCTAGAACTTACCTCCCCTGAACGCAACGGGGTGTACTTTAGAAAGACAAAAGGCTATAAAAGATTTCCTAGCACAATACTGCATATCCCCTATCAACCCAGAGGATTCGGCTAGTTTAGATCAACCCATCAGTGTAGGAGAAACCTTACAAGCCCTGAAACAACTTAAACCGGGTAAGAGCCCAGGTCCAGATGGTTTGACCGTCAGTTACTACAAATCTTTCCACGAAACACTTACTCCTCATTTCACTAAGGCATTTAATGCAATGCACTCCTCTCCACAAGTAAGTAAAGACCTATTGAAAGCCCATATAATGATAATACCAAAACCAGGCAAAGATGAGACAATGATATCAAATTAGAGACCCATTTCCCTCCTTAACGTGGATGTAAAACTTTATGCCAAAATTCTTGCAAATCGCATACTCCCTCTCCTCCCCAAACTGATTTCACTTGACCAGGTGGGTTTTGTCCCTGGAAGGGACAATACTATAAAAGCTATCAACATCCACCACTGGCTTTCCACATCCTCCACACAAGGCTTTTTTCTATCTCTCGATGCGGAGAAGGCATTGGACAGGGTGGCTTGGGATTACATGGAGGCATCACTGATGGCCATGGGATTTCCTGCACACTTTCTCCGAATGATCTTCCCACACAGCCAGAATTAGAGGTAATGGCATCCTGTCGGATGCCCTCTCCATGCCGTCTCCACGCCAGGGGTACCCCTTATCTCCTCTCATCTTTATACTCACTTTAGAACCCCTCTTACACAAACTTAGGACAAACCCCAACATCACTGGCGTTGACATACGTCACAAACATTACAAAGTGGCAGCATATGCCGATGACATCCTTCTTTTCCTCTCTAACCCCCATTATCACCATTCCCAATTTATTAAAAGACTTTGCCCTCTTTCGTAATTTGTCCAATTTACAAATTAATTTTAAGAAATCTAAAGCCCTCAACATCTCTCTCCCGATACCGTTAGTTACTCAATGCCAAGCTAACTTTCCTTTTGGTTGGGAACCGCATGCCCTCACGTACTTAGGTATTCAAATCCCCTCTAAACTAGAGGAGCTTTATGACAGAAACTACCTACCCATACTCCGAACTATACAGAAAGATCTTCACAAATGGTCTTCAGGCCAGTTTTCATGGTTTGGGCGCATTGCCATCCTCAAGATGAACATTCTACCCTGTATCCTCTACATTTTTCAAACAGTTCCAATTAACCTCCCAATTACTTTCTTTAAAACCTACAAGAGACTATGCAGGAACTTCATCTGGGCCTCTCAATCCCCAAGAATAAGCTGGGATAGAATGACTCTACCCAAACAGAAAGGTGGACTGAGCCTCCCAGACATTCACAGATACTACGCGGCATGTCACATCACAAGAATGATTGATTGGCATATCCACACATGCAACAAAGAATGGATTGACATTGAGAACTCCTTTGCACAGGTCCCTCTTTCCCATATTCCATGGATTGACGTCAAGGCCATTCCTAAGGAACTTTTCACACCCACTAATGGGTCCTACACTACATAGCTTCAAGAAAACCTGTGACTCACTTAATCTGATCCCTTCACCAGGTCCGATGACTCCCTTAGATGGTAACCCCGACTTCCCTCCTGGTCTCCCAGAATATAACATAAATCTCACAAGGATTGATCAACCGCTCAGAGCAAATCACCTATTTTACAATAATTCACTCGTCTCTTGCTTCTCTCTCCTCCCGCCTCCCAGAGCACAAAATTCCCTTTTACAAATATCTACAAATTAGACACTTTCTGAACAGCAGCAGATCCATCAATCAATGGTGTAGAGAACAAAATCCTTTTGAGGCATTGTCCAACAGCACAGAACCCCAAAGACATCTGATTTCAACAGTATACTTACTCCTTTTTGGGGAGATCGATCATACATCCAACCTAGCCAACTGGAAATGGGAGAGTGAACTCAACTTAGACTTATCCAACGAAGACTGGGAAAATATTTACAATCACATCCATAAAGGCTCTATCAACATATCAGCACAGGAAAATTGCTTCAAACTATACTCCTGATGGTACCGTACCCCTAAACGGATACACGTATTTCATCCTACTATATTCCAACTGTGCTGGAGATGCGACTCTGAGGTGGTTTCCCTACTCCATATCTGGTGGGAATGTAAACACATAAAACCATTCTGGGAAAAAATACACAACACAATTGCTCAAATTACAACTTACCCCTTAGACTTCACTCCGGCTCAATACTTGTTACATCACACTTCGTTGCCCCAATCTACATACAAAAAATCTCTCATGCTTCACCTCATTAATGCAGCTAAACAATGTATACCGTTATACTGGAGAAATACTAACCCCCCCTAAACTGACCGACTGGTTTAATCGCATAGAGAAAGTGGCTGAGATGGAGGATCTGATCCATCAAGCTAAAGATAACCCAAAGAAATACTGTATGACATGGGCTTGTTGGCTACATTTCCGAGAATCCTTAGTGTTCCAAGAGCTAATTCGTAATCCGTAACTAGACCACTCCATGGCAATACAATGCTAACCTCCACGTATTTCCCATTTGCTATAGCAATGTGAATACCCGCCATACTAATATTCATATTAATTCATTTCTATGTTCTTTTTTTTTATATATATATGTCCTATCTCATATCTCACATAACGAATGCCCTCCCCGTTCCCTGACATAGAGTTATCCGACTACTCTCTAGATACCAAATTAAACCCTATGATCCGACCTTAGACCAATCTCACATGTAAAACCATACCCTTGCCCTCCCTAGCCTATATCACACTTTCAACAATGGGATACATTACACAGTATACCAGGTTTAGAGGGTAATCATCCCATTTCATGGACCAACACTGACACAACACAGCCAGATAAATCTGCCACCCCCCTCACACATCATGATCCCATTAGGGGTGTCTGGGTTGGGGGTGGACACGCTTCGGTCCACCTGATCTTAGCTACAATACATCTTTATCAAATCCCACTATAAGTTATATCTTTAGCCTCTTCTGCAGAGTTCTTTTCTGTTTAATTACTAAGATACTGAAATTCCATAATCAATCAATTGTTGATGTGAACTTCACATCTTTACCGTTTTACAAAGACTTGATATTATAACTTGTAGTTTTCTTGAATACTTGCATTGACTGTACTGCATTTGTTTCCTTGATTCTTATTACTTGTAATTGCATGGTTTTTCTTATCAATAAAAACTATATGAGAAAAAAAAATGTTATCCTAAGCAAACCTAAACCTACCTAAATTTCAAAAGGACTGGGCTCCCTGGCGCAAATAGAATCAACTGGATATTACCTCCTTACTTTACTAACTTCATACCATCTTATTAACATGGATTACTCCACATTCCTACGCTCGTCCTGTGTATCATCCTCACCTGTACCAACACGACCCACTTTCATCTCTTAGTACCATTACCTCCTCCCCATCTGGAACAGACTTACAATTGGCTACACGTAGATCTATGGAACCTTTATTCAATAAGGCATATTGGACTTTATGTCATCATTGTACACTTTCTTATGTAACACAATGATACAGCTCTACAACTATACTGTATGTATACTTTGACATTCTTCAATAAAAACAGAAAAAGTTCTAAGTTAAAAAAAAAAAAAATAAAATGGGTTCTGGTCTGCAGCAATGTTCATTGCATAAAACAATAGAGAGAAAAAGCAATAAAATATGTTTCTATTGGCTGAGATCTGCAAAGATAGTGTTATCTGTTTGTTTGCTCTGTGGAAAGTAACATAAAATAACAATAGAGCCAATGTTATTCCTACCCTTTTTAAATATGCAGCATTTACAAAGCATGCTTAGCGAGTTGAGGCATTTAAAAGATCAGTCTTTGGCTGATGAATGAAAGGCTGCTGCTTGCGTGACTCACATACCAAATGGTAAGCTGCCTTCAAAGCCCGGTTTGCTGTCTAATTATATATACACAAAACAGAGCTGACTATTACAAACAAATCATATAAAAAGGAATAAAACTCCTCTTAAGATACTATTTCCAAGGTTTTGTCATAACCTTAGAATGTAAGCTGTTAATGCCCAGAGAAAAAAAAAACTACAGCTGCAAGGTCCAGATAAGACCCATGTAATTGTTTTTCTTTTAATTATTACTTTATAAAGACATTACACCTCCTACTCAAAATGAGCAAAATTACCCCTCTTTTCAATTTTTCAAATTTTCTTTACAGAAAAGATGGCTCATTTGCATTTGTTGAAATCTGCATTAATTTATCCCTTGTAGGATAGAATCTGTGTTAGGACTCTGCTGTTCCAAAGGCGCTTTCAGCTAGCAACACATTATCAGGCTATGGAGGAGATAAAAGAAAATGCAAAATATGTTAGAATCCATAGCAGCAAAATTCTAATCAGCTGGAATACAATGACTCAGTGGGTAAAGTAAATTTGCATCAGTGTTCAGAGCTGAATGCAAATGCAAAGTGGAAGAAGAGATACATTAAACATCCAGATGATTGGTGCACAGGACTGAAATTGTAGTGTTTACTGTCATTATGTGATAATTGCAAGGAAGGAGCTTTAAGATGTCCTTATTGTAAAGAGAAAAACATTTCAGAGGAAATGAATAATTCTAAACTGATTTCTACGTTGTATTAGAGGAAAAAACAACAGCCATTTCATTTATAGGTAGATGTAGTGATAGATTAAGGCAGAATGTGGCCCTAGATGAGATAGCAGCTTTACCACTTTCTGCTGCCCCCATTCCCCATCCCTCCCACTGACATTTCAATAGGTATAGAGAATCCTCTCCATCTTTATTGCCGTGTACTGACACCAAACTGTCTACAGTACATCGTTCCTTGTGCAGTGGCATCTAGGTACACCGTTTTCACCTATTCTGGTGAGCTATAGGCTCCTGCCTACATTGCCTTGTAAATTATCCAGCTGTGGGTAGGTATAATGACATTTGGGAGTGTAGAAAACAGGCATATTGCATAAAATTTCCCCAGCCCTCCCAATGACATTTCAATAGGCATAGAGAATACTCTCCATGTTTATTGCCATGTATTGACATCAAACTGTCTACAGTACATAGTCACTTGTGCAGTGGCATCTAGGTACACACTTTTCACTTATACTGGTGAGCTATAGGCTCCTGCCTACATTGCCTTGTAAATTATCCAGCTGTGGGTAGGTATAATTACATTTGGGAGTGTAGACAACAGGCATATTACTTCAAGAGAATTATAATATTACTATGAGAGCTACCATTATTGACTTGTTTTGAAGGTGCAAGTCTCAGGTTAGTCATCTTCCTCCTTGTTTCCTTACTCTGTAAGTCTCTGAACTGGAGCAAGCATGCAGCCAGTGAATTGTCTGGATGCATGAGTTGCATTCTACTTCTGGGTCTGTCAGTGACCAAGTGTTAAAGGAAGGAGAGGAATGGCTACATCAGAACCTAAACCTTAAAAACAAGTCAGCAATGATACTTTCCAGGCATATTTGGAGTATTGTGCATCCTCAAAATGTTTTAAAGTTGATAATGAAAGTGGCAGCCCACCTTATGGCCCGTACACATTATACAAAATGCGGACGGAAAATACCGCTTTCAAAGCATTCGTACGATACACGGAGTACAGAGCTTTCAAGAGCCGATCATGACAGTTCATTCTATATTATTAGATCGGACAAGCACAAAAATGTTTCTTGTGCGATATCAGATTGGACAATTTTCATTTAATCAGTACAGTTGTTGTCCGAAAGTACAATAGAAATACAACACATGACATCACTTCTGATATTTTATTCTGTCGTATGAGAATTTTTGTCACGTTAGTAACCTTTCCATTTTTTTCAATAATTCTTATTCAGTTTTATCAATATACAAAAAGTGAACAACATTTGTCATGTATCAACATGTACTACAGACGGTGACACAGATGACCATAGCTAACAAAGTCGTGCATCTACATTAACATTGGTATGGGTTTCAAGTGATATTTATAGATCTAGAGGTGTTGCCCCACTCCTCCAGCCACCCCATTGGGAGCTTACTGTGACTTGGTGGAGGGACAACCCCTGCAGGCCCATGTCTCTATTATAACAATTACAGATGGCAGATGCAATCAGCTGATCTCCTCAGTATGTAATAGGTTCAACAAGTCTATTGTCATTAGCAGTTACTCACCAAGAGCTTATAGCTCACAACTAAAAGGGAAATAAGCAAGGATCAACTTAGAGACAAAGGGAAAAGAAATAACTTGAACCTTAATTAGGGTACAATTGCTCAGGACTCCGCTGGAGAATATGAGGATTTTTCTTATTCTTATTGTGTCTTGTGGGTGTTTTACCATTGGTTGCCAGTGTGGAAGGAATTTTCCTCTGGTGGGTTCGGAGATCTTCATAGTCCAAGTATTACTAATTTAGTTGCTAGGAATAAGTGGGTGGTGAATTTCCTTTGGAGCGCTGGTATGTTTTCAATGCCCACATTTAATAGGGCTAGAGAAGGGGAGTATTATATAGGTAGTCTTGTCACTTGGTGGAATATTGTGAATATGCTGGACCAAAATTTGGCCATTTGGCCACAATTTTATTGAATATGAAAGATGGTGCCTGACTGTGCACAGTTCCTCCAACACAGAGGATGTGTGGAGGGGTCAAATTTGGCAATCTTGTATGGTGTCAGGTACCATCTTTGTGTGAAGAACAGAGAGAAGCACACTGCTCCAGGCACACCCAGGTGCAGGATGGATCACAGGTGCAGACCTCAGCTCACCACCGTGGAAGACGAACAAGACAAGGAATTGGTCGCACACTGGAACTCCAAATTATCTCGATGTCATCTTTATTGTCAAAAAAGGGTCAGACAGATACAGGCAATGGTAAACCATTGCCTGTATCTGTCTGACCCTTTTTTGAATTCAGGGTTGCTAAAATTGGGAGAGGGAGATCAGTGGACTTGGATTTAAGGTGAGGGTAAGGACAATCATATAAGCTACCTCCTGGTATTAGAGTTTGTTCAATTATCTCCCATAGTGGGGTGTGTTGGTTAGGAAACCATCCTCTAACCTGTGCTAATATTGGAGCTATGTGATAGTCAGCTAAGACTGGTAAACCCACTCCTACTGCTCTTTTTGCCTTTCTAAGCTTGGAAAAAGCACTTCTAGCTTGCTTGCCTTCCCAAAGGTATCTAGAAAGTATTGTTTGCAAAGCTTGAAAGAATTTTCAGGGGACTGACATATATATAAATTAATTGGGGTAAGAGTTGCATTTTGAAGGCTGCCAACCTTCCTGACCATAATAATGTATGTTCGCTTAAGGTTTGTAATCCCTCCTTTAATTTTATTTCAAGTGAAAAGTAGTTAGCCTTGAATAATTGCTCAGGTTGGGAGGTGAGTTTAATCCCTATGTAGGTAATTTCATGATCATTCCATACCTATGGGAATCTAGTTTATAGGCCCAGTTTGTCTTGTGGAGTTACTCCCAGATCTAAAATATAAGATTTGATGTCATTCACCTTGTAGTACGACACCATACCATACCCATGTAGTAGATGAAACACATGCGCCAGGGAAGACACCAGATTTGTGAGCATTAAAATCACGTCATCTGCAAAAAGGCTTATGACATGTTTACGGTTATTGATCATAAAACCATGTATGTCAGGGTTTTGTCTAATTGCTGGTGCTAATGGCTCCATTAGCAAATTAAAAATAAGGGACATAAATAAAGGACACCGCTGGTGAGTGCCGTTTGTAATCCTAAAGGGTTTGGACAACATGCCTAACATATACACCCGGGCCGATGGAGAAGTATAGAGGGCCAGTATTGCAGAAAGCAAATGACCTGTGAAGCCAAATTTCTCCATTGCTTTTGTTAGGTACAGCAAATGCACCCTATCAAACTCCTTCTCTGCATCCAAAGCTAGAAGCAGAGAAGGCGTCCGGTTGTTCTTAGCAAGATGGATTATGTCTAATAATCGTCTGGTGGCATCCGATGTTTGTCTGCCCTTGGTAAATCCAGATTGATCTGGATCAATTAGAGTGGGTAGGATGTCCACTAATCTCAATGCTATCAATTTGGCATAAATCTTTAGGTCATTGTTTAATAAGGATATAGGCCTAAAATTTGGGGAAACGTCCGGTATCTTGCCCAGTTTAGGCAATGTAACTATTAATGCTTCTAACATCTCAGATGGAAAGGAAGCTGAGGCAGCCGTGGTCTTGTACACCCTAAGAAGGTATGGTCCTAGAGTTTGTTTAAAATTCTTGTAAATTTCCCCTGTGAGTCCATCCAGTCCTGGGGATTTGTTATCAGGGAGAGTGTCTATGACCTTCAGTATTTCAGTCAGGGAGAAGGGGAGTTTAACTCCTGGAGTTGCGAAGGGGAGAGTTGAGGTAATTTAATGTCTGTTAAAAAGTTTTCTACATCTGATTGAGATAGTTGTGCAGTGCGGCTATCTTGATTTAAATTGTAGAGGGACCCATAATGTTCGCTAAAGGCATCTGCAATGCTTTCGAGGTCAAACACCTTTTGTTTAGATTTGGGGTTAATGAAATTTGGTATTTTGGTTTTAAAGCATTGGCCCTGCAATTTGCAAGTGAGTGCTTTCCATGCTTTATTACTGGTAGAATAGAAGGACATTTTAATCCTTTTCTCGGTTTGTTCGAAGGATTCAGGTAAAGCTAGTCTAAGGTCATGTCTCAGAAAAGTAAGTTTTGCGCTGATGGGACGGGTAGGTTTTTTTTTTGTTTTGAACTTCAAGGGTACTAATTTCTGAGAGTAGGGTATTAAGCCACTGCTTCCTCTGCTTTTTGAGCCTTGTGACTAATTGAATAAACATACCCCTAATGTATGCCTTGTGGGCATTCCAAAGTGCAAATGGGTTATCGGTAGAGGAGGATTTGACCTGAAAGTAATCGGACAAGTGACCCTCTAGGATTTTTTTAGTTAATGGGTTTTGTGTTACCTGTGAGTTAGAGCACCACACATGGGCACTATTGTTGGGATATTTATCCCTTAGAGTAAGGAGGATGGATGCATGGTCTGACCATGTTATGTTGCTGATTTTGATTTGGGTTACCTTTTGTAGTAGCCACTTGTCCATTAGAAACATATCAATCCTCGTGTACATGCAATGTCTATGAGAGTAATATGAAAAGTCCATTTCGCTGGCATGGGTACATCGCCAGCCATCATACAGGTCATGTGATCGTAAGAAGGAAGTCAAAGAAGGTGTCTTTTTAGAGGGTGCTGACGTGGAGTCTATTCATGGGTCAGGTGTGATATTAAAGTCCCCACACACTATAAGGGAACCTTGTTGCATCCGCATAATGTTTTTCATCAACCCATTCAGGAATCTAACTTGATGATTATTGGGGACATAAGCATTCACCAGTGTATATCGGGTAGCATTGATATCACACACTATGATGAGATAGCGGCCAGAGGAGTCAGATGTTTCTGAGTAGAGTTAGAAGGAGACTGAGTCCTTGATTGCAAACATGACCCCTTTTGCTGTCATGTTGGTGAAAAAATAATGTTGGAAGCATCTATGAGTGCATCTAGGTGGAGCCTTATGGTAAAAGTGTGTCTCCTGGATGCATAAAATGTTATAGTGAGAAGAGTCTGCTTTTCTCCAGAGGGACGCCCTTTTGGCCTGATGGTTTAGGCCATGTGCTTTCATGGAAAGTATTTTAACTGGCATGACACAGTTTGGAGGGCATGATAGGTGTCAAGTGTTGAATATACTTACAAGTAGGCCAATTGGCGGTTGTCCAGTTGAGGATGAGTCTTTGTAGCTGCAAGGCGACACTGTTCCATGTGTGTACTGCAACTTGGACGAATGGTGTGAAATGTCCTGGCATCTTTTTTATTCGTTGATGTGGGAAGATGTCTTGGTAGTCGAGGCAAGTAGAATCTGGTAGGTTGCGGGTTCGAGGAGGTTCAACAGAGGTAAATATGAAGACGTCTCTGGTGTTGGTTGTACCGGAAAAACAAATGGGAAAGCAGGACAGAACAAATTGTAATAGGGAAAAAAATGGTTGGTAGGATAAAAAGATAAAAAGAGAATCCTCAGCCGGATTTGTGAACATTATGCACTGTTCATTAAGAATGAGGGGAAGTGGAAGTATATCCATATATGACATTACCGGGGGGGTAGGTAGCATTTGGTTGTTTTAGGAGCACTCTTTCGGGTATGTATTCTTCTGACTTTTTTCGGGACACAACCTGCCATTCAGTTTGGATGTGTGAGGTTCCATCAACTTGTATGGGGTCTGGAGGCATTTCCAATAAGATTTCCCATTGTTGAAGGGCTGTCAGTCCCTCTTCAAGGGTGGACATGGTTATGGTGGTTCCGTTATAAGTAATGGAAAGTGTTGCCGGGTATTTCCACTTGTTCAGGATGTGATGGTTGCATAGAGCTTTAGTAATAGTAGCCAAATTGCGGCGATGCTGAAAAGTGTGCCTGGAGAGGTCAGGGAGCAGTTGTAGGGAGGCATATTGGGCTGGGCATTGATCAATTTTGCAAAAAACATCTAAGATATTCTCTTTTGTGCGGTAGAAGTGCATTCTAAGCAATACATCTCTAGGTACATCGTCTGCTAAGAAAGACAGTTTTCAAACTCTGTGTACTCTGTCCACTGTAAGTTCCAGTGCAGACATTGCGGGTGATATGGCGGAAAACATGTCTTGGACATATTGTAGAAGCTGTGCTGTAGGCACTGTTTCAGGGATACCTCCTATTTTTAGGTTATTCCTTCTGGATCTTTCCTCAAGGTCTGCTATTTTATCTTTGATCCAGGAGATTTCATCACTGTGTGCAATGTGTGCATCCACCATTTTGTTGAAGGAGCTTGTGTATTCTCCCATAGCTTGCTCTACTTGATTTACACTCTCTCCTAGTATTTGGACTTCTTCTTGGCATTTTTTACTGTGTGGAGCATATCATTATGCAGTAGACATATGCTTTCATTTTCGTCCGAATGCATTTTCGTCTGAATTTCAGGTATTTTCGTTATCGTTTTAACAAACGATAACGAAAGTGCAGAATCCGAAAAACGAAAGATCCAACATAAACAAATGCTTTATTTTTGTTTTCGTTGCTACAACAGTTCGATATAGATAGGAGATTCGACATGATGATGACAATAACAATCTGTGTCCATCAAACCTGTGGTCGAATGTGCCTAACCTTAACTCTATTAGTCCAAGATTATTCTACATAGAGAGAAAAGATTCGACATAGAGAGAAAAGATTTGACGTAGGAGAGAAAAGATTCGACGTAGGGGAGAAAAGATTCGACGTAGGGGAATAAAGATTCGACGTAGGGGAATAAAGATTTGACGTAGGGGAGAAAAGATTCGACGTAGGGGAGAAAAGATAAGTAAAAATAATGATGAATGTCATTGGCTGATTGTAAGCAAAGAGGAGGAGCAGTAAAATAGCTAGAACTAAGTACACACGTACTTTGGCTTATCGTGTCTGTTGAAAGTTCTAAGAAGATTTGACGGAGCAGGTCAACTATATGGCGTCATACAGTTTAGCTGCTCCGTCGAATCTTCTTTGAACATTTGACAGACACCATAAGCCTTCAATGACAGATTCGACCTTAATTTGGATTTTCGGACGAATGCAATTTTTAACGAAAAACGAAATGAATAAAAACGAATTTCGGGAGTAACTAAATAAATTTATTTTTCGGACGAAAACAAAATTCCGAAACAAAATATTTCAGTGTGCACATGTCTATTATGCAGTGATGATCTTAGGGACATCAACATATCCTTAAGCACAGTGTCAGGTACAGGCTGACCTGTGGTAGGGAAGCCAGCAATGGGGTCTGGTGTTTCCTGAGTGTTAGGCCTCTGCCATGAGCTAGGCCCACTCACCTCCATGTCCTGGTGCTGGAGACCTCCATGTGGGGACACTGTGCGCTGCCTGGTCTTGGCAGGGCTTCTGGTGGTAGGAGTGGAGGCAACAGATGAGGATCCATTGGGGGGATTCCCCAATCCATTCCCGCAATGTTCTGAGAGAGAGACCGCGGCCTTCCCATTCTGCTTCCCTGTCCTGGCTTCCACCACCATTTTGTTGTGGCCGAGCTGTATTGGAGAAGAAGCCTGGAAACTTACGGAGCTGTGGCGATGGCGCTTTTCTCTGTGGCATCCCGGTAGGTTGGCTGGGCTCTACTGAGCTAGATGCTGGTGGCTGGGTCGCTTCTAGGCTCCGTTGTCGATGGATTCCCCCAGCTATCTGGCAGAGCTTGCTGGCTAAGCGTCCATCTTCGAGCTTGGACACCACGCCCCCTGTAACCTTTCTATTTTCGAAATGCGACTAGCATGCAAAAAAAAACAGATGATCTGTCGTCCAATTTTTGGATCGTGTGTACGGGCCATAAGGGTGAACATAATTGTTATAGTCCGGTACCTGGGCAATCTATTCCTGGCAGCACCATCTGAACAATTCCTGAATAATCTAGTCACACACCTTTGGAACCTACTAATCAATTTAGGGTGGATTATTATCTGAGAAAGTCTATCATGTTTCCAAGATGTTTCTGAGTGTCTTTGAAATACAGAGCAAAATAAAATACCTTTTTTGCCCCAGGAAATAGGAATATCCTTTATGCTCAAGGTTTCTGCATTTGGTCAGAAGCCATGCCTACCCTTGACTTTATAACAGCTTATATTACTGAAGTCGTCTGGTCACAGTCCCCCAGTATATCCCTTCATATTCAGATACTAAACCTCTGGGATGGTACCACAGAATCCCTTAACCTATTCTCCTCTGTTTCTCCACAGGTTCAGGAATCTCTTGTATGGTGGATATCTCCAAAAAATTTGACGAGGGGAGTTCAGTGGAAATTAGATAACACAATCTTGAGCCCAATGGATGCAAGTCTGAAAGGATGGGGAGCCACAGTGGGACAGTATGCATTCCAGAGAACCTGGTCTTGGGAACTGGTGATGGCATCCTCCCATTACAGGAAATTAGGAGCAATATGATCGCCCTCAAAATGTCACATGATTTTGCCTCTCAAAGACAATTTGAAAATGTGACGCAAATGCATAATTGTGTAATTATGCAACATATACTTCTGGTAAACTAAATTAAAGTAAAAAATATAATCAGAAGGTCTAATACAGTAGTTTTCCTGTATAACAAACATGCTTTTTGTTTGGTAATCAGAATTTCTAATACAATGTTTTCTGAGAATTTAGCTTGCTATCATAAAGCAGAATATATATTACACAACGTTAATGAGTCAATAACAATAGTGTGTGCAAAAGAATGATTAATAAGATTATTTTTGAAAAAGCGCTTTCAGACTACACAGTGTGATTGATTTACTAAGAAGTAGAAACTGTTCACTTAAGAAAGTGGATATTTACTGAGGTTGTGAAGCTGTGTTTACTTACTCTGTCATCCAATCATGTACAAGAAAAAAATATTTTTTTTTTTCAATATCTTTTGCACATGGTTGGGTATTTACGTGAACTTAACTACACTGTTTTTACTAAGCTTGATGAACTTTCACTTGTCAATTGAGTTTATTTAAAGAAAAAGATATTTTAAAAATCATAAATAAATTTAAAAGCCTGCATTCACAGAACCCTAAATGTGCATTTGGTCCACAACAAATGCTTATAACTAATACTCCAACTAGCTCCGGCAGGGGAAAAAATCTTGCCTTATCTCCTAGGGCAATCAGATACTTCCTGGATCAACAATCCTTAAAGAAGAGCTGTTGAGGGGATGTCTGCAGGAGCTCATGCCATAATGCACAAGTATGCAGAGCATACTTACACATAGGGGTTGATTTAAGTGCAAAGTCTAGTGCAGTTGTGCATAGTAGCCAATCAGATTCATCAGCCAACTTCAGCTTGTTCAATTAAGCTTTGACCAAAAACAATGCAGAGCTGCACCACATTTTGCACCTTTCAGTTTTTAGTAACTCAACCCCATTATGTTTCTATTCCAGGACTGACAGATTCTTAATCTCCCTCGTGACTCCATATTCTTCACTTCTTTGAGACTGCTGAAATCTCTGTTTGACCATTGGGTGGTCAGTGGGAATACAATTTCTGTGCATGCATGCTAGAATTGTATCATCCTTGTGCATTCTATTCTTATCATGCAGCACAGGAAGTGTACACAAAATAAATAGAAAAGGTGCTGTATTGGTAACACAATCTTTTTTGTAACAGAAGAGACATACAAAGTCTTTTCTTTAAAAAGAAATACATTTTATTTACATTATATCCTCCTTAACAATTTTATCTCTAAGATATATTTGAACTGCTCACATTATCTATGAGACAAGGCAACTGACAAAGACACTTACACTTTTTGTGCAGCTACATCCTTGTTCTGTTGCACAAACTGATTGCTGAAAAGTGAATAGTATCAAATTCCCAACACTACCTTGGCAGTTACATTCTAAATATATCTACAGTGGCCTTTCTTTTGCCATGGACTTTCTGACTTCCTTCTGTTAGGGTTTATACACAGGGGCCTCATATCATAGCACTGTGTCAATAATTATGATTTAAGCTTCTCTGTGCATATACACAAACACTTACTAGAATGCCAGCCTCATGTTGTGTGATATACTCATCCACTGCAATGTCTTTTGGGCTTCCGGCTGTATCGGTACTGATAATGTAAGTCAATGGGAAAGCGAAAACAAATATAAAAAGTCTACGAGTCATTTCTTCAAAATTGTTTGCAACATTTTACTTTGGCTTGCCCTGTCTTTGCTCTAATGTCTAAAATGCTTTTTACAGCCATATAAACATTGGTGGGATTTTTTTTTTCACTTTCAATATTTTTATTACACATTCAAAATAAAAAAGTATAGATACAAAAAGGTCATGCCATCCATAGTTATCCTGTGGGCATTATTATTATTATACAGGAGGTATATAGTGCCAACAGTATGCACATCCCTTTGAAACCTCAGAGGAAACAGTACAGTTGCAATACAATTCAAAACAGGAGGAATCAGAGGGCTCTGCTTGTTTCATACAAAATGTTCAGAATCTAATGACTTGTTCTCTCAGGGAAAGGGGGGGGGGGGGGTAATAGGGAAAGTCCATTCTTCTAGGATTGTACTGAGAAATGATGGCAATGCTTTAAATCTAAAAGATCCAATAAGAAAGACAGAGAAAAGAAAAAAAAAAAAAGAAAAAGAATGGGAGGTAAAAAGGGAAAAGAAGGTTAGTGTTCTGATTTGTCTGTGGAAAAGTTATACAGTATGCAGGGTAAAGATTAATTAAGCAAACTAATGAGTGTTAATATATTTGATCCAGGAGTTTCAGACACTCTCAAACTGGTGCTGTTTGTCTTTAATGATGCTAGATAGTTTCTCATGTATCATAATCCAAGAAATATTGGTTTTGGGTAAAGACAAACAATAGAAGATAAGGTTTTCCATGCCATCCCTCTTATGATTTTGACTGCTAAAAGTATAAATAAAATGAATGTTAGAGAGTGTCTGGGTATATCCTGAACTGGGTCATTAAGAAGCATAAATTGAGAGTGTCCAGGAACCTGTATTCCAGTAAACTTCCAGATTTAAGTTGTCCATAGATGGACTGAAATTCAGTTGGCTCAGTAGGGAACTGCTGAACAGACTTGTTGAAAAAAAGCCACTTGATCAGTGCTGCAGCCAATGGAAATATTGCAATGAGCAATTATATTTGCATCTATCATTTGCCAGTGTTGTCACAGTTATGTATTTCAAAAGAAAGATCCCAAAGTGTGCAGCTCTCCCTATTGTTATCAAAAATAAATAAATATAAAAAACACACAAGGTCAAGCTTTCAGCTGTCCTCAAGAGTTAACATGTATTTTTTTTTAAATATACAAACCAGATAAGCAGCAGTGGAAGGGGTATTGTTTATATGAACGATTTACTGATTAAATACGTAATCTAAGAAAAAAATCTAAAACATTTTGTGCATATTTTCAAATATTATGACTAGCTAACCACACAAATATTTAGAGAAACCTTCGGAAACTCTTAAACTTTATTAAACATATCCCCTATAGTTTTTCTAGATATGTATCTAATTCATGATCAGAGAATAGATAGGAAGGTAATTTGTTTGTAAAAGTACACAAGATAAAATCAGACATATTTTGATGAAAAATGTTACATTAAACACTGTTCATGCTTACCATAAGAAAGCAAGTTTTCTATTGTTTAAACTATGCACTCTCACATATTTTATACTCCTGGAAGCTCCATATGTTTAAACTTGTCTGGCTGCAGATCTGCATTAAGCTGTACACAAGTAGATTTTGTGAATATGTGTGAATATGTTTGGGGGAAAAAAAAGCAGTGGATACAAATCCTAGCATATTTTTGTGATCTAGCCACCGTGGTGTGTTCCCACAATTACAATAGGGATTCATTGTAAGGGCTATTAAACCTGTTTTGCAAACCAATGAAGGCTGTGTGACATTGTTAATTATGAGATGTCTAAAGGGCCCAATGCAAAGATCAGACAAAACTCTAATTAAATGACTGCACACTTTTGTTCCACAGTCTCGGCCCTTCATCCACCAGTTGTTTCTTTGTCTGAATTTGCATAGGGACAAAGTCCCTCTTCCACTGCTTTTATCTGATTTGTTATTTTTAAAAAGATATATCATTTAAAAAAATACATGTTAACTAAACAGGGTGCCTAAAAAACAATTACGCATCTGTGTCAAGTATTTCTTATTTTTTTGGTTGCTTTAAAGGTTAAAGAGTAAAAAGAAAACATACATCGATTCAAATTGTTGCACAATACAAAAAAATTGACTTCACAATTATGTGATTATCCAACTATGTATAAAGCTGATCTCTGGACAATTTTTTTAGGGTAACAAACACTTTAAATCAACCCTATTTTGGGAGATAGTTTCTGTTCTAAAATAGCTAGTTTCTGTTTAGAACAGAAACTAGCTCACAAAAGAGGGTTGATTTAAAATGTTTGTTACCCTAAAAAAAAAAAAATGGATCCTGTTCCCTTAAAGCATGAATAACAGCACAGTGCTTGTACTGTGTAATCCCCCCCCCCCCCGTATCACCTGAAATACCTGGCTGAACCTGTCTGGCTATGCCCTCCCCTCTGTAAACTGACCATTGTTTATAATGGCTGCTGAACCCTGACACTGTTGTCAGTTTACGTGCCTCTGTCATCTGTCACCTTCTCTCTGCTCTCCTGTGACCTCCTGTGTCCTCCTCCCTTCTCCCCTCCCTGTCTGTCAGCTCCATCCACTCCATGATCCTCCCCTCCTGCTGCTATCATATCTATAGTATAAGCATGCCATCCCCTCTGTTAAATAACATTATGATATAGGTAGAAATCTGCATTTTTTTTATACAGCACAGGGACACATAATGTTATTGTGCTGTATAAAAAAATGCAGATTTCTACCTATATCAGAGCGTCTTCCAGGGCTCACGTGACTCCTCGGCTCCCTCTCCTCTTTCCTCCCCGGCTGATGTCAGCAGGAGTGCTGGGCCCCTCCTGCTATAGCTGTCAGCCGAGCAGAGGAGAGAGCCAAGGAGTCATTTGAGCACCGGGAGACGCACTAATATAAGGTATAATCTGCAATTTGTTTTATACAGCACAGACACAGGGACAAATTATGTTATTTAACAGAGGGTATTGCATGCTTATACTATAGGGGCTTAAAAAACACTTTAATAATGGAATAGAACTGTTCACTTAGGAAAGTAATTTTTGATTTTGCAAAAGTGAATTTTCACTAAGCTAGTGATTATGATGAATATGTTTTCATTTCAATAATCCAAACAGGTACTAGCACAAATACAGTACTGTTTCTACTAATATCTATTGCACATAATTGAACATTCAAAGTGAACACAACTTTGCCTTATTTACATTAATTTAATTTGCAAAGTGGAGAGCCTCTACTGTTTTAAGGTCCTTTCACACATGCGTCATCCATTCAGTCTAATTTTTTCTATGAAAAAGTGGATTCAGTTTACATCAGTTTGTACATTCATCTACACTTAAGTTCAGTTCAGTTTGAACTTCGTTTTAGTTTAGTTTACATCACTGGTTCACCAGTCTATATCTGTTTTGCACCAGAAAGATTTCTCATCTAAAAACAGACATAAAGAATGGATGTAAATGGATGGCATCTGTTTACATCCACTTAGATCTGTCTAAATGGAAAAGGACGCAACCTTGTTCCTTTTTAAAAAATGGACCTGGATGGACAAAATCCATTCAAAAGCAAAATCTCGTGCAGCTCTACGCAGCAACCTATCAACTTTTTTTTTTTTTTATCAAAACTTAATTGCACAAAATTAAGTTAGAAGCTCATTGGCTACCATGCACAACTGCACCAGATTTTGCAAACTCTAGTTTTGGTAAATCCATCTGAAAAATTGACAGACAGATCTAGACTGAACGCTCGTGTGAAAGGGCCCTCAGCTTGTCAACCCGAGTGCAATGTCTATTCATTAATGTATATGATCAGTAGTTATAATCTAATTTCAGACTACTTTCTTTTCTGTTGCAGAGAGATGAGGCAGAAGACACAGTATACAGTATATATGCACACGATGCATGAGCAAAGCAGGCCAAACAATGCGATTGTATTCTCACAGTATTTAATATGCACATGTGATGCTCAGAGAGATACACACAACAGTAAATTATGGATAATTCACTGCTCCAGTGTCTGAACATACAAACTTTCTGCCAGTAAAGTTATCCCATACCTTGAATCAAAATGGAATTTCCTATACAAAGACACACAAAGTTTGATCATGGCTTTCACCAAAAATACACACAACAATTACCCAAAAGTCACACATTTTTCCAACTGAATCCAATATTAAAAATATGTAAATCACCTGTGAAAGTTGTGTGACTCTTGTGTAAAAACATTTATAAATAGATCCCTTAAAGTAAAAAAGGCCATAGTGTGTCCTTTGTGTACATGCAATGTTTGGCCACAGCAAGCAAGCATACACAATTTCCTACCCTTTCACTTGTTAATGCATGATAAATACTTGTACTTAGATTGCCTTATTGGCACCAGAAGCACTCTTTTTAGATGTGTTTCTTTGGTGCATGGGACTTTTAACCACTTGCTTACTGGGCACTTAAACTCCCCCTCCTGCCCAGACCAATTTTCAGCTTTCAGTGCTCTCACACTTTGAATGACAAATACTCAGTCATGTAATACTGTACCCAAATTAATTGTTTGTCCTTTTTTCATACAAATAGAGCTTTCTTTTAGTGATATCTGATCACCTCTGGGTTTTTTATTTTTTGCGCTATAAATGAAAAAGACAGAAAATTTTGAAAAAAAAACGCATTTTTCTTAGTTTCTGTGATAAAATTTAGCAAATTATTAATTTTTATTTATAAATTTTGGCCACAATTTATACTGCTACATATCTTTGGTAAAAAATAACCCAAATTAGTGGATATTATTTGGTCTGTGTGAAAGTCAGAGAGTCTACAAGTTATGGTGCAAATCATAAAAAATTGATCACACCTGATGTACTGGTGGCCTATCTCATTTCTTGTGACCCGAACAAGCCAGAAAAGTACAAATACCCCCTAAATGACCCCTTTTTTGAAAGTAGACATTCCACGGTATTTAGTAAGATGCATGGTGAGGTTTTTGATGCTGTCATTTTTCCCACAATTCTTTGCAAAATGAAGATTTTTTTTTCCCACAAAATTGTCATTGTAATAGGTTATTTCTCTCACATGGCATGTGTATACCACAAATGACACCCCAAAATACATTCTGTTACTCCTCCCGAATATGGCTATACCCCATGTGTGGGACTTTTTCACAACCTAGCCACATAGAGAGGCCCAACATGCAGGGAGCACCATCAGGTGTTCTAGGAGCATAAATTACACATCTAACTTGTCGACTACCTATTACACTTTTGAAGGCCCTGGAGCACCAGGACAATGACACGTGACACTGATGTGGCACTAATGACAGGTGGCACTGATACATGGCACTGATGACATGTGACACTGATGACAGATGGCACTAACACGTGGCACTAATGGCATGTGACACTG
Organism: Lithobates clamitans; assembly: GCA_037952925.1. Lineage (NCBI taxonomy): Eukaryota > Metazoa > Chordata > Amphibia > Anura > Ranidae > Lithobates > Lithobates clamitans. Next base: position 5,765,409 of record JBBGZY010000089.1, on the reverse strand, counting down.
ATGTGGCACTGATGACAGATGGCACTAATACGTGGCACTGATGGCACGTGACACTGATGTGGCACTGAAGGCAGATGGCACTAATAGATGGCACTGATGACACATGAGACTGAGGTGGCACTGATGACAGATGGCACTGATACGTGGCACTGATGACACATGACACTGATAACAGATGACACTGACAGGTGACACTGATAACAGATGGTACTGGGGACAGATGGCACTGATAGGTGGCACTGGGGACAGATGGCACTGACAGGTGGCACTGGTGACAGATGGCACTGAGGACAGATGGCACTGATAGGTGGCACTGGGGACAGAGGGCACTGACAGGTGGCACTGGGGACAGGTGGCACTGGAGACAGGTGGCACTGATAGGTACTGTGGGCACTGTATTTACTTTGTTTTATGTAGTGTTCACTCACACTGCAGCACAGGTCACTCTCCCTCCTCCCACGCGATCTCTGTGTGAGTAGGGGGGGCTGGCAATGAGAGATGAACTCATATGTTTACATTTGAGATCATCTCCCATTGGACACGCCGATCGAGTGCTAAATGGCCGCTGTGATTGGCCATTTAGCACGATCTGTGATTGGCTGTGTCCAAGGGACATGGCCAACACAGATTTTCCCCGATGCACGCCTGTGGCAGCGCGTGGGGAACAAGTAAACAGGAGGACGTCCAGGGACGCCCTCCCGGCAATTGAGCGCTGTAGCCATCTTTCGGCTATAGCGCAGGCGTCTAGTGGTTAATATCTTAGTAAACAATTGTGTTGTTTGTGGGGGTTTTATTTACCGTATACAAAATAGACTGTAGTACCCCTTCATTACAAGGCAATTTTCAGTTTTCAGTACAGTTAAAGTGTGACTGACTCATGTAACATTGTGCCCAAATTAATTTTGTATATTTCTGTTTAAAACATAGAGATTTCTTTTAGTGATCTTTAATAACCACTCTTTTTTAATGTTTTCCTATATAAAGGAAAAATACCAAAAATGCTTAAAAAAATGTTTCCCTTACTTTTGTTATAAAACATTATCTAATAAAAAAGCAAGGACAGTACAAAAAAAACAACTCTTTTTGAAAAGTAGACTCCCCAAGGCATTCTATTTTTTTATCACCTTTTTTTGGAACTGAAACTGAGTTTAAGGGAGTTAACACCCTGAGCTTGGCATTGGTGTACTAGGTACAATAAATGTACAGGTCATATGCTGAGACAGAGGGAGGTGAAGGTCGCATAGAGTGGGAGGAGAGAGATAAAGGGGTTAATGAACAGTTGTGCAGCATAAGGGAGGTGAGGTGGTTAAAATACATGTCAGAATAGAGCTGATGTACACTCACCGGCCACTTTATTAGGTACACCTTGCTAGTACAGGGTTGGACCCCCTTTTGCCTTCACAACTGCCTTAATCCTTCATGACATAGTTTCAACAAGTTGTTGGAAACATTCCTCAGGTTTTGGTCCATATTAACATGATAGCATCACGCAGTTGCTGCAGATTTGTTAGCTACACATCCATGATGTGAATCTCCCATTCTACCACATCCCAAAGGTGCTCTGTTGGATTGAGATCTGGTGACTATGGAGGCCATTGGAGTACAGTGATCTTATTGTCATGTTCAAGAAACCAGCTTGAGATGATTTGAGCTTTGTGACATGGTGCATTATCCTGCTGGAAGTAGCCATCAGAAGATGGGTACACTCTAGTCATAAAGGGATGGACTTGGTCAGCAACAATACTCAGGTAGGCTGTGGCGTTTAAACTCAAATGCTAAAATGCTCAATTGGTACTATGGGGCCCAAAGTGTGCCAAGAAAATATCCTCCACCCCATTACACCACCAGACTGAACCATTGATACAAAGCAGGATGGATACATGCTTTTATGTTGTTTAAGCCAAATTCTGACTTACCCATCTGAATTTCACAGCTGAAATTGAGATTTGTCAGACCAGGCAACGTTTTTCCAATCTTCTGTGGTCCAATTTAGGTGAGCCTGTGTGAATTGTAGCCTTAGTTTCCTGTTCTTAGCTGACAGGAGTGGAACCCAGTGTGGTCTTCTGCTGCTGTAGCCCATCTGCTTCAAGGTTCAATGTATTGTGCATCCAAAGATGGTATTCTGCATATCTTGGTTGTAACAAATGGTTATTTGAGTTACTGTTGCCTTTCTATCATCTCAAGCCAGTCTGCCCATTCTCCTCTGATCTCTGACATCAACAAGGCATTTTTGTCCACACAACCGCCACTCACTGGATGTTTTCTATTTTTTAGACCATTCTCTGTAAACCCTAGAGATGGTTGTGCGAGAAAATACCAGTGGATCAGCAGTTTTTGAAACACTCAGACCAACTCATCTGGCATCAACAACCTTGCCACATTCAAAGTCACTTAAATCCCTTTTCTTCCCTATTCTGATGCTTGGTTTGAACTTCAGCAAGTCATTTTCACCATGTCTAGATGCCTAAATGCATCGAGTTGCTGATATGTGATTGGCTGATTAGCAATTTGTGTTACCAAGCAATTGAACAGGTGTACCTAATAAAGTGGCCAGTGAGTGTATACTGGGGAGGAACGGGTGAAAGGGTTGAAAATGACCTCACAATCTTGGTATCTAGTGATCTGGAATTCATGAAAAAATATTAATTTATTTGTCCTTCTTTCTCCCCTTCTTTCATTCTATGAGGAAGGGGTGAGCTCTGTGACATAAACAATACACTGATTACAGTTGTTTGTGATCAATATGGTTAGTTGTCACAGCAATCACATGGTACAGAGCTGCTCAGATAAGCTCTGTGAATTGTCTGTGAACCAACCTGTCTAACAATAGCTCCTTTATCAGTTGTTAATGGGTACAATGGCAACCTACGGGTAACCTTTGTAGTGCCATTTGTATATGTATAAATAAGTGTCCACCATCTTGCTGTTTATAAATGAATGCTGATAGATAAGTGGTTAAACAAGAGTGCATGCTTCCTCAAATCCCCTAATTGATTGCATTCATGAGGTGGTCTATTTATCAATCTTTTCACCAAATGTTTACATAATTTTCACTCATAGATTCATACATTTTAAAATGGAAACCTTTGTAAAATATGTGCAAACATTAGGTGAAACCTGTGTGATCTTGGGTGGAAACATTAATAAATAGACGCCTAAAGGTGGGTAAAAATGGATCAAAATTTGGCCGGTTCACCATGGCCAAATTTCAATCTATGTGTTACCCTCCCTGTTTGACAGTAATCAATCAGTAGATTGACTCCTGATAAACGGAACTGCTGGAAAACTTTCATTCGATCACCCACTATAGCTGTACAATAGCATAGCAGGGAGGATTCTTCCATCCACCTCTCTTATGTGGATGAGGAAATCCATTTGTTTTTTCTTTCAGCCTGCTGGCATAGATCGCCGCGGATACTACGGCGATCTATGCCCGGAAGTGGGAGCAAATACCTGGATTATACAGGTATCTGCGCCCCCTCCCCCTGAAAGGTGCCAAATATGACACTGGGGGGGCAGAATCCAAACAGCGGAAGTTCTACTTTTGGGTGGAACTCCGCTTCAATGAATAAAAAGTGTAAGGCTGTATTATTCTATCTGCATGCAGCATGCGATATAATACACATGCATAACTGTGAATTTTCCCACATAGTTTCCCTTTCCCACTAAACGGCAAAGCTTGGATGTGAACCAGCTCCATAGGAAAGAATTTGACTTCTTTTTAACATGCACTTTCATGCAGCAATATGCGCAAGTTTTGCTGCATTAAAATGGGTAAGTATAAATAGGCCTTTAAGTTAATATTTTCATTGTTGACATTGGTAAATATATACAGGATTTTTTTTCACATTTACTGCATTCTAAATATGCATTTATGTGTATCAAACTGAATTAGTAATTCAAATAACATGCTTATTGGAGACTTATGACTTATTTTTATTTCGTTTGATTTCAAACTGCACAGAAACCTAATTTTCTCACAGTTCTGTTGACTCATTTTCTGCAAATGGCAAATATTTGGCAGAAATTACTGTCTTCCAAGCCATGTATTGTCATATATGTATTGTCCTATATGTATGTATTGTCTCAGCTGGTATATAAAAGTTTGATATTCAGTAATATTTTAAATAAATATGTAATGTAATGTAATCAAGAGTTGGAATAGATAGATAGATAGATAGATAGATAGATAGATAGATAGATAGATAGATAGATAGATAGATAGATAGATAGATAGATAGATAGATAGATAGATAGATAGATAGATAGATAGATAGATAGATAGATAGATAGATAGATAGATAGATATTGTTATTAAAATTATTATTCACTTTTGCAGTTAAATGAAAAACCTCAAAACACAAATTACATTAGGAATGTATGTTGATGATGAAGAACATTCCTTTCAGCCTCGTGTATGGGAAATAAGTGGGAGTTGTTTAGAAAAGGGCGTGGATACCTCCTGGAGTGGTAATTCCAGCTGCAGGCAATTAGACAAGTCACACTTGGTAGAATGCCTTATAGGCTGCTCTGCACTGTTATGCACCTGTTTGTTTTGGTTGACACTTTAATGACCATGTCAGTGTGTATTCTGGCCAAGAATGGGAATCAGAAACCTAAATAAATTCCATGGACCTTAGATAATCATTTGTTTCATCCAATTTCAACCAGACCTGCTGACAACTGTCATGTTTACAGGTACTAGACCTACTGTATATATCTTTAGGTAATAGTCCTAGCCCATTTTATTCTAGGGGTAGGAGTCTATAGGTTGGTACAGTACTTTGCAGAGTATTTTGATTGTTTAAATTAATTGCCACAAACTTTAGGGCTTGTTCACACCACAATGTTAGTGTTGAGGATGTGTTTTGCATATGCATTTACATGCCTTTTCGATGCATTTTGATGCATTTTAATGTGTTCTGTTTCCTACTTTTTATTTTCTGGTGCATTTACATGCCTTTAGAAGTGTTTCTGCATTCTGAGTAAAAAAAACTGCAGCATCCTCTACTTATTTAGAAAGAAAAGAATGGCTTCACACCACTGGAAAGTTCCAATGGTTTTATTCCAAAAATAGCAAGGACAAAGTGTCCGAACCCAGGAGGTAATGCCTGTGTTTCACACTGACCTCAGTGCTTCTCCAAACTAAATCCTCTACTTATTTGCAAAGCACTTAAACTGAACACACTGGTGTAAACTAGGTCCATGGAAAAACATGGGATTTTCTGTACATTACTGTACATGCAATTCTGCTGCATTTTAAAAAATGCACTGCAAAGCATCTGGTGTGAACCAGATGTGCCAACACTCACAAGCACACACACTATAATTTGTTTGGGTGAAGTCAATAAAAAAAGTACTAGTATGTTTCATTGAGACAGGTAGCAGAACCATCTGCAGGGAACCAAAGCAAAGTCATTAAGAATATAAAAATTTCACGCAAATAACCCCCACGTTGGTATTTAATCGAGAACAACAGTGCATGACTGGGTTAAAATATTTTTTGTTCAATCCTTAACAACTACCCCAAGGTAAGCAAAGCATGGTGAAATCCACATAGTTTTCCACACTGCAGGAACAGTATTATTATTGCAATTAGCGGACCTCCAGCTGTTACAAAACTACAAGTCCCATCATGCCTCTGCCTCTGGGTGTCATGCTAGTGGCTGTCAGAATTTTACTATGCCTCATGGGACTTGTAGTTCTGCAACAGATGGAGGTCCGCTAATTGCATATCCCTGACCTAAAGGATGACTGGACATACTGGGGAAGGAAGTTCCAGAGGATGGTAGAGGTTCAGAAGAAATCCTGGAGGTGAGCAAGGGAGGAGGTAATAAGGGAGCTAGGGAGCAGGAGGTCTTGGGAGGAGCGAAGAGAACAATTTTGGCAATATCTGCAGATGAGGTTGGTGATGTAGCTGGAGGTGATGTCGAATTTTATACGATGGGGTAGGGGAAGTCAGTGAAGAGATAGGAAGATTGCTTTGTAAGGTGTATTAGTCTAGAAGCAGCATTCATAATAGAATTAAGGGGGGATAGCCTGTGTAGAGATAGGCCAGTGAGGAGGGAGTTGCAGTAGTCAAGGCGAGAAATAGCCAAGGAGTGAATGAGTTGTCAGGAAGGGGTGAATTCTGGAAATGTTGCAGAGGTTAAGGCGGCAAGATTTAGCCAGTGATTGGATGTGGGGGCTGAAGGAGAGGTTAAAGTCTAGGATTACACCTAGCACCCTGGCATGTGTGGAGGGTTGTGCCATTGATCTCAATGGTAAAGTCATGGGGAGGGGATCAAGGAGGAAGAAATAATACAAGCTCCATTTTAGATAGATTGAGTTTGAGGAACTTGTGTAAAATCCATACTGATATGTCGCTCAGTAAGTTTATTATACATGAGGATATTTAGGGGGTGAGTTGAGGAGTCGAGAGATAGATCTGGGTGTCATCAGCATAGAGGTGGTATTGGAATCAGTATGATGGTATCAGTATGATGAGGGACCCTCATCAGCCATGATTATACCAAGTGTTTACATCCAGTGTGCTACTGTTATATTGCTATGGAAGAGGTTTGCGTTATTTTATTTTCTTACAAGAAAAATTCAATACAGAAAACCCCAGTGGTGTAAAACATCTGTGCATTTAAGAACAAAACACAAAAAATCTTAACAAATTACCACCAAAGTAATTATTTTTTGCTATCTCTATATGTCAGCATAACATTCTGTGTGTAGGGATACATTTCAGGTTTGCCGCTTTCGTGTTCGAGGTGAATCCTGTGGATTTGAGATTCACCTGGGAGAATTTTTTAAAGCCATAGAAGAGCCAAAAAGGGGGCATTTTAGTTAATCCCCCACTATAAATGTGTAGGGGGGCACAGAACAGTTATACTGTCAGTGAATTGGAAGCTGTTGTTGGGAAAGCATAGAGATATCTGAAAAATTGCATAAGGAGTCATAGGCTGGCCATACATGGTCGAATTTAAAAAAATATATATTTTAAAAATCTGAAATTTTGTGCGTTTTGTGATCCGATGGTGTTACCATTGATTTCAAAATTTAACCAACCAAGCCTTCAATTTCACCTTCTGTTGCTACAGAAAAAAATTTGTGGCTGGGAATCTTCTTTTCTTTCCAGGAATTTTCTTTTCTTGAACATGCGCATTTCTTTTTCAATTACATTTCTCGCACGATTCTCCCATCATTGATTAGAAAATCGTTTGTTTTTCAAAACACTTCCAACATGCCAGATTACTCAAAATTGACCGCTCGAAAATCGGCTGTTGCTGCAGCCCACTAATGGTGCGAAATTCGAATGTAAATTCTTAGATAAGATTTTCGAAAGAAAATTATTTTGAAATTCAACCCATGTATGGGCTGCCTAAGGAAACAACTTTAATCTTGATTGCTTCTAAAAATCTATGTAACACTCACAATTTATTGTGCACATATTTTAAAATAGTATTTTTTTCTATGTCTTAAAAAACATGATATACAAATGCTACTTTGAAAGATGAGCACACAATTGTTAGCACTGCACTTATGTTCCCATGGCAGTAGAAGTTAGTAAGATGATATTTTTTATAGAGTTTTTCATAGAAAGGACCAGTAGTTTAATAAAACACCTGGTATCTAGCCATAAATGATCTGTTTACTAAAAAAATAATAACTTCCATTCTGTTAACAATGCATTCTATAAATACCAGTTTTGAGGGAAAAATGAATTCTGAAAAAAAATATGTTTAGGTCAAATGTCTAGAAAAACACTTCAATCATCAGCGTTATTTACGGCATTTACGAGAATTTTTTATGATAGGAATGCCTCAGTATCTAAATCAGTTATTGCCCCTGGCATTCCTTTGAAAGCGTGTAAGACAGACTTGTGGATGTTCACATGTGTATTGTGTCACTGAAAATATAGGCTTAAACAAACAGAAGCCCTGTGAATGCTACTATTGTGTATATATTTGTATATCTATCTATGGGCTTGTGTATGTACAGTATTTAGATATACAGTATGTAGGACATATTTAATATTAGGGTAAACTAGCAGTGACTGAAGCAGTGTTAAGCGTCATTGTGTGATTTTTCTGAAGTGATAGTCCTTAATTATTATTTGGAGTAAATATTTTATCTGTACTTGCAATAGCATTATAATAAAATGAAATACATGTATGTATATGATAAGTTATGGGTGTTCCATTTTTTAAAGTAGAATCTAGTGCAAGTTAAATTTGCACAGACAGCCTACCAACCCTTGGGGACTGATACACATGGAAAACACTATAATTTTGTATGGACCATACTGTTAAAACAACATAGAGTATTATTGTTTTAAGCTAGCCATAGATGGCTTACATTTCAGCCAGTTTCTGCTAAATTGGACACATTTTGAGCCACGGTTCACCCTGTCAACACCATCTGACTCAACATAACATTGATTAAAAAATAAACTGAGCCAGGTGGAAAATTATCAGCCTAACTGTGACTGTATCTTATCAGATATAGGCACTGGCAGCCTTAACCACTTAAGCCCCGGACCATTTGGCTGCCTAAAGACCAGAGGACTTTTTACAATTTGGCACTGCGCTGCTTTAACTGGTAATTGTGCGGTCATGCAATGTTGTACCCAAACAAAATTTGTGTACTTTTTTTCTCACAAATAGAGCTTTCTTTTGATATTATTTGATTGCCTCTGCAATTTTTATTTTTTGAAACATAAACGGAAAAAGACCGAATATTTTGAAAAAAAAATTATATTTTCCACTTAAAGTTATAAGAAAAATCCAATAAACTTAATTTTAGTCATACATTTAGGACAAAATGTATTCAGCCACATGTCTTTGGTAAAATGTCAACAAGCATATATTTATTGGTTTGCACAAAAGTTATAGCGTCTACAAACTAGGGTACATTTTCTGGAATTTACACAGCTTTTAGTTTATGACTGCCTATCTCATTTCTTGAGGTGCTAAAATGGCAGGGCAGTACAAACCCCCCCAAATGACCCCATTTTGGAAAGTAGACACCACAAGGAAATTTCTGAGAGGCATGTTGAGCCCATTAAATATTTATTTTTTGTTGTCCCAAGTGATTGAATAATGACAAAATTTTTTTTTTTTTACAAAAAGTTGTCACTAAATGATATTTTGCTCACACATGCCATGGTTATATGTGGAATTGCACCCCAATATACATTTAGCTGCTTCTTCTGAGTATGGGGATATCACATGTGGGGGACTTTTTGTGCGCCTAGCTGCGTACAGGGCCCCTAAAACCAAGAACCACCTTCAGGATTTCTTAGGGGTGTAAATTTTTGATTTCACACCTCACTACCTATCACAGTTTTGAAGGCCATAAAATGCCAAGGTGGTACAACCCCCCCCAAATGACCCCATTTTGGAAAGTAGACACCCCAAGCTATTTGCTGAGAGGCATGTTGAGTCCATGGAATATTTTATATTTTGCCACAAGTTGCGGGAAAATTACAAACTTTTTTTTTTGCACAAAGTTGTCACTAAATGATATATTGTTCAAACATGCCATTGAAATATGTGGAATTACACCCCACTATATATCTTGCTGCTTCTCCTGAGTACGGGGATACCACATGTGTGGGACTTTTTGGGAGCCTAGCCGTGTACGGGGCCCCGAAAACCAACCATCGCCTCCAGGATTTCTAAGGGCGTAAATTTTTGATTTCACTCTTCACTACCTATCACAGTTTTGAAGGCCATAAAATGCCAAGATAGCACAAACCCCCCAAATGACCCCATTTTGGAAAGTAGACACCCCAAGCTATTTACTGAGAGGTATGGTGAGTATTATGCAGCTCTCATTTGTTTTTGAAAACAAAGAAAATGAAGAAAGAAAATACATTTTTTTTTTCTTTTTTCAATTTTCAAAACTTTGTGACAAGAAGCGAGATCTGCAAAATACTTACCATACCTCTCAGCAAATAGATTAAAGGTGTCTACTTTCCAAAATGGGGTCATTTGGGGGCTTGTGCCATCTGGGCATTCCATGGCCTCAGAAACTGTGATAGGCAGTGAGGAGTGAAATAAAAAATTTACACCCTTATGCCGTGTACACACGGGCGTACTTTTCAGCATCAAACGTCCGCCGGTCTTTCCGATGGACTTCCGACAGACTTCCGAACGAACGGACTTGCCCACACACGAATGGACTAAAGTCTGTTCTAAAGTACATCGAAAGTCTGTTAATTTTGAATGTGATGACGTACGACGGGACTAGAAAAGGAAGTCAATCTCGCCGCTTTTATCAGCGAGATTGACACCTTGCAAGCCCCATCGTGGGAGCTAGCGCTGAGCTGGCTCGTTCATCGGGAAAGGAAAAATGTTTTTTCCTTTCCCCATGAGCGACAAGCATTGCTGACATTGAGGCCGGGTTCACACTGGTGTGGGGATCCGACTTGGATCCCCGCCAATACCAGGCACTGTTTGGTATGAATCATGAAGGGGAACTCCATGCCAAATTTTAAATTAAAAAATCGGCATGGGTTCCCTTCCAAGAGGCCCTTAGGTCTGGTATGGATTTTAAGGGGAACCCAGAAAAAACGGTGTGGGGGTCCCCCAAAATCCATACCAGACCCTTATCCGAGCACGCAGACCGGCCGGTCAGGAAAGGGGGTGAGGATGAGCGAGCACCCCCCTGAACCATACCAGGCCGCATGCCCGCAACATGGGGGCTGGGTGCTTTGGGGAAGGGGGTGCCCTGTGGCCCCCCACCCCAAAGCACCTTGTCCCCGTATTGATGAGGACAAGGGCCCCTTCCTGACAACCCTGGCCGTTGGTTGTCAGGGTCGGGGGGCTTATCAGAATCTGAGAGCCCCCTTTAATAAGGGGGCCCCCCAGATCCTGGCCCCCTGCCCTATTTGAATGAGTATGGGATACATCGTACCCCTACCCATTCACCTGGTGAAAAAAGTGTCAATAAAAAAATACACTAGACAGGTTTTTAAAGTAATTTATTAGGCAGCTCCGGGGGTCTCTTCCGACTTCTCCACTCTCTCCAGCTTCTTCTCCCACTCTCCTGCTTCTTCTCCTGCTTCTTCTCTCGCTCTCCGGTTCTTCTCCCACTCTCCGGTTCTTCTGCCAGGCTCCTCCGCTATCTTCTGCTCTTTTGCCGCTCTTTTGCTAGTGTTGGCCTGGTCTTCTCCGTCGTCTTGTTCCCCCTTCTCTTCTTCCGATGTTGACATGAAGCTCTCTCCCGCTGTAATGTCGTGTGAGCGGTGCACAACGACTTATATAGGCATGGGGCGTGGTCACCAGTGACCCCACCCCTTATGACGTCACAGTCCCGAGGCAAGATGGGACTGTGACATCATAAGGGGTGGGGTCACTGGGTGATTTCACACCCTATGCCTATATAAGTTGTTGCGCACCGCTCACACAGCATTACAGCGGGAGAGAGCATCGTGTCAAGATCAGAAGAAGAGAAGGGGGAACAAGACGACGGAGAAGACCGGGCCAATGCTAGCAAAAGAGCGGCAAAAGAGCAGAAGATAGCAGAGGAGTCCGGCAGAAGAACCGGAGAGTGGGAGGAGAGCGGGAGAAGAAGCAGGAGAGCTGCAGAAGAAGCAGGAGAGAGCGGAGGAGTCGGAAGGGACCCCCAAAGCTGCCTAATAAATTACTTTAAAAACTATCTAGTGTGTTTTTTTATTGACACTTTTCCCCCAGGTGAATGGGTAAGGGTATGATGTACCCCATACTCATTCACATAGGGCATGGGGTCGGGATCTGGGGGGCCCCCTTATTAAAGGGGGCTCCCGGATTCCGATAAGCCCCCCGCCCACAGACACCAACAACAAATGGCCAGGGTTGTCGGGAAGGGGCCCTTGTCCTCATCAACATGGGGACAAGGTGCTTTGGGGTGGGGGGCCTACGTGACTATCTCTTCCCTCGTAAACCATAAAACTATATGTATAGCCTGTGGCCCTGACACAGAGCTTATACATCTTGACCCCGTATCTGTCACGCTTGCTGGGAAGATACTGTTTGAAAGACAAGCGGCCAGAAAATGTAATCAGGGACTCATCAACACAGACAACTTGATAGTAAGTAAACAAGGCTGCAAAATGTTGGTTGAAGTGGTTTATGAGGGGCCAAATTTTGTAGAGCCGATCGTATCCAGGGTCTCCACGAGGATGACAGAGGTCATTGTTGTTCAAAAAGATTAGCCTATGGGACTTTAAATGAGGTGTCCATGATGATCACAAGTAAATAAATAGAATAAAGTAAAAAATATATATCAAATTTAATAGAATCATTATCATACAATAGAGCTCATGCATATAGATGGCAATTCATAAGAACAGCAACATAACATAATGGTCCTTAAAACATAGCCAAAATGACATTGGTCAAAGTATAATGAATACAGATATACATAATACATCTCTAACCCGGCGCGTTTCGCGAGCTCTCCTCGCATCATCAGGGGCTGATGTATATATCCGGTGTCTGTAACAACAGGTAAAAAAATATATATTCAAGTATGGGTTATGATTGGATAAAAAATGCGAAGCCAGAGCTCATGATCCCATACTCACTTGTCAGGCAGTTGGCTCCAGGAGCCGACCCCCGGCAGGGGCAGTCGGAAAGTATCTCCCAAGGGAGCTGAAGGGACGGAGGTCAGAGCATGGAGGACCGAGGTCAGGCGTAGGGCAGGCACGGCAAAGAAATGGAAAGGAAAAAGAGAAGGCTGGACCCAGATGTCCCCCAGAATCATTGCAGAGCTTGCTCACTGGAATAAATTAAATGAGTAAAATATATATGTATATATGTAAGTAGATCTACAAAAATAGATGTAGCAAAGGGTATCAAATGGTATGCTATGGTGCAAGGGGTGTAGAGGTGTCCAACCATACTAGAAAGGAAAAAACAAGGAAGAAGGGGAGAAGAAAAGAAAGAAAGAGAGAAGAGAAAGAAAAGGGGGAAAGAAAAAGAGGAGAGAGGGCCAAAAGTGTAGCCCCCCAGTCATGCAGGGTGTATTCCAAATAAAAAATGTATGAATGTGTGTCTATGGGTAGTGGATGTAAAAATAGTAATGGTATCCCAAGTAGCTAAAAAATCTTATATATAGTAGATTCAATATGAGAGACTGTAGAGGTAATTGTATATGTAGCTCAAATAGTTGGTATCAAGATGTTGTAAAAATATAGATGTCTTGTACTGGAGTATATGGGATATAGGAATGTCCTGCAAGGAATGAGGGAAGAGCAGTGTGAAGTGAATGAGGGGAAAATGATGAAGAAGGGGATAAGGGGTGATGTGGAGAAAGACAGAAACGGAGAGAGAAATAGATGAATAAATAGAGCAAAAAGAAGTGTGAGAGAAATAAGTTAAGTAAGGGAGCGAAAGTGTATACAAATAACACTCCACATGTTAGGTGGCTGGTAAATGCGTTCAAGAAATGGCATGTAATACAAACGTGGTAGTGAACATAATGCTTACCACTGTGCTCTCTAGTGAATGTGTGGAAAGGACCCAGCTGGAGAGGAAGTATGCCGTGCCAAAACCCCCGCCTAAATACCCGGACATCCACCGTATACCTCCGCCCCTAGCGTCATGCGACTGGCGAGTGGGGGAGGGGACCCTCCGTGCGCTCGCCGGAACTACAGCAGAGCGCAATGGAGATCCCCGCCCATCGCCTGGAGTGACACACTGAGCGCCAGGAATACAGACATCGCTGTAAGCGGATGTCTTCCACTGTGCGCGGGGCATGGCGCCGATGCACGTGTTGGCTCCGCCCCTCCTGGGGGGTGGAGAGGCGGAGACAGCAGGGGAATGATATCCCCATTTGGTGCATCGCAGCTCCCGGGGACATAAACCGACACCCTCAACCAAGGGGCGGACCCCCGGAGACCCGGTCCGCAAGCAAGGGAGGGAGTCATCTAGGAATGACCAAATCCTGATGTATTGGGGATCAAAAAAAGTATATAATAGCAGGATCTGGGAGCAACAACAGACTCGTGGGCATTTGTGGGTGTCTTCCACCCGAATTCAATAGAAAAAAGAGAAAGGCTGAATATTGCTCCTTAACATGAGGCACCTCCATCCCTATAATGCACAAAAACAGAAAAAGATTAGCCCATGGGACTTTAAATGAGGTGTCCATGATGATCACAAGTAAATAAATAGAATAAAGTAAAAAATATATATCAAATTTAAAAGAATCATTATCATACAATAGAGCTCATGCATATAGATGGCAATTCATAAGAACAGCAACATAACATAATGGTCCTTAAAACATAGCCAAAATGACATTGGTCAAAGTATAATGAATGCAGATATACATAATACATCTCTAACCCGACGCGTTTCGCGAGCTCTCCTCGCATCATCAGGGGCTGATGTATATATCTGGTGTCTGTAACAACAGGTAAAAAAATGTATATTCAAGTATGGGTTATGATTGGACAAAAAATGCGAAGCCAGAGCTCATGATCCCATACTCACTTGTCAGGCAGTTGGCTCCAGGGGCCGACCCCCGGCAGGGGCGGTCGGAAAGTATCTCCCAAGGGAGCTGAAGGGACGGAGGTCAGAGCATGGAGGACCGAGGTCAGGCGTAGGGCAGGCACGGCAAAGAAATGGAAAGGAAAAAGAGAAGGCTGGACCCAGATGTCCCCCAGAATCATTGCAGAGCTTGCTCACTGGAATAAATTAAATGAGTAAAATATATATGTATATATGTAAGTAGATCTACAAAAATAGATGTAGCAAAGGGTATCAAATGGTATGCTATGGTGCAAGGGGTGCAGAGGTGTCCAATCATACTAGAAAGGAAAAAACAAGGAAGAAGGGGAGAAGAAAAGAAAGAAAGAGAGAAGATTAAGAAAAGGGGGAAAGAAAAAGAGGAGAGAGGGCCAAAAGTGTAGCCCCCCAGTCATGCAGGGTGAATTCCAAATAAAAAATGTATGAATGTGTGTCTATGGGTAGTGGATGTAAAAATAGTAATGGTATCCCAAGTAGCTAAAAAATCTTATATATAGTGATTCAATATGAGAGACTGTAGAGGTAATTGTATATGTAGCTCAAATAGTTGGTATCAAGATGTTGTAAAAATATAGATGTCTTGTACTGGAGTATATGGGATATAGGAATGTCCTGCAAGGAATGAGGGAAGAGCAGTGTGAAGTGAATGAGGGGAAAATGATGAAGAAGGGGATAAGGGGTGATGTGGAGAAAGACAGAAACGGAGAGAGAAATAGATGAATAAATAGAGCAAAAAGAAGTGTGAGAGAAATAAGTTAAGTAAGGGAGTGAAAGTGTATACAAATAACACTCCACATGTTAGGTGGCTGGTAAATGCGTTCAAGAAATGGCATGTAATACAAACGTGGTAGTGAACATAATGCTTACCACTGTGCTCTCTAGTGAATGTGTGGAAAGGAGCAATATTCAGCCTTTCTCTTTTTTCTGAGATCATTGTTGTTGAAATGCATGAACTACAAGATCTGCTCATATCGTGCCCTGGCCATGGAGGCAGAGAACACGGGCATATGGTAAATTGGGTCAGTGGACCAATATGACTGCAACATACTCATTTTAACTATGCCCATGTCGAGGGAAAGGCCCAGAAAGGTCTTAAATTTGGAAACCGTAATTGGTTTCCAATCTCTGGCAAGGGAGGACTGGGGATTAGCGGCAATTAATTGACCAGCATACAAATTACTTTGGTCTACAATAGATCTATAGAGATCTTCCGTGAAAAGCAGTGAATAAAAATCAAGTGACGTAAAATCAACTGTTTCCACCTGAATTCTGGGTTGGCCAGTGAATGGGGGAAGTACGGGTGCTGCAGAAGTGGTGGGCTCCCAATTAAGATTGGCAAATTCTGCAGGAAGGACACCATGGGCACGACGGGCCTGTCTTTGTCTTCTTGGTGGCAGCGGGACACTACTTGTGCTTGTTACCTCGCCAGCTTGAACTGCACTTATGGGACTCACCACATCCCCACGTGATACTGTAGTGCTGGATGTACGACCAGGGTGTACTAGGCCACTGGTGTTTGCTAGTTCACCAGAAGGATGAGCAGCAATAGTACTTCTCTGCTCCATACGAGAGCCCTGCGATTCTTGCACCTAAACAACAGCAGAAGAAGATCAGGGTCTGGTATGCCTGACCTTGGTAGGGACCACAACTCCGTCGTCAGAGCTATCTGTCATGGAGCCGCTGTGGTCTACAGGATCGTATTCTGAGCCTGAATCTGACAGATGAGTGACTTCCTCTTCACTATCTGCCATGCTCAGAAACGTGTAGGTCTCTTCACTACTGTACCTTCGATTTGCCATTTTGGGCTCTAAATTTTCTGGTACAGTAGTGAGACTCACAGGTAAAAAAGCTCCTAGGATGTCAGCAACTTTATTAAACGCTACCAAAAAATCTGTTAGCGATTAGGGATCAGGCCTGACTCTGCGAATGCTGCAGTTATGTATTTAGTGTTTTGTGATGGTGATCGATCGATCCTGCACTTGGGTAGGCTGGGCTGGGCTGGGTGGAGGGGCAAAACGCAGGTGCTAGCAGGTATCTGGGCTGATCCCACTAACTTTGCATTTTTGGGAACCCTAAACTGCTGGGGAAGCTAGTATAGATCTGATCAGATCAGACATTGATCCGTTCAGACACTATACCACTAAGGGAGGTGTATGCTGCGTGCGTGGGTGTTAGCGGTACTGGCACTAATCTGAGGCTGCCTGGGGCGAC
The DNA here is from genome assembly GCA_037952925.1 of Lithobates clamitans. Lineage (NCBI taxonomy): Eukaryota > Metazoa > Chordata > Amphibia > Anura > Ranidae > Lithobates > Lithobates clamitans. The sequence continues at coordinate 5,748,691 of JBBGZY010000089.1, read as the reverse complement.
ACAGACCCTGACTGACTCTAAAACCTAACTGATATCAACCGCCGGGCGAACAGGGGGTTAAACCTTTATTGGGTAATAAACGGCGGGTATAAAAACAAACTAACTAACCAGCATCACCCGTAACACCTATACGGTGATCACTAGTGAAAGGGTTAACTAGGGGGCAATCAGGGGGTTAAAACCTTTATTAGGTAGTATATGGGGGTACCTGTCACTATAAAAAGCTGACAGTGAACCTAAATAACTAACAGGCTAACTAGCGTCACCCGTGACACTTATACGGCGATCAGAAAAATAATCGATTATTGACACTGGCGACAGGGGGTGAAAGGGTTAACTGGGGGGTGATCAAGGGGTTAAAACTTTATTGGGGGGTTAGGGGGGTACCCTAGACCTAAAGGAGCCTACCACTAATTGCCCTAACACTTATAACAGTCACAAAATTACACCAATTCAGTAATCAGTAAAAAAATCAAAACTGCTATTGGTGTCACTGTGACAGAGGGTGCAGGGGGGTGGTTGGGGGTGATTGAGAGGTGATTTGTGTGCCTATGTGTACTGGTGTTAGTGTGCTGTTGGTGCAAACTCACATTGATGTCTTTTCTCCTCGGGAGCCAGAACGAAAAGGCTCCACAAGAAGAGATGACATCACTTCCTCTGCTTCTGTTTACATTTCAGAAGCAGAGGAAGCTTCCAATTTGTCAGGAATTGTGAGGGAGAGGCCAGCCTCAGGCACCGGGGTGGGTGCGATCATGCCCCCGCCCACGGGAGGGTAGTAACGTACCCATACGTTACTCTGCCTGCCCATGCCATTCTGCCGCAGTATATCTGAGTGAGGCGGTTGGCAAGTGGTTAAAGTGGTTGTAAACCCTATTCATGAAATTTGACCTAAGCACATATATCTGTAGTGTTTACTTAGCTCTCTCCAAAGCTCTAAGTGGTGTGTCTTTCTGCTGTTCTATTCCTCTGTTATCAGCAGAGTCACTTCTGACAAGTTCTCTGACAAATGAGATAACAGCAGCTGAAAATTTGTGTCGGATTAGGGGCTTAGAGGTAGATAAGCAGAGTGCTGGTCTATTCAGGGTACAGCTCTGCATGTTCCTTTGTTCCTCTGCCTACGTGGAGTGGGGGTGTGTACCTTTCCTCCAATCAGCTCTCACACAGTGTAAGCCCAGACTCTACACCCACCCCTATGTGAAAGATTTGTAACATGATCTGCACTTTGCAAAGAGTGTAGAAAGGAAATTCAGCAGATATACATGTAAAACTTATGTAGGGAGATATGTTTTATCTCTGTGTATCATCTGAGGCTATTCATGTCACTGGGTATAGGAGAGGGTTTACAACCACTTTAATACAAGAGCCGGCAGTGAAGATTACTCCATACATGCTGTTTAGCATTAATAGGTGAATGTTCTCCTATTAAGCCTATGGGCTTAACTAGAAAATCTAGCTGTGTATGGCTAAAACAATGCAAGGAAAAATGATATGTGAAATTCAGTAACTATATTTCAGGTTATAGAAATCCAATCAGTGAACTATGACCATTAACTGGTTGTTGTGGGTTACAACACTCTTTACATTGATCTTTACCTTGACAAAGCTGGCCATATAAGGAGTTTGATACAGGCCCTAGCAATTTATAGTTATGAACAAATATATTGGAGAGGAATTCAATAAAGAAATAACAAATAGATTTGGAGATTTCCTCTCTATTTTTTAGATTATCAAAAATTCGGGAAAATAAATCATTGCTATTTTGGCATGTTCGATCATTCCAGGACTATATTAAGGAGTATATCAATCCACTGGGACTGAGAGTCCAGATCTTCCCAACCCTGTTTTTTTATGCACTTCCAAAAATTCATAAAGATGCAAAAAACCCGCCTAGAAGACCCATCATTTTGGGGATGGGTTCAATCAGTGAAAACGCAAGTAAATTGATAGATGAATCTCTAATGCCCCGTACACACGGTCGGATTTTCAGATGGAAAATGTCCGATCGGAGCGTGTTGTCGGAAATTCCGACTGTGTGTGGGCTTCATTGGACATTTTCCATCGGAATTTCCGACACACAAAGTTGGAGAGCAATAGATAAAATTTTCCGACAACAAAATCCGATCGCGTCAATTCCGACCGTGTGTGGCCTGTTCCGACGCACAAAGTGCTACGCATGCTCAGAAGAAATTCCGGCATGGAACAGCTCGTTCTGGTAAACTTAGCGTTCGCAATGGATACAGCACTTTCGTCACGCTGCAATTTCAAAAATGGTTTAATACAGCGCACTCTCTTCTTCTTTATAATGTGCGAAGAATTAAGTAGTTTTGCTGCTCATATTCACACACACTTCTCACAAAGTTTTTTTTTTGTTTTTTTATTGGGATTCCCTGAATATATTGTTGGTTGTCACATCTGACAGAATGTTTTTTTTTTTTTTTTTTTTTTTGGGATTTTAAGCCTTTTTTTTTGAGATTTAATGTTTGTATTTTTTCCAGGGCTGATCTTTGTTCAATGTTATTTTTATTTTTACTCCAGAATATTTTTGTGTGTGTTTTGTGTGTCAAGTTACCCCAACACCATTGATATCTTGTATTATTTAATCTCAAGGAGATTGTTTGTTGTTGGTGTCCCTTGTTAATTTCACATTGTATTTTTGAAATGTACCTAAATCCTCACAAACAAACTGTCCTTTTTTAAGAAAAACACATAGGAGAGTATAATTCAAAACAAAAATCCTTTATTAAGGGCTCAGAACCAAACAAAGAGCGAGGCAACACTGGGTCAACAGGAGAAATTAGTGAAGCCTGGGACCCCCACGGCAGACATCAATTCATGAACATCAAAATTGGTGGCCTGAGGAGTCCATATGTAAGGGAGGGCAGTCTGGTCCAGAATTCGCAGAGATCTGGAAAGCAGCAGATGACATGTGTGTCCCCAGGCTGTGGTACCAGAAGAGGCTGCATCTTTTGGCCGACCAGACTGAACCCAGGGTCCTCACTTTCTGGTCTTCCTTCCACGCTTCATTCCTGGCTGTGGCTGTGCAGTTGGAGATGTGGCAGGAGGAGGAGTAGGACCTGGAGGAGGAGGAGGACTGGGAGGACCTGGATGAGAAGGAGGAGGAGGACCTGCAGGAGGAGGAGGAGGACCATCGCAAAGGAATGTCTGAGCTGTAATTTGGCCCCTCATACCTTTGTTAAGAGCCTCCAATATGAGCGACTCACACATGACTTGTTGTCCCTCCTCCATCCTCTGCATTTTATAGGCAATGGTGGCAGCAATGTCCTCCTCCACGGTGTGTGGTGCTCCCAGGACCTCTGTAGCCCTCCAAAAGAGTCCTCTGCCAGCCTCCTCTAGGGCACTCCTCCTCCTGCCACTTTCTCTTTCCAGGGGGGGTGGAGGGACCTGCAGATCAGCCAGCCGGCTCGGCCCGGCCACCTCCTAGCTGAGACTTCCCTGTGTATGAAAAAGGGACATGGTTTTAGTTTTTGCTTCATCAATCACAATCCTAAATTAGTACTCCCAACTAACATCTAGTTAACATCATTGATTGGACAAGCAGAAATATTTAGAGGAATGCTATACCTGGCTCAATCTGGGCTCCTCCACATGTTGCCTGGAAGCCTCAGCCGGGGGGGAAGGAAGCATGGAAGGAAGACTGGAGAGGGATGGCCTGGGTTCAGTCTGGCCTGGCAGAAAATGCAGCCTGTCGTAGTACCACATCCTGGGGACATAGATGTCATCTGCTGCTCCAGATCTCTGTGAATCCAGGACTTTCTTGCACTCCCTTAGATATGTACTCCTCAGGCCACCAATTAAGATCTTCAAATAGGTGATGTCTGCCGTGGGATCACCTGCTTCACAATTTCACACAATTGCTCCAGTGCTGCCTTCCTCTTTGCTTGGTTCTTGTAATGTGGGTGTTTAATCTCCCACAGACATGGCAGCTCCCTTAACATATCAATGAATAGTGACATGAAGTCATTGTCTTTCACTAGCATATCCATGTTCACTGCAAGACACAACACAAGACAAAGCCTAATGTCAGACAAAACTCTCCTAATCTTGTTACAATATAAGCCTCAATGTAGAAGCAGTATATGCACAAGTTTGTCTCTTACCTTCATTCTTACAATCGGCGCGTCCAATGCTCCTTCCTCCGCTCACAGATCGTACGTAATACGCACATGTGTTACGCTTTATATACACTGCGCATGCGTGTAACTCCGCCCACCCCTGATGTTCTTTCTATTCTATTCCCCGCCCCTTTTCGTTTGGCGCAGTGGGGGAAGAGCACATGGCGGAGTCACAGCAGGTGCGTGATAATTACAGGAACGAGGAGGAGGAAAGCCCGGATCCGGACACGTCCCGATCCAGAAGGAGCAGATTTAAGGCCACAAATATGTCCTTTGGGGAGATGTTGGAGATGGTCAACATCCTGAAGAGGGCCGACTATGACAAAAAGTATGGGCCTTACCCCAACCCCAATATCAGAAAGGCCAAGATCATTGCGAAAGTGGTCAAAAGTCTTCACCGGAATTTCAGGGTACGACGATCGAAAGATCAGCTCAGGAAGCGGTGGTTGGACCTGAAATTAAGAGAGCCAGAGCAGTACAGAAAGATCCGGAGAGTGCTGCAAAAAAGTAAGTAGTTGTGCTGTGTTCCTATTCTTTTTGTCTTTATTACATTCGTGCTGCTCCATATGCTTTTCTTAATTGTACAGTTTAAAAGGGCAACTTTAATGTTCATAGGCCCATTATTCGTTCGTATCAAACATTTTTCTTTCGGCCTCTAAAACACCATTGTTTAGGCCATATGCATTTTCCCACATTTTTTAGGGCCTACTTGGATGCCAAATATTTGTTTGTGTACATGGGTTTGTTACTAGAATGAAATGCAAACTAGATTCTGTGTAAGGAGAGGACACTGAGCAGCTGTTTTTACATCTGGACACTGGAGCACTAGTGTGGGACACAAGAACACCATTTTTATTAGGGGGGCCACACAGGTGCTCCAGTGTATACTATAGGGGGGCTACATCTGTGAAGCTTGTACTAAACAGGTAAAGTATTGCAGCTTGACAAAGGCCAATAAAAAAAGACATCTTGGAACTCGGCTAAAATTGACAATTATACCCCACTTCCAAGCAATGTTTCCTATTTCTAGTTCTGCCATCAAATATCTGTGTGCTAATTATACCATTTTTGTTTTACATAGGGGAGAAAAGACTTGGAGGACACCCCTCATCCGAGGAGACCACAGACCCCCCCACCTATGGAAGAAGGTGAAATACCCCCAACTCAAGAAGAGCAGAAGGAAGAAGAAGATGTGGTGGAAATTGGCACCACAACAGGTGAGTGTCTGCGACCACAGACTCAGGTAAGAGATGGATGGTGGCAGATTTATGATACCTGGTTTTGTTTGGTTTCTCTCTTTTTAGGTAATCGTGATGTTAGGGATCGAGATCCTTTCACATCAGAAAGTGCCCAGATCCTGATCGGGGAGATCATGGGGTGTAATGTAGAATTGCAAAACATCCAGAAAAAAATAAATGATGTGATTTAAAAAAATAATAACATCATTGATGTTTTGGGGCAAATTTAAAACCCCACAAAATCACTTTTTTTATTGTGGTCCAATGTTTTAAATCTTTTTGCAATGTTTTGAAAAGCCGAATTTGGAGGATGCACACAGTGTGCCAACATGTGCTATCTGCCATCACGGGAGATCAATGGACGCGTTTTGGGGGTGCAACCCCTTCCTCAATAATAAAGTAGCTGAGAGGAAGGGCTTGCTCCCCCAAAACACGTCCCTTGATCCCCCGTGATGGCAGATAGCACATGTTGACATTCGTAAATTGGTGTGCATCTTCCAAATTTTGCTTTTCCAGGGGTGATTTCCCCCCATCTGAACGCAATATCAAACACAGTTCCTAAATACTGATGTCTGATATTGCCTTCAGGTTTTACCTAATGTGAACTTTGTAAGTTCAAGTTTTTTGTCTTTCTTGTTGGTTTTACACAGGCCTGTTTTATCGTAAATGAACATTTCTATTTTTGATAATGCCACCCCAAAAATTGTTATACAACAAACATGTTGGTTTGTTTTAAAAAACCTTTGGCAAATGCACATGTGCAGGCCCGGATTTACTCCCTTTGCCGCCCCAAGGCCGGGTCCTTCAATGCCGCCCCCCCACACACACCACCATTCTCGTCCTTTATCGATGACTTCTACAATAGATCAATTAAAAACATATCTCCACACACGAGAACACTGAAAACAACTGGCTTTAATTGTACAGACTAAAAATACTTCAGGGTAAGCGTGCGAGGGGTAAGGATTTTTCGCTGGCAATTTTTCAGGGCAATGGCTGGTGTTAGTGCCTCAATCATCCCCGGCACCATGGTTGTTATGGTGTCAGGATGATTGAAACACATTATTTCTATCATTACATTGTAATGTAAAATGAAATAGTTCAACTCACCATAATGCAGAATCATTGGGAGCCCTGAGCGTGTCACTTGCCACCATCGCTTGTCACTTGACACTATGCCTGCTACCAGATGGGGATGTCACTTGCCATGATGCCACCACATGGGGATGTCACTTGCCACACTGCCTGGCTGCCACCAGATGGGGATGTCACTTGCCACACTGCCACCAGATGGAGATGTCACTTGCCACGCTGCCACCAGATGGGGATGTCACTTGCCACGCTGCCACCAGATGGAGATGTCACTTGCCACACTGCCTGGCTGCCACCAGATGGGGATGTCACTTGCCATGCTGCCACCAGATGGGGATGTCACTTGCCATGCTGCCACCAGATGGGGATGTCACTTGCCACACTGCCACCAGATGGGGATGTCACTTGCCACGCTGCCACCAGATGGGGATGTCACTTACCATGCTGCCACCAGATGGAGACGTCACTTGCCACACTGTCACCAGATGGAGATGTCACTTGCCACACTGCCACCAGATGGGGACGTCACTTGCCACGCTGCCACCAGATGGGGATGTCACTTGCCACGCTGCCACCAGATGGGGATGTCACTTGCCATGCTGCCACCAGATGGAGATGTCACTTGCCACACTGCCTGGCTGCCACCAGATGGGGATGTCACTTGCCACGCTGCCACCAGATGGAGATGTCACTTGCCACACTGCCTGGCTGCCACCAGATGGGAATGTCACTTGCCATGCTGCCACCAGATGGGGATGTCACTTGCCACGCTGCCACCAGATGGGGATGTCACTTACCATGCTGCCACCAGATGGAGACGTCACTTGCCACACTGCCACCAGATGGGGATGTCACTTGCCATGCTGCCACCAGATGGGGATGTCACTTGCCACGCTGCCACCAGATGGGGATGTCACTTGCCATGCTGCCACCAGATGGGGATGTCACTTGCCACACTGCCACCAGATGGGGATGTCACTTGCCACGCTGCCACCAGATGGGGATGTCACTTGCCACGCTGCCACCAGATGGGGATGTCACTTGCCATGCTGCCACCAGATGTTGATGTCACTTGCCACGCTGCCTGTCTGCCACCAGATGAAGGAGGGCGGAACAGCGGTGCTGGCAATGAGAGATGTCATCTCTCTCCCCCCGCCGCCGCACCGCTGTCATTACTTTTTAATCTTTTCAAAAATGGTGCCGGGCGGCACAATCACGCTACTGCGCATGCGCCGCCCGCCCGAGCGTGTACGAGCTTTCCCGAGCCCGGCCGCTTCAGAACTGCGCATGCGCAGTAGTGGGCGGCTCGCGGCCATCTTATCTAAGGGCACCGGTGCCCTTAATCAACTTTAACGGGCAGCCTGAAAGGGGGGGGCGGCCGCGAAGTCACCGCAGGAGCGGCGTCGCCCCTGCACCGCTGCCGCCCCGAGGCCTGGCCTCGGTGGCCTTATGGCAAATCCGGCCCTGCACATGTGATTGTGCATGTATAAAAAAGTTGGTTAATCAAGAATGTGTGGATTATTGTCTCAACACTACAACACTTTTATTGTCTCAACACTACAACACTTTTGGAGTGATGTAATTGCTGTTTGGGGGCAAATCCTCTTTGCACTACAAGTGCAGGTTCAGTGCAGTTGCAAGTGTACTTGTAGTGAAATGTGTTTTTGCATTTAGTAAATAACAGCCAACAGTGCTTTGTATAAGGTTACACAATAACGCCATTTTCTGCACTCAACACATTTCTGTCAGGGTCAGCTAAAACAAACACAAGCAGTTATTGGTCACAAAGAATTTCTTTTTTTTTTATTATAAAAAGGCTTCACATATTTGCTGGCATATTGATGGCCCCCCTACCCGCAAAGAACTCTAGTTAGCGTAACCGGACATCACAGGCACTCAGGGAGGGCAAGCCAGGACGGCCGCTTTCAAGCGCCGTCAGTGTGGTTTCATGTATCATTCCGGCCTCAGGCCCAACTGAGCCAGCATAGTTGGCTGAATGTTTCCTTAAAAAGTTATGGAGAATACAGCACGCCAGTATAATATGGTTCAGTTTATACTCCGCCATATGAATGGGTGTCAGAAATAAGCGGAACCGGCTGGCCAGGATTCCAAATGTGTTCTCCACCACTCTTTGGGCTCTGGCCAGCCGGTAATTAAAAACCCTCTGTTCCGGGGTGAGGGTCCTCATCGGGAATGGCCGCATCAGGTGGTCCCCCAGCACAAACGCTTCATCAGCAACGAACACGAATGGGAGTCCTTCCACATTGTCCTCTGGAGCTGGCAAGTCCAAGCTGCCATTCTAGAGATGCCTGTAGAACTCCGTCTGGGCGATGACTCCACCATCGGACATCCGGCCATTCTTCCCCACATCCACATACAGGAAGTTGTAATTAGCCGACTCCACCGCCAGCATCACTACATCAGAAACATGGCAAGCAGATTAGGCACAAACATTATGGGGCAACCTCCAGATAGCATTTATTAAGGGGAATTTACCAACGCCAAAGTATAAGGTACACCTATCATATTCCCCCTCCCCCCTCTCATGGGCCATTTCTAACATTATGGGGTGTGTGGAAATCTTGGACAGGTAACCCTCTTCACTTGATTGAGAGATGAATGCCTAAATAATGGGTATTTCTTGGAACAGCCCCTCCTTAGTTATACTATTGGCAGCCCACTGGACAGGTAAGAAGTGTCATAATACAAAGATATAAATACACACTGTACACATTTGAGGACATTTGGACATTCTGCTATTACCTATCAAGATAATAATAGGATACAAAAACTTTAAACAGTACCATTTGAAAGTATACAGGCAAGCCCTTGCACTACTTGGGGAATTCATCCATAAATCTGAGCACTAAAGAGATGGGTATAGTGTGTATGGGTTTGGCAAAGTCAGCAGATAGATAATTGAGGATAGATAGAGAATTGGGATCAGCTGACTTAGCAGTTGGGGGAGGGAGGGTTACTAAAAATTATTTGGGGACACCACCAAAAAAAAGCCTCTGGCACTCTGCCAGAATTTAAAGCAAAAATAACATTTCAAAACATTTTAGGGGGTGTTTGGGGTAAAGCACTACTATGGAGCCAAAAAAATACATTGTTAAGTGACTACATGAGGTGAATATAGGGCCAGGAGACACCATGCTGGGGAGGTAAGTGAAGGCAAATATGTATGAAGGACCTAAAATTATAATTACATAAAAATCCAGCATGCATGTGGACAAAGGGGACATTCACAGAATATATTACAATCATGGTAATTAGGGAATGAGGAAAGAAATACAATATATTAGCAAACATCAAATACAATAAAATGTGATATTAAAGGATAAAAATCTTACCTTCATATACTCCTTCTGCAGGACCTGAATTATGGCAGAACAGGTCTCCGGGATAATGATCCCCAGAGCCTGGGGGGAGATGCCTGTCGAGAACTTGAGGTCCTGCAGGCTTCTCCCTGTCGCCAAATACCGCAGGGTAGCAACGAGCCTCTGCTCCGGAGTGATGGCTTGCCTCATGCAGGTATCCTGCCTGCTAATATAAGGGGTCAGCGAAGCCAACAAACGGTGAAACACGGGGTCCGTCATCCTGAGAAAGTTCCTGAAATCATCAGGATTATTCTCACGGATCTCACAGAGCAAAGGCATATGAGAGAACTGGTCACGCTGAAGCAACCAATTCTTGGTCCATGAACTCCTCCCCACCCTGTTCATGGACTGGACTTGTGTCAAGGTCAGGACCCCAACACCAAGCCCCCGCACAGCACGAACTCTACGAGGAGTACGCATACGCAACATGGTTAGAAAACGGTTGGCTGCTCAGAACGAAGTAACAGAACGCACTGAAGAACAGCAAGGCCTGTGAAGAGCGACCTGAAAAACAGTAACGAATGAACAAGAATACAATGACTAATTAAAGTCACGCGGAACTTGCTGCACGCACTGAAGAGCAGATACAAACCCACAAGCACAAACTGAACGGCAGAAAACGATCTGAAAGCCACGAGTCTGAAAAAGCGCGAATCGTCTCTCACCAAACTTTTACTAAGACGAGATTAGCAAAAGGAGCCCAAAGGGTGCCGCACTTGGTTCTGAACTGGCCTTTTCTAGTCTCGTCGTACGTGGTGTACGTGACCGCGTGGTTGGTGATCGGAAATTCCGACAACTTTGTGCGACCGTGTGTAGACAAAACAAGTTTGAGCCAACATCCGTCGGAAAAAATCCTAGGATTTTGTTGTCGGAATGTCCGAACAAAGTCCGACTGTGTGTACGGGGCATAAGACCTTGTGTCGTATCACTAGTGTTTTATGTCAAAGATACAATTTATTTTTTACAAATTATTGATAATTTATGGGTCCTGATTATGTATTGCTAGCTGCAATAGATGTTGAAACATTGTATAGTTCAATTCCCCACTGTAAAGGTTTGGCAGCTATCAAGCATATTCTGCAACAAAAAGGAGATACAGATCCAGTTTACAATGAGTTTGTTCTTTCACTTTTAGAATTAATTCTGGTATATAATGTTTTCACCTTCAAAGGCTCCCACAAGGTGCAGGGGGTTGCGATGGGGACTTGTTGTGCCCCATCGTATGCCAACCTGTACCTGGGGGAGTGGGAGTAGATGTTTTTGGCAGATGAAGATTTGTCGATGTATACGGACCATATTCTGGGATGGCATCAATACATCAACGATATCTTTATCATCTGGGATGGATCACCACATATGCTCCAGCAATGCCCCTGGAAAACGTGATGATGTCACGAAACGTGTAGGGCGGAGCCAGACAACGCGCTGATGTCACCCCCAAGCAAGTTGTATTCCAGTAGGACGGGTTTGTCCGCGCTCCTGTGGCCAAGGAACCGGACTTAAGGCTATTCTATCTACTACGCTTTGTAAGTGTGCATTTTGTGTTTTAAACTTAAATAAATCTTGTCGGTTTTACACTATGTGAGTTCCCTTCATATATTTTATGGTACCTTTGCCATGGGTTTCGCTGGTGTGGCTGACGATGAGATGACCTCTGGTGGACGCCGTTAGCAGTTTACATTTTCTGGCTTACAAGGTTATCTGCTTGCTGTGATCCTCTGTAGTGGGGGGTCATGGCCATCTGGTAGGGAGTAACCCCTTCCATTCTCAGTGGTGGACCCTCCCTTGCTGTCACGGATTAACACTAACCATCACTTGGACTTGTTTTTTGTATTTTCTGCTGGTGATTTGGAGTCACTATGATATTCTATTGTTTCACTCGATGGGACTCCTTTAGATCATAATCAAACGTTTTTCATATTTATCTTCATTTACACTTATTACTAAAATCTTCTTTCACTGTAGATTTTCATATCATGTTATACAGGTATTAGCGCAATTCCTTATTTTTCCTATGCTCCAGCAATGCCTTTCCAGATTGAATAAAAATTACTTTAATTTAGGTATTACAATGTCCTATGATAAGGAAAGTATTATTTTTCTGGATGTAGAGGTATATAAGGGGGAGGGAGGTGCCCTGTGCAGCAAATTATATAGAAAGCCCACAACTGGCAATAAGATACTACACGCTGCAAGCTTCCATCCAAAGTTCTTAATAGACTTAATACCATATAGTCAGTATTTAAAGATAAGATGTAACTGCTCAGATGACAACATCTATAAAATAGAAGCAGCAAAACTATAGGACAGACTCTGATTAAGAGGCTACTCCCATGCCTCTTTAAAAAGATCGTACAAACAGGCATCCATATTACCTAGAAAAAAATAACTATGAACAGAAACCAAAAAATGACGCCAATCCCCTAAGAATTATTACAAAATACACTAATCAACAAGAAAAAATTAAAACAATTGTAAGGAAAAAATTGGCATATGTTAACACTTGATCCATCTTTGGGACAGTTTGTCACTATAGTACCTCTTTTTACCTTTAAAAGAGCCACGTCTGTGAGGGACAGGGTTGTGAATAGTGAGTTCAAAGGAGAAACAGGAAAACATCATTGTAAATATAAAGGAACCTACATGTGTGGGAACTGTAACTACGGCAAATTTATGCTTACTCAAAAAAACGCATTCTTCCAAATGGCCAAACTTTTCATCCCAAACATTTTGCAAATTGCAAAACAATTGGTGTAATATATACGGTATGTTACAATGTAGCTGTGGCTGTTTTTTTATCAGAAAAACAAAATTGGAATTTTGGAGGAGGGCTTATAGGCATATAAGGAGTATGCAGGTATGCAACCCAGATCTTCCTCTGGGAAGGTACTTTTCCAAATATTTAATTTTAGATCGCATACACCCCAGCCCTAGGGGTGGGAACTGGAACAAAATTTTTCTCCAAATAGAATTGCGGTGGATTCATAAGTTGAAAGCCACACAGCCATCAGTGTTAAATGAAGCTATTTGTTTTAAACCATTCCTTGAAGGTTTTTCATCTGGAGGAATGGAAAAGCAGAATGTATCTATCATTGAATTCCTATTTTTCCATTATAACCCCTTTTCCATTTTTGGGATAAAATGTGTGTTTAAACATATTTACATTCTCCAAGTCTTTCTTGTTCCCCCTTCTGCTCTCTTCTTTGTTTTCCAATTATGTACCTGTACCAGACTTTAATTTTGTTGTATTATGATATTATAATATTTTTCTGTGGATTCAGTCTGACTGCTGTTGTATAAAACAATATATGTGCTGTTGTTGCTGCTTGCTTGGATCCTTGTGATATTCAAATATGAACTGAAATATGGATGTACTTTTACTTTTTATAATATGTACACTCCATAATTATAACCATTGCTTTGGCGTGTATTGTTTCCTGTGTAGTCCGTTCTCCCGCCCCTCTGTCCATAGAGGAGACATTAAACACAAAGCCCTCTGAGCTGCATGCTTGTGACGGCAACTATGAGGTTACAGATGTTTTTCCCATCTCCATCTGACCTCTATTTTCCTCCTCTGGCTGACATGCGCAGTCCGTTGGTGAAGCTTTCTGTGTCGGTGAGCGATCTGTGCATGGCGTCATAGCGTTGTGCCAGCACTTCGTGTATGCGCGTTGGGGGTGGTGTGGCACGCACACTGCCCAGGGGGCCAGTACGAGGAGTCCTGCTTCCTCTTCCTCTCTCTTTCCAGGCTTGTCAGCTGCTGCATTTTTTGCACCAGCTGATTGGAGAGGGAGGGGAATATAATACACAATCTGCATTGTGTCCAACATCCACCACATTTGGCTGCTGGATGTCGGGATGTGCTGCTGCTCACTTGGAGATCCCCTATAAGGTAGAAACATCTATTTGTACCTGGTAAACTTTTTTACAACTATACTAAACTTTTGGCTCTTGATCTCTGCTGTGATATCCAATTAATGGCCATTAGAGGATAGGACTTCTTCAACTAGCTACTGCCTTAAGATTGGAATAATATATACTATATATAATGAATATGCAACATGGGGCTCATTATGGTCACCATATGCAAACACCATACTGTGCCTCAATTTAATTTATTTCTTTCAATACCTTTCAAACTATTTCCTTTAATTATTCTCCCTTTTTAAAAATAAATAATTAGTCCTACAAATTACTAATTAATTTTCAATCTAATATACCTTTGTAGTTGAAATCAGCTCCTTCACAATAGAACCCTTCCTCTGCCCTGGCTGCCTATCACCTACAATATTCAGATACAGTCAAAATAGCAACATCAAATATTGATAATTGGATATTGATTAAGGACTCAATTAATAAATATACAATACAATTTTTTTCACTTTTCATTATACTCTGGCATATATTTATACTCTCCATTGCCGTATCTACCTATTTTTGACCCCAGTGAGTTCCTTTGGCCATTCCCCCTCTGTGGAGTTTAGTTGGGGCTGATAATTGGCTCTCTGGAATAGGCATACCATGCGGTTCTAATTTTCCTTGTGATTGATGTGATTCCTAAGCAGGAACTTAGCAAGCACAGGCTCCCTTTTTGATACTTTTCTTCTTTTTTCTGTTTTTAAATTTAACATGATGGAATGTTAACTCACCACGTCATCTAAAAGCAAATGTAAGTGTACCTACAAAATTTGTTTCATCAAATTATGTTGTAGATATATTTTCCTCTTCAATACACACCCCTGAAGAAGGAGATATCTGTACTCTGAAACGCGTAGGGTATTTTATCCAATTTGTCTAACAATTAATAAAACAATTTTCTACGATGTTACTACTCAAGAATACTTTACTGCTAATTAATTAAGTGTGCCTAAAAAGTCCACTCTAGGGAGTTTCTTCCTATTTTTGACTCAATAAAGAAATAAGGACAGTTTTTTTGGTGATATGGCTCTTTAAAAATGGCCTGCACCAAATTCAAAAAGCTCTTCCATCCATTTTGGTAACTTTACTGGCATATAGAGCAGATTCAGGTAGTTCTTAATAGCACCACTTTTACAAGGGGGTTCTATTAGAGCAAAACATTCAAAAATAATTCACCACCAGATAACAAGACTAGAGGTAATTAGGATCTACTCTAAATTGGTGTACAGAGACAGGTAGAGTTCCTGTCCTCAGTGTAGCAGAATGGCATATTCCCCACTTCTACTCCCTCCCTGTCACTGGTTGTTAAGGACGCTGTTGGCTTCATAGCCGATGCTGCAGTGGGTGGAGCCCGACAGGGAAGCTGAGACACTAAATCCTCATCAGGTCTGCTCTCACCTTGTGATTGACAGCAGGCGGTGGGTGGATTTATTAGCCAATAGCAGCCTATCTATTAGTTAAGGATTCACCCGCTGCCTGCTGTCACTCACAAGGGGAGCAGACCTGATGGGGAAAATAGTGTCTGTAAATCCAATTAGGGCTCAAACCCCCATATACAAAACTCTCTGCTGTTCTCTGCTGTTGCACTGTCTGTGTCATAGCTTCAGCGGCAGGGAGGGACTGCTATACTGAGGTCGGAGAGTCTGTATGAACACCCTACTCTCAATAAGCCTCCACACTCACAGGATACGTAAATCTGTTGCCCACAATGATATTTGTCATGCTGTGGAGCATTGGAATTTCAAAGAGTGTCTTAGGCCCTTTTCACATGTGCGGACAGTATGTCCATATTTCATCCATCCATTTTCGGTTGAAATACGGACATACATGCATCCCTATGGGATAGCGGGTGTCAGCGGATGAACATCCGCTGACACCCGATATCATCTGTCCCCGCTATGGTCCAATTCTGCAGACGGAGGAAAATCCTATTTTTCTATCCATCTACAGAGCGGATCGTATGAACACGGACAGACGGTCCATGTTCATCTGATCCCCCCATAGGCAAGAGTGGAGATCTGACAGGGCAGTCCCTGCACAGTGTGCAGGGACCGCCCTGTCATCCGCCGGCTCAGCGGGGATCAACGGTGCGATCCCCGCTGAGCAAGCGGTTGTTCACGGGGCGGATCATCACGGATCCGTCTCATGTGAAAGGACCCTTAGACACTCTTTCTAAATTTCAGGGATTGTGTTTGTAAACATTGAATTCTTTATAAAGTCATCACACCTTGCTAAATTAAACTTTTGTTTGAGCTGATTTTAAATATTTGCGCTGCCTGAAGAGTACAGAAAGACTGAAGGTTACACACTTATTCTGACTACATAAGTGTACTGTTTCATAAATTTGTAATAATTTTATACATTTTACAGAGTTCAAGGAATAAATTAAAATGAATGAATACATTAATATAAATGTAACCTTGGGCATAGATGAGATGGTTAGGGAAGCCTGGCAAGTGATTGAAAAAAGAGCGGCTGCAGCCTATGGCGAATTCTTTTTAATTTACTGGATAATAAAACATGGCATTATTTTACAAAAATTACATGGTTTATTTTACTAATCAATGCTTACATCACAAATGAGGTCTCTGATCTTAAAACCATGTGACACCATAGTAATTTTACAAGGAGTACAGAACCAGATTGTTTAAATTACCTAGGACAACAGATGATCGGTGAACTTCAGCCTGGCCTGGAGCAACTAGCACTAATCATGATATCAAATGGAAAGTGTATTCCACAACACTTACATACACAACATATAAATTAAATATTTGATGTGAAACATTCAACATGCACAAAATTATGACCTGCACCCATTCCAAAATGTACTGTTCATGAGCCCACATTTACCCATAAACTATAAATTAAATATTCTTCCCAACTCAACTTAAACGAAAGCCTTGTACACACTATATATAAAAAAACTGTCAGCTCTGGTCAGAGCCGCTGTACTTACTTTGCATAGTGAGTAGTAAGAGAGATCCCTGCATCAACATTGTTTGTGTTGATGAGGGGAACTGTCAGTTTTTTTGATCGATAAAAACTGGAAAAACAGGGATGTTCTAAAACTTTTAACTGGTGGAATATATACCTGTATTTATATATTGTCAACATTGTTGGAACATCTGCCTTTACACACACATGACTTTTAATTGCATCACAGTCTTAAGACTGGTACACACCAAAAGTTTTTTTTTTCGTTCAACCCAGAGGGTTGAATGAATAAAAAACTGGCTGCTCTGGTTGGAGACACTGTACTAACCATCTGAAGTTATTACAGTGATCTCCCTTGCTAAGCTGTTGTGTTCCGATAGAACTGCCGCCAGAACTTTCTGATCAGCGATCTCTGTCATTGACTGAGAGCGCTGATGGGGAGTCGGTCGGCTGCTGGTTTCCCAGAATGCATGTCTGACAGAAGCCGGCTAATTGATTGACTTCTGTCGTACAGACAGGCATAAAGACGGACCGAATGTCGGCTGTTTTTTTTTTAACAGGCTGATGTCTCCCAACATGTATACCGGGCTTTAGTCCGTAGTGTTCAATTTTGAGTTGGCCCACCCTTTGCAGCTATAACAGCTTCAATTCTTCTGGGAAGGCTGTCAAGGTTTAGGAGTATGTCTATGGGAATGTTTGACCATTCTTCCAAAAGCACATTTGTGAGGTCAGGCACTGATGTTGGACAAGAAAGCCTGGCTTAAAGTCTCCTCGCAGTCTCCCCTCTAATTCATCCCAAAGGTGTTCTATCAAGTTGAGGTCAGGACTCTGTGTAGGCCAGTTATATTTGTCCACCCCAAACTAGATCATCAATGTCTTTATTGACCTTGCTTTGTGTACTGGTCCAAATGATTTGGTGGAGGGGGGATTATGGTGTGGGGTTGTTTTTCAGGGGTTGGGCTTGGTCCCTTAGTTCCAGTGAAGGGATTTTAAAACACACTACGGAACATCCCACACCTTATCTTGGATGCCTATACAGAGTGTTATATTGTATGGTTTGTGGGATTTTAAGATTTACCTTCAGGAGATGTAACTAACCCTTCTATATTGTCAGCACATGTATTTATAGAGAGAAAGAGAGAGAGAGGGACACACATGCATACATACACACTGGCAGGGTAAATTGCCTTCTTATATTCACCTTGGAACGTGCAATGTTTGTTAGCTGGTATGGGTCCCTCACCCCCTATGTCTCCAAAGGAACAAGAGATTCCCTCAATGCAGAGTCTTGGGTTAACTTATGTCTTAATAATGTATTCATCAGAGATATAGTGAGGTTGGAAATTTAGCTGCACAGTATATCCAAGGTTCTTGGGGTTCTAAGCATACCCAGTGTGAAGGTCACATTTCTAGAAGAACCCAGACTGCGGTCTTGTGCAGTGAATATATAATCCCTGTTTACTTAATGTATATACTGTACATTGTACTTTAAGAGAAAAGGAAAATGGTAGGTTGCTTACATTTTAATAATTTAGTTATCCACTTGACCTCCAGAAGATTTCCCCCCCTTCGTGACCAGGCCATTTTTTGCTATACGGCACTGCATTCCTTTAAATGACAATTATGCAGTCATGCAACAATATACATAAATTACATTTATGTCATTTTTTTCCCACAAATTTGGTGGTATTTGATCACCATTGTTTTTTTTATTTTTTATAAATGAAAAAAGCCTGGAAATTTAATTAAAAAAAATAAACTAAAATTTCTTCATAAATTTAGGTCAATATGTATCCTGCTACATATTTTCGGTAAAAATCCCAATAAGCATATATTGATTGGTTTGTGTAAAAGTTATAGCGTCTACAAACTATGGTATATATACTGCTATTTTTATTTAGTTATCTTTTTTATACTAGTAATGGAGGTGATCAGTGACTTATAGTGGAGCTGCGATATTGCAACGGTCAATCTTACACTAACTGACACTTTTGACACTTTATGGGTACTAGTGACACTAACATAGTGATCAGTGCTAAAAATATGCACTGTCCCTGTACTAATGACACTGGCTGGGAAGAGGTTGAACCTCTAGGGTGATCAAAGGGTTAAATGTGTGCAAACCAGTGTTTATGTGCACACAGTGTGCTGCTTTCCCTAAGGGGTGTGCTTTGCAGGGAAACAGAAACCAGCACATTTCCAATGAAAGGGCAGAGCTCTGCCTTGTTTACATATGCAGAGCCCTGTCCAGTCTGTCTCCTCTCCAGCACCTCAATCAGCAGGTGTGGTGGTCATCCATTGGCTGACACCCACTGATCATCTTCTGCTGTGACTAATCACAGCAGAAGCGGTGTGCCAGCAGAGCCCACGTGCCCCCTACCCAGAAGAGCAGAATCACGTATATATACTGAACATGATTCTTTGCGGAGCGGCTGGAATAGATTCCCTCCAGAGGTGGCTCTGGCAAGTTCAGTAGATTGCTTTAAAAAATGCCTGGATTCTTTCCTAAATATACAGAATATAACTAGGTTCTAACATATATAGGTAAAGTTCATCCAGGGAAAATCCGATTGCCTATCTGGGGATCAGAAAGGAATTTTTTCCCCTGCTGTAGTAAATTGGAGAATGCTTTGCTGTTTTTTTTTGCCTTCCTCTGGATCAACTGTTGGTGAAGGATTGTGTACATGGGATTGCATTATTATTATTATTATTATTTTTATTATTATTATTATTATTATTTTATTTTATTTTTTTGGTTGAACTAGATGGACTTGTGTCTTTTTTCAACCTGATTAACTATGTAACTTTGTAACTATGAATTTCAATAACAGTGTTTCTCAACCTCAATTCCCATGTTTTGTGAACTTCTCTTAGATAAAATGGCTATCATAAATAGCAAGCTACAGACACTGATTTAAAGCACCCGTGCAAGGTGAAGGAAACCCTAAAAACATTTTCTGTTGGGGGAACTTGAAAACTGAAGTTAGAACAGTAGTTTCATCTGAGCTGATGCAGCTGCTTTTTGGGTGACTATTTTTCATCTGGCTTCTCTAATCTTTCAGTTGAAGTATGTCAGGCAAGAGGTGGCCAACAGGACATCCACTGAGTCAATTTCAGCTGGTTTCTCATGAATAGGGATGAGCCGAACACCCCCCTGTTCGATTCGCACCAGAACATGCGAACAGGCAAAAAAACTGTTTGAACACGCGAACACCGTTAAAGTCTGTGGGACTCCAACATGAGTAATCAAAAGTGCTAATTTTAAAGGCTTATATGCAAGTTATTGTCATAAAAAGTGTTTGGGGACCTGGGTCCTGCCCCAGGGGACATGTATCAATGCAAAAAAAGTTTTAAAAACTGCCATTTTTTCGGGAGCAGTGATTTTAATAATGCTTAAAGTGAAACAATAAAAGTGTGATATTCCTTTAAATTTCGTACCTGGGGGTGTCTATAGTATGCCTGTAAAGGGGCGCATGTTTCCTGTGTTTAGAACAGTCTGACAGCAAAATGACATTTCAAAGGAAAAAAGTAATTTAAAACTACTAGTGGCTATTAATGAATTGTCAGTCCGACAATACACATAAAAGTTCATTGATAAAAACGGCATGGAATTTCCCCACAGGGGAACCCCCGAACCAAAGTTAAAAAAAAAATGGCGTGGGGGTCCCCCTAAATTCCATACCAGGCCCTTCAGGTCTGGTATGGATTTTAATGGGAACCCCACACCAAAATGGAAAAAAATGGTGTGGGGTCCCCCCAAAAATCCATACCAGACCCTTATCCGAGCACGCAACCTGGCAGGCCTCAGGAAAAGGGGGGACAAGAGAGCGGCCCCCCCTCCCATCTGAATGTACCAGGCCACATGCCATCAACATTGGGAGGGTGATTTGGGGTAGCGGCCCCCCAAAGCACCTTGTCCCCATGTTGATGAAGACAAGGGCCTCATCCCCACAACCCTTGGCCGGTGGTTGTGGGGGTCTGCGGGCAGGGGGCTTATTGGAATCTGGAAGCCCCCTTTAACAAGGGGATCCCAAGATCCCACCCCCCTGTGTAAAATGGTAATGGGGTACCCCTACCATTTCACAAAAAAATGTTAAAAATTACAAGAGACAATTTTTGACAATTCCTTTATTTAATGTCTTCTTCTTTCCATCTTCTTTGGGTCTTCTTCCTTCCTTCTTCCTTCCTTCTTCCTTTGGTTTCTTCCTCCATCTCCTTCTTCCTCTGGTTCCTCCTCCGATCCTCTGCTTCTTGCTCTGGTGTTCTCGTCCGGCATCTTCCTCCGTGGTGTCTTCTTCCCCGCTTCGCTCCTGGGCCACTCCGCATCCATGGGAGGCTCCCGCTGTGTGACGCTTCTCTTCTTCTGACACATCTTAAATAACGGAGGGTGGGGCCACCCAGTGACCCCGCACCCCTGACGTATGGGGACTTGACGGGGACTTCCCTATGGGTTTCCCTGTGACGTCAGAGGGGGGCGGGGTCACCCGTTACATAACATGAGTTCGACTCGAACTTGAAGCTCATCCCTACTCATCCAAAATTTGTGATGTATATGGTCATGGACAGCTTTTAATTTATAATGCTAATTCCCACTTAACAGGCTACACCTTTCACACATCCACACATTCTTGTTTATGAACCCTCTATAGGTTAGAGGACCTAACAGAACTGGCTGAAGCCATTAAAAAAAAAACTCTAAAATGGGAACTGAGATGCAGAAGGTATAGAGAAGTGCATGGCTAGGATAAGACATGTGTGACCAGGCCTAAGCAAAATGAGAGACCATGCAGAGTCAGAAAGCAAAATTACATAGTTTCAAATAGTGGAGATAAAAAATACAAGGAGATAATTGAAAAAAATCTAGCCAAAATCAGAAACAAGGATTAGAAGACAATATGACAGTTGAAGAATGGCTGAGAGAACAAAAAAGGGCGAAGGTCAAGTGAATCTAGGTCACAAAAGGTTAACCAGGTTTCTGTTTAGAGCTTGAACACTCAATGTGAGTTAGAACCAGCCTTTAAAGACCTTTCAACATTTTTACAAATGCTTGTGCACATGTGTAAATGCCAAGCACCTAGATCTGTGACACAGCTGTGTACTAATAGATGATTTGTATGCACAGAACTGTAAATTATTAGCAATTGCAAGTGTATTACAGTTTGAGTAAAAAAGTTTTGATTTTAAGAATGCTCGTTCAATTTTCTAATCAATAGAGGGGGCAAATCAATGTTCATTTTCAACCAGAGTGACAAGAAAATTTGAGGGAGCAGGTTGGAAAATCCTCAAATGAACACATTTCCAACAGTGAATGTGGTTTTTATTTGGGAAAGTCCAATTGAAAAAGCAAACAAAATGGTAAAGTACCTTCAAAGGACATTTGATAAGTCATTAAATATACTGAGAATTTTCATTCGGATATTTGTATGAAATTATTAATACGGATGTTCATTGGAAAATATACTAAAGTATGGCCTGGTTTATTGCTTTGTCCTTTGAATGGGTTAAGCTACATTTGCACAAGCCGGCCAGCTTCTGCTGGATCTACTGCAGTACACATGGGCCGAATATTGTCTGGTTTCTATTGAAACTGGCCATTGAACCGGCCGATGCCGCCCTACATTTGGCCCCTGTGTGCTAGGCTTTAGATCTAACTTCACTTTTTGTCCTATTGACAAAGGGCATCCAGCAGCGATCACCACAGATATTTGCTGGCTACACGAACAGCAACAAATAGCTGCAGCCAACGACAACCTGTCATTAAAGTGTAGTGCAAGCTACAGCTAGCTGCTCACAGGTTTCAAAAACAGCGGCAGGAACCAGTAGATTCTTGCCACTGTCATGCACACCATCGGCCGGTTCAATAGAAACTGGCCGATATTCTGGACGTGTGTATTGCAGTTGGTCCGACAGAAGCCATTCAGCCAGCTTCTGTTGAAGGGGCATGACTTAAAACCGTCTGTCGATCGACTCCCAAATAGCGCTCCCAGCCAGAGTGTTCTGGAGGGGGGCATCCCCTTGTCAGATTACAATAGAACAGCAGGGGAGATCACTGTACTAACACTGGATCATTAGTACAGTGGCTTCTCCTGAGCTGTCAGTTTTTTTTTCGTTTAGCCCTGCTGGATCGAACGAAAAAAAAACTACTAGTGTTTACTAGGCTTAACAGTGATCACTGTTGGACACGCTTTGTAAATAGGACAAGAAGTGAAGTTAGATCTCTAATGGTGCCTCAGGTGCCCGCATTAAAAACTCTTCCCCATTTTATCAAAAATTAATAAATGAAGTTACAATTGCAGGTTTTGCATGAAGGTTAAAACATAGTTCCAATATAACACTTATTCCATTCCATGGGTATTTTATAAATGTGTCACTCAGCATTTTAAATGCAGCATGACTACTAGGCATGAGCCCGGGGTTCGAGTCGAATGTAAATGAACATCGGGCATTTGTTTGCTAGCAAACAAACCAAACATATAGGGCGTTTGCAGGAAATTTGAGCACCGCGGAATGCCTCATTTTACACTGCAAGATCGCAGTGCATTGATGTCTGATGATTGGCCAAAGCATGCCCCTGACCTGCATGCTTTGGCCAATCACAGCACGCTCTGCTGTGAAAGCCTTAATTGGCCAAAGGCCTTTGGCAAATCATGGCTTAGGGGGACTAAGTCCATGCCCCACGTGATATAGGGCTGCTTATATATATACATATATATATGTATATATATATATATGTATATATATATATATATATATATATATACATATATATATTAATATATATTTTGTATATATATATATATATATATATATATATATATATATATATACACACATATATATATATATATATATATATATATATATATACATACACAGTCTAATACCTACCCAGGCCGATTTTCAGCTTTTAGTGCTGTCACACTTTGAATGACAATTGCACGGTCATGCAACATTTGTATAATTTTTTCACACAAATAGAGCTTTCTTTGGTGGTATTTAATAACTAGTTTTTTTTTGCTAAATTAACGGAAAAAAAAAATTTTTCTTTGTTTCTGTTATAAAATTTTGCAAATAAATAATCTTTCTTCATAAATTTAGGTCAAACTGTATTCTGCTTCTTTTGTGAAAATAACCCATATCAGTGTACAGTATTTAGTCTGTAGGAAAGCTAGAGAGTCCACGAACTATGGCATATGCAGTATATCTGAAAATTGATCAATCCTAATGTACTGACCAAATGACCTCTTTTTGGAAAGTAGACAGTCTGAGGTATTTAGCAAGAGTTAGAACTCTTTCACACTGGGGCAGCGGGTCTGTTAGTGGTAAAGCGCCGCTAGTTTTAGCGGTGCTTTATCGCTATTTAAGCAGCGCTTTTCTGCTGCTAGCGGGTCACTTTTAACCCCCAAAAAGGGGTTAAAAGCACCCACGTTGCGGCACTTCCAAAGTGCTGCCCATTAATTTCAATGGGCAGGAGCGGTGTAGAAGCGCTGTATACAGCACATCTACACTGTCGCAAAGATGCTGCTTGCAAAACTTTTTTTTCCCGTCCCGCAAGCGCACCGCCCCAGTGTGAAAGCACTCAGGCTTTCACACTGAGAAGGCATGAGAGGCAGTTTTCAAGCCCTTTACAGTCACTATTTTTTAAAATGCCTGAAAACTGCCTCAGTGTAAAAGGGGTTTTATGGCGAGTTTTGTGAAGTTGTACTTTTCTGTCACAATTATTTGGAATACGAAGACATTTTTTTATTTTTTTTTAATTCACAATTTCTTTTTATTTTATACTGTCACCATTGCAGTACAGCATTATCATATAACTGGTGTGGCAGCGATAAGGGACACTGATTGATGACAGTATGTAAAAAAAAGAAAATAATATATTTTTTCAATGTATTTTCTTTTTTATTAAATTTCTTCTCTTTTTTTAAGATTTTTTTTCTAACACACTGTGACCAGAGCAATACAGTGTTACTATAGTAACACTGTACTACCCTGGGGAAGTGATCAGGATTATTATTTTTTTACACATTATGATTGTTTTTAGCGGTGAATTTCATTATTATAAGCAAGAAATTTACTGAATAAAATTGATTCATTCAGTTTGTTTTGTTGTGATTAGCTGTGATTTGCCAGAGTTAATCACTGGAAAAGTGCACTGCTGAAAAATTTGTTTGTTTTCGTTTCATTTTTTTTCGAAATTCGAAAATTCGTAAATTTGAAAATTCGTAATTCGTAAATTCGAAAATTCAGAATTCGTAAATTCATAAATTCGGAATTCCTCAATTCAAAAATTTGTAAATTCAGAATTCATAAATTGGAAAATTGGGAAATTCGAAAATTGGGAAGTTCGAAAATTCAAAAATCCCAAAATAAGAAACGAAAATCTGAAAATTCAAAAGAACGAAAATCCAAAAATCCAAAAATTCGAAGTAACTAACTAACTAATAATTACTAACTATTATAAATTATAGGTATTGTAATTTCCTTTCAAATTTGGCTGTTAGTGAACGTAACGAATACAAATTTATCTGAAGTTACGAATAATCCAAAATAAAGAATACTGCATCTAAACAAATGGAAGGGAATGAAATAATAAGAAATAATAATATTATGTTTGTATTATTGTTATTTATTATTATTAATTTGTCACATTCCATTCGTTTAGACGTTCGTTATTACGGATAATTTGTAACTTCGGATAAATACGTATTCGTTACGTTCACTAACAGCCAAATTTGAAAGGAAATTCCAATACCTAGAATTTAATAGTTAGTAAAAGTTAAGTTATTATTAGTTAGTTATTATTTAAGATTTAAAAATTTTCAAGTTTTTGAATTTTCATTCTTATTTTCGGATTTTTGTTCTCTTCAATTTTCCTATTTTCGTTCTTATTTTTGGATTTCCAAATTTTCAGATTTTCAGACTTTCGAATTTCGAATTTCCGAATTTTCGAATTTCGAATTTCTGAATTTTTGAATTTCGACTTTTCCAAAATTTCGAATTTAGACTTTTTCAAAATTTCAAATTTTCAGATTTTAGAATTTAGAATTTTCGGATTTTCAGATTTTCGAATTTCCGAATTTTCGAACTTCGAATTTCTGAATTTTCGAATTTTTGAATTTCCAAACTTTTGAATTTTCAAATTTCCGAATTCACTAATTTCCAAATTCTTGAATTTTCGAATCTCCAAATAGTTGGAAAAATTTGGAAATTCTAAAATTCAGGTATTTCCGAATTAACAGATTTGTCAAATTTGTCTAAATTCATTAACCATTTCCCGCAGTTATACTGCAGCAGGATGGCTCTCCTGGATGGCTGTCTGATGATTCCAGGTTCATGAAACAAGCTGGGTTTAGAGCCAGGAGAGAAGCCAGAGCAGGTCAGGGTAAGCCGGGTCGGTAACAGGTAATCAAACAGAAGCAAGAAACACAGGAACACAGGATACAGAGCTGACGATAATCCAGCGATTTATGAGAGCAATTGGAGTCCTTGAATAGGCCAGCAAAACACTGGTAATTGGCACGTTTTGTGTATGCACATTAGCCATAGCTGTTACGCGCCGATTGCTAATGCGCATGCGTGGATTCGCGCAGCCATAATGGATATTGGCATATCTGCCAGTTCTTCTACGATTTCTTTCTTGACAACTGTCTAAATTGTCACTAGATAGTCTATTTATGCATGTAAGGGGTACATTAGATTGTAAGCTCCTTGAGGGCAGGGTTTAAGGTGAATGAATACTATGTGAAAGGCCGTGTAAATTATTGGTGCTATATAAATACATACCTGTAATAAATACACCAAGGGTAGCTTACATAGGGCTTTCCTTTGAATTTTTTCCCCCTTTATTTTATTTCTGTTAAATAGTTTTGTAAAATCAAGTAAACACTTCCTTACAGCACTGAACAAGATATACATTTAGCACATTGGTATTATGTTACAGAACTGTCCTTGTAGACTGAACATCAGTTAACATACTCCTTAGTTTATCACTTTAAACCTATGTGTTTTTCAGTGTTACAATCACTGCCTATATTTAAAACTGTTCTCACAATAACATTCATGACAAGTGATGACCTGCTGGTTGCAACCCACAGAAAGCTGACCTTTATTACACATTTGATCTCATTGCTTTGTGGTGGATTGTCTCACCCCCTGTGAATCAGTCTCTGTAAATTCAGGGCAATTAGGTCAGCATCTTTTCACCATGTTTCTTTTTTTCCTTCTCTAGTAACTCTGCTCAAGGGCATAGCTACAGCAGCTTGTACAACTTGGCCCTGGAGGCCCAGTTCCCAGAGGAAAATGTGTGCCTACATAGCTAAGCAGTCTCTCTGCATAGTATTTTGTTCATGCATTAGGATCATAAATTTAGCTTAACATTGAGCATCAGTATAACTGGAGATCATGTATTGCAATTTAAGGCATTTTTTAGTGCAACTCGTTGTAAGTTGAGTGCATAAAATACAAATAGAAGGATCACCCAGATAATGACTTTATTTGTAATTCAACATAGTGTAACATGCAGACAAGTTCCTCCTTAAATTATTTGATTTTTCTGTGAGATTATAACTGAATTTATGTTTTTTTTGGGGGGGCCAAAATTTTTTTTATGGTCCTCCAGTACCCAACATGGTCACAAGCAAGGGAATCTGATCATTCCTATCTGCCAGTCAAATATACACATAACCAACTAGGGATTCCTTTGACATATCTCTGGTTTATTTGCCAAGACGCATCAGAAAAAAAAGAGTTTCTTAAAAGAGGGTATGACTTTGTAATAATCACCAGGTGACACTCTGTCAAGCAACAATCCATGTCTGGTCTTATGTGTGGTTCCCATAGGTTAGCCTTTTGGCTGTCGGGTACAACCAAAATATTGTGCAATACTTAATTTATGACTGTATTTTTGGACACGTCCTGCATCTTTATTATGTGTGTAAACCTAAACTTCTTTTATTTGCTCCCTTTTGGTGTGTTACCTATACATTTGAAAGTGTTGTTTTATCTGTAAGTGTTGTTGTAAAAAAATACCAATTGATTCTGTCAGAAATCCAGGGAACTCCTAATTCCTGTGCAAATCTCAAGTAGTGTTATCAGCCCCCTTCCAGCTCACATCTGTGAACATCTCACCCCTATGATATAGAAAGGAAAGGAAGGAGAGATGGTCTGTAGTCTCAATACACTTCTTTTTCCACCGCTGCTTCTTAAATGGCCTCAATTGCTAATTTTAAGGCACCCTTCCCTATTTTTTTATGTTAGACCAATAATATCTATCTCACATACAGTATCTCACAAAAGTGAGTACACCCCTTACATTTTTGTAAATATTTTATTACATCTTTTCATGTGAGGACACTGAAGAAATGACACTTTGCTACAATGTAAAGTAGTGAGTGTACAGCTTGTATAACAGTGTAAATTTGCTGCCCTCTCACAAATAGCTCAACACACAGCCATTAATTTCCAAACCACTGGCAACAAAAGTCAGTACACCCCTAAGTGAAAATGTCCAAATTGGGCCCAAAGTGTCAATATTTTGTGTGGCACTACCTTAACCCTCTTGGGCATGGAGTTCACCAGAGCTTCACTGGAGTCCTCTTCCACTCCTCCATGATGACATCACAGAGCTGGTGGATGTTAGAGACATGCTTGGCCAGTCCATCACCTTTACCCTCAGCTTCTTTAGCAAGGCAGTGGTCGTCTTGGAGGTTTTTTTGGGGTCATTATCATGTTGGAATACTGCCCTGCGGCCCAGTCTCAGAAGAGAGGGTAATCATGCTCTGCTTCAGTAAGTCACAGTACATGTTGGTATTCATGGTTCCCTTAATGAACTGTAGCTCCCCAGTACCGGAAGCACTCATGCAGCCCCAGACCATGACACTCCCACCACCATGCTTGACTGTAGGCAAGACACACTTGTCTTTGTACTCCTCACCTGGTTGCCCCCACACATGCTTGACATCTGAACCAAATACGTTTATCTTGGTCTCATCAGACCATGGGACATGGTTCCAGTAATCCATGTCCTTAGTCTGCTTCTCTTCAGCAAATGGTTTGCAAAAGGTTTGCGGGCTTTCTTGTGTATCTTCTTTAGGAGAGGGTTCCTTCTGGGATGACAGCCATGCAGACCAATTTGATGTAGTGTGAGGCATATGGTCTGAGCAGTGACAGGCTGACCCCCCACCCCTTCAACCTCTGCAGCAATGCTGGCAGCATTAATAAGTCTATTTCCAAAAGACAACCTCTGGATATGATGCTGAGCACGTGCATTCAACTTCTCTGGTCGACCATGGCGAGGCCTGTTCTGAGTGGAATCTGTCATGTTACAGTGGGGACGGAAAGTATTCAGACCCCCTTACATTTTTCACTCTTTGTTATATTGCAGCTATTTGCTAAAATCATTCAAGTTCATTTTTTTCCTCATTAATGAACACACAGCACCCCATATTGACAGAAAAACACAAAAAAAGTTGACATTTTCGCAGATTTATTAAAAAAGAAAAACTGAAATATCACATGGTCCTAAGTATTCAGACCCTTTGCTGTGACACACATATATTTAACTCAGGTGCTGTCCATTTCTTCTGAGCATCCTTGAGATGGTTCTACACCTTCATTTGAGTCCAGCTGTGTTTGATTATACTGAATGGACTTGATTAGGAAAGCCACAGACCTGTCTATATAAGACCTTACAGCTCACAGTGCATGTCAGAGCAAATGAGAATCATGAGGTCAAAGGAACTGCCTGAAGAGCTCAGAGACAGAATTGTGGCAAGGCACAGATCTGGCCAAGGTTACAAAAAATTTCTGCTGCACTTAAGGTTCCTAAGAGCACAGTGGCCTCCATAATCCTTAAATGGAAGACGTTTGGGATGACCAGAACCCTTCCTAGAGCTGGCCATCCGGCCAAACTGAGCTATCGGGGGAGAAGAGCCTTGGTGAGAGAGGTAGAGAAGAACCCAAAGATCACTGTAGCTGAGCTCCAGAGATGCAATCGGGAGATGGGAGAAAGTTGTAGAAAGTCAACCATCACTGCAGCCCTCCACCAGTCAGGGCTTTATGGCAGAGTGGCCTGACGGAAGCCTCTCCTCAGTGCAAGACACATGAAAGCCTGCATGGGGTTTGCTAAAAAACACCTGAAGGACTCCAAGATGGTGAGAAATTAGATTCTCTGGTCTGATGAGAGCAAGATAGAACTTTTTGGCCTTAATTCTAAGCAGTATGTGTGGAGAAAACCAGGCACTGCTCATCACCTGTCCAATACAGTCCCAACAGTGAAGCATGGTGGTGGCAGCATCATGCTGTGGGGGTGTTTTTCAGCTGCAGGGACAGTACAACTGGTTGCAATCGAGGGAAAGATGAATGCGGCCAAGTACAGGGATATCCTGGATGAAAACCTTCTCCAGAGTGCTCAGGACCTCAGACTGGGCCAAAGGTTTACCTTCCAACAAAACAATGACCCTAAGCACACAGCTAAAATAACGAAGCAGTGGCTTCATAAAAACTCCGTGACTGTTATTGAATGGCCCAGCCAGAGCCCTGACTTAAACCCTATTAAGCATCTCTGGAGAGATCTAAAAATGGCTGTCCACCAACGTTTACCATCCAACCTGACAGAACTGGAGAGGATCTGCAAGGAGGAATTGCAGAGGATCCCCAAATCCAGGTGTGAAAAATTTGTTGCATCTTTCCCAAAATGACTCATGGCTGTATTAGATCAAAAGGGTGCTTCTACTAAATACTGAGCAAAGGGTCTAAATACTTAGGACCATGGGATATTTCAGTTTTTCTTTTTTAATAAATCTGCAAAAATGTCAACAATTCTGTGTTTTTATGTCAATATGGGGTGCTGTGTGTACATTAATGAGGAAAAAAAATGAACTTAAATGATTTTAGCAAATGGCTGCAATATAACAAAGAGTGAAAAATTTATGGGGGTCTGAATATTTTCCACCCCCACTGTAAACCGCTGTATGGTCTTGGCCACTGTGCTGCAGCTCAGTTTCAGGGTCTTGGCAATCTTCTTATAACCTAGGCCATCTTTACGTATCGCAACAATACTTTTTTTCAGATCCTCAGAGAGTTCTTTGCCATGAGGTGCCATGTTGAACTTCCAGTGACCAGTATGATAGAGTGAGAGTGATAACACCAAATTTAAATTTACACTGTCATACAAGCTGTACACTCACTACTTTACACTGTAGCAAAGTGTCATTTCTTTAGTGTTGTCACATGAAAAGATATAATAAAATATTTACAAAAATGTGAGGGGTGTACTCACTTTTGTCATATACTGTAACTATGCATGGAATTGTGACATCACAAGCCTGGCTTTTGATATAGATCATTGGAACCTTTAGTTTAAACTGTAGTTTAGCTTGGATTGCCTATGGATATAGTTTTACTGATATATAACAGTGACATATAGTTACAAGTCTAAGGCTGGGTTCACACTATCTCCACATGTGGCTCGGAGAAGAGGTCCAGTGTGTCCCCGCTCACTGTTTCAGGTCCGATTTTAGCCCAAATTTTTGGCTAAATTTGGACCTGAAACAGACCAAAAGATGCACAGGACTCCTGTAGCTCCATAGAGGTCAAAATCTCCTGCTATTGCGAATTGGATGTGGGAAACCCATATCCAATTCGCAAGAGTGTGAACCCAGCCTAAAGAAAACATTACCGCTATGTTAGACGAGTAGGTCTTCTACAGATCATCTACAGCTACACTCTTATCTGCTATGGCTATTATTAAACAGACAAACCCAACAACTAAGCAATTATAGAGCTTGATTTTTCAATAGTTACCTGAGCTTACCCCACTCCAGAGAATTATATGGCCATATCATTAGCATTTGGGACTTTAGCTTACTTTGTTTGGGTATAAATACATATTTTTTTGGTGAATGCTTTTGGTGGTTTTTATGATATTCCATGTAAAGATAATGCATTACTTCTGTGCCAGTAATTAACTGAAAACATCCTGTATTTACCAATTTATAGATTTAGAATATTTATACCTCTAGCTTGTTCAGATGTCATCACCAGACCCATGTAGAGATGCAGGGCCGGACTGGGAATAACATCCAGCCCTGGAAAAAATTTCATACCAGCCCCACAGCATTATTATACCACCGCAACAGCATAACGTCATTGATTTCTTGTTCATGAAAGGGAAAACCATAAAATGCACATTTGAAGAGTGTATTATATATAGATAAGACAGATATGAAATCACATAGGGCTTTATATAAGCAAATTCCAGTTAAAAGTGGTAAGTGATCAATCATCAAGGGGGACCCCAGGAACTCAGAACGTGGGAGGGGGGGGGGGAACCACCTTCCGCAGAAAGAATACACTAAGGTAAGGGGGGGTGGGTTACTGATATAAGGCTGTGCTTTATATCGGTGCCCCCTTACATTATCGTATTCACTCCCCCCTTACATCAGTGACCCCCCCTTCAGACTGGCCTAGCGGTGCTGTCACTGACCTCCTCTCAGGTGCACCGTGTAGGGCTCAGTCAGTCGGCTCCAGCTCGGTGGCTCTGGTTTTATCCTATAGTCTCCTCTCCACAGTCCACACTTGTCTGACTTCTCCCATGACCCCCATCCCGGAGGTGCTCCCACTCTTGACTCCTCTGCAGACTCCCTCAGAGACTGCAGACATGATACAAGAGATGGTCAGAGACTGCAGACATGATACAGGAGATGGTCAGAGACTGCAGACATGATTCAGGAGCTCAATTCAGCCTCACCAGTGCCCATCAAATGCAGCCTCACCAGAGCCCATCAAATGCAGCCTCATCAGTACCAATCAAATGCAGCCTCACTGTGCCCATCAATGCAGCCTCACTGTGCCCATCAATGCAGCCTCACTGTGCCCATCAATGCAGCCTCACTGTGCCAATCAATGCAGCCTCACTGTGCCCATCAATGCAGCCTCACTGTGCCCATCAATGCAGCCTCACTGTGCCCATCAATGCAGCCTCACTGTGCCCATCAATGCAGCCTCACTGTGCCCATCAATGCAGCCTCACTGTGCCCATCAAATGCAGCTTTACTCTGCCCGTGAATGCAGTCTCACTGTGCCCATGAATGCGGCCTCACTGTGACCACCATTGCAGCCTCACTGTGCCCACCATTGCAGTCTCACTGTGCCCATCAATGCAGCCTCACTGTGCCCATCAATGCAGCCTCACTGTGCCCATCAAATGCAGTCTCACTGTGCCAGTGAATGCAGTCTCACTGTGCCCGTGAATGCAGTCTCACTGTGCCCAGGAATGCAGCTTCACTGTGCCCATCATTGCAGCCCCTCCTGTGCCCCATGGCCCAGTCAGCAGTCCCTGTCTGTGGGAAGGTGTGTTGTTGATGCTCGGTACGGTACCTTGCATGCCAGCAGGATATCCATGATGGCCAACAGCAGGCAGGGTCTGTTCTCGTTTTGGATGGGGACAGTGCTCCTTCCAGAGGATCTGTTTGCTGTGAGATGGAGTGGTCCCTGGCCACCTGCACCTTCAGCCATCCTCATTTTCCAGCCCCAGTCAGCCTGTCCTCTGGTCCTGGGGAAGTGGAGAGCACTGGGTGGGAGCTGGAAAGAAGGGGGAGCAGAGAGTACTGGCGGAGTTGGAGAGCACATGGGTGGGGGAAAAGAGCAGGGGGGAGTGGAAATCACAGGGATGGGGAGCGGAGAGCGCTGGGAGGGGGGACTTGAGAGCACTGGGGGTCCAAAAAGAACAGAGGTGGAGAGCACTGTGGGGGCTAAGAGTGTGGGGTGGCGAAGAGTACTGGGGGAGGGGCAGAAAAACAGGGGTGGAGAGCACTGGGGGGTACAAAGAGCAGGGGGGAGTGGAGAGCAATGGGGGGAGCTTGAAAGCACCAGTGGGGGCCAGAAAGAACAGGGGTGGAAAGCACGGGGGACTGGAGAGCACTGGCGGGGGTTGGAGAGCACATGGGTGGGGGCAAAATGCAGGGGGAGTGGAAAGTACAGGGGTGGGGAGCGGAGAGTGCTGGGGGGGGAAGTTTGAGAGTACTGGAGGGGGAGCCAAAAAAAACAGGGGTGGAGAGCACGGGGGGCAAAGAGCACGGGGGGGCTAAGAGTGTGGGGTGGCGAAGAGCACTGGGGGAGGGGCAGAAAAACAGGGGTGGAGAGCACTGGGGGGTACAAAGAGCAGGGGGGAGTGGAGAGCAATGGGGGGAGCTTGAAAGCACCAGTGGGGGCCAGAAAGAACAGGGGTGGAAATCACGGGGGACTGGAGAGCACTGGCGGGGGAGTGGAGAGTACAGGGGTGGGGAGCGGAGAGTGCTGGGGGGGAAGCTTGAGAGCACTGGAGGGGGAGCCAAAAAAAAACAGGGGTGGAGAGCACGGGGGGCTGGAGAGCGATGGGTGGAGCTTGAGGGCACCGGGGGGACCGAAAACAGGGGTGCGGAGAATGGGGGGCTGGAGAGCACTGTGGGGGGCGGAGAGCACTGGGGTGGGGGCTGGAGAGTGATGGGTGGAGCTTGAGAGCACCGGGGGACTGAAAACAGGGGTGCGGAGAATGGGGGGCTGGAGAGCACTGTGGGGGGCGGAGAGCACTGGGGTGGGGGCTGGAGAGTGATGGGCAGAGCTGGAGAGCACTGGGGGGGGAGAAAGAACATGGGTGGAGAGCACTGGGGGAGTGAAGAGCACTGGGATGGTGGCTAGAGTAGGATGGGGAGAGCTGGAGAGCAGGGGGGGGCAGAAAAAACAGGGGTGGAGAGAACTGTGGGGGGGGGGGCTGGAGAGTGTGGTGAGGGGAGGAGAGCATGGGGGGGAGCACAAGAGGAACTGGGGGGGCCAGTAAAAGAAGTTGGATAGGAGGATCGGCTGGGGGGCGCATATAGAGGAAATGAGCTTTCTATATTCCTCCATGCAGCCGCTGAATACTTGATTCTCCTCCTCTCCCTCCTGCAAGTATTCAGCGGCTGCATGGAGGAATATAGAAAGCTCATTTCCTCTATATGCGGCCCCCCTCCTCTCCCCCCGCCGATCCTCCTATACAGGCTGAGGCACACAGGGCGGACTGTACGGGTGGGCATCTACAGTATCCCTCTCTCCTGCTCCTGTGTGTCACGGAGGTGGCTGTGTCTGTGTTCGGCGGCCGCGCTGTAACATGGTCCCGCCCCCCTAGACCGGCTCGTGTGATAGGCGGATTTATATATATTTATATAGAGGAAAGGATGCACCATTTAGGTTTCCTAAACTAAACAGGCAGCTCTTATTTATTGTCCTATTCAGTGTTCTGTCAGTAGCCAGCCTTTTCCCCCAGCATCATGCTCCCACAGCAGAGAGAACACGAGAGAGAACCTCTAGCTTCAGCCAGCTCAGATATGAAGACGGGTAGGGATGAGCCGAACACCCCCC
The DNA here is from genome assembly GCA_037952925.1 of Lithobates clamitans. Lineage (NCBI taxonomy): Eukaryota > Metazoa > Chordata > Amphibia > Anura > Ranidae > Lithobates > Lithobates clamitans. Next base: position 5,713,618 of record JBBGZY010000089.1, on the reverse strand, counting down.
GGTTCGGTTCGCACCAGAACCTGCGAACGGACCGAAAGTTCGCACGAACGTTAGAACCCCATTGACGTCTATGGGACTCGAACGTTCGAAATCAAAAGTGCTCATTTTAAAGGCTAATTTGCATGGTATTGTCCTAAAAAGGGTTTAGGGACCCGGCACCTACCCCAGGGGACATGTATCAATGCAAAAAAAACTTTTAAAAACGGCCGTTTTTTCGGGAGCAGTGATTTTAATGATGCTTAAAGTAAAAAAAAAAAAGTGAAATATTCCTTTAAATATCGTACCTGGGGGGTGTCTATAGTATGCCTGTAAAGTGACGCGTGTTTCCCGTGTTTAGAACAGTCCCTGCACCAAATGTCATTTTCAAAGGAAAAAATCTCATTTAAAACTGCTTGCGGGTTTAATGTAATGTCTGATCATGGCAATATGGATAAAAATCAGTGAGACAAACGGCATGGGTACCCCCCAGTCCATTACCAGGCCCTTTGGGTCTTGTATGGATATTAAGGGGAACCCCGCACCCAAATTAAAATAAGGAAAGGTGTGGGGCCACCAGGCCCTATATACTCTGAACAGCAGTATACAGGCGGTGCAAACAAGACAGGGACTGTAGGTTTGTTGTTAAGTAGAATCTCTTTGTAATTTTGAACGGGTACATATTTAACGTGTTTAGCTCCAGCCAAAAAATCTTTTTTAAGCTTTTTGGAAAACATAGGGAAGGGTTATCACCCCTGTGACATTTGTTTTGCTGTCTTTCCTCCTCTTCAGAAGATTTCACCTCACTTTTTGTCCCAATGAAAAATGTTTTTTAAAAATTTGGGTTTTTTTTGTGGAACAAGGATTGGAAAGCATCAGTGGAAAGGAAAAATTTTTTTCCCATATTAACTCTTACAGGAGAGAATTTCCCTTCCTAGGGGTAGATTCCATCTCACTTCCTGTTGTCTCCTTCCGTTTGCAAGTAGGAGTCGTTTGTAAGTTAGATGTTTGAAAGTAGGGTCCTGCCCTATATACTCAGCAGAAATTTGGGCCTTAGGTGTTGCTGTGGCCACAACACTGTAAGCCCTCACAGGGCCCTGCTGTGAAATATTAGATCAAGAATTGTAAATACATGCCCCTGTTGAACAGGAGCTGAAAAATTAGGCTTTAGGCACTGGTGCTGGTGCCACAACACTGCAACCCCTCACAGACACTCTAGTTGGAACGCAGGAACGAGCCCTGCTGCAAAGTATTGCATCAAAAATTGTAATTACACGCCTCTGTTAAACAAGGGCTGAAAAATTGGGCCTTAGGCACTGGTGCTGGTGCCACAACACTGCAACCCCTCACAGACACTCTAGTTGGAACGCAGGAACAAGCCCTGCTGCAAAGTATTGCATCAAAAATGGTAATTACACGCCCCTGTTAAACAGGGGCAGAAAAATTGGGCCTTAGGCACTGGTGCTGGTGCCACAACACTGCAACCCCTCACAGACACTCTAGTTGGAACGCAGGAACGAGCCCTGCTGCAAAGTATTGCATTAAAAATTGTAATTACACGCCCCTGTTAGACAGGGGCAGAAAAATTGGGCCTTAGGCACTGGTGCTCTTGCCACAACACTGCAAGCCCTCACAGACACTCTAGTTGGAATGCAGGAACGTGCCCTGCTGCAAAGTATTACATCAAAAATTGTAATTACACGCCCCTGTTAAACAGGGGCAGAAAAATTGTGCCTTAGGCACTGGTGGTGGCGCCCAGAACCAAAAATGTTCTTACAAGCTATCAGCGTGATGATTGAGGAGGAAGAGGATAATTACTCAGGGATAGTCACTCAGCATCAGCATAGGCAGTCTTTGAAGGGATCTGAGATTTCAAAAAAAACTATTCGGTTACATCAGCATCAGGTGCTTGGTAGCTGATGGTGATCCAAGACTGATTCATTTTTATGAAGGTCAGTCGATCGACCGAGTGGGTGGACAGACGCACCCTGTGATCGGTTACCACGCCTCCAGCAGCACTGAATGTGCGTTCCGAAAGAACGCTGGATGCAGGACAGGCCAGTAGCTCAATTGCATACTGTGCAAGTTCTGGCCAGTGATCCATCCTCAAGACCCAGTAACCCAGAGGATTTTTGGTGGGAAAGGTGTCCAAGTCTAATCTTGCCCCTAGGTATTCCTGCACCATGTAAAACAGACGCTGGCGATGGTTGCTGGAACCGATCATACCTTGGGGCTGCGGACCAAAAAATTGTCTGAACGCATCGATCAGACGGCCACCTTCTCCACCGCTCCTTCTTTGACTGACCGAAGCCTCAGCAACACGTTGTCCAGAAACAGGAGTTTGTAACCTCCCAGTCTCTGGGAACGCGTTGCACAGACCTTTCTGCAAGGCCTCCCGAAGATGTTTCATCCTGTGCTCCCTCTGCGATGGCAGGATAAGGTCCGCAACCTTACCCTTGTAACGTGGATCAAGGAGGGTTGCCAGCCAGTGTTGGTCCTTCTCCTTGATACCACGAATACGAGGATCCTTACGCAGGCTTTGCAGGATCAGGGAGGCCATGCAGCGTAGGTTTGCTGAGGCATTCGGTCCAGAGTCCTCTGGGTCACTAAGGACGACATGGTCCGCAGCCACCTTCTCCCAGCCACGTACAAGTCCATGTGTTTCTTGGGACTGATCCCTTAAAGACTGCTGCTGATGCTGAGTGCCAGGCTCCACCTCCATACTGACACAATCTTCCTCCTCCTCCTCCTCGTCCTCTTCCTGTGTGATCGGCGGGCATGCAGGAACACTGTCTGGATAAAGGGGGCCTTGAGAGCTAAGGAAGTCCTCCTCTTCCTGCCTCTGTTCTGCCTCAAGTGCCCTGTCCATTATTCCATGCAGCGTGTGCTCCAACAGGTGGACAAGGGGGACAGTGTCACTGATGCATGCACTGTCACTGCTCACCATCCTTGTGGCCTCCTCGAATGGTGACAGGACAGTGCATGCATCCCTGATCATGGCCCACTGGCGTGGGGAAAAAAAAACAAGCTCCCCTGACCCTGTCCTGGTGCCATAGTCGCACAGGTACTCATTGATGGCCCTCTGCTGCGTGTGCAGCCGCTGCAGCATGGCCAACGTTGAGTTCCACCTGGCGGGCATGTCACAGATTAGGCGGTTCTTGGGCAGGTTAAACTCCTTTTGGAGGTCCGTCAGCCGAGCACTGGCATTATATGACCGGCAGAAATGCACACAGACTTTCCTGGCCTGCCTCAAGACATCCTGTAAGCCCGGGTACCTGCCCAAGAACCGCTGCACCACCAAGTTAAGGACGTGAGCCAAACAGGGCACATGGGTCATTTGTCCCTGTCGGAGGGCAGAGAGGAGGTTGGTGCCATTGTCGCAAACCACCATTCCTGCCTTAAGTTGGCGTGGCGTCAACCACCTCTGAACCTGCCCCTGCAGAGCTGATAGAACCTCTGCCCCAGTGTGGCTCCTGTCCCCCAAGCACCCCAGCTCAAGCACCGCATGGCATCTTTTGGCCTGCGTACTTGCGTAGCCCCTTGAACGACTACGGAGTACCGCTGGTTCCGAGGAAGAGGCCATGGAGGAAGAAGAAGAGGAGGGGGTGGAGGAGAGAGGTGTGTCACAATCATTAGCATTTTGGAGGCGTGGTGGTGGAACAACCTCCAACACTACTGCACCTTGTCCTGCATCCTTCCCAGCTGCCAGCAGAGTCACCCAATGCGCCGTGAAACTTAGGTAACATCCCTGTCCATGCCTGCTGGACCATGAGTCAGCGGTAATATGCACCTTACCGCTGACCGCCCTGTCCAGCGAGGCATGGACATTGCCTTCCACATGCCGGTAGAAAGCTGTAATCGCCTTCCGTGAGAAAAAGTGGCGTTTTGGTACCTGCCACTGAGGAACCGCACATTCCACAAACTCACGGAAGGGGGCAGAGTCTACCAACTGAAAAGGCAGCAGTTGAAGTGCTAGCAATTTTGCCAAGCTAGCATTCAACCGCTGGGCATGTGGATGGCTGGGAGCAAACTTCTTCCGGCGGTGCAGCAGCTGGGGCAGAGAAATTTGCCTGGTACAATCTGACGTCGGTGTACCAAAAGCAGATTGCCCACAAGTACTTGGCTGTGACACACCTAATTCTACACCTTCATTCCTCTCAGTGCAGGCCTCAGAGAGGACTGGAGGTCTAGTGGGGTTGGAAATCTCAGCTGATGAGGAGCAAGGAAAGGTCCTCTTTGTTCTTTGGTGTGGGTCTTTTAGATACGCTTGCCAACGAACTGCATGGCAGGTCAACATATGTCTGGTCAAGCATGTGGTACCCAAGCGGGAGATGTTTTGGCCACGTGAGATACGCTTGAGACATATGTTGCAAATAGCAGCGGTGCGATCTGATGCACTCGTCCCAAAAAAGCCCACACCAAAGAACTTTTTGAATAACGCGCAGAGACTGCAGCGCCCTGCACATGTGGAGCTTTGGGGTGTGATGCAGTCAATGTGCTGCCCTTAGGCTGGCCCCTGGAGGGCATCCTGCCTCGTTGGTGATGTACCGCCTCCTCCTCCTCCTCCTCCTCCACCTCTCTCCTATCAGGCACCCACATTGAGTCAGTGACCTCATCATCCCCTCCCTCCTCATCACTAGAGCAAACCTGGCAGTATGCTGCAGCAGGGGGAGCATGACTTCCAGATTGCTGTCCTTCTTGGGCACCCCCTCTGTCCATGCTCATGTTACTGCCTTCATCGAGCTCAGTATCATCATCAGAGCCTTCCAAACGCTGGGCATCCTCCTGGAGCATGTACCCAACACTGTGGTCAAACAGTTCGAGGGACTCCTCAGGAGGACATGGTGGAGCTAGGGAAGGAGTCACTGATGACATTGAGCCGAGGGAAGAGGCCGCTGCTTTGCCAGACAAAGCACCCTGGGCATGGGTGAGAGAGGATGAGGAGGATGAGGACGGCTTGGTCATCCACTTGACCAAGTCTTCCGCATGTTGCGGCTCAACACGGCCAGCTGCCGAAAAAAAGGCAAAGCGTGTCCCATGGCCACGTGCTGATGAGGATGCACCGTCTCCATGACCAGCACTGGACACAGAGCCTGCTTGCCCTCTCTTATTGGCTTGTGACTGTCTGCCTCTCCTTCTTGGCCTTCCAGACATACTAATGGCCTGTAGCTGCACTAAGCTGGGATATATATATATATATATATATATATATATATATACTGATACTGCAGCTAGCAAAATCAACTGCCTGCCTGTAGTATGAGAACACCACCAACCTTCTACAGGTAGCTTTAGCTGAACACTGTGAGGTGAACGCACCCCACTAACTTGTAGGTTTAGCTGAACACTGTGAGCAGGACGCACTGCACTAACTGTAAATAGTCTAGCTGCCTGACCGTGGTACTAATAGGATCAAAAGAACACCAGTAATTTTCTTCAGGTAGCTTTATATACTGTAACAAGACAAGCCTGCCTGTCAGTAGAAAGATAACAGGAACGGATCTAGCTGAACACTGTGAGCAGGACGCACTGCACTAAATGTAAATAGTCTAGCTGCCTGACCGTGGTACTAATAGGATCAAAAGAACACCAGTAATTTTCTTCAGGTAGCTTTATATACTGTAACAAGACAAGCCTGCCTGTCAGTAGGAAGATAACAGGAACGGATCTAGCTGAACACTGTGAGCAGGACGCACTTCACTAAATGTAAATAGTCTAGCTGCCTGACCGTGGTACTAATAGGATCAAAAGAACACCAGTAATTTTCTTTAGGTAGCTTTATATACTGTAACAAGACAAGCCTGCCTGTCAGTAGGAAGATAACAGGAACGGATCTAGCTGAACACTGTGAGCAGGACGCACTGTACTAAATGTAAATAGTCTAGCTGCCTGACCGTGGTACTAATAGGATCAAAAGAACACCAGTAATTTTCTTTAGGTAGCTGTAAATACTGTAACAAGACAAGCCTGCCTGTCAGTAGGAAGATAACAGGAACGGATCTAGCTGAACACTGTGAGCAGGACGCACTGCACTAAATGTAAATAGTCTAGAAGATAACAGGAACGGATCTAGCTAAACTGAATACAGTGTATATATATATATGCAACACCTGGGATGCATATATATATACAATACACTTTAAGTGCAGCTAACTGACTGACTGTCCTGCCTAATCTAGCTAACTCAAATGAAATGACACTGTCTCTCTCTCTCTCTCTCTAAGCACACTGGAACACACTGCACAGGGCCGCCGTGCAAGAAGTGTGTTGGGGGCTATTTGAGCTCTGTGTGTTTTTTGTCTGCAAGGCACTCTCTCCTCTATGTACTGTCATGCAGAGGTTTGTCTCCTTTGTCCAACGTTGTATGATAGTGGTAGGCACTAGGCAGTGGGGGGGAGGGGGGCTAGCTATCTGACAACACTGCTTATGCTGGGTACACACAGGCTATAAATCAGCCAGTTCAGAAGGAATTGGTAGTCTAATGAGTGGCTTTTGTCGAAGGGACATGCCGGAATACTAGCATTCAATCGGTGCTTATAGCCAATGGCTGAGAGCGCTGATTGATGTGTTCTGGTTGGGGGGGGAGTCCCCCTGTCAGAATGCAAAGAAACAGTGAGGGAGATCACCGCACCAACATTGCTTGTGTTGGTATGGCAGTTTGTCAGTTTTATTTTGTTCAGCCCGAGGGGTTGAATGAAAAAAAAAAACTAGCAGTGTTTACCAGGCTTTACAAACCACAGCACAGATTTTAACAAGGACAAGGGGTATGTGCACAGGGTTTCTGGGGGATTTACCACGCCTTTTTATTTTAACTTCTGCTAAGACTTTTTCTTTAAGATTCTAAAAAACAAAATGTTTCTACTCCATAGCAGACACAGGCCATGGAGACCCTTTAACATGTGTAGGTAAAAAACCTATAGGACATGTATACCCCGTCGACAATCTTGCCAGTGTATGCCTTAATATATATTTGCTACCACCTATTGCTATGTAATTGTTTAAATATTATCTCTATACTTCTTATTGTTGCTTTATTAGCTGTTTTTGTTTTTCTTTCCTTAATAGGATCTGTGGCAGCCCATTGCTGTCTGTAGAGAGGCTTAACAGAGTAATACTCTTTAGTCACATTTCCAGGCACATGCTTTTTAATAATCTCACATTGAGAAATGCTTGACTGATATGCCTCAAGCAGTAGCATTCAGTTGCTTAGCTGGGCTCTGCACAAAGGAAACAATACCGCAGTGATAGCTTTCTTTAACAGCGTTAACATATTTTGTTACAGTGCTTTCTGTCTTTTAGCAAATGTCTAATTTCAGATCCGCCTCACATGCTTTCTTTGCAGGGTTTAAAGTATGTGATTAATCTTGACTTTACTTAATACTGTGAGGAATGTGGCAATGACCTCAGCTGAACACTGGCAAAGTGATTAATGTTACATGAACTGGGATACTTTTTTACTCTGGATCCTGAATAAACACAGACAAGCAGTATTCTGTTTCAGACCTTTGCTCAATTGAAAATGCACCATGGTTGCACAGAGTAATGTTTCCAATGCAATAAACAATCTTGGAGGAAACATAGTTTGTCTCGTTAAAGAAAATGCTGTTTCAGTCTAGAGTCCCATTGATCATAAAAGATAGATGATGCAATAAAGAGAATGAAACACAAGCGTAGCAGGTCCATTTCAGAAGTAACCCACTTCTCTGTTGAGTGATAAATCTGTATAACAGAAATAACCATCTGAAAAAGGAAAAAAAAAATGTAACTAACACCACAATCAATGAATTGTAACTGTAAAGGAAAAACAAAACCCTGAGAAGGGTTTCCATGGTGACACTGTAATTGTTACTTATTCCTTAATTACTTACTGTGCAATACACTGCTGTTTGCTACCATACACAAGATCAGATTAGTGAGATTTAGAGATAAACCTGCACATACTTATCTGAGTCATTATGCGAACATGTTCTAAGTGAGCTCAACCAGGTCAAATTCAGGCTATGACCAGTGTTAGCTGTATGGCTTAATTATAGTAATATGTATGCTGCCTACTTGGACTTTTAAATGTGAACATATTACACATATTCTCCATTTTATGTGTAACTCTGATATTTATTCATGCATGCTTCCTTAACATCTGTTTACATTAGAATGACTGACAGACTGATAGACTGATTGATGTTGAAAAGCATTATTTTCCTCAATTAATCAGTTCATCCAGTTAATCAGTTTAGACCAAACGACTGCAGAAAAAAAATAGGAGAACAGCATTTTATATAAGGTGAAATTGATTATTTTTAAAGTCGTATTGTTAAAAGGGACCTGTAGTAATTAAAGGCTTTCATGCAGTAGAAGGGGTTCAAGCACAAAATATTTTATACTAGAGAAAAGTGAACATGACAAGACAGCTTTGTGCAATAAAACTGACTTACCGCCAGCCATGTATCCAAATCATGCAGGTAGGGTGAGATTCTAGAGGTAGAGAGCTAAAGCTTGAAGGCCAATTTACAAAAAAGCCTAGCCAAACATAAACTTGTTAATGCATGTTATGTCACAAAATAAGGCTCCATGCACACAGGCTTAAAAATTGGGGCTTCCATGGGAGTTTTGTGTTCTACCTGTAGAAGCAGCTCAATGTTATCTTATGTGTCCATGCACATTAGGACGATTACAGGCATAATTTGAGCTCAATGTTTAGAGGAAGAAAAAACTTTTGATTGGAGCTTACTGGCAGAAAAAAGCATAAAACTCTCCTAAACTTTGTACAAAAAATGCTCTATGTGAGCATTTTTACTCCCAAGAAAACAGACGTTTTTTGAAGCCCAGTGTGCATGGAGCCTTAAACTGTATTCATTTCAAAGGGGGTGCCCAAAATATTTTCATGTGTAGCATTTTCACTAGTGCACAACAATGCATAGTAGCATGGCAAGATGATACATTATAATGCAATACAGGTATGCTGTGTGTTAAAGTAATGTGTATGTTACCGCAGCACACTGGTCTAAATGGGCTCTGAACATCCAACTTTCTACATGTCTTTTTTTAGTGTTGAATGTAATACATTTTTGGCTTTTCTGTTTCATACCTTCTTTGGACTCAGAGCCAAAAATAAAATGTCAAGGGTTAGGCTTCATGTACCATGCTGCTGGTAAATGGACGTTTAGGAGCAGTTGGCCGTTTTTTTTTCAGCTGCCCCTGAACTCTCCTCTATGTTATCTTATCAGTACATGTACACAGGGTCATTTATAGTTGTTTCTAGGCAGTTGAGATTAGAAGTATTTTTTGGAAAGCAAAAAAACACCTTCAGGACAGATGTTCAGAGGCATTTGAAATGCCAAATGTCTGTAACAGCTTGTAAATGCATGTAACTCACATTTAGCTGCATTTTGTTTACAGGCGCTTTAATGGAGATACATTTTTGACTATTTGAAAAAAAAATAATGCTTCTAAATGCAAACAAGGCGACGGTTTTAAAACCTCCCCTTGCACATTAAGCCTTATAGTGGAAGTAATACATTTTTTCACCTGTCGTCACATGTTTAACCACTTCAATACCATCCATTGTCATATGACATCCGCAGATGGGATCTCCCATCCTGAGCGGGAGGCATATGACGTCCTCAGCTTTCTGGTGGTATAGGGAGCGCATCATCAAGGAGCCGATGTGCGTGCCCGGCAGCCGCGATGTCCACGGGGCACTCGCGATCACTCGTGACAGAGCAGGAACTTGGATCTGTGTGTGTAAACACACAGATCCATGTCCTGGCAGGGGAGAGGAGACAGATCGTTTGTTCCTAGTATATGGGAACACAGATCAGTCTCCTCCCCTAGTCAGTCCCATCCCCCACAGTTTGAATAACTCCCTAGGTAACACATTTAACCCCTTGATTGCCCCCTAGTGTTAGTTCCTTCCCTGCCAGTGACATGTATACAGTAATCAGTGTAAATTTTTAGCTCTGATCGCTGTATAAATTTCAATGGTCCCAAAATAGTGTCAAAAGTGTCTGATATGTCTGCCGCAATGTCACAGTCAAGATAAAAAGAGCAGATCGCCACCATTACTAGTAAAAAATACTAATAATAAAAATGCCATAAATCTTCTATAACTTTTGTGCAAACCAATCAATATACCCTTATTGCATTTTTTTTTTTTTACAAAAAAAAATATGAGAAGAATACATATAGGCCTAAACTGAGGAAAAATTTGTTTTTGTTTTTTTAATTGGGATATTTATTATAGCAAAAAGTAAAAAATATTGTGTTTTTTTCAAACCTGTCATTCTTTTTTTGTTTATATCGCAAAAAATAAAAAACGCAGAGGTGATCAAATACCACCAAAGAAAAGCTCTATTTGTGAAAAAAATGATAAAAAACATTCATTTGCAATGCAATTGTCATTCGAAATGTTACAGCGCTGAAAGCTGAAAATTGGCCTGGGCAGGAAGGGGGTGAAAATGTCCTTATTGAAATGGTTAAGATACCATTAAACATGAGATTACGTATATCAGTCATATTAGTTAAAGATATCATGCCTGACAACAGTGTCCACAAATGCAACCATCAGTCTGTTATGAGGGAAACAAGCAATTAAATCTGCATAAATCAATAACAATCACTGTAGCACTAAATATTATAAATCCACCTAATGGTGGAAAATGTTAATACTCCTAGTGATGTTTAAACACATGAAAAAAAATCATTTTTGATATGTAAATTATATTATAAAAATGTTAAAGTTTATGTTTCACTCAAGCTTGTGCACAGTCCATATACAAAATCTAAAAATCACACAAAAGGTACAATTCATATACTGTATACCTCCCATGCATAGTTCCCAACTGTCCCTGATTTGGAGCAATGTCCCTCTATCCCTCTTTCCCCATCATTTGTCCCTCATTGTGGTCTGATCTATATAGTTGTATATAAAACGCACTTTTTATCTTTCAAAAAGTGTTTCTCAGTGCTAAACCTTTCATCCAATTTCTAAATTACTGCATTTGTAAATTTTAAAAGCGAATATAAAGGTATAGTAGTGGTAAAAAAAAGCCCTTGTGGATTTAAATAACCTTTAAGGGGGTGTGGCAGGGGACATGTCCTATGCCTTTATACATTTGCTAGTAGGTGTCCCTCATTCCCATCTCAAAATGTTGGGAGGTATGCCCATGTGTTAATAAAACTGTAAAATTTAATGAAAAACATAAAGTCCAAATTGCAAGTTTCTTGAGTTGAATTATAGTGTTTAGTCAGTGCATTGGTGTTTCTCTAAAATCCTCAACTCCTGTGAAAATATACCCTTAAAACATGTTTCCACTCCAACCTCCTTTGAAGAAAAGCTCACTGTTTAAGATGGGACTTATGAACAAAATAAGGTTAAATCAGTTTTTTCCCCATTACAGGGATCAAAATAAAAACACCACTTCTACCCCTTCCCCAACAGTTCTCAAACAGAGATACTTAAAAGAATAAAGCATACGAAACAGAAAACTTTTTTCATTTTAAACTGGTATTTAAAATAAATTATATATTTATATCATTTGATAATATTTCATGCCACTTCAAGGTTTGTCAAATAGCTACTCTACTTGTTAAATTCCACCACTTTGCAGGAATGCTACATGCGGCAATTGTCTCAGAGTTGTGACAGATTCATATTCATCCTTCATACACATAAATTAATTTGTTACACACAACGTCACTTGTGACACCAAGAGAGAGATAGTCTTTAACAAAATAACTACAACACTCTTTACGAATTTTCCAATTTGTATGTATAATCAGCAATAACAATGCATCATTAAAAAATGCAGTCCTCTAAAACTGAGCCTAAAAGCTAGTACACACGAGCCGAATGTCGGGTGGCATCGGCCAATTCAATAGAAACCTTCCAACATTCAGCCTGTGTGCACTGCAGCCGGTTGAACAGAAGCCAATCATTCAAGCAGTTTCTGTTGAAGGTGCATGACTGAAAAAGGTCTGCCGAATGACTCCAGCTGAGAGCACTGATCAGTGTGTTCCGGTGGGGGAGCGCCCCCTCTGTCAGAACACAATAGCATAACAGGGGAGATCGCTGTACTAACATTGGATCTTTAGTACAGCGGCTCCTCCTGAGCTGTCAGTTTTTTTTCAGTCAGCCCTGCTGAGTTGCACAAAAAACCTAGTAGTATGCACCAGGCTTAAAAAGGTTCTTAAGTGAAGATGAGAATCTGTTACATTTTATATGTGTCTGTTATGGCAGTCATGTTAGCTGAGTTCAGTCATTTAATAAATATTATAAGCAGTGTGATTTAAAAAATATATTTTAAGGCAAAGGTAGGTAGAGTAGACAATATAATACTGAATATTTTAGAATAGTATTTTCCATGTTAGTAATGATTTTCAACATTTGACTTATGCCGTGTTTTTCAGTTTCCTACTCAACATTCATGCATCACTTTGGCATCAATTTAAGCCACTTCTGATATCATTCAGAATTCAATGACAGGTGTACTTGACCTGCAGTTGATTTACTTCTGGCCTGTGTCAAACAAATGTTGCATTCCCATAGACTTGTATGGGAGTGCAAATTGGTTGTTATGGATTGTTCAGCTTTATGCTTCATATATTGTTCTTTGCATAGTTTATTGATGAAATATATTAAAGAAAGTCAGTTTACAACATATGGATATGTTTTTTGTTGAAGACCAGTGATTCTTAATCTGTGCATTTAAAGTGGACTTTTCATGGGAGTTGGAAGATTAATTTTTTTCCAGCCCCCTCAACAGAAATGGGTTTAAGCCTGGGCTCACACTGAATGCGGGTTTGAAATTGTGCAAGTTCAACGGAACTCATGCGATTACAAACCTGCATTTTAGTCCAACTTCGGGAGCAATTTCAGAGACATCTGTGCAGGTTCCTGCACAGATGTCTATTCAAATCGCCCCTGAAGTCACCAAAAGTAGTGCAGGAAGTATTTTTGGGAATGGGTGCGTCCCCGCAAAGTCGGCATCGCACTGATTTGGATGGTGCCATTGCCGGCAATAAGAGGTGATTTGGCATGCAATTTGACAGGTCAAATTGAATGTGAACAGGGGCTAAAGGCCATTTTAAACAAACCATTCACCCCCCTCTCAAAAAAATAATTTACATCACCATACCTTCTGGCAGAGCTGGGAGAGCACAATCTCCAACAAGAATACACTCTTGCAATGGGCTAGATGGCATTCTCATGAGGTTTCAAGCTCCCAGCTCGGCAAGAAAGCATGGCGAATTCACCAGTGTCACCCAAAATGTGGAGGTTGAGGAAAGTACTTTTTTGGGGCAAATGGTTTGTTTACAAACCTCTTTGTAAAGCCATTTGGGGGGGAGCAGGGGCTGGTAAAAAAAGTGGACCTTCTGTTTGGCATGGAAGGTTCACTTTCACCACTTAAGGACCGGAAGGATTTGCCCCCTTAATGATCAGGCCATTTTTTGCGATTCGGCACTGCGACGCTTTAACTGAGAGTTGCGCGGTTGTGCGAGGTTGTACCCAAACAAAATTGACGTTTTCCCACAAATAGAGCTTTCTTTTGGTGGTATTTGATCACCTCTGCGGTGTTTATTTTTTGCACTATAAACAAAAAAAAGCAACAATTTTGAAAAAAAAACAATATTTTTTACTTTTTGTTAAAATAAATATCCCCAAAAAAATAAAAAAAAACACATTTCTTAATAAGTTTAGGCTGATATATATTCTTCTACATATTTTTGGTAAAAAAAAAAAATGTGTATTGATTCGTTTGTGCAAAAGCTATAGTGTCTACAAAATAGGAGATAGATTTATGGCATTTTTATTATTATTTTTTTTAACTAGCAATGGCAGTGATCAGCTATTTTAAGCGGGATTGCGACATTGCTGCAGACAGATCTGACACTTTTGACACTTGACATTTATACAGCGATCAGAGCTAAAAATAGCCACTGATTACTGTATAAATGTAACTGGCATGGAAGGGGTTAACACTAGATCAAGGGGTTAAATGTGTTCCCTCATGTGTGCTCTAACTGTGGGGGGATGGGATTGCCAGGAGGAGGAGACTGATCGCTGTTCCTAATCTTTAGGAGCAGCAGATCTGTCTCTCCTCCCCTGACAGAACGGAGATTTGTCTGTTTACATTGACAGATCTCTGTTCTGTCCCTGTCAGGAGCGATTGCGGGTGGCTGGCGGGCATAGTAACCGCTGGCCACGTGCATTGGCTCTGGCGTTGTGGCGCGTGCGCGCCCCCTAGAGCTCTTAAAACAGCTGACGTACCATGATGGCGATTCACCCAGGGGAGCCAACCTGCCACAGTATAACTGCGACGGCTGGTCATTATGTTGTTAAAGGCCCATACATGTTCAGAAAATCTTAGAAAAAAAATACCGCATTCGATGTGATCGTACGATAATATGTTGGTTAGTACACAGCTTTCATTTGAAATTTTTCGAAGGGACAGACACAAATATTTTTATTGCACAATACCAGATTGTAAATTTTTATTTAATCAGTACAGTTTGGGGCCGAAAATACAATACAAATACACTACAACACATGACATCACTTCCAAATTTTTATTCTGTTGTACGAGTATTTTCATACTTTAGTAACCTCTTCATTTTCAATCTGGAGATTAGCATGCAAAAAAAACTGACGATTATTCATCTGATAATCTCATCATGTGTATGAGACTTTAGGAAAGAAGGGGAAGGAAAGTCTAAAGAACTGGGAGATCTTAAAGTTAATACAACTTGACATCAGCTTGAGCCATTAGTTTTCAAATCAAACACAAGATGTTATTTTAGAAATCACTTATTAAATACATGGTGACAAGATGAGAAATGCAAGCAGCAAGATATGAGCCAGGCATGTCTTGGATTAGATATTTTTATGACCTGCAGTCATTCCATGTCAAGTACAAACTCATTCTAACAGCACTGAGGAGGGTCCCCTTCCCCACCCCCTTATTAACCCCTGGGTAACTCTTGTTCATTAAAAAGGTTTGCTTAATTCAAGCAACAATGATGTGTTTTCAATTGTGAATGCCATTACAGATAACAAAAGACAACAGATCTGTGATTAGACAAACACTGGTGGATAGTCAGAGAACATGTGTTTAAAAAAATAAAGTGGACATTTTTTTTCAGTATAAAATATTTGGAAAACACAATGTAGAGCTTGTGTCAGATACTTTTGAATAAAATATTGGGCACATAATGAAGCAGTTTTAGAAGGAAAAAGGCAATATAAATAATCAGGATTATTATAGTACAAGAACAGATACTGACGTGTCATGTTATTATTCCAGCAAAGAAAAAAAGAGGCAAATAAACATAGTGCTAATGCCTGATGCCTGGATCTCTGAGTTGGTATTAAAAAGATGGGGATACAGTCTCAAAGATATGGATCTATAGAAATAAAGCATCAAGAGTTTACAAGATAATACAAAATATAGTACAGTATTTTAGTGCGATGCATTGTAGTTTCAGGGGTGCAATCAAAAATATTGTACATGAAAAAGCAAGATTATATGTATACTTTATCTTTTTCAATACTTTCAGTACTCTTTGTCCTTTTTGCAGAGGTGGGCATATCTTCTGTATCCTAACCTCCATCACAAACTTCCAGGCACCTTTGCACAGTACAACAGATCATGCATTAATCATTTTATGTATGTTTCAAGAACAATCAAATGTGGAGACATCAATATACATACCTCCCAACTTTCTGAGATGGGAATGAGGGACACCTATTAGCAAAAGTATGCAGGCATAGAACACATGCCTTGCCAAGCCCCCTTAAAGGAGAATTGTACAAAAAAACAAGATTGCTTAAACCCACGCATGCTTTTTTTGACACTACTATTCCTTTATATTGACTTTTGGAATTTACAAATGCAGCAATTTTGAAATCAGATGAAAGGTTTAGCACTGGGAAACACTTTTTGATAGATGCATTTTATAGATGCATTTTATATACAACTATACAGATCAGACCAAAATGAGGGACAAATGAGGAGGAATGAGGAACAGAGGGACATTGCTTCAAATCAGGGACAGTCCCTCAAAATCAGGGACAGTTGGGAGCTATGAATATAGGTGGTGGTTAGGGGTTGGGAAGTTTGTATTTAAACTTCTCTTTGTTTCTTTGAAGAATATAGATAAACCTGCCCTTCTTTTTACTGCCTTTGTGGACAGATTGCTGAGCAGTATATCTTGAACGCACATATTTGGTAAACAAAGGTTCTAACAGGGATCTGAAAAATTGATTCAGTTTAATAAGATCCTGACACTAATGACCAAGGCTATACAGATAGTTCTAAGTTACTTAATCATATGAGTAATCATATGACTAAAATTGTGTGTAAATTATTAAAAGCTCCCTCTTCCCCCAGGGAATGGTCATGTGGAGGGCTGCCACAGCCACCATAGACAAAACTCTGAAATTGCTTGATTGAGTAATTATCTTTTCATAGCTATAGGGTAACTTAACAGTACCATCTGTAACAGTTTTTTATTTTTGTTTTTGGTCTGTCCCCATGTTGTTGGTGGGATTTTACGCATCACATCTGAGTACTTACTTTTCATTTTCCACAAACTACAAAATAACAAGAGAGAGGGTGCATCTATCTAGTACATTATCATAACTCAATTTTTCGTAAAACAAGTGGGTACTCACACGTGTTTAACACTAGTATGTCTAAAGATACAAAGGAGACCACTTCAATACACCATACTCGGCTAATGGCATGGGAAGACTTCTAAATGTCCATACATGGCTAACGTGTTTTGAGGGTCAGGCCGTCTTCTTCAGAGCTGTTTTTAGCTCTGAAGAAGATGGCCTGATCCTGAGAAATTACAAAATGGAGGCGGCCGACTGGACTTCAATATGGCTGCGGTTCTGCTTACATTAATGACGATTAGGAATCGCAATATAAATAGACCCATCACTTGATTGGTCCAATAACCTTGATAAAGTCATGTGGAGGTCGGACGTTGGGACTCAGTGAAAGTGAGATCGAGTGTTTATGCTCCTTAAGGGGCTAGAGTTTGTTTTTTGGCTATTTCATCTGTACTAGACATTGTACATGTGCAAATGTGAGTACTTTTAAACATTTTAAATACATTTGAAGCTTTAACATGTTGCATAATAATGGTTCCCATTATGTTCTTTTGAGTATTCAATCTCCCCTGTGAGAGGAGTGGAATTATGGAGATCCGTGACCTTTGAGGTGTCATTTGTAATGCCCTGTACACACGGTCAGATTTTCTGATGGAAAATGTTCGATGGGAGCTTGTTTTCGGAAATTCCGACCATGTGTCGGCTCCATCGGACATTTTACATCGGAATTTCCGTCACAAAAAATTTGAGATCTGGATCTCAGATTTTCCGACAACAAAATTCGTTGTCGGAAATTCCGATCGTGTCTACACAATTCCGACGCACAAAATTCCATGCATGCTCAGAATCAAGCAGAAGAGCTGCACTGGCTACTGAACTTAATTTTTCTTGGCTCGTCGTACGTGTTGTACATAACCGCGTTCTTGACGTTCGGAATTTCCGACAAGATTTGTGTGACCGTGTGTATGCAAGACAAGTTTGAGCCAACATTCGTCGGAAAAAATCCATGGATTTTGTAGTCTGAATGTCTGATCGTGTGTACGGGGCATCAGAATATATCTACATTACATTATAAAAGGCAAAGCACTTATGACCTATGATATATATAGGTCTATGGATGAAGGTGAGCTGCTAGTGCTATTGGTGGAGGAGTCACAAGGGTTTTTTTAACTAATTTACTTTGTTTGCATAGTTGGGGACAATCATAGAAGATTGCACAGTTGGGGTCAATCATAATATTTGCATGCACTTGGACACAAGCAGGAATTATGCATGTTTGAAGCTATATATGAACTGATAAATTTATTGTGATATTGGTATATTTATTTATTATTTTAGTCTATATTAGGGGGTTGCACCATCCCTGTATATTGCATAGATTGCACTACCTAAAATTATTTAGAGTTTTCACTCCCCAATGTGGGGGCTACTATTTATTAGGTGTTGTTACATTACATATGTTAGGGTCAACTCTTAAACAAGTTGCTTAAGTTTATATTGCTTTGCCAAATTATTGCTTCTATAAGAAAGATGACACAGAGTCAGGTATGTCTGTATCACAGTTCTCAGCATAAAGGACTGCTGCCTTTACTTCTTTCAAAGGCCTTTTTATAGGCAATTATACAAGCAGTAATCTTATCGGCATTACCAAATGAGGTTAAGGTACAAAGAGTTTCTCATCAGCGAACATGTAATGATTATTCAGCAGTTCCAAATTCCATCTAGATACAGATTGATACGTACACAGAAGAGAAAAGCACAAACAATTTAAATAGAACAATTGATACGTACATAGGTAAGAAAGGAGCACAAACAATTTAAATAGAACAATTGATACGTGCACAGGTAAGAAAGGAGCACAAACAATTTAAATAGAACAATTGATACGTACACAATTACAGTGGAACTCTAAGTCATTATTTCAACCCTATCAATTTCCCCCTTTGACATCATCCTCTCCCTCCCCCTTGGTTCTCATGAATAAGTTCTAGTCAGTTTTTCCCCAGAGTCCTTTCCCTGACCGCGAGTTGTCAGAGGGGTAGAACCCATCCCCCTAGGTATTACCAACATCTTAAAATTCAAGAAGAGGAGTTTTATAGGAGTAGGGTGATGTCAACACACATTTATTGGTATGCCCTGTCTATTCTCCTAATTTTCCTATTTATTTTCCTGTATACACATATATTCGTGATTGTAAGTGATATTAATATTAGAATAATAATTACCATTGGACTTAACAACCAGTGAAAGGTATTGGTTGCTGTAGAAGACATTCCACTAAATATATCCCACCAATGTGGTGCAGTATCCTGTTGTATCTGTGAGGAAAGATGTACTAGTCTACCTTTGTCAATAATCATTTGCTACTTTAGGATCATCTATAGCCCATTCGAAAGTTGTTGTTTCCTCTACTTCAAGTACATTAATACCAGGAGTCCATGCATATATTTATAAAACAACAATCTTCAACAAAAAATATGTAAGTAGATATTTCATCATGTTGTTTTCTCGGGTTGTTTCTTGCAATGTGATGCGTGTATCCAGGTAGGTTTTCCTTCCAGCTTTACTGAGGTGGCTGTGGTTAAGAGTACTTGGTAAGGACCTTCAAACCTGGGTTCCAATGTCTTTCTGGTGTGTTTCTTTACATATGCATAATCCCCTGGTAGCAGCGTATGTGTACCTGTTATTGAATTAGGGTCTGGAAGAGAAGAATACACACTTTTGTGGATCTTAGTTAGACGTTGTTGTAATTGTATCACATATGCAGTCAAACTATCACATTGCAATTGCATACTCTGTGGAAAGTATAAACCTAATCTAGGTGCATTCCCAAAAAGTATTTTGTATGGGGATAATCCTGTTTTTCCTGTTGGAGTGTACCTTATAGAGAATAAAGCCAGAGGCAGGCATTCTGCCCAAGGCTTGTTTAACTCTTGCATGGCTTTTTGTATTTTTAACTTTATTGTCCCATTTACTCTCTCCACTGATCCTGAACCCTGTGGGTGGTAAGGGGTGTGAAAACTTTGTTGAACCCCTAACATGGTCATCACATTCTGCATGATTTCTCCTGTAAAGTGTGTCCCCCTATCTGATTCTATGGTTTCAGGAAGACCAAACCTAGGTATTAACTCAGTGATCAGTTTCTTAGCTGTGGCTTTAGCTGTAGCTGATTTTACTGGATAGCTTTCGGGCCAACCTGAGAATAAATCGATACACACGGGGACAAATTCAAAGGGGCCGCTCTTAGGCATTTGTATGTAATCAATTTGCAGTCTCTGGAAGGGGTATTGGGCCCGGACCTGGTGTTTTCGTGCGGTTTTCACTTTCTGTCCTGGGTTATTCAGGAGACAGATTTGGCAGGCTGCACAGTAGTTTCTTGCAGTGCTACTGAATCCAGGGGCGAGCCATCCTTGGTTCACAATCCTATACATGGAATTGGAACTGACGTGTGTGGGTAGGTGAACTGCCGCTGCCATTGCTGGGTACAGAGAGGCAGGTAGGCATATTTTGCCTCCTTCCCTCCATACATTGTCAAGGTCTGGTGCTGCTCCCATCCTGACCCACTTATCTTTCTCACTCTAAACTGCTTGCTCCTGTAATTTACTCAGCTGCTGCCATGTTGGTTCTGGGATACTCACCTCTACCGCTGCTAAGGTCTCAGGGCTTCCTTCCCCTAGAGCTGCCTGTTTTGCAGTCAAATCTGCATATGCATTTCCTTTTGCCTCAATTGTTTTTGCGCTCGTGTGTGCCGCTATCTTCATGATGGCCACTCGTTTAACCTTTTGAAGATTGTTCAGGACTCTCTTAATCCCTTCTCCATGCTTTACAGGTGTACCTGCTGCTGTCAGATAACCTCTAGCCCTCCATATGTGGCCATAATCGTGCGCTACACCATAAGCGTAGGCAGAGTCAGTGTAAATATTCCCTTCTCGTCCTTTTAAGTATTCTAGGGCTTGTTACAAAGCTTTTAATTCTGCTTCCTGTGCTGACATGTGGGCTGGTAAGGGCTGTGCTTCAATCACCCGGGTATCAGTCACTACAGCATACCCTGTGTGATATTTACCTTTGTCATCAGCAAACCTGCTACCATCTATATTCAAGGTGTACTCAGCGTTTAAAATTGGTGTATCTGTAACGTGTGGGAATCCCATTGTCTCCTGTTCCATGAGCTGAAAACAATCGTGTTCATTTACTTCCTTAAACAAAAGAGTGTCAGTGTCCTCATTTCTTTTCTCACTAGTACTATTAGTACTATCATTCCCCCTTGCCAAATCTGGTGACTGAAGAGGCAAAAAGGTGGCCAAATTTAAGGTTGTAAAGCGCTGAAAAGTGACATTTGGAGGTAAGAGTAAAGTACACTGTAACCTTAATTGCCTAGCCATTGAAATGTGTTTGGGCTGTACCTGAGACAAGATTGCATGTATGTCATGTGTGGTATGCACTACGACTGGATTGTCTAGAACAATCTCTGATGACTTATCTATGATAATTGACACTGCAGCTACCGCCCGTACACAGGACGGTGAACCTCTAGATACTGGATCTAATGCTGCTGAAAAGTAAGCGACTGGTCTTTGATTTACATGTGCCTGTGTCAGAACACCTGTGGCGTGTCCAGTGATCTCAGCAACATACAGGTTAAATATCTTGGTGTAATCTGGTATACCAATACCCGGGGCAGAAATCAACAACTTTTTCAAAGTGATAAACGATTCATAAGCTACTTCTGTAAGCATATACGGTACAATTTTCAAATAATCGTATAATGGCTGCATCAAAGCGCTAGCATGTGGTATCCACTGTCTACAATATGACACGATACCTAAAAACATATGCAATTGTTTGAAATTCCGTGGGGGTAACATTCCCTTTATCACTTGAACCCTCTCCTCAGTGAGATGTCTCGTACCCTGTGATATACAATGTCCCAAAAAGATAACTTTTTCCTGACACACTTGCAACTTTTTCTTATTAACCTTGCAACCTTTTTCTGCCAAAAATCGCAATCGCAATTAAGGGTGGTGTGCAAGCTTTCAGTCTTTCACTTATCTGTGGAATTAATCCTTCCATGAACTGTCTATTGAAGGCTCGGATCGTGACTGGCAGAGCCAAATCCAATCCCTCATCTGCCATCATACCTTCCATAGAAAAGTAAAATTCTGATACAGTCTGTCCTGGCATTTGTTTCATGGGTGATATTGACCCCCTCTCCTGTTGTTTTGCTTGACAGAAAGCTTCTAATCTAGCAATAAAAGGGGCCCTTGAGTCTATGTGTCTGACGTGTCCTATCTCCAGATTGCCATCCCCCTCAGCTCGGTCTGCAGGTCAGTCATAAACTGGTTAAACAGGGTCAGAGTCATTTTATGTCTGCATAAATCCTCCACATCCTGCCAGGTTGATTCATGTGTATTCATTAACTGTGTCACAAATCTACAGAAAGCAGCTGGCTTTGCTATAATGCGTGTATCAGTGCGTACGGGAGCTACAGTTTCTGGATGAGGTTTTTGTGCCCCACAATGCTGACAAACCCATCCTCTCCCCTCAAGTACTGGATATATCTTGTGTGGTTTACGTTCTATGTCAGTATATGGGGGTGGGATGGCTGAGCTGGGAGCCTCGACATTTTTTTTTCTTCTATCTTTCATATCCCAACCATCACAATCTGGATTATACTTCCACCCCTCTTCTTTTGCTCTATTTGAGACCTTAATTAAGCATTGAACCTGACGCATCCATTGCTTCTCTAACACCTCTCCTTGTCTGTCTCTTTTTATTTCACTCCATACATCCGGGTCTAAGCCCGCTGCTCCTTTCACCTTAAATTTACGAAGGACATCCTTTAAGTCCTGTGCTTTGGTTTTCCCATAAATGTTCTTAATTATCTGTGGCACCGTATAGTGCGCCACAATTCCCTGATGGGGTTTTGTGTTCCTCTGGCCCATTCTAACAGTCCTGTCTAGGTAGCGTGTGGGACACTTAGTGTACAATATAATGCGGCTACAACATATACAAGAATGAATAATTACTTTATATGCTAGCCCAATAACAAACCAGCTAAGTTACACTAGTTCCTCGTTGCCTTCCTCCTAGGGTGCTAGAATACTAAAAACCTCTTCCGGAATGAGATTTCTGAAATCGAATTACTTTATATGCTAGCCCAATAACAAATAATTACTTTATATGCTAGCCCAATAACAAACCAGAATGCGGCTACAACATATACAAAAATGCGGCTACAACATATACAAGCATTCCTTTAAGTGGCCAGGTATCCGACTAGATCTCCGGACTTTTGGAGATCTTATTCCCTCCCCGTATCTGGGAATCCCTCTCATACACTCTTATCCCTGCTTTATGGAGCAGACAGGGCTTATACTCTCAACCCATCTATGGTTTATGAGTTAGATGTGAGGTTAAGCATAAGCGTCAGACCCCCAAAGTCCTCTTGCGAGGTAAGGGCGCATTCCGTTGCTTAGTTCGGCAATCCCCTTCTAACTCATATCATCCTTGACAAGGCTCATTCACTTTCTCAACAAGACAGACAAGACAGACACAGACAACAAAACAAACAAATAATTCCATCAATATAAACTAAAATATGCAGTAATTCTAGACTCACCACTACAGAGGCTGGTGTTTTAAAACCAGGAGAACCGTAACTGACAGAACGGATAGGCACAAATCAGGGGAGCACAGAATATAAGAAAAATAAAGCTTTTTCTTACCTGGCCAGGTTTTTTGATCTGTGGTTCCCGGAATGCCTGTCCTTTCGTTCCATCAGCGTAGCTCAGCCACCTCTTGTAGCAACTTGGTGGGTCCCTGTTGTTCGGGCGCCAAAATGTTAGGGTCAACTCTTAAACAAGTTGCTTAAGTTTATATTGCTTTGCCAAATTATTGCTTCTATAAGAAAGATGACACGGAGTCAGGTATGTCTGTATCACAGTTCTCAGCATAAGGACTGCTGCCTTTACTTCTTTCAAAGGCCTTTTTATAGGCAATTATAGAAGCAGTAATCTTATCGGCATTACCAAATGAGGTTAAGGTACAAAGAGTTTCTCATCAGCGAACATGTAATGATTATTCAGCAGTTCCAAATTCCATCTAGATACAGATTGATACGTACACAGAAGAGAAAAGCACAAACAATTTAAATAGAACAATTGATACGTACATAGGTAAGAAAGGAGCACAAACAATTTAAATAGAACAATTGATACGTACACAGGTAAGAAAGGAGCACAAACAATTTAAATAGAACAATTGATACGTACACAATTACAGTGGAACTCTAAGTCATTATTTCAACCCTATCACATATGCTAATTTTTGTTTGGTAGCGCTGCAATTTAATTTTGTATTTTGGTTTATTGTAGGTGTGGGGACACACAGCGTTGTTGGTGGCTACCCACAGGATGATCATTTATTATTAGTGAGTTGAGTGCACAGTATCATTTTTATGTATAACCTTTGTAAATTGGAAATAGATTTAGAGTCAATACACTGTGAAAATAAGAATGCACTTTAAAGTGATTGTAAAGACTTGTTTTTTTTTTAATACAAACATGTTATACTTACCTGCTCTGTGCAGTGGATTTGCACAGAGCAGTCATGATACTCCTCTTCTCGGGTCCCTCTTCACTGCTCCTGGCCCCTCCCTCCTGTTGAGTGCCCCCACAGAAAGCAGCTTGCTATGGGGGCACCCGAACCGAGCTGCAACTCTGTGTGTCCATTCAGACTCGGAGCTGTGGTTTGGCCCCATCCCCTCTCTCTCCTAATTGGCTAACTGACTTTGATTGACAACAGAGTGTGCCAATGGTGCCATTGCTGTGTCTAAGCCAATCAGGAGGGAGAGTCCCGGACGGCCGAGGGACTCGTGGTAATCGATGGATAGGGATGGGGCTCAGGTAAGTATTAGGGGGGCTACTGCACACAGAAGGCTTTTTATCTTAACAACTTCAGCTCTGAAAGGTTTAATCCACTTCATGACCAGGCCATTTTTTGCTATAACTGCGCTACACCGCTGCCTGACAATTGCGTAGGCTGTATCCAAATAAAATGTATGTCTTTTTTCCCACAAATAGAGCTTTCTTTTGGTGGTATTTGATCACCTCTGTGGTTTTTATTGTTTGCACTATATGCAAAAAAAGACCAACAATTTAAAAAAAAAAAAACAATATTTTTTTACTTTCTGCTACAAAACATTCCCAATAAAAAAAAGTAGAAAATCCAATTTCTTAATCAATTTAGGCCAATATAAATTCTGCTACATATTTTTGTAAAAAAAAAAAAACAATACGTGTATATATTATTTTGCGCAAAAGTTATAGCGTCAACAAACTTTAGCGGTGATCAGCGACTTATAGCTGGACAATCGAACACCTAATTGACACGTTTGACACTTTTTGGGGGCCAATGACACTAATACAGTGAGCAGTGCTAAAAAATATGCACTGTTACTGTACTAATGTCACTGGCAGGGATGGGGTTAACATCAGGGGCGATCAAAGGGTTAAATGTGTTCCCTGGGTGTGCTTAATAACTGTAGGAGATTTGCTTTGACTGGGGGAATGTAAAGGTCCATGTACCTTCTTAGCAGGAACAGAGGATCAGAACATTCCTCTCTCACAGAACGGCGGTCTGCCTTGTTAACATAGGCAGACTGCCATTCTGCCTTTCTCACGAACGATAAGCGCGTCCGCTGGACCTAATGATCCACTCCCGCTGTGTCCAATCACAGCATGAGGGGGTTGCTGGCGTCACGCACGTGCACCCAAGACCCAGAAGTATCAGATCACGTACTAGGTATACTGTGCCGCCCTGCCGCAGTATATTTACGTGGGTGGTCGCTAACCAGTAATGCATAGAATGCATTAAGATAAAAACCTCCTGCCTTTACAACCCCTTTAAAATGTATGAATCATTTGTGTGACAATATTTTGCATTAATACAAAATATAAATGCATTTTTCATTAATACAAAATATATACAGAATCTTTCTGTATTTACTGTTAAGAGGATAATAATAAATTCCCAGATATAAATATTAGACTTCCAATTTGTGTACACATAAATTTAAATGTGATGTGTTTTGTATTGTTACTAGATCATATCTTGTTGCTTAATGGATGTTCAACCCCCTTAAGCTCTGTATTAAAAATGCAAAAACGACAAAAAAAAGAGTCCATAAGGCCATTTTTGTATTTTTATTACATATAAAGTTGGATTAAGAATATTGAATTAACCACTTGACAGCAGGTGTTATAAAGATATCATGCTTAGACGTTGTCTTAAACACAGTGGGGGAATTATCAGGGTCACAGCAGTCGCACTTGCGACTGGGCCCTGCAGTTCAGCCACTTCAGGGGGGCCCGCGGGCCCCCCTGCCCATCTGCCTGCCCATCTACCAATGTGAGGGGTCCGCCCATCTGCTAGTTTGCTCCGCCACGCGGGGGGGCTTTCACCCGCTGATAGTGCTGAGGGGAGAGAAGGCTGACATCCCCTCTCAACACTACCGCTGCCACCCCCCCTCAACACCACTGCTGCCACCACAACCACAACACTACCACTGCCACCCCCCTCAACACCACTGCTTCCCCCCAACACTACCGCTGCCACCCCCCTCAACACCACCGCTGCCATTCTTTCTCAACACTACCCCTCCCACCTGCCTCACACCACCACCACTACCACCCCTCTTCAACACCACCACTGCCACCCCCCCAACACTACCGCTACCACCCCCCCAACACTGCCACTTCCGCCCCCTAAACACCACCACTGCCACCCCCCCAACACTACTGCTACCACCCCCCTCAACACCACCATTGCCATCCCTTCTCAACACTACCACTGCCACCCCCCTCAACACTACAGCTGCCACCCCCCCTCGACACCACTGCTGCCCCCCCAACACTTCCGCTGTCACCCCCTCTCAACACTACCCCTCCCACCTGCTTTAACACCACCGCCGCTACCACCCCCCCTCAACATCACCGCTGCTAACCCCCCTCAACACCACCACTGCCACTGATGGGGGGGTCCTTTATGATATCTTGCACCAGGCCCTGAAGTTTCTAGTTACGCCTCTGCTTAAACACCTACCGCAGCACTACCGCTGCCACCCCCCTCAACACCACTACTGCCACCCCCTCAACACTACCGCTGCCATCCCCCTCAACACCACCGCTGCCACCCCCAACACTGCTGCTGCCATCCCCCCTCAACACCACTGCTGCCACCCCCCAACACTACCGCTGCCTACCCCCTCAACACCACCGCTGCCACCCCCCCTCAAAACTACTGCTGCCACCCCCCCTTAATACCACCGCTGCCACCCCCCTCAACAACACCACTTTCATCCCCTCTCAACACTACCGCTGCCACCCCCCCTCAACACCACCACTGCCACCCCCCAACACTACCGCAGCCACCCCCCCTCAACACCATCGCTGCCACCCCCAACACTACCGCTACCACCCCCTCAACACCACAGCTGACATCCCCTCTCAACACTACCACTGCCACCCCCCCTCAACACCACTGCTGCCACCACAACCACAACACTACCACTGCCACCCCCCTCAACACCACTGCTTCCCCCCAACACTACCGCTGCCACCCCCCTCAACACCACCGCTGCCATCCTTTCTCAACACTACCCCTCCCACCTGCCTCACACCACCACCACTACCACCACTCTTCAACACCACCGCTGCCACCCCCCCAACACTACCGCTACCACCCCCCCAACACTGCCGCTACCGCCCCCTCAACACCACCACTGCCACCCCCCCAACACTACTGCTACCACCCCCCTCAACACCACCATTGCCATCCCTTCTCAACACTACCACTGCCACCCCCCTCAACACTACAGCTGCCACCCCCCCTCGACACCACTGCTGCCCCCCCAACACTACCGCTGTCACCCCCTCTCAACACTACCCCTCCCACCTGCTTTAACACCACCTCCGCTACCAGCCCCCCTCAACATCACCACTGCTAACCCCCCTCAACACCATCACTGCCACTGATGGGAGGGGTCCTTTATGATATCTTGCACCGGGCCCTGAAGTTTCTAGTTACGCCTCTGCTTAAACACCTATAATGTTATTTGTACTGTAACACTGATCTTATTTCATTCTGTAATAACCTGCATAACCCTAGTCTTTCCATTACTTTTAATTGCATAAAAGTGATATTGCCAATGTTATTTTTAATAAACTTAATTTATGGCTTCATGACAAGACACTTGTAAGGCAGATGGAATTTCTTTTCTCTTGTCCCATGTTATGACTTTGATGAGCTTTAATAGAATTTGAAAGTATGTATGTTTATATCCATGGTTTATTTCCTTCTTGTTTTTTTTTTTTTTTTTCAAGTTTACAACCTGCTTAATTGCCTAATATATCATAAACATGAAATACTGCTTCTCAGCATTGCTAACTTTACTGTTAGTCATTGTTTGACAACAGCTAATTCAGCTTATAGACGTTGAGTTGGCTATGGGGGATGGGTGAGAGTGCTACCATAATTGTCTGTAATCTACAATGCTGTCTACTACACACCTATTCACATAACACTGAACTGCCTACAATAAACTTACTATGTATGCTGCAGTGCTAGGAGGTGTTTTACAGGCAACAACTATTTTACTAGGGTAAAGCTTTTGTTAAGTGTTCAAAAGGCTTGTGAGGATTCTGGTAAGAACCCACAAAGATTTCCTTTTTTTCCTTTCTTCTTTTTCCTTGGTTGAGAGTTTTTCATTAGCACTCAATTAGGCAACATATAACCAAACTAAAATATTAAGGCATGTGTGAACCCTTACTTTGTAAAACAGCCCATTCAGTTTAAAATAAAAATGAAAGGCAAAACATTTGGGTATTTATATTAAAAATAATTATAAATATTTTTTTCTTTCTTTATAAGTGATCACATAATCTCTATTCTCAACTGCATAAGGGGCTTAGAGAGGTGGGGGTTGGGAAACAGCAGAACACTGATATGCTTCCTGTGATCATCTGCGCATGGTGTCAGAGTGTCAGCGTGTCAGCAAAAGTCTGATCATTGGGGAACAGGCAGTCTTTTCTCCCAGCACAGTCAGAAAAGTGACCACACTGAGATGAATGTGCTGTCATGCCTAGCATCAGTTTGAAACAAGAAATCAGGAGGACTGGCAGGAACACTAGGTATTTCACACAAACAAAGCAATACAAAGAGAACAGGATACTTTTTAACACAAGTACATGGTACAACAAACACATGTCAGGAATATGAAATATTGGGGTAACATAGAGGTCAATACACTAAGAGTTAAATAACGGCTAATAAAATGCGGTAAAGCACTGCATGCAGTAACAATTGCGCAGTATTTGTTCGATTTAGCGGTTATTCCCGCATTATCGAACGTGTGTGTTTTTATTACTTTGTGACACTTTCTTGGTGAATGGGTATGGGTACTATGTACCCGATACTCATTCACATGGGGGGGGCAGGATCTGGGGGTCCTTTCTAATAGGAGGGTTCCAGATTCCAGTTAGCCCCCTGCCCACCGACCCCCACATCCACCCACATCCACCGACCATAGTTGTGGGGATGAGGCCCTTTTCCCCTTAAACATGAGGACAAGGTGCTTTGGATTTTTTTTTGCATGTTGAGGGCCTGGTATGGTTCAGGAGGGGGGGCTCTCGCTCCCCCTTCCTCACCTGCTGGGTTGCATGCTCGGATAAGGGTCTGGTATGGATTTTGGGTGGACCCCTTGCTGTTTTTTTATTTTGCCGTGGGATTCCCCTTAAAATCCATACCAGACCCAAAGGGACTGGTATGCATTGGGGGGGACCCCACACTTTTTCAACATTTTTAATTGTCAGCTTTTTTTTTTACATTCAGCTGTCAACAGGGAATGCATTTTTACTCTCGGGTCCGTTTGTGAATTGGAGTTTGTATGCGATATATACTGCGATATATACCGTCACATTTTTTTTTTGGTAAATACTGCATAATCATTATTTTTGTGAATTGTGCTTAATTTACCACATGTGATAATTTATGCAAATTAGTATTATGATATCCTTATCACATGCGGTAAAGCTTTGTGAATTGACCCCATACTCTTTAATCACTCCACTGTATATATATTTACAGTATATGGCAAGGATTGTGGAAGGTTGAGATGATTTATTTAAACAGATCTGCAGGTAAAAGCCAATTGAACTGGATTGGTAGCTTTAAATTTAGTACTCTAATGAATCGGGATAATTTAGTTAAAAGGCTGTTGACCTTGAGTGCTAGCAAAAGTTTTTGCAATGCTGCTTCTACCAGGATGCCACTCACATACTTTCCATTTAGGGCTGGACTACACACTTTTGCGATCAGGTACATTGCAGTAACTTTCACATTAGCGTATGTTATGTGCATTAGCGCATTGTGGTGCTACTCATTTTAATGACACCCCAATCCACTAAGGCAAATGCTGCTCAGACACCCATAGATTGTATCATACCACAGTGCATGATAATGTGGTGCACTGCATCAGAAAAAAAACTACAGCTCATGTTATCATGTGATACAAGTGCAATAATGAAGCACCCAAGAATAGATTATACAGCCTTAATCTGTTTTTGTAACCTATGATAGAATGTGGCAGTAGATCATGAAGGAAGAATCTTATATATATGTTAGTCAAGAAAAAATTGCATTTGATATTATGCACCATGTGGGTATAGGGATGAGCTAATATGCCAGGGATCATTTCATTTGTGAATCATTTTGTGAATCATGAGGTTCCAATGTCACAAACCTGGTAGCGAACCTTATTGAAATCTATAAGAGGGGAGGACATGTTATTCATTTCTGCTCCTCTTGTAGGGCTAATAAGCAAGCTATTTTCAAACAAAATGTATGAGAAATTAAGCACAGCTATGGGGTACTTACACAAATGCTAAAATGGAAAAAAAACCCTCTTCCCCTACACAGAATTTTCAGTTCTCTCTAACAACTACCACACACATTTACAGTAAGTTTTCTGTAAACCCACCCTTTTATTTCACCTTATTGGCTCTTGCAACTCACTGACTGCAATATAGGTTGTGCATAGTACCACTCACTAATAAATAAAACATGTGTTATGCCCTGTACACACGAGCGGAATGTCCGACAGAAAAAGTCAGACGGAAGCTTTTCATCATCTATTCCGATCGTGTGTAGGCTTCATCAGACTTCTTTTTTTGAAAATTCTGATGGACCTATAAATGGAACATGTTCTTAATATTTCCGACGGAACCAATTCCTATCGAGAAAACCGATCGTCTGTATGCTGTTCCGACGGACCAAAAACGACGTATGCTGTGAAGCAAGTATGAGATGGAAGCTATTGGCTACTGGCTATTGAACTTCCTTTTTCTAGTCCCATTCCAAGTGTTGTACGTCACCGCATTCTGGATGGTCGGACTTTGGTCGGACTTTGGGTTGACTGTGTGTAGGCAAGATCGCTTGAATGGAATTCCGTCGGAGTTCCGTTGGAGAAACCTTCAGAGTTTATGCCGACGGCTAAACCGGTCATGTATACGAGGCATAAGGGAACTTTTTTAATAGGCATTAGTAAAACACCTGCTTAGATTTTTTTGCTGTCTGTGACCCTGCTTGAGTGATTTACCCTCTCTATGTGTCCTGGTGACCATTGTCATGAAAGTGAGATAAATTTCAAAATTATCACTTGAACAGGGATAGAAGGCAAGCCAATTATTACATGTGAGAACCCCAGTGGGGGTTCCAACGATCAGTTGCATGTAGGTAGCCCCATTGAAAGCAATGGGAGGCTGCCAACTCTCCTGGCTAAAAGGAGAGAAATCAGCAGTATTGGGACTTTAAATGAGGATAGTGGGGCCGTTCATACCCCTCCTCCATCCCGGTTCAATATTAAAAACTAAAAAAGAAAAAGGATGTGGGACTTTGAGTGAGGCACACGGGAGCAGAAGTCAAACTAGAATAAAGTTTCAATTTTTTAATATGAAGTAATACATAAGTTCATAAGTTTACATTTATAGGCACATAGCTCAATAAATATAATTTGTATTCAATCATAAAATACATTCCAACAAGGACTTCTATGTAAACATATGAGGATATGAATAAAAATTGCATAACAGTAAATATGTGGCACGCAGACCATAGCTGTGAAGAAAAAGACCTGAAAAACGGAAACACGAAGTGAATGGGTGAGAATAGAGTGAAAAAAAAAAAATGGAGAAAAGAGTATGCACGGACGCATTTGTAAGTTCATGGTCTTTGTGGAAGAATGTGGAATTTTATGTTTTACATTTGCCCACTCGTCCTTTAAGCTACTCTAAATATTGCTAATTTCCACCAATTTATAGGTGATTAATAAGGTTATGCTCCTGATGAGTGCCTATAAGGTCCCGAAACGGCGTAGAGTTTACAACTACCGTTATTCACACACCATTATTAGCTATGTATGGACGTTCCATTGTTATTGCATTTTGTCTTTGCCACTTTTTTCTAGTGACACTGCGTGCCACATATTTACTGTTATGCAATTGTTATTCATATCCTCATATGTTTACATAGAAGTCCTTGTTGGAATGTATTTTATGATTGAATACAAATTATATTTATTGAGCTATGTGCCTATAAATGTAAACTTATGAACTTATGTATTACTTCATATTAAAAAATTGAAACTTTATTCTAGTTTGACTTCTGCTCCCGTGTGCCTCACTCAAAGTCCCACATCCTTTTTCTTTTTTAGTTTTTAATATTGAACCGGGATGGAGGAGGGGTATGAACGGCCCCACTATCCTCATTTAAAGTCCCAATACTGCTGATTTCTCTCCTTTTAATCAAATAATTAGGGATGGAGGCACACGGTCGCACTTTCAAGCATCATATCATTTAATTTTCAGGTTTTTTATTTAATTTATTTTAATTTTGATGTCTATCCAGTATTTCCCTATTTCACACCTTGATTGTCCCTATATGGAGTCAATCACTAGTAAGTCATCTCAGGTGTTTTGCCCCTTTATAATTCAGTGTTTGCAGTTGTGTCCGTGCACTGTTGGTTTTGGCTGCTGTCTGTCTTGGCCTGCCCTTTCTGCCACACTCCGGAGCTGCGACGCGTACTGGGGATCCCGCCTCCACCTTGTTGTGATGTGGGGTGGGCGGGGCCTCCTCCACTGCGCGTCGACGTCATGCCTTCCGCGCCGGCTGTTCAGCGTCTTTTTGACGCCCCATAGCGGCAGCGTGTTTTCCATCTCCAGCGCTTGGTGGGGTCGGTTTGACGCTCGCGGACGGCCAGCTCAGTCGCCTGGCTGGCGGGTCTGCGGTGCCTCCCGGTCCCCCTTTGGTTTGCTGGTTGCATGACGTTGGGGGTGTGCTCTGCGGCGGCACTCCCCGCTTTGGCTTCTCCCAGTGAGGTGTCTCCCAATCCAGGCTTTATCCGTACACCATCAAGCAGCTACACACTTTTGGCAACCATGCCCCTACTCCCTCCTTCACAGGTATGGCCTTTCTTCACCCCCTTTTCTTTCACTCACTTTCCTTCTTTTGTTTTACCATCCCCTTTCCCTGGTCTCTTTCTGAACTATTTTGGTCGTTTCTCTCATATATTATTCTCTCCTTTTCTAAACTTCTTTTTACTTTTTCATTTTTCTCTTTCTTTCACCCTTTTCACTCCAACCCATTCTCACTGCTTCATACTCTTTTCTCCATTTTTTTTTTTTCACTCTATTCTCACCCATTCACTTCGTGTTTCCGTTTTTCAGGTCTTTTTCTTCACAGCTATGGTCTTTCTTCACCCCCTTTTCTTTCACTCAGTTTTCCTCTTTTGTTTCACCACCCCCCTTCCCTGGTCTTTTTCTGTACTATCTTGATTATTTCTCCCATATTCTATGACAGGAAGTTCAGGAAAATTCCACCATCAAGACACGCACAGCAAAAAATAAAATGTTAGTTATTTTTAATTCCTTCCCTACTATATCTAATGCTAAATATAAAGTTTGTGCATATATACAATTGTGCTCAAAAGTTTGCATACCCTGGCAGAAATTGTGAAATGTTGGCATTGATATTGAAAATATGATTGATCATGCCAAAAAACTGTCTTTTATTTAAGGATAGTGATCACATGAAGCCGTTTATTATCACATCGTCAGATCCTTTTAAATCATAATAATAACAGAAATCACCCAAATGGCCCCGATGAAAAGTTTACATACCCTGGAATGTTTGGCCTTGGTACAGACACAGAAAGTGGCACACACAGGTTAAAATGGCAATTAAAGTTTCATTTCTCACATTTGTGGCTTTTTAAATTACAATTAGTGTCTGTGTATAAATAGTCAATGAGTTTGTTAGCTCTCACTTAGATGCCCTAAGCAGGCTAGACACTGAGCCATGAGGAGGTAGAAAAGAGCAGTCAAAAGACCTGCATAACAAAGTAATGGAACTTTAAAAAGATGGATCCCTTATTAAGAAGGGGAAAATTTGGGGCTCTTTTAATACCATGCCAAGGTTAGGTAGACCAAGAAAGATTTCAGCCACAACTGGCGGAAGAATTGCCCAGGATACAAAGAAAAACCCACAGGTAACCTCAGGAGAAATACAGGCTGCTCTCCAAAAAGACGGCGTGTTTGTTTTTATGGAACACAATTCAACGATACTTGAACAAAAAGAGCTGCATGGTTGAGCTGCCAGAAGGAGGCCTTTACTGCGCCAATGCCACAAAAAAGCCCAATGAGGCATGTCATGGTGTTGTTGGGCTTATTGTAACCAGGCTTTTTTGTGTAACTTGTGCAGTAAAGGCTTCTTTCTGGCAACTTGACCATGCAGCTCTTTTTTGTAAAAGTATCATCATATTGTGCTCCTTAAAAATAACCACACCATCTTTTTCCAGAGCAGCCTCTATTTCTCCTGAGGTTACCTGTGGGTTTTCTTTGTATCCCAAACAATTTCTGTGGCAGTTGTGACTGAAATCTTTCTTGATCTACCTGACCCTGGCTTGGTATCAAGAGATCCCCAAATTTTGCACTTCTTATTAAATGATTGAACAGTACTGACTGGCATATTCAAGGCTTTGGATATCTTTTTATATCATTTTCCATTCTTGTAAAGTTTCATTACCTTGTTACGCAGGTCTTGTTCTTTTCTGCTCCCCATGGTTTAGTATCTAGCCTGCTTAGTGCATTCATGTGAGAGCTAACAAACTCATTGACTATTTATACACAAATACTAATACACAAATACTAATTGTGATTTAAAAAGCCACGGATGCTGGAAATTAACTTTTAATAGCCATTTTAACCCATGTGTGCCATCTTCTGTGTCTGTACCAAGGCCAAACATTCCAGGGTATGTAAACTTTTCATCAGGGCCATTTGGGTGATTTCTGTTATCATTATGATTTTAAAAGGAGCCAAAACATTATGTGATAATAAATGGCTTCATGTCATCACTATCCTTGAATAAAAGACAGTTTTTTGGCATGATTAGTCATATTTTCAATATAAATGCCAAAATTTCATCATATGCAAACTTTTGAGCACAACTGTCATATATATATATATATATATATATATATATATATATATATATATATATATATATATATATATATATATATATATATATATATATGTGTGTTAACTCATTTTCAGTTTTGTCCTTTCATAAAGTCATTTACTAAATGCTTTATGGGGTAGATAAATGTTGTGATACTGGTGGACTCAAAACTCAGTTTTTTAGACCATGAGTTCCTGGTTTTTGGAGACTATCTGTTTTTGATGTGCATATATTCTTCTGTTAAGAAGGGGTTGGGATTTTTCTCAATGTACTATTCTGCATATACTTTCAGTATTATTTCTAAATAAATTGACATATTTAGAACTATAATGACAGAACCTGTTGCATTTTATATTTATATCTTCTTTTGTTCTCCCAAGGGAGGAAGTGATCACATAAGACATCACTTGTAGAAAAAAAGACTTAATGGTCCCTTTGCTACAAGAGGATATTTACCCATATCAATCCAGAAGTGTCTCAGTGCAATTAGTGGAAAAGGTTTTTTGTCTCTATAGACCTTTGTCATGTCTTGAGAAAAAAGACCATGTGGCTCTAAACAGCTGTTGGTAATTATGAGCCCTCCTTTTGTATACATAACCTGCTGTTAGTCTACCACCCCGTGTTTTTTAAGTGGGAAGCTGTCATTTTCTTCAACTTGCTCTTTAATTTGGTCCAGATCTACCTAACTTGCAGCCTTATACAATAAATAGTTGTCATTCTTACATGCCAGTTCTTAAGTGTGGTAAACCCTTGCCAACCAATCAGAATTTATCTTGTCATGTTGTGATATCAGTTGAGGCGATTCTGATTAGTGGCTGTGGGTTATTGAACTTAAGAACTAAACCAATTTTTATAATAAAGTTGCTAATCCCACATGAGAATGTGTCACAGCAGCATGCCTTTAGACTCCTTTAGACTTAGGCTAAAAGACTCCTTACAACTAGATATTATGCTTTAAAATAGCAAAGAAAAGCCTTATCTACTGTTTATTTATTATTATTATTATACAGGATTTATATGGTGCCAACAGTTTGTGCAGCACTTTACAATATGAGGGCAGACAGTACAGTTACAATACAATTCAATACAGGAGGAATCAGAGGGGCCTGCTCATTAGAGCTTACAATCTAGAAGGGAGGGTCAAGTGAAACAAAAGGTAATAACTGTGGGGGAGGAGCTGATGGAGAAAATGTAAATACAGTTGATAGGTGTTGGCAGGATAGGCTTCTCTGAAGAGGAGGGTTTTCAGGGATCTTCTACAAGCTAATAGAGTTGGAGATAATCGGACAGATTGGGGTAAGGAGTTCCATGGGATTTGAGAGGCTCTGGAAATGTCCTGGAGGCGAGTTGGTATTTTGAGACTAGGTTAGTGATGTATCTGGGGGCTAAGTTGTGGATGGCTTTGTAAGCAGTTAGTATTTTGAATTAAATTTGTTGGGTGAGCAGAAGCCAGTGGAGGGATTGACAGAGAGGAGTAGCAGACACAGAGCGATTGGTAAGGTAGATGAGTCTGGCAGCAGCATGCATGATGGGTTGAAGGAGGGATAGACTATGTAGAGGTAGGCAAATGAGAAGGGAGTTGCAGTAGTCGAGGTGAGAGATGACCAGGGAGTGAGTTAAGAGTTTTGTTGTGTCATTGGTTAGAAAGGGGCATATTGTGCAGATATTGCGGAAGTTAAGCCGGCAAGATTTGGACAGTTATTGGGCGTGGGGCTTAAAGGAGAGTTCAGAGTCCAGGACTACACCTAGAACCTTAGCATGCAGGGATGGGCTTATAGTTGTGCCATCAATTTTGACAGAGAGATCAGGGGAAGGGGCACATGGGGAAGGAAAAATTATAAGTTTGGTTTTGGATAGATTGAGTTTGAGGAAGTGGTGTGGCACCTAGACTGATATCTGTTAGTAAATTAGTTATATGTGAGGAGACGGAGGGGGTGAGCTGAGGGGTAGAGAAATACACTTGGGTGTCGTCAGCATAGAGATGGTATTGGAAGCCATGGGAAGCTATCAGCTGACCCAGGGAGGAGGTGTAGATTGAAAATAGGAGAGGTCCATGAACAGAACCTTGGGGGACCCCAACAGAGAAAGGAAGAAGAGAGGAGGTAGTAGAATTGTAAGTAACGCTAAAAGGTACGGTTGGATAAGTAGCAAGAGAACCAGTGAAGAGTACAGTCACGGAGACCAAAGACATGGAGTTTCTTCCTTAGTCTTTGAATACTACTTTTTAAAAGTGAAGTTTGTTGGGTCATTTTTGGAATCATGCTTATCTAGCTGGATGCAGTATTGGTCCGATGCTACATCTGTCCCCCGTTGGCTCTAAGACTGAAAACCGAGTGATCAAACACCGCTGATCGCTCAGTTTTCAGTGCTAGATAAGAAAGCTGGTGCCTAATAGAGCTTCAGAAAGCTGGTGACTGTCAGTCACCGCTGTCTGCAACACCCCTCGCTGAGCTGGTCGCAATCCCCAGCCTGGACCGGCTCTGTAACGTCAGCCAACAGCGGGCTTCAGCCGGCTATCAGCTGAAAATGGGTCACAGGAGTGCAGAACAAACAGCACTCCTGTGATCCACAGGAGAAGCACAGCCAAATGAGCATTGGCTGTACTTCTCCTTTAAAATCTGTTTTGAAAAAACAAAAAGCCCACAGATTTTTATATTGACTGTAACACGTTTACATTATTACCATCAATTCATTTGTTCCATGATTATTATATGTATCAAAATCCAACAAGCTTTATCTGCTTCAATAAAAGGTCACTAATCCCTACCCACAGAAGACAAGACAGGAAAACCCCAATGGTGACATTGCAGAGCTTACTAATACCACACCGGTAAAATATTTGTGCTATCTAAGAAACTTTGCCCGCAACCCGGCACAAGGAATACCCAGTTTCAGGGTACAACGCTGTCCAACATTCTGGGTCTTTCAACTCTATGAGAGGCTGAACATGGAGGGGCAGTGCAGTAGGGGGATATCCTTGCAGCAAACAAAGTACTTACCACTGCAATCCACAGGTGGCCTGGAGCAGACCAAAAAAAAAAAAAGAACACGTCAGGTGGGGAGGGGCTATCTTTTATTCACCTAGGAAAAGGTGGTCATGTAGGCGCCAGATGAGGCATTAACCCATTGTGTGCTGATGTGAGGTATGGCCAGGAAATTATATATATATGTAGCGGCCACATTTTTTGTTTAATAATCTAATGTTATGTTATAGCTTAGTATTTGGCGCCATTTAGCGGCCAAGATTGTGAATGGGCTTTATTCTATTTTTTTCTTTTGGAAGAATGTCAGAAGATGATAGGAAGTGACTGTTTGTTTACATTTTCACATTAACTTGACCTACCCACAATGCCTAGTGACCTCCCATGAACATCAAGAGACTGAACTGCATTCTGGGAAGGCTATAAAAAGGCTGGGAGCGGCTATCTTTGCTCTCTTGGGAACGCATGGCCAGCCTGTGAGGATCTGTGTGGAGGTCTCCACCAAAGCGCAGCCTACACTTATTGTGGAGCGATCCGATCAGCGACCCTGCAGCACATCAGTGAGCTGGACTGACGGTGAGGTAGAACTGGGGAGGATCCAGTGAAGCCTGTCAGAGCCATCTGAGAGTTCCAGAACATCTCGCTGAGTGGAGCGGAGTAGCGTAGCAGTGTCGGCCGTCCGGAAACAGGACCCTGTGTACCGGAGCAGAACTGTTCTACATTGCAGACCCGGTTGGGTGAGAGGGCTGTTGCTCAAAGTCTCATTGACGCACTTTTACACCTTCGTACTTATAACCCAGTGCTGCTGGGACCTGTAGTTTCACAGAGGAAATTCAAAGAATTAAGACTGAGCTCAATATAGGCCTCAAGCCTGTACTTCATTACAATTCTGACACTGTGTTACTTGCACCAGAGACAGTTGTAGTGCTGCCACACCACAACACCAGTTCAACATTCAGTTTGCTCTGACCCGGGGAGTTGTTAACCACTGGATTACAATTTAATCTACACATAGCTAGCAGAAAACAGAAGAAAAGAAGGACTGCCTTGTATTTTATTGTTTTTCAGAGTTATTGTAATATAAAGCAGTGGGAGCTCCCTAGGGATTGTGCTATGCTTTGTTAAAATAGCATTTGTCTCTGCTACAGAAACAGCGTTGTAGCGTTGGGGAAGGGGACAGGACGGAACGCTACACACACTATGTGTTGGGAACGATTAGTACACCACCCCATTACCGGCCGCCGTCACCCGATCATTACAACTGTTTTAGAGTGGCGCACTGTAAGCGCCTTGACATTGTGAGTACCCATTGTGGGTTTTTATTGTGATTTTAAAGAAAGGTAATACATACTGCACCATGAAGTTCTTTTTATATTGATATACCGAGGTATAAACTGGACTGTTGTGAGGAACAGAGGCACAAGTGTAACCTATCCAGGATCCAGCATACAATACCGAACCCATAGAGGTTCTAAGATCCATTTTGACCAAGCTTAATCTCAAGGTCACACGCCCTAAGGTGAGGGGCTATCACCTGGGGGGAGCACTTAAATGAGCACACAGCACTTCAGTTTGTGTTCACTGAAACACATGGATGGATTTTGGAATGTTTATGGACTGTTAATTTGATCATAGCACTAAGCTACACAGCACCGAATCGCACAGATGCAACACTGAATTACATGGATGTAGCACTGAATCGCATGGATGATATTTCTTTAGAATTTTTTATCTAATATTGTTTGAACATTGAACTATCACTGAATTACAGAGATACAGCACTGCATTGCATGGATGCAACACTGAATCTCATGGATGATTTTTTTCTTGAAGTGTTTATTTATTATTTGTTTGAATATTGCACAATTATTTTGGAATATTTATATATATTTTTCACAGGCTTATTGAAGCACTCTTATTAATTCATTTATTTATTGAAGTTTATTGCACATTAATGTATAGTATTTTGGACATTTTATACATGTCAGAAGAGAGCACAATACCACTTTACTTTACTTATATATTTATATATATCATTTTGATAGCGCAGCGTTTTTATAACTTGATTTGCCACTTACCCTCTGCCACCTCCTGGCTGCCACATTCCACAGCCTCCTCCTGGCTGCCACATTCCACACCCTCCTGCTGGCTGAGGCTTTCCTGTGTATGAAAAAAGAACATAGTTTTAGTTTTTTGTTCATCAATTACACACAATTTTCAGCTCATGACTGTTGCAAATTGAATGTTAACACATAGAAAAGACTATCATTCTGACCCCTGC
The DNA here is from genome assembly GCA_037952925.1 of Lithobates clamitans. Taxonomy (NCBI): domain Eukaryota; kingdom Metazoa; phylum Chordata; class Amphibia; order Anura; family Ranidae; genus Lithobates; species Lithobates clamitans. The sequence goes on along the minus strand of JBBGZY010000089.1, from coordinate 5,673,195 downwards.
ATTTTTCCTTCTTTTCCCAAACATTTTTGGCCACTACTGTCTATTTACATGTAAAACACTTTAATAAATCAGCAATTAGTGATCAATAATAACATCTAGTTAACATCATTAATTTTACGACAAGAAATATGTAGAACAATGCTATACCTGGCTCAAGCTGGGCTCCTCCACTTCTTCCTGGCTGGAAGGCCCAGGTTGGACGTTGGAAGCCTCAGGAAGCGTGGAAGGAAGAGTGGAAGGTAGGGTTTAGAGTGATTGCCTGACTTCAGTCTGGTCTGACAGAAAACAAAGTCTCTCATAGTACCAGAGCCTGGGTACATAAATGTCATCTGCTGCTGCTCCTCATCTCTGGGTATCCTGGACCTTATTGCACTCTCTTTTATAAGTGCTCTTCAGCCCACCTATTTTGGCCTCCAAATAGGGGATGGTTGCCGTGGGGATCTGTGGCTTCACCAACTCCAGCACTTTCTCCAGCGCTGCCTGCCTCTTTTGTTTATGATTATAATGTGGGTGTTTCACCTGCCACAGACAGGACAGCTCCCTGTCATTTAAGCCATCCATTTTCTCTGCAAGACACAACACAAAACAAACCCTAATGGCAAGCTAAACTCTCCTAATCTTGTCCCAAAATAGGCCTCAATCTATAAGCAGTATAGACCACTATTGCCCCGAATTCAAACTGTACCTTCATTCTAATGATCAGCATTTCCGATACTCCTTCCTCCGCTCACAGATCGTATGTACGACGCACACGTGTTTATATACACTGCGCATGTGTAAAACTCCGCCTGTCCCTGACCTTCTTTCTAGTCTATTCCCCGCCCCTTCTCTTTCTGCGCAGTGGGGAGAGCATATGGCGGAGAAAGAGCAAGTGCATGCAGACAGCAGCAACAACGACGAAAGCCCAGAGCCACAATCATCCCGATCCCGGAGGAGATTTAAGGCCTCAAATATGCCCTTTGTAGAGATGGTGGAGATGGTGGACATCTTGAAGAGGGCCGACTATGATGGGAAGCATGGACCTTACCCAAACCCAAATGTGAGAAAGGCCAAGATCATGACTAAAGTTGTGAAGAATCTGTGCTGGAATTTTGGGGTACGGCGATCCAAGGATCAACTGAGGAAATGCTGGTCAGACCTGAAATTGAGGGAGCACGATCAGTACAGAAGGATCAAGAGAGTTCTTCTAAAAGGGAAGTTGTTGTCATGTGTTCCTATTATTATTATTACTTGCATGCTGCTCCATGTGCTTTTCTTTACTGTTGTACAGTTTAAAATGGCAACTTTCAGGTTCGTGGTAAACATCGTTCATTCGCCCACTAATACGATGTTTTCGGCAGATGCAGGTTAACTACATTTATTCAGGCCTATTTGGATAAAAATAAGTTTATTACATTGTTGTCTAGATGGGTTTGTAACTAGAAAGAAATGTAAACTTGATTCAATGAAAGGAGAGGACACTCAGCAGCTGTTTACACATCTGGATGCAGGAGCACTAGTGTGGGACACCAGAACAAACTTTTTAGGGTGTCCCACACAGGTGCTACAGTGGATACTAGGGGTGTCTCCATGTGTGCAAATTGTAAAAAAAAGGTAATTATTCCAGCTTTAAAAAGGGAAAATAAAATGTCTTCAGCTTGGAACTCTGCCCAAAAAGACAATTGTACGACACTTCCAAGCAATGTTTCATATTCCTATTTCTGGAAGCAAATATCTGTAACAACCAGAGGATGTGGAGGAAGGAGAGGTTTTGGAAGTTGGCGAAATTGTGACCACAACAGGTGAGTGTCTGAGACCACAGCTTCAGGTAATAGATGTATGCCTCCATATTTGTAATTCATGGTGTTTTTTTTTTTTAATTTAAGGTGATGTGGATGTTGTGGAAGAAGAAGCTCATTTCACAAGTGCAAGTGCACAGATCCTCATTGGGGAGATCATGGTCTGCAATCGTGATTTACAGAAGATCAAGGAAGACATCAATGATGTTGAAAAAAGACTCAAAAACATCATTGATGTTTTAGGCTGAATCTAAAAAACACCTAAAGTCTTCATTTTTTTTATATTTTTTACCAATTTTTTAATTATCTTGAAAGCCAAATTTTGAAGATGCACACAGTGTGTCAACACGTGCTATCTGCCATCACAGGATATCAATGTATGCGTTTGGTGGGTGCAACCCCTTCCTCGCAACTAAAGTAGCTGAGAGGAAGGGGTTGCACGTCCATTGATCCCCCATGATGTGAGCTAGAACATGTTGATATTAGGCATGGGATCAGGAAGGAAATCCCCATTTTGACTCTCAATTTGTGTGCATCTTTAAAATTTGGCTTTCACAGGGGTGACATCACCCCATCTGATGAAGGCAAGATACATACAGTTTGGACATACTAATGTCTGATCTTGCCTTCATCTTTTCAAAGTTGAACTTTGTAAGTTCCTGAGTTGGGTATTGTTTTATGGTTTTAAACATGCCTATTTAACACAAAAAAGGCTATTTGTACTGTCTATACCAAAAATGTTATTCATAAAATATGTTGGTTTGTTCAAAAACCCTTTTCTAATGCACATGTGAATGTGCACAGAGTAAAAGGTTTTCTACTCAACAATGTGTGGCTTCTTCTTTCAATGCTCAATAGCAGTTTTTGGAGTAAGTTGTTGTTTACAGTGACAATAGGGGTTATTTCCTAAACGCAAATTCACTTTGCACTACGAGTGCACTTTCCTTTAGTAAATAACTCCCACAGTGCTTTATAATTTGCCACAATCATGCCATTTTCGTGACTCCCCAAAATTCATTCATGCTGCTGAAAGTGATGAATCTTTTTATCATTAATGCATTACATACATTAACGACAAAAACAAGGTATGTGTGTAGCAGACCCACAACATAATATTTCGCAGAAGAAGAGATTGTCACCTCATTTATCAAATAAATTACATTTGCACTATTGAAAAAAATGGCCATAAAAAAAGGCCATTGGAGAACCTAGGAGACAGCTAAAAGAAACACAAGTAGTAAATCAAATGAAATATGAGTTTAGTCTATACCAAAAATATTTATTTGAGAAAAGTTTCACACATTGTCTGGCATATCAAGGGCCCCCCTACCGGCAACGCACTTGAGATACTTCTGTCTAACTTCGCGGGCGCTTTGGGGGGGCAAGCCAGGACGGCCAGGTTCAAGTGTGGTCAAGGCAGTTGAATTTGGAACACCGGCCTCAGTACCAACTGAGTCCCAACATAGCTTATAGCATTTTTCCGTAGGAAATTGTGGAGAATGCAACAGGCAAGGACAATATGATTCAGTTTATATTCCGCCATAAGGATCGCTGTCAGAAATAGGCGGAACCGGCTGGCCATTATTCCAAAGGCATTTTCAACCACTCTTCTGGCTCTGGCCAGCCGGTAATTAAAAACCCTCTGGTCTGGGGTGAGGGTCCTCATCGAGAATGGCCACAGAAGATGGTCCCCCAGTGCAAAAGCTTCATCCAGGACGAAGACAAATGGGAGTCTCAAAACATTGTCTTCCGGAGGTGGCAAGCCCAAGCTGCCATTCTGGAGCCGTCTGTAAAATTCCGTCTGGGTGATGACTCCACCATCCGACATCTAGCCATTTTTCCCCACGTCCACATACAGAAACTCTTAAGTCGCCGACACCACTGCCAACAACACTATACTATTAACCCCCTTGTAATTATAATTGTATGACCCCGAGTTGGGGGGGTGGGACGATGTGGACGTATTTTCCATCTATTGCCCCTACGCAAAATTAAACACAAACATTTTTGGCCAACATCAGTATAACATTTATTTGAAGGCGTATTTAAAGACAAATATATAAAGTAAACTTAACAGATTCCTCACCCTGTTTGATGGCCCACTGTAAAAATTATAGGGGAGGGAGATGTTTTGGACAGGTAACCCTCTCCACTTCCATGAGAGCTGAATGCATAAATAATGTGTTTAACTTTGGCCAGCCCCTCCTTACTTACACTACTGGCAGCCCACTGGACATGTAAGAAGTGTCATAATAAAAAAATATGAATACACACTGTACAAATTGAAGCACATTTTTTCATTCTGCAATTACCTATCAAGATAATCAGAGAACAAAACTTTAAACGGTACCATTTGAAAGTATTCAGGCAGGCCCTTGAACTACATGCTTTGGTGAATTCATCCATAAATATGACCACAAAAGAGGTAGGTATAGTGTGTATGGGTTGGACAAAGTCAGCAGATAGAGGATTGGTATCGGTTGACTTAGGGGTTGGGGGAGGGAGGGTTCCAAATGAGTTTGGGACCCCCCAAAAAAGCCACAAGCACTCTGCATGAATTTAAGGACACAAATAACATTTGTACACATTTTAGGATGTGTTTAGGGTAAAGCACTACAATGCAGCTGACAAAATACTTTGTTAAGTGACTAGGCTAGGTGTGTATGGGCCCAGGATAGCATGCTGGGCAGGTTAGTGAAGGCAAATATGCATGAAGGACAAAAAAGGAACTTTAAAAAATTCCAGCATGCATGAGTACAAAGGGTACTGTCAGAGAACTCACACAGCAAGCACCCGTCTCCGTGCAGCAGCTGCCAATCCTCATTCCGCTAATGCCAATGTGCATGCACAGAACCATAGCCAGAGACAAATGAGATCCAGGGTGGGCATATACAATGACACCTCCATGCGAATGCACGCGCTAACACGCACCCGCGAGTGCCAAAGGGCTAATGTGCTAATGCGCATGTGCTAAGGTGCTAATGCACATGCACGCACGTACACTGGCGCAAATCCTGGCACACAGCACCCTATATAAACAGAGAGTCTGCCTAGCATCAGTGCTGGATTGTCTTCAGCTTGTTCCTGTGTACCTGTTGTTACCCTCGAAACGCGTCAGCCAGCAGTGACTTTTGTGAGCTCTTCCGGCACCTCTGGTGGGCTCTGTTGCTCCTTCACCACATGCTGTGATTTGAAGATTGTTTTATACTTTTGGGACCTTCTACTACTGTTTGTAAGTAGTTCCTTTTGATCATCATTATTACAATAAATTTTACCTAAGGATAATGCACATGGCTGGTGCACCCTGTCTTTCTTGTTCCTGTTGTTACTCTGCCTGATTGACCTTGTTCCTGAAAACCCGGCTATCTTCTGACCATTCTCTTGGATCTCCCCTGCCTGCTAAACCTGCCTTTACCTGCAAAACTGACCTTGGCTTGGACTTATGATTACGGCCCTGCCTTCTGATTCTGTACCCCGCTGCCCGTCTGTTGCCAACCTCTGCCTGTTTCTGACTACGGTTTAGCCTTCTGATTCGGTACCCCGCTGCCAGCCTGTTGCCGACTCCTGCCTGTTCCTGATTCTGCAGTTGATCCTGATATGGCTTCCACTGAACAAGTCAGGTGATCAGTTTCCACATCTCCTCAGCAGAGGTTCCTGTATCTCCAAGTTCCAGCCTCCTGCCTGCAGGCACCTGCACCCTTTCGTTGCCCTTGCACTCCCTGTACCAACCACCAGGGGTGCTTGGGCCGGAACCGTGCAAGAGGCCACCCTCATCATTTCAGGCTCCACTGTAAGGTACGTGACAGGAACATTCACAGCATATTACAATCATGGTAATTAGGGAATGATGAATGAAATACAATACATTAGCAAAAATTAAATACATATTATGTGATGTTAAAGGAGAAATCTTACCTTAATATAGTCCTTCTGCAGGACCTGAATGATGGCAGAACAGGTCTCTGGAATAATGGTCCCCAGAGCCTAGGGGGGAGATGCCTGTCGAGAATTTGATGTCCTGCAGACTTCTCCCTGTAGCCAAGTACTGCAATGTGGCGACTAGCCTCTGTACAAGCCTCTGGCTTGCCACATGCAGGTGTCCTGCTTGGTAATATAAGGGGACAGCAAAGCCAACAGATGGTGAACAATGGGGTCCATCATCCAGAGATAATTCCTGAAATCATCAGGATTATTCTCCTGGATCTCCCGCAACAAAGGCATGTGCGAGAATTGGTCACGCTGGAGCAACCAATTCTTGGTCCATGAACTCTTCCCCACTCTGTTCATGGACTGGGCTTGGGTCAAAGTAAGAGGAACCCCAACACCAAGCCCCTGCACAGAACAAACTCTACGACGAGTAAGTAACGGCAACATGGCTTCAAAACGGTAGGCTAGTCAGAGCGAACTAACAGAACACACTGAAAAACAGAAAGGCCTGAGAAGAGCGAGCTGAAAATCAGAAACGAGCGGGCAAGAACGAACTGAAAAATCAAATACGTACTATAAAATATGCATTGAAAAACAAATGCGAACTGACTACACGCACTGAAAACCAGATACAAACACACAAGCACAAACTGAAGAGCAGTAACCATCTTAAAAGCAGGAGGCTGAAACGCGCAAATCATCTCTCACCAAGCTTCTACTAACACAAGATTAGCAGAAGGAGCCCAAAGGGTGGCGCACTGGCTATTGAACTTCTCTTTTCTAGTGCCGTCATTCGTGTTGTATGTCACCGCCTTCTGGACGTTCAGAATTTCCAACAAGATTTGTCTGACGGTGTGTATGCAAGACAAGTTTGAGCCAACATCCGTTGGAAAAAATCCATGGATTTTGTTGTCGGAATGTCCGATCGTGTGTACAGGGCATTAGTCCGTAGGGTTCAATATTGAGTTGGCCCACCCTTTGCAGCTATAACAGCTTCAACTCTTCTGGGAAGGCTGTCCACAAGGTTTAGGAGTGTGTCTATGGCAATGTTTGACCATTCTTCCAAAAGCGCATTCGAGAGGTCAGGCTCTGATATTGGAGAAAAGGCCTGGCTTGAAGTCCGCACTCTAATTCATCCCAAAGGTGTTCTATCAGGTTGAGGTCAGGACTCTGCGCAGGCCAGTCAAGTTCCTTCACCAGAAACGTGCTTATCCCTGACTTTATGGACCTTACGAATCATTTGGTGGAGGGGGGATTATGGTGTGGGGTTGTTTTTCAGGGGTTGCGCTTGGCCCCTCAGTTCTAGTGAAGGGAACTCTTAAGGCGTCAGCATACCAAGACATTTTTGACAATTTCATGCTCCCAACTTTGTGGGAACAGTTTGGGGATGGCTCCTTCCTGTTCCAACATGATTGCACACCAGTGCACAAAGCAAGGTCCATAAAGACATGTATGAGCAAGTTTGGGGTGGAGAAACTTATTTGGCCTGCATAGAGTCCTGACCTCAACCCGATAGAACACCTTTGGGATGAATTAGAGAGCAGACTGCGAATCTGGCCTTCTCTCCAACAGCAGTGCCGGACCTCACAAATGCGCTTCTGGAAGAATGGTCAAACATATCCATAGACACACTCCTAAACCTTGTCGACAGCCTTCCCAGAAGAGTGGAAGCTGTTATAGCTGCAATGGGTGTGCCAAATCAATATTGAAACCTACAGACTAAGACTGGGATGCCATTAAAATTCAGGTGCGTGTAAAGGCATCCCAATGGTCTGATAGCGTAACAATACGTGGTAACTAGTATAATATCACCCTGGATCCCCTGCTCCTTTATTTTTAGCTACAAGGCCTGGGAAATATAATTTGTGGGGAGGAGTCACTCGGGAGTGGATCATCTTAGGTGGCATGTTTTTTTCCAGTGGATCAGCAGACGTTGTTCATTGTGATTGACATAGAGATACATTGCTGAATGGGGCATTTATTTCTAAATAAAGGACTTAACCAAATGTGTGGTGTTTAATGTTTACTCATTTTTGTGAATAAGTATCTTGTGAATGGAAATCTGGGCGCCCCCTAGTTTTAAGGGAGGCTTCCAATTTCCAATAAATTTCCCACCAAACAGACCCACACATCCAACGGCTCAAAAATGTGAATAGGGTTCTCTTGTCCTCATCAAGATAATGACAATGTGCTTTGCCAAGTGTGACCCTCTGGCAAAGTACCCTCCCCATGTTGATGACATGTGGCCTAGTATGGTTTGGGGAGAGGGAATACTTGATGTCTTCTCTTTTCTGGACAGCCACATTGCATGCACAGATAAGATTCTGTTTTGATTTTTGGGGGGACCCTACTTTTTTTTGCATGGGGTCCACTGGATTCGACTGGAACAGACATTTTAGGGGTAGTAAGAAAATAAAAAATTGCGCTGGGAAAAAATTGAATATGGTGAGAATGACAATGAAGAAAAAAATAAATTCAAATAATATCAAGTAATAAGAATATTGAAATGTAAAGACACAGAGCTGCGGTTACAAGTGGGGCACACCAATACAAATATAAACCAAAAAACCGCGGTAAGAGATGTTAAACAATAATGAGAGTGTAAAGTCCAAATACAAAAAAAGAGTCCAAAAATAAGTGACGTAGAAACTCCTCAATGTGATAATGTTAAAAGATGATAATTCAATTAAGGTATATCTATGTGGTGAAATGCTTACCAGAACGTAAGCCAAAATCAGACAGATGGCTTAAACCCAGCCCGGGCCTTTAGAGAGCGGTTCCAATATGACAAGGTCAGTCGCACTCGTGTAGCATATTCAGGTCCGCATGGGGTTATCCAAAAAATATATGGCAAAAACATAGCGTAATACTGATACGATAATAAACACAAAAAGAAAAGAAAAAAGGGGTGCAATACTCAAAAAAACAAATCATATATATCATAAGTAGGGATGAGCCGAACACCCCCCGGTTCGGTTCGCACCAGAACCCGCGAACGGACCGCAAGTTCGCACGAACGTTAGAACCCCATTGACGTCTATGGGACTCGAACGTTCGAAATCAAAAGTGCTCATTTTAAAGGCTAATTTGCATGGTATTGTCCTAAAAAGGGTTTGGGGACCCGGGTCCTACCCCAGGGGACATGTATCAATGCAAAAAAAACTTTTAAAAACGGCCGTTTTTTCGGGAGCAGTGATTTTAATGATGCTTAAAGTAAAAAAAAAAAAGTGAAATATTCCTTTAAATATCGTACCTGGGGGGTGTCTATAGTATGCCTGTAAAGTGACGCGTGTTTCCCATGTTTAGAACAGTCCCTGCACCAAATGTCATTTTTAAAGGAAAAAATCTCATTTAAAACTGCTTGCGGGTTTAATGTCATGTCGGGTCATGGCAATATGGATGAAAATCAGTGAGACAAACGGCATGGGTACCCCCCAGTCCATTACCAGGCCCTTTGGGTCTTGTATGGATATTAAGGGGAACCCCGCACCCAAATTAAAATAAGGAAAGGTCCCTATATACTCTGAACAGCAGTATACAGGCGGTGCAAACAAGACAGGGACTGTAGGTTTGTTGTTAAGTAGAATCTGTTTGTAATTTTGAACATTTTTAATGTGTTTAGCTCCAGCCAAAAAATCTTTTCTAAGCTTTTTGGAAAACATAGGGAAGGGTTATCACCCCTGTGACATTTGTTTTGCGTCTTTCCTCCTCTTCAGAAGATTTCACCTCACTTTTTTGTCCCAATGAAAAATGTTTTTTGAAAATTTGGGTTTTTTTGTGGAACAAGGATTGGAAAGCATCAGTGGAAAGGAAAAATTGTTTTCCCATATTAACTCTTACAGGAGAGAATTTCCCTTCCTTAGGGGTAGATTTCATCTCACTTCCTGTTGTCTCCTTCCGTTTGCAAGTAGGAGTCGTTTGTAAGTTAGATGTTTGAAAGTAGGGTCCTGCCCTATATACTCAGCAGAAATTTGGGCCTTAGGTGTTGCTGTGGCCAAAACACTGTAAGCCCTCACAGGGCCCTGCTGTGAAATATTAGATCAAGAATTGTAATTACATGCCCCTGTTGAACAGGAGCTGAAAAATTAGGCCTTAGGCACTGGTGCTGGTGCCACAACACTGCAACCCCTCACAGACACTCTAGTTGGAACGCAGGAACGAGCCCTGCTGCAAAGTATTGCATCAAAAATTGTAATTACACGCCCCTGTTAGACAGGGGCAGAAAAATTGGGTCTTAGGCACTGGTGCTGGTGCCACAACACTGCAACCCCTCACAGACACTCTAGTTGAAACGCAGGAACAAGCCCTGCTGCAAAGTATTGCATCAAAAATTGTAATTACACGCCCCTGTTAGACAGGGGCTGAAAAATTGGGTCTTAGGCACTGGTGCTGGTGCCACAACACTGCAACCCCTCACAGACACTCTAGTTGGAATGCAGGAACGAGCCCTGCTGCAAAGTATTACATCAAAAATTGTAATTACACGCCCCTGTTAAACAGGGGCTGAAAAATTGTGCCTTAGGCACTGGTGGTGGCGCCCAGAACCAAAAATGTTCTTACAAGCTATCAGCGTGATGATTGAGGAGGAAGAGGATAATTACTCAGGGATAGTCACTCAGCATCAGCATAGGCAGTCTTTGAAGGGATCTGAGATTTCAAAAAAAATTATTCGGTTACATCTGCATCAGGTGCTTGGTAGCTGGTGGTGATCCAAGACTGATTCATTTTTATGAAGGTCAGCCGATCGACCGAGTCGGTGGACAGACGCACCCTGTGATCGGTTACCACGCCTCCAGCAGCACTGAATGTGCGTTCCGAAAGAACGCTGGATGCAGGACAGGCCAGTAGCTCAATTGCATACTGTGCAAGCTCTGGCCAGTGATCCATCCTCAAGACCCAGTAACCCAGAGGATTTTCGGTGGGAAAGGTGTCCAAGTCTGATCTTGCCCCTAGGTATTCCTGCACCATGTAAAACAGACGCTGGCGATGGTTGCTGGAACCGATCATACCTTGGGGCTGCGGACCAAAAAATTGTCTGAACGCATCGGTCAGACGGCCACCTTCTCCACCGCTCCTTCTTTGACTGACCGAAGCCTCAGCAACACGTTGTCCAGAAACAGGAGTTTGTAACCTCCCAGTCTCTGGGAACGCGTTGCACAGACCTTTCTGCAAGGCCTCCCGAAGATGTTTCATCCTCTGCTCCCTCTGCGATGGCAAGATAAGGTCCGCAACCTTACCCTTGTAACGTGGATCAAGGAGGGTTGCCAGCCAGTATTGGTCCTTCTCCTTGATACCACGAATACGAGGATCCTTACGCAGGCTTTGCAGGATCAGGGAGGCCATGCAGCGTAGGTTTGCTGAGGCATTCGGTCCGGAGTCCTCTGGGTCACTAAGGACAACAACGTCCGCAGCCACCTCCTCCCAGCCACGTACAAGTCCATGTGTTCCTTGGGACTGATCCCTTAAAGACTGCTGATGCTGAGTGCCAGGCTCCACCTCCATACTGACACAATCTTCCTCCTCCTCCTCCTCCTCCTCCTCGTCCTCTTCCTGTGTGATCGGCGGGCACGCAGGAACACTGTCTGGATAAAGGGGGCCTTGAGAGCTAAGGAAGTCCTCCTCTTCCTGCCTCTGTTCTGCCTCAAGTGCCCTGTCCATTATTCCACGCAGCGTGTGCTCCAACAGGTGGACAAGGGGGACAGTGTCACTGATGCATGCACTGTCAGTGCTCACCATCCTCGTGGCCTCCTCGAATGGTGACAGGACAGTGCATGCATCCCTGATCATGGCCCACTGGCGTGGGGAAAAAAAACCAAGGTCCCCTGACCCTGTCCTGGTGCCATAGTCGCACAGGTACTCATTGATGGCCCTCTGCTGCGTGTGCAGCCGCTGCAGCATGGCCAACGTCGAGTTCCACCTGGTGGGCATGTCACAGATTAGGCGGTTCTTGGGCAGGTTAAACTCCTTTTGGAGGTCCGTCAGCCGAGCACTGGCATTATATGACCGGCGGAAATGCACACAGACTTTCCTGGCCTGCCTCAGGACATCCTGTAAGCCCGGGTACCTGCCCAAGAACCGCTGCACCACCAAGTTAAGGACGTGAGCCAAACAGGGCACATGGGTCAGTTGTCCCTGTCGGAGGGCAGAGAGGAGGTTGGTGCCATTGTCGCAAACCACCATTCCTGCCTTAAGTTGGCGTGGCGTCAACCACCTCTGAACCTGCCCCTGCAGAGCTGACAGAACCTCTGCCCCAGTGTGGCTCCTGTCCCCCAAGCACACCAGCTCAAGCACCGCATGGCATCTTTTGGCCTGCGTACTTGCGTAGCCCCTTGAACGCCTACGGAGCACCGCTGGTTCCGAGGAAGAGGCCATGGAGGAAGAAGAAGAGGAGGGGGTGGAGGAGAGAGGTGTGTCACAATCAGCATTTTGGAGGCGTGGTGGCGGAACAACCTCCAACACTACTGCACCTTGTCCTGCATCCTTCCCAGCTGCCAGCAGAGTCACCCAATGCGCCGTGAAACTTAAGTAACGTCCCTGTCCATGCCTGCTGGACCATGAGTCAGCGGTAATATGCACCTTACCGCTGACCGCCCTGTCCAGCGAGGCATGGACATTGCCTTCCACATGCCGGTAGAGAGCCGGAATCGCCTTCCGTGAGAAAAAGTGGCGTTTGGGTACCTGCCACTGAGGAACCGCACATTCCACAAACTCACGGAAGGGGGCAGAGTCTACCAACTGAAAAGGCAGCAGTTGAAGTGCTAGCAATTTTGCCAAGCTAGCATTCAACCGCTGGGCATGTGGATGGCTGGGAGCAAACTTCTTTCGGCGGTGCAGCAGCTGGGGCAGGGAAATTTGCCTGGTACAATCTGACGTCGGTGTACCAAAAGCAGATTGCCCATAAGTACTTGGCTGTGACACACCTAATTCTACACCTTCATTCCTCTCACTGCAGGTCGCAGAGAGGACTGAAGGTCTAGTGGGGTTGGAAATCTCAGCTGATGAGGAGCAAGGAGAGATCGTCTTTGTTCTTTGGTGTGGGTCTTTTAGATACGCTTGCCAACGAACTGCATGGCAGGTCAACATATGTCTGGTCAAGCATGTGGTACCCAAGCGGGAGATGTTTTGGCCACGCGAGATACGCTTGAGACATATATTGCAAATAGCAGCGGTGCGATCTGATGCACTCGTCTCAAAAAAGGCCCACACCAAAGAACTTTTTGAATAACGCGCAGAGACTGCAGCGCCCTGCACATGTGGAGCTTTGGGGTGTGATGCAGTCAATGTGCTGCCCTTAGGCTGGCCCCTGGAGGGCATCCTGCCTAGTTGGTGATGTGCCACCTCCTCCTCCTCCTCCTCCTCCTCCTCCTCCTCTCTCCTATCAGGCACCCACGTTGAGTCAGTGACCTCATCATCCCCTCCCTCCTCATCACTGGAGCAAACCTGGCAGTATGCTGCAGCAGGGGGAGCATGACTGCCAGATTGCTGTCCTTCTTGGGCACCCCCTCTGTCCGTGCTCATGTTACTGCCTTCATTGAGCTCAGTATCATCATCAGAGCCTTCCAAACGCTGGGCATCCTCCTGGAGCATGTACCCAACACTGTGGTCAAACAGTTCGAGGGAATCCTCATGAGGACATGGTGGAGCTAGGGAAGGAGTCACTGATGACATTGAGCTGAGGGAAGAGGCCGCTGCTTTGCCAGACAAAGCACCCTGGGCATGGGTGAGAGAGGATGAGGAGGATGAGGACGGCTTGGTCATCCACTCGACCAAGTCTTCCGCATGTTGCGGCTCAACACGGCCAGCTGCCGAAAAAAAGGCCAAGCGTGTCCCATGGCCACGTGCTGATGAGGATGCACCGTCTCCACGACCAGCACTAGACACAGAGCCTGCTTGCCCTCTCTTATTGGCTTGTGACTGTCTGCCTCTCCTTCTTGGCCTTCCAGACATACTAATGGCCTGTAGCTGCACTAAGCTGGGATAGAACACCTGTAATTTTCTTCAGGTAGCTTTATATACTGTAACCAGACAAGCCTGCCTGTCAGTAGGAAGATAACAGGAACGGATCTAGCTGAACACTGTGAGCAGGACGTACTGCACTAAATGTATATAGCAGGAACGGATCTAGCTGAACACTGTGAGCAGGACGCACTGCACTGAATGTAAATAGCAGGAACGGATCTAGCTGAACACTGTGAGCAGGACGCACTGCACTGAATGTAAACAGCAGGAACGGATGTAGCTAAACACTGTGAGCAGGACGCACTGCACTGAATGTAAATAGCAGGAACGGATCTAGCTGAACACTGTGAGCAGGACGCACTGCACTGAATGTAAATAGCAGGAACGGATCTAGCTGAACACTGTGAGCAGCACGCACTGCACTGAATGTAAATAGCAGGAACGGATCTAGCTGAACACTGTGAGCAGGACGCACTGCACTGAATGTAAATAGCAGGAACGGATCTAGCTGAACACTGTGAGCAGGACGCACTGCACTGAATGTAAATAGCAGGAACGGATCTAGCTGAACACTGTGAGCAGGACGCACTGCACTGAATGTAAACAGCAGGAACGGATGTAGCTAAACACTGTGAGCAGGACGCACTGCACTGAATGTAAATAGCAGGAACGGATCTAGCTGAACACTGTGAGCAGGACGCACTGCACTGAATGTAAATAGCAGGAACGGATCTAGCTGAACACTGTGAGCAGCACGCACTGCACTGAATGTAAATAGCAGGAACGGATCTAGCTGAACACTGTGAGCAGGACGCACTGCACTGAATGTAAATAGCAGGAACGGATCTAGCTGAACACTGTGAGCAGGACGCACTGCACTGAATGTAAATAGCAGGAACGGATCTAGCTGAACACTGTGAGCAGGACGCACTGCACTGAATGTAAATAACAGGAACGGATCTAGCTGAACACTGTGAGCAGGACACACTGTACTAAATGTAAATAGTCTAGCTGCCTGACCGTGGTACTAATAGGATCAAAAAGAACACCTGTAATTTTCTTCAGGTAGCTTTATATACTGTAACCAGACAAGCCTGCCTGTCAGTAGGAAGATAACAGGAACGGATCTAGCTGAACACTGTGAGCAGGACGTACTGCACTAAATGTATATAGCAGGAACGGATCTAGCTGAACACTGTGAGCAGGACGCACTGCACTGAATGTAAATAGCAGCAACGGATCTAGCTGAACACTGTGAGCAGGACGCACTGCACTGAATGTAAATAGCAGGAACGGATCTAGCTGAACACTGTGAGCAGGACGCACTGCACTGAATGTAAACAGCAGGAACGGATGTAGCTAAACACTGTGAGCAGGACGCACTGCACTGAATGTAAATAGCAGGAACGGATCTAGCTGAACACTGTGAGCAGGACGCACTGCACTGAATGTAAATAACAGGAACGGATCTAGCTGAACACTGTGAGCAGGACACACTGTACTAAATGTAAATAGTCTAGCTGCCTGACCGTGGTACTAATAGGATCAAAAAGAACACCTGTAATTTTCTTCAGGTAGCTTTATATACTGTAACCAGACAAGCCTGCCTGTCAGTAGGAAGATAACAGGAACGGATCTAGCTGAACACTGTGAGCAGGACGTACTGCACTAAATGTATATAGCAGGAACGGATCTAGCTGAACACTGTGAGCAGGACGCACTGCACTGAATGTAAATAGCAGGAACGGATCTAGCTGAACACTGTGAGCAGGACGCACTGCACTGAATGTAAATAGCAGGAACGGATCTAGCTGAACACTGTGAGCAGGACGCACTGCACTGAATGTAAACAGCAGGAACGGATGTAGCTAAACACTGTGAGCAGGACGCACTGCACTGAATGTAAATAGCAGGAACGGATCTAGCTGAACACTGTGAGCAGGACGCACTGCACTGAATGTAAATAGCAGGAACGGATCTAGCTGAACACTGTGAGCAGCACGCACTGCACTGAATGTAAATAGCAGGAACGGATCTAGCTGAACACTGTGAGCAGGACGCACTGCACTGAATGTAAATAGCAGGAACGGATCTAGCTGAACACTGTGAGCAGGACGCACTGCACTAAATGTAAATACCAGGAACGGATCTAGCTGAACACTGTGAGCAGGACGCACTGCACTGAATGTAAATAGCAGGAACGGATCTAGCTGAACACTGTGAGCAGGACGCACTGCACTGAATGTAAATAGCAGGAACGGATCTAGCTGAACACTGTGAGCAGCACGCACTGCACTGAATGTAAATAGCAGGAACGGATCTAGCTGAACACTGTGAGCAGGAAGCACTGTACTGAATGTAAATAGCAGGAACGGATCTAGCTGAACACTGTGAGCAGGACACACTGCACTGAATGTAAATAGTCTAGATAGAAGATAACAGGAACGGATCTAGCTAAACTGAATACAGTGTATATATATATATGCAACACCTGGGATGCATATATATACACAATACACTGTAAGTGCAGCTAACTGACTGACTGTTCTGCCTAATCTATCTAACTCAAATCAAATGACACTGTCTCTCTCTCTCTCTATCGCTCAGCACACCGGAACACACACTACACAGGGCCGCCGTGCAGGCGGCCTTATATAGTGTGGGGTGTGTACTAAATCCCCTGAGCCATAATTGGCCAAAGCCACCCTGGCTTTGGCCAATTACAGCTCTCTCTACTGACGGCGCTGTGATTGGCCAAGCATGCAGGTCATAGTGCATGCTTGGCCAATCATCAGCCAGCAATGCACTGCGATGCCGCAGTGAATTATGGGCCGTGACGCGCCACACGAATTTGGCGCGAACGGCCCATATCGTTCGCAATTCGACGGACGGTCGAACAGCCGATGTTCGAGTCGAACATGGGTTCGACTCGAACACGAAGCTCATCCCTAATCATAAGGACATTCTGTGTGCACAGCATACACAGGAATGTGAGGTTAGTGACATGCAACATGCAATAAAATAATGCTCTTGGATGAATAGGTGAACCTCCAAGCAAATCTGCTTACCAGATATCAGGGATAAGTGGGCATACAACTACCACCAAAATGAAGAGCAAGAAAAAATCGCACCAAGTGCACAAACACATGAAGCAGCTTACCAGATGGCAAACTGGTGTGCGCAAACTCCACACAGTTAAAGGCTTGACATCTTAACGTGACAAAAGATTTATCTTATGCGAACCTTTTAGGGTGCGTGCTTACCAGATGGCCGATTAGAAAAAACACAAGCCGAAATCCTGGCGGAAATATCGTGATCACGTCCTGGCGATCTCGTCACGGGCTCAGTGTGCATATAGTTGAAAAAGAACAGCCAATAGTGTGATACCGTATGGGACTCCTCTACTGCCAGCTCCAGCAATGTCTCCTCTCTACTTCCTTCCAACTCTTTTACCAGGAACTGGTACTTGGAGGTTCACCTATTAATCCAAGAGCACTATTTTATTGCATGTTGCATGTCACTAACCTCACATTCCTGTGTATGCTGTGCACACAGGATGTCCTTATGATATATATGATTTGGTTTTTTGAGTATTGCACCCCTTTTTTCTTTTCTTTTTGTGTTTATTATCGTATCAGTATTATGCTATGTTTTTTGCCATATATTTTTTGGATAACCCCATGCGGACCTGAATATGCTACACGAGTGCGACTGACCTTGTCATATTGGAACCGCTCTCTAAAGGCCTGGGCTGGGTTTAAGCCATGTCCGTGTCTGATTTTGGCTTACGTTCTGGTAAGCATTTCACCACATAGATATACCTTAATTGAATTATCATCTTTCAACATTATCACATTGAGGAGTTTCTACGTCACTTATTTTTGGACTCTTTTTTTGTATTTGGACTTTACACTCTCATTATTGTTTAACATATCTTAGCGCGGTTTTTTGGTTTATATTTGTATTGGTGTGCCCCACTTGTAACCGCAGCTCTGTGTCTTTACATTTCAATATTCTTATTACTTGATATTATTTGAATTTATTTTTTTCTTCATTGTCATTCTCACCATATTCAATTTTTTCCCAGCGCAATTTTTTATTTTCTTACTACCCTAAAATGTCTGTTTCAGTCGAATTCCAGACCTGGAAAACTTAAATGGGGTGGACCCCATGCAAAAAAAAGTTGGGTCCCCCCAAAACCCAAAACAGAATCTTATCTGTGCATGCAATGTGGCTGTCCAGAAAAGAGAAGACATCAAGTATTCCCTCTCCCCAAACCATACTAGGCCACATGTCATCAACATGGGGAGGGTACCTTGCCAGAGGGTCACCCTTGGCAAAGCACATTGTCATTATCTTGATGAGGACAAGAGAACCCTATTCACATTTTTGAGCCGTTGGATATGTGGGTCTGTTTGGTGGGAAATTTATTGGAAATTGGAAGCCTCCCTTAAAACTAGGGGGTTCCCAGATTTCCGTTCACAAGATACTTATTCACAAAAATGAGTAAACATTAAACACCACACATTTGGTTAAGTCCTTTATTTAAAAATAAATGCCCCATTCAGCAATGTATCTCTATGTCAATCACAATGAACAACGTCTGCTGATCCACTGGAAAAAAACATGCCACCTAAGATGATCCACTCCCGAGTGACTCCTCCCCACAAATTATATTTCCCAGGCCTTGTAGCTAAAAACAAAGGAGCAGGGGATCCAGGGTGATATTATACTAGTTACCACGTATTGCTACGCTATCAGACCATTGGGACGCCTTTACACGCACCTGAATATTAATGGCATCCCAGTCTTAGTCCGTAGGTTTCAATATTGATTTGGCACACCCATCGCAGCTATAACAGCTTCCACTCTTCTGGGAAGGCTGTCGACAAGGTTTAGGAGTGTGTCTATGGGTATGTTTGACCATTCTTCCAGAAGCACTTTTGTGAGGTCTGGCACTGCTGTTGGAGAGAAGGCCAGATTCGCAGTCTGCTCTCTAATTCATCCCAAAGGTGTTCAATCGGGTTGAGGTCAGGACTCTATGCAGGCCAATTAAGTTCCTCCACCCCAAACTTGCTCATACATGTCTTTATGGACCTTGCTTTGTGCACTGGTGTGCAATCATGTTGGAACAGGAAGGAGCCATCCCCAAACTGTTCCCACAAAGTTGGGAGCATGAAATTGTCAAAAATGTCTTGGTATGCTGACGCCTTAAGAGTTCCCTTCACTAGAACTGAGGGGCCAAGCGCAACCCCTGAAAAACAACCCCACACCATAATCCCCCCTCCACCAAATGATTCGTAAGGTCCATAAAGTCAGGGATAAGCACGTTTCTGGTGAAGGAACTTGACTGGCCTGCGCAGAGTCCTGACCTCAACCTGATAGAACACCTTTGGGATGAATTAGAGTGCGGACTTCAAGCCAGGCCTTTTCTCCAATATCAGAGCCTGACCTCTAGTTGTATTCCCACTTATCCCTGATATCTGGTAAGCAGATTTGCTTGGAGGTTCACCTATTCATCCAAGAGCACTATTTTATTGCATGTTGCATGTCACTAACCTCACATTCCTGTGTATGCTGTGCACACAGGATGTCCTTATGATATATATGATTTGGTTTTTTGAGTATTGCACCCCTTTCTTCTTTTCTTTTTGTGTTTATTATCGTATCAGTATTACGCTATGTTTTTTGCCATATATTTTTTGGATAACCCCATGCGGACCTGAATATGCTACACGAGTGCGACTGACCTTGTCATATTGGAACCGCTCTCTAAAGGCCCGGGCTGGGTTTAAGCCATCTGTCTGATTTTGGCTTACGTTCTGGTAAGCATTTCACCACATAGATATACCTTAATTGAATTATCATCTTTCAACATTATCACATTGAGGAGTTTCTACGTCACTTATTTTTGGACTCTTTTTTTGTATTTGGACTTTACACTCTCATTATTGTTTAACATATCTTAGCGCGTTTTTTTGGTTTATATTTTAGGTGTAGTGACAAGTGTTTTTTTTTCTGGTGCATCATAAAAAACAATGATTGTGTGGCCACCTGCATGCTAGTAACCAATGAGGCCAGGGTGCAGGCAGACAGTCCACTCAGAATATTTGGTTGCTAGGATGCATGCATCCGAGTGGGAAGTTGCAGTTAATAGCAGAAGTATTACTGCCATTGATTTTTTTTTACTTCCACATGCAATAGCAGTTCATGCAGATGAATGGGCCAAATCTGACTATGTTGTTCCTCATTTTGAACATCATTCCTACTGCTGGCTTGGCACCATTGATTCACAAGTTTTGTATAACTAATCGTTAATTTACTATATCTTTTTGGAGGTATATTCTTGGACAAAAGAGGTTTTGGTAAGATTTTTTTATTGCTACCGTTGCAATACATTACTGTTCATTTTAATAGTTCTGAATAATGATTGCTGCTTGTTATACACTGCTAACTACTTTCACATAATGAGCTGTCTTATAAGATAGAGAATATTGATTGATGTTCAGCTATCCATTGTTGTACCTCTCCTGCAGAATGAACTGATTGTACAGTACATTATGGAACTTGAATCTTTTAAAATGACTGAAACATTTATTACATTGTGGTAATATTCTGTATGTAATGCTATTTATAATAATCCTTATTTTTCTAGTAATGAGAGTGAACAATCATGATATTAATGCTATCTATAACAATTCTTATTGTTCTTGTACTGACAAGTAACCAGCTTAAGATGCATATGTGTTTCATAGAATATATATAAATATATAAATATATATAGATAGATAGATAGATAGATAGATAGATAGATAGATAGATAGATAGATAGATAGATAGATAGATAGATAGATAGATAGATAGATAGATATAGGTATCTATATATAGATATATATCTATATATATATATATATATCGATATATATATATATATATAGAATTAGAGAGAGAGAGAGAGAGAGAGAGAGAGAGAGAGAGAGAGAGAGAGAGAGAGAGAGAGAGAGAGAGAGAGAGAGAGAGAGAGAGAGATTTTGAATCCATTATGGTGCACTGGCAGCCAACTCAAATTAACCAAGATAGCAAGCCAGTCAGCCAGTCATCCCACCACAGGGGTCACTGTGACTGAATTTTCATGCTGTAGACATGCAGAGCTCTTGCTGTAGACTCACCACTGCAACTTTGCTCTTGCTAAGGACTTGCCACGCAAATTTGCTGCAGGTTGGAAAAGTGTCAACTAGAACTTGTGCTTCAAGTGCTCTGCGAGTATACACCTTGCCAGTGAAAATGTGCAGCAAGTTAACAGACATACAATTCAACACTGTCACAAATTTGTGGCAAGTTATCCTTGCTATCTGGGAATGGGCTACCCTAATGCCCTGTACACATGGTCGGATTTTCCAAAGGAAAATGTGCGATCGGAGCTTGTTGTTGGAAATTCCGACCGTGTGTGAGCTCCATCGGACTTTTTCCATCGGAATTTCCGACACACAAAGTTTGAGAGCAGGCTATAAAATTTTCCGTCAACAAAATCCGATTGCGTCAATTCCGACTGTGTGTGGCCAATTCCAACACACAAAGTGCCACGCATGCTAAGAATAAATTCCGAGACGGAACTGCTCGGTCTGGTAAAATTAGTGTTTGGAATGGATATAGCAGTTTCGTCATGCTGCAATGTTTTAAATTGTTTAGTGCAGCGCACTCTCTTCTTCTTTATAATGCTATAAGAATGAAGTTGTTTTGCTGCTCATATTCACACAGAGTTCTCACAAACTTCTTTCTTTATTATTTATTGGGATTTCATCAATATAATATTTTTATTTGTCACATCTACCGAAAAAAAAAATATTTTTTTAGATGTTTTTAGATTACATTTTTTTATTTTGGAATTTTTTAAATCCTGATCTTGTGTTTTTTTTTTTTTAACTCCAGAATAGTTTTAGGTGTGTTTTATGTGTCAAGTTGCCACAACACGAATATTATCTTGTATTATTTAATCTCAAGGAGGTTGCTTGGTGTTGGTGTCTCTTATTAATTTCACATTGTATTTTGGAGATGTACCTGTCGCCTCACAAACAAACTGTTCTTTTTGAAAGAAAACACATATAGGCGAGTATAATTAAACAAACCAAAAATTTATTAAGGGGTCCTAACCAAAGAAAGAGGGAGGCAACGCTGGAGAAACAGAAGAAATTGGCGAAGCCTTTGGCCCCCAGGACACACATCAATTATTTTAATGCAAAATTGGTGGCCTGAGGAGTCCATATATAAGGGAGTACAATCTGGTCCTGAAGTCCAAGAGATCATGAACAGCTGCAGATGACATATATGTCCGCAGGCTGTGGTCATACAAGAGCCTGCATCTTTTGTCAGACCAGACTGAACCCAGGCCATCACTTTCTTGTCTTCCTTCCACTCTTCCTTCCACGTTGTGTCTGTGGTGGTGGAGTTGTGGCAGGAGGAGGAGGAGGAGGATGATGTAACTCACACAGGTGGGTATTGGGTGTGATTTTGCCCTTCACCCCCTTAGTTAATGTTTTATAAAGGATGTCCTCACACATGAGGCGTTGGCCCTCCTGCATGTTCTGCAGTTTGGTGGCAGCCATGCAGGCAAAGGCCTCTTCACGAGTGGGGGTGGCTCTGAGGGACGCAGAAGCCTCCTGAATCAGCCTGAGTGCTGAATCCTCCACGTTACTCCCCTTCCTAGGTCTTTTGTTTGGAAGGCGGAGGGGAGGGACCTGGGATTCTGTGAGGCTCCTACTGGGCCCAGCCACCTCCTGGCTGCCACTTACCCCCGCCTCCTCCTGGCTGCCACTAACCTCCGCCTCCTCCTGGCTGCCACATTCCACAGCTTCCTCCTGGCTGAGGTCTTCCTGTGTATGAAAAAGGGACATATTTTATTTTTTTCTTCATCAATCACACACAATTTTCATCTCATGACTGTTGCAAATTGAATGTTAAGAAATATAAAAGATTATCATTCTGACCTCAGCATTTTTCATTCTTGTCCCAATTATTTTTGCCCACTACTGTCTATTGATTTGTAAAACACTTTATTAAATCAGCAATTAGTGATCAATAATAACATCTAGTAAACATAATTTATTTATTGACCAGAAATCTGTAGAAGAATGCTATATCTGGCTCAAGCTGGGCTCCTCCACTTCTTCCTGGCTGGAAGTCCCAGGTTGGACATCAGAAGCCTTAGCTGGGGTGGAAGATAGGGTGGAAGGAAGAGTGGAAGGAAGGGTTGAGAGGGATTCCCTGACTTCAGTCTGGTCTGACAGAAATCACAGTCTCTCATAGTACCGCAGCCTGGGGACATAAACGTCATCTGCTGCAGCTCCTGATCTCTGGGAATCCTGGACCTTCTTGTGCTCCCTAAGATAAGTGCTCCTCAGGCCACCAATTTTGACTTTTAAATAGGGGATGGTTGCCGTGGGGACCACCGGCTTCACCAACTCCAGCAGTTTCTCCAGCGCTGCCTGCCTCTTTTGTTTATGATTATATTGCGGTTGTTTCACCTGCCACAGAGAGGGCAGCTCCCTGTACTTGTCTATGAACAGGGGGAGGAAGTTGTGGTCAATTAAGCCATCCATTTTATCTGCAATACACAAGACAAACCCTAATGTCAGGCTAAAGTCTCCTAATCTTGTCCTAATATAGGCATCAATCTCTAAGCAGTATAGGCCCAAGTTTAAATATTACCTTCGTTATCACGATCGGCGCTTCCTATACTCCTTCCTCTGCGCACAGATCGTACATACTATGCACGCGTGTTACGCTTTATATACACTGCTCATGCGTGAAACTCTGCCCGCCCCTGACGTTCTTTATAGTCTATTCATCGCCCCTTCACTTTCGGCGCAGTGGAGAAGAGCACATGACAGAGACAGAGCAGGTGTGTGCTAATTACAGCAATGAGGAGGAGGAAAGCCCGGAGCCAGAAGTGGCACGATCCCAGAGGAGATGATTTAAGGCATCAAATATGTCCTTTGTAGAGATGGTGGAGATGGTCGACATACTGAAGAGGGCTGACTATGGTGGGAAATATGGACCTTACCTCAACCCCAATGTGAGAAAGGCCAAAACCATGACTAATGTTGTGAAGAGTCAGCAGAAGAATTTTGGGGTATGGCGATCCAAGGATCAACTGAGGAAACGGTGGTCGGACCTCAAATTAAGGGAGCATGATCAGTATAGAAGCATCAGGAGAGTGCTGCAAAAAAGTAAGTAGTTGTCCTGTGTTCCTATTCTTTATTTTTATTACATTCATGCTGCTCCATGTGCTTTTCTTTATACTGTTGTACAGTTTAAAATGGCAACTTTCATGTTCATGGACACATTATTCGTTCGAAGGAAACATTGTTCGTTCGGCCAATAAAACACCATGTTTTGTCCAGATGCATTTCAATACATTTTTTCTGGCCTACTTCCCTTAAAATAAGTTTGTTGTCTAGATGGGTTTGTAACTAGAATGAAATGCAAAATAGATTCTGTGTAAGGAGAGGACATCTGTTTACACATCCTGACGCTGGAGCACTAGTCCACATAGGTGCTCCAGTGTATACTATAGGGGTGACTCCATCTGTGAAGCTTGTCCAAAACAGGTAAGTAATCAAGCTTGACAAAGGAAAAAAATATTTCTTCATCTTGCAACTCTGCCAAAACAGACAATTGTACCCCACTTCCAAGCAATGTTTCATATTCCTATTTCTGCCATCAAATATCTGTGTGCTAAGTATACGTATTTTTTTTTTGCATAGAGGAGAAAAGACTCGGAGGACACCACTCATCAGAGGAGACAACAGACCCCCCACCTCATGAAGAAGTGGAAATCCCACAAACATAACCAGAGGAGGAGGAGGGAGACGTTGTGGAAATAGTCACCACAACAGGTGAGTGTCTGCGACCACGGCTTCAGGTAAGAGATGGATGACGGCATATTTATAATACATGGTGGGTTTTTTTTCATATATTTTTAGGTGATTGTGATGTTGTGGATGAAGGTCATTTCACCAGTGAAAGTGCCCAGATCCTGATCGGGGAGTTAATGGGGTGTAATAGGGACTTGGAAAACATCAAGCAAAACATCAATGATGTTCAAAACAAAATAAAGAATATCACTGATGTTTTAGGGAGAATTTAAACCCCTAGAAATCCCTAAGTTATTTCTGATTTGTTTTTCTGACAATTTTTTGAAAATTTTGTGACATATTATAGAAAAGACAAATGTTGAAGATGCACACACTGTGTCAACATGTGCTATCCGCCATCACAGGAGATCAATGTATGTGTTTTGGGGGTGCAACCCCTTCCTCAATAATAAAGTAGCTGAGAGGAAGGGGTTGCACCTACAAAACACGTCCATTGATCCCTCATGATGGCAGCTAGCACATGTTGACATTCGGCAATTTGTGTGCATTTTCAAAATGTGGCTTTTCCAGGGGTGACTTCACCCCATCTGCTGAACGCAATATCAAACACAGTTTATAAATACTCATGTCTGATAATGCCTTCAATTTCTACAAAAGTTGAACTTTGTAAGTTCAAGAGTTGTGTATTTCTTGTTGGTTTTAAACATGCCTGTTTTACCTTAAAAGGCAATTTTGATTTTTTAATGTGACCTAAAAAATTGTTATACAACAAACATGTTGGTTTGTTTTAAAAACCTTTTATAAATGCATGTGTGATTGTGCTTTGATTAAAAAGATTGATAATCAACAATGTGTGGCTTCTTCTTTCAATGCTCAAAAGCATTTTTTTGTTGTAAAGTTGGTGTTTTCAGTGACAATGGGGGTTATTTACTAAAGGCAAATCCACTTTGCACTACAAGTGCAGTTTCAGTGCAGTCTAAAGTGCACTTGTAGTGCAAATTGTATTTTCCTTTAGTAAATAACACCCAACAGTGCTGTATAATTTTACACAATCACACCATTTTCAGGACTCCCCAAATTTCAGTCATGGTCAGCTAAAAGAAAGCCAAGCAGTAAATCTAAGCAAATATTTGTTCAGTTTAAAATATATTTTTATTTAAAAAATGTCTCAGACATTGTCTGGCATATTGATGGCCCCCCTACCCGCAAAGTATTCCATGTATCTTAGACGGACCTCGCGGGCACTCTGGGGGGGCAAGCCAGGACGGCCAGCTTCAAGCGCCATCAGGTTTGGTTCATTTATATTAATTCCGGCTTCAGGCACAACTGAGCCAGCATAGTTCACAGAATTTCTCCTTAAAAAGTTGTGGAGAACACAGCAAGACAGGATGATGTGATTGAGTTTATATTCCGCCATGTGTATCGGTGTAAGAAATAGGCGGAACCGACTGGCCATTAGTCCAAACGTGTTCTCCACCACTCTACTGGCTCTGGCCAGCCGGTAATTAAAAACCGATCAACGTCCGACCGTGTGTACAGGGCATAACACATAATGTGCTTTAACACAAGGCATCAGGCCTGATAGGCCTGAATAGGTCATTAGAGAGGTGGCAAGCCTAAGCTGCCATTCTGGAGACGCCTGTAGAACTCCATTTGGGCGATGACTCCACCATCTGACATCCGGCCATTCTTCCCCATGTCCACATACAGGAACTTGTAAGTAGCAGAGTTGGGTGGTGGGACGATGTGGACGTGTTTCCCATCAATTTCCCCTCCGCAGTTAGGAAAGTCCCACCGATGGGCAAAGTGGGATGCCACAGTCTTCCATTTCTGTGGGTTGGAAGGAAACTGTGGAGTCAAACAAGAAAAATAAATTAATAATTTTGCACATAAACATGGAAAGCAGATTAGACACAAACATTCTTGGCCAACATCAGTATAACATTTATTTTAGGGAGTATTTAAAGACAAAGGTATAAGGTCCACCTATCAGATTCCCCCCCCCCCCTCATGGGCCATTTAAAAAATTTTAGGGGGGGATGTTTTGGCCAGGTAACCCTCTCCACTTCATTGAGAGATGAATGCCTAAATAATGTGTATTACTTTGGCCAGCCCCTCCTTACTTACACTATTGGCAGCCCACTGGACAGGTAAGAAGTGTAACACACTTTACACATTTTAGCACATTTTTACATTTTGATATTACCTATCAAGATAATAATAGGATACAAAAACTTTTAACATTACCATTTGAAAGTATTCAGGCAGGCCCTTGCACTACATGCTTTGGGGAATTCATCCATAAATATGAACACAAAAGAGGTGGGTATATAGTGTTTATGGGTTTGGCAAAGTCAGCAGATAGAGGATTGAGGATAGACAGAGGATTGGTATCAGCTGAGTTAGAAGTTGGGGGGAGGGAGGGTTGCAAATGATTTTGGGACCCCCCCCAAAAAAAAATCTGGCACTCTGCCTGAATTTCAAGCACAAATCACATTTTAACACATCTTAGAGGGTGTTTAGGGTAAAGCACTACTATGGAGCTGACAAAATACATTGTTAATTGAGTAGATGAGGTGGATATAGGTCCAGGAGAGCATGCTGAGGAGGTAAGTGAAGGTAAATATGTATGAAGGACAAAACATTTTTTTTTAAATTTCCAGCATGCATGAGGACAAAGGGGACATTCACAGCATATTACAATCATGGTAATTAGGGAATGAGGAAAGAAATACAATACATTATCAAACATTAAATACAATAAAATGTGATGTTAAAGGATAAAAATCTTACCTTAATATACTCCTTCTGCAGGACCTGGATGATGGCAGAACAGGTCTCCGGGATAATGATCCCCAGAGCCTGGAGGGAGATGCCTGTCGAGAACTTAAGGTCCTGCAGGCTTCTCCCCGTCGCCAAGTGCCGCAGGGTGGCAATGAGCCTCTGCTCCACAGTGATGGCTTGCCTCATGCAGGTATCCTGCCTGCTCATATAAGGGGTCAGCAAATCCAACAAACAGTGAAATACAGGGTCCGTCATCCGGAGAAAGTTTCTGAAATCGTCAGGATTATTCTCACGGATCTCATGGAGCAAAGGCATGTAACAGAATTGGTCATGCTAGAGCAACCAATTCTTGGTCCATGAACTCCTCCTCGCCCTGTTCATGGACTGGGCTTGTGTCAAAGTAAGGACCCCAACACCAAGCCCCCGCACAGCACGAACTCTACGATGAGTACGTACACGCAACATGGCTAGAAAACGGTCGGCTGGTCAGAACGAAATAACAGAACGCACTGAAGAACAGCAAGACCTGTAAAGAGCAACCTGAAAATCAGTAACAAATGGACAATAACACAATGACAAGTCAATGGTAACTTGCTGCACGCACTGAAGACCAGATACAAACCCACAAGCACAAACTGAACAGCAGAAATACGATCTTAAAACCACGAGTCTGAAAAAGAGCAAATTGTCTCTCACCAAACTTTTACTAACACGAGATTAGCAAAAGGAGTCCAAAAGGTGCTGCGCTTGGTACTGAACTGCCCTTTTATAGTCTCGTCGTACGTGGTGTACGTCACCGCGTTCTTGGCGTTCGGAAATTTCGACAACTTTGTGCAACAGTGTGTATGCAAGACAAGTTTGGTTTTCTTTTAATCTCTGGAATGGACACTATCTACATGGAGTTTACATGTTCTTTCTGTGTTCACATGGGTTTCCTTCAGATACTCTGGTTTCTGCCCACACTACATATCTTATCATTTTCTGCATGCCAATCTCAAACTTGAGCATTTGGAAAGGATTAAGGAAGCAACTACCTAAAAACACCAAGAAAATTCTATTGAAAAGGCCTATCCAAGAATCGGATACAATTGAGCTGATACATGCTGTAAATATATACTGTATACATATATAATACAAAGGAGTTACAGCACATCACATATACAGTATCTGTGTAGCCAGTAATATAGCAACTTCAGACATGCCTACCCTTAAAGTTACCAACCTGCACCAAGCAGTATAAATGGAGAAATGAATGCTAAGGTCCAAATAGCTTCATATATACAACACATGAGAAACTGAGGCGTTGCCCTTTCCTATAGCAAACTATTGATTATAAACTGGGGTTTCTTAGCTTCCATATATATCAAAAATATCATGTTTAAGCTGGCCATCTGCATCAAAGCGATCCCTCTCTGGCCAGTCCTACTCTATCTTGCACATTTGCCAACTTATTTGGTGCAAAACTACAACTTGAGAATATCAACATATAGTTCCAATATGGGGTAGGCACAGCTGGAGGTGAACAGCTCTGGACCTAAATCAAACCATACACATCCACAATGGGAGAAAATACAAAGTTTAACCACTTCAGTCCCGGAAGGATTTACCCCCTTAATGACCAGGCCATTTTTTGCGATACGGCACTGCTTCGATTTAACTGACAATTGCGTGGTCATGCGATGCAGTACCCAAACAAAATTGATGTCCTTTTTTTCCCCACAAATAGAGCTTTATTTTGGTGGTATTTGATCACCTCTGCGTTTTTTTATTTTTTATGCTATAAACAAAAAAAGAGTGACAATTTTGAAATAAAAACAAACTTTTTTACTTTCTGCTATAAAACATTTCCGAAAACAAAATAAAAAAAAACAAATGTATTCATCAATTTAGGCCAATTTGTATTCTGCTACATATTTTTGGTAAAAAAAACCCCAATAAGCGTATATTGATTGGTTTGCGCAAAATATAACGTGTCTACAAAATAGGGGATAGATTTATGGCATGTTTATTATTTATTTATTTTTACTAGTAATGGCGATGATCTGTGATTTTTAGAGGGACTGCGACATTGCAGGGGACAAATCAAACACCTAACGGACATTTTTGACACTTTTTTGGGGAACCAGTGACATCACTACAGTAATCAGTGCTAAAAATATGCACTGCTATTGTGCTATTGACACTGGCAGGGAAGGGATTAACATCCGGGGCGATCAAGGGGTTAACTGTGTTTCCTCACTGTGTGTTCTAACTGTATGGGGGAAGGGCTCACTGGGACAACATACATATCTGTCTTCCTGCATAGCAGAAAGACAGGATCTGTGTGATCTTCCCTGGTAGAACAGAGATTTGCCTTGTTTACACAGGCAGATCCCCGTTCTGTCACTGCGGGGAACGCTGATTGGCTTCCCAGCTGGCCAATGGGAGAGCGCACGTGGCCACAAATTGCTGTATACAAGCCCGACGTACACCTACGGTGATTTGCGCAGCCGAGCCAACCTTCTGCAGTATAACTGCGGCGGCTGGTCGGCAAGTGGTTAAGGTGGACAACAAACACCAGCAACAAAAATTACCACCAAAAATAACCACCAAGCGAATCAATATATGAGGGCAGGGACTAATGTGAATGTAATATATACATGTGTAAAACTCTGCTCAGGTTGACAGCGCTATATAAGTTCCTGTAATAAATATAAATAAATAAATAATACTAAGGAGTTGCAGCACAGTAAGTATAGACTTGTGACCAGTATTATAGCAACTTCAAGCAACGCTTTACAGTTACCAACTTGCACCATGCAGTAGAAATTGAGAAATTAATGTCCAAAAGGGTTCATATATACATGGAGCTACATGCAATAAAGTATACCAAACTCCTAAATAAATTTAATTTAGTTTGTAAAAACACCATATATCATAAACAATTTGTATTTTTTTCTGTTCTCATATTTTTTCTTCTGATCTTCTCCAGCCCTTTTTTAGGCATTTCTTGTCTATGTGTTTACTCTAGAATTAGCTGCAAATCATTGCTGTGGACTAGCATTCTGATATTAACAACAGTGGACTATGCCATCACAATGTTTGTCAGCAAAGCTGCTTGTATTCTCCATCTGGGCGCATGTGACAGGGAGAAAACACAGGACAGTTGGAAGACATTTGTCACTCTATAACAGGAAGGCCCTGAATAAGGACCTTCATGACAAGATCAGCACTATTTTTTTTTAATGAAAGCAACTTTCATGCACAGCCCAGGATATAAATGCCTTAGGCAGCCCATACATTAATCATTTTTTCTCGTTCAACTAGCGAGTTGAATTTAAAAAAAAATGATCCAATTCCCACATCCACATTGAATCCATTTTGAATCACTCTCTCTGAGTTATTGCATTCTGACATTGGGGAGACTTCACCACCATCAGAATACACTGATCATTGCTGCCAGTTATAGTTGGTGGCCCTAATAGATCGAGAAGAACCTGACAGGGTGGTTGATCAGTAGATCAACTTCTGTACAATCAGCCTGCCCATACACAGATCGAAATTCGTCCAGTTCAGCAGGGACCAGTCGGATTTTGAATCATGAGGGAGGCTTTACAGAGGGTGATAGAAACAGCAGAGAAAATTATAATTGTAGTTTTACCTATAACTAGGGAACTTGGGGAAAGAATATGTCTTTAGAGCAAGCGATATTCCCACCTGAACTGTCTGGGCCACAAAATAGTTTATTTCTCATGGCAGAAAGACTTTTACATTCTATGGAGTATACCTAGATAATATAGAATGAGAGGGGTGTATTTTTTATTTTTTGTACATGTTTTGTGTGTGTTACAGTATGTAATATTGGATGTTTATTGCGTATAGTGCTGGATAGGACTACAACTGTATTTCATTTAATGTTTTTCTTGTAGAATGATAATAAATGTTTTGATTCTTCAACTTAACTTTTGAAATTATGTTAAAATGTTAAATTGTTAGGTTTACTTCAAAAAATAAATAATAAGGATGGGGGCGTGGCTACCGAGCTCTGTAATGGACGTGTA
Source organism: Lithobates clamitans (assembly GCA_037952925.1). Classification (NCBI taxonomy): domain Eukaryota; kingdom Metazoa; phylum Chordata; class Amphibia; order Anura; family Ranidae; genus Lithobates; species Lithobates clamitans. The sequence goes on along the minus strand of JBBGZY010000089.1, from coordinate 5,641,833 downwards.
GCTCAGGAGCTCCACAGCCAGCTGGAGTGAATCCGCCGACATCGGGGCTCACCGACGCCATCCAATACCCACACAACCACCGCTGGACTGCTAGGCACCGCGGGGATGACTAGACGTAGGAAGAACCCGCAGCAGCCATCGAAACTCCCAGATTTCTTCAGAACGTCCGCGCGGCCCCGGACGGCGGCGCCCGGGACTCACAGCACACAGGCCAGGCCGCGGCACATATTGGGAGCACGGGGATGTCATCCACAGCCCACAACAGCGATAGGCTACACAGCGCACCATCCTCCGGACCATCCAGCCCCTCAACAAGGAGCCCAGCAAAATCGAGGCCCAGGAGAGACTCTCCAGCTAGGCCGCAGCCTACAGCTGACATGGAGGTGAGAGGGCTGCCCATCGTCAGCACAAACCTGAGGGGACAAGTGGAGGGAATGGTAGAGGGAGATCCCATAGCTGCCTTCCCCACTTCTAATAGCCCTATATCAGATACTGTATTAAAGGAAATGCTGCTTTCCCTGAGCTTATCCTTACAATCTGACATGGTAGCAGGCATAAACAAGTTTACCAAGGAGGTTCAAGCCCTAAGCTCCAGAGTTGACCATGTAGAAAGCAAAATGGAGGAATACACCTCATCCTGCAATGTGATGGTGGAGGCACATACAGCACAGGCAGAAGATTTAGCATGGATGAGAGATAAAATTGCAGATTTGGAGGACAGGTCCAGAAGGAACAACATAAAAAACAGGGGCATTCCTGAGTCCATTGCACCAAACCTGTTCCTCCAATACGCCCAAACCCTGTTCTCCACGCTGATTCCATCCTTATCTGCTCAAGACCTCATAGTGGACAGAATCCACAGGATCCCAAAACCCTCATTTCTTCCGGCGGAGACCTCGAGAGATGTCTTGTTATGAGTACATTATTACCACATCAAAGATCAACTCATGCAAGCGTCCAGGAAACCAGATAACATACCGCCACAATATGCTGATATAAGGCTGCTCCCTGACCTCTCCAGGCACACGCTACAACGCCGTCGCAATCTAGCAACGATCACAAAAGCTCTAAGATATCATAAAATCCTCCACAAGTGGAAATACCCTGCAACCTTATCCATTACACATAATGGGTTCACAGCTTCAGTCACAACGCTTGAAGAAGGGATAACTATGACAATGGGGCATTCTCCCAGATCAGGCCTCTTACCCTGCATCTCCACCAAGGCCCTCGCCACTTCAAAATGAGTGTGTGACAGACCTGGCCGGGACAGAGGCTGTTGGAGAGGAATGAGTGCGGGCCTGTTGCCTTTTGATTATGGGCCCTAGCATTTGGGGGAATGGTGCTCTCTATGAGCTGTATGCCTGGGGACCCTGGGGTTGGTGTTACTTTGGATTCAGCTCCATGTCCCCCCAAAACACACAGACTCTGGGAACCCTTTATATGCCATATTAGAATGATAAGACTGAATTATACTGTTGGGACACATCCTGTGAGGAGATGCTGGTGTCATCAACTCCAACTACCTGTGTTTATGTTAATTGAATGAGCTGATCACATTGTCCTCTACACAAAGTAGGAGACGGGACGACTCCTATTGGAGCTGCTGCTATTGTGAGAAGGTGTCCTGTGATAATTAACTCAGTCTGGGCAAAAGGTCATGTCTCAATCACCTAGGCTGTATAAAGGATTAGTTAATTAGCTCATGTTAATTAGGTTACGTTTGTATTGTTAGAGTAATATTTTCTCCTGTATATAAGACTGTATTCTGGTTCTGAATAAAGTGAGTTCATGTTAGCAACAAGCAAGTGTCGCCTTGTTTTGTGCTCAGAGAGGCTGGGATATCTGTATACAGACTGGGAGGAAGTGGCATATGATGGAAGCACTCAAGCGGAGTGTGGGACGTTCCATGACATTGGTGGCAGCAGTGGGATAGCTTCCTGCAGTCTGGGACATCCAAACTTCCATCTGGATCCAAGGTCCAGATAGCAGGAGAGGAGAGGTACAGATACCAGCCGCCATGGATGAGGAATTCAGAAGGAGGTTGCGAGAGATGCAGATACAGCACAGAGGACCAGTATCAGAGCAGGTCCTGCTGGGATGGTGTGATTCTATTCGCTGCAAACTCTGGAAGGAAGCGCTAGCCTGTGAGCAGCGACACCAGGGAAAAGTTCTCTCCTCCATCGAGGAAAGGTACTGGTCGCAGTACGGACTGCGGGTGCGGTTTTTGGGAGAAAAACCACACAAGAAGCAGACAGCTGAATTAAGCAGGCTGGTCTGGGCAGAGATAAAGCTGGATGAGAGCTACAGAGCCCTCCGGTGGCATGTATCCCAAGCATGTCCCTGGATAGCGGATGACAGCCCAACCGAAGGCTTAAGCTACGGTGGCTTGGGACTGTTGTATGTGAAGCTGACAGGGGACTCTAACTTTGGGAGTGATTTGGAGCGGCGGGTGGAGGAAATCATGGATTTCAGAGAAGGGCTACTGAACATTTCGGAAGTGCACTGGGCACAGGAAGATTTGGAGTTTCTGGCCGTTCAGGAATGGGAGCTAGAGATCGCCTACAGACGGCTGCTAGACATTGCTCAGTGCCAGGGCTGGGCTCCCTTTGCCTGGGACTATCAGGAAATACCAGCTGACAACCCTGAAATCCTGGCTGAAGAGTCGGCAATGTGGCAGAGCAATAGTGTGCTTTGCCAACCTGCCCCCGCAGCTATGGAAGCGGAGGTCTTATGGCGGATGCAGCAAGTGCTGACTGACCTTGATGATCCTGTTTCTGCATGGGATGATCTTGGATGAAGGAATGTGCCTGTCCAGCAGCATGCCAGAGAATCTGCAGTGGAAAATCTGGAGATTGCCATCCCCAAACCTGAAGTGCTGACAACAGGGCAGAGCTCTGCTAACCTCTGCCCAGCACTGATAGCATCTTCTGGATTCCATGGACAGGAGATGGTGAACCTCCATCCCCAGACACCAGTTGCAGAGACAGGGGATTTGATAGACTTTTCTGCTGAGGAAGAACCATCGGGTGAGCCCCTAGCAGAAGAGTTGGGATTAGGGCCAAACTTCATTGCGCTCTGCTCAGCACTGATGGCATCTTCTGTGTTCCACGGACAGGAGATGGTGAACCTCTATCCCCAGACATCAGTTGCAGAGACATGGGATTTGATATACTTTTCTGCTGAGGAAGAACAACCTGATGAGCCTCCAGCAGAAGAGCTGCTATCAGGGCCAAAGTTCACTGTGCTCTGCCCAGCACCAACAGTGGCTTCGGCCTTCTTGAGAGAAGAGGTAGTCGGCCTTTCTCCCACAACACTGACAGGGACATGTGATTTTCTGCCAGCAGCATCTATGGAGTTACAACAAACTTCTCAAGCTGAAGATCTGGTAACTGAACAGAGGGTCCAAGACCTTTGTCCCACACTTTTACCAACTCCAGAGACTGAGGATTTGATAGACGTTTCTGTAGATGAGGAACCACCTAGCAAATCCACAGCAGAAGTGCTGGCAACTGGACAGAGGGTCCAAGACCTCTGCCCCACACCTGCAGCAATTGTGGAGGCCCAAGTTGAGGAGGTGGCAGTCTATCGTGATCTGCAGATCAGGATCCAAGGAGAGAATGCAGTCATCACCTCACAACTGCAGCTTGATCTTGTGTCGGTGGATGGGGCTTCAGTTCCCACCTGTATATCCCAGGGATGCTGGGCAGTCAGCCTAGATCCCCAACAGCAGGATGGAGTGAGCCCAGTCACCCTGTCTTCTCTCCAGTGGCAGAAAGGACTCCAGGGAGAAGGGCCAGTCCAGGCCTCTCCCCAGCAGCAGATATGTTCTCTGAGAGAGGCAGAGGTTGGCTGGGTGAGTAATACTCTGGAATAATTTGTTTGGGGTACTGTGTGGGTACAGGCAGTAGAGGACTGGAACTATGGACTAACTTTGGAGTCAACCCGTCTGGGGTCTCCTCCTGTGTTAGTCTCCTGCCGAAAGGGGAGAAATGTGACAGACCTAGCCGGGACAGAGGCTGTTGGAGAGGACTGAGTGCGGGCCTGTTGCCTTTTGATTATGGGCCCTAGCATTTGGGGGAATGGTGCTCTCTATGAGCTGTATGCCTGGGGACCCTGGGGTTGGTGTTATTTTGGAATCAGCTCCATGTCCCCCCAAAACATACAGACTCTGGGAACCCTTTATATGCCATATTAGAATGATAAGACTGAATTATACTGTTGGGACAAATCCTGTGAGGAGATGCTTGTGTCATCAACTCCAACTACCTGTGTTTATGTTAATTGAATGAGCTGATCACATTGTCCTCTATACAATGTAGGAGACGGGATGACTCCTATTGGAGCTGCTGCTATTGTGAGAAGGTGTCCTGTGATAACTCAGTCTGGGCAAAAGGTCATGTCTCAATCACCTAGGCTGTATAAAGGATTAGTTAATTGGCTCATGTTAATTAGGTTACGTTTGCATTGTTAGAGTAATATTTTCTCCTGTATATAAGACTGTATTCTGGTTCTGAATAAAGTGAGTTCATGTTAGCAACAAGCAAGTGTCGCCTTGTTTTGTGCTCAGAGAGGCTAGAATATCTGTATACAGACTGGGAGGAAGTGGTATATGACGGAAGCACTCAAGCGGAGTGTGGGACATTCCGTGACAGAGTGGAAAGTAGTCTCCCACAAGCGTTCCACTAAGAAAAAAAAATGGTGAAGCCCACAAGTTACCGTACTCAGCTACACGGATCCTCCGGCTTCGGAGTTAAAAGTTTTTCTTTTCTCCTTTAACCCCAGCACAGCAGCAGTTACGTCTGCCCAAGGATCAGTTGTAAGATCCAGTTCTTATGTTAACTTTTTCTATCTTTTGTTCTCTTCTTTATTTGTTTGATACACACAGCTACATCCGAAAAGAGCATTGACTATTAAAAGAGGTCAATCGGAACCATCCTTCCTTTCCCATTACGAAGAGACCGCAGTGAGTACCCGCACCATACAGCAGCACAACAAGCAACCCCAAACACACTATGAACATCAAGTGCCTTTCAATTAACACCAGGGGTCTTAACCACCCCGTTAAGCGTTTCTCTATGTGGCAAGAAGCCTGCAGTCAAGGGGCGGACTTACTCTGTGTGCAGGAGACTCATTTTCAAATATCTAAGACCCCGTCTTGCACACACAAAGCTTTCCCACATATGTTCCTGGCATGCACGCCTCACCAAAAAAAAGGTGGTGTACTCCTCACCATTAAAAACACCCTCTCATTCACACTTAAAGAATCCCTGATAGATGATAGTGGAAGATATATTATCATAACGGGAGATCTAAATTCTAAACCATATACATTAGTAACACTATACGCCCCGAACACTCACCAACTACGTTTTGTGAGGAGGGTGCTCCAAAAAGCGGTCTCCATGAAACATGGCAACCTTCTAATCTGCGGTGACTTTAACCTTACCACTGATCCAAATCTGGACACTACTTCCACGAAATTCAGGAGTACCTCATCACTACAGTCGCTATTGTACAGAGAAGAGCTGTTTGATGCATGGAGGTGTCTTCATTCAAACGAGAGAGACTACACTTTTTTCTCAAACAGACACTGCTCTTATTCCCGTATCGACATGTTCCTGACAGACAAATGGTTATTACAACATGTAAAAAACGCACAAATCCATGAAATTACGTGGTCTGACCATGCAGCAATATCTCTGTCATTTAATGAAACAGGTGTCTGCCCTTCCTCCCCTATCTGGCGCTATAACAATAGACTTCTACAAGAACCCAAAACCCACTTGATTATCTCTCCGCATCTCCGAAAACTTCTTTATCTCCAATGAAACATCAGTATCTGACCCACACATTCTATGGAATGCACATAAGGCTGTCATGAGAGGCATATTTATACAATTAGGGGCCAGGGAAAAAAAATGATACACTTCTACATTAAATACATTAATTTCTGAAATTCGCACCATAGAATCTAAAAATAAATGCTCTCCCACAACAGCACTGACTAATGCTCTTTCCAAACTCCGGGAAAACCTTAGAGTACATCTATCCCAAAAATTCGACTTTCACCTTAGACGTTTAAAAGTAAATCACTATGCTAATGCGAATAGAGCGGGCAAATACCTGGCTGGAAGGTTAAAAGCAGCTCGCACCAAAACTAGGATACCACACTTAATTCACCCTACTCAAAACGTCAAAATAACTAATCCACAAGACATAGCAAATCAATTTGCAAAATATTATGGTGCACTACATAATCTACACACGGATGACTCTACACCACAACCATCCACAAAGAAGATGCAAGAATTTCTACAAAAATTAAAACTTCCTTCCCTCTCAAGCACTGATTTAACTAATCTCAACGCACCCTTCACGACCACAGAAATAACAAAAACCATTGACACACTGCCTAACGGGAAATCTCCAGGCCCCGATGGATTTTCTAATGAATACCTCAAATCCTTCAAAAATATACTAGCACCCTATTTAAAATCGGTATTTACACAATACGGCGGAATCATCTAGTTTCCCACAAGAGATGCTGAGAGCTTACATAGTAACTCTACCCAAACCAGGTAAAGACCCCAACACACCAGCCAACTTCAGACCAATATCCCTCTTGAATTCAGACATTAAAGTCTATGCTAAACTCCTAGCCAGAAGATTAACAAACATAATCCCTAATATCACAAAACGTGACCAGATGGGATTTGTGAAGGAGAGACAAACCTCCAATACCACTAGGAGAATTGTTAATGTTATTTATCATGCTGTGCGTAGTCGAGCACCTTCTCTGCTACTGTCTATAGACGCGGAGAAGGCGTTCGACAGGGTACACTGGGAATACATGAAAACGGTGATGTCTAGGTTTGGATTCCAGGGGCCTATACTGAAGGCTATCCTAGCTTTATATTCATGCCCTTCAGCTCAGGTATATTCATCAGGTTTTTTATCAGTACCCTTCAACATTCACAATGGGACGCGTTAGGGGTGTCCCTTGTCACCTACTATCTTCAACCTCATGATAGAACCTTTGGCAGAAGCCATTAGATCTCATCCCTCCATCAGGGGCTTCCAGTTTGGTCATGACAAACACGTTATAAACCTATTCGCAGACGATATAATCCTGCTATTAACTAACCCAAGTACATTCCTTGAACAAGCACACCAAATCCTTATGGAATTTGAGGACATATCATATTATAAAGTGAACTTTTCCAAAACATTAATTCTAAGCCTTGGTGTTCCTGAACATATTCAACATACTTTGAGGAAAACATTTCAATACTCATGGAGCACCAAAGGCATAAATTATCTAGGCGTTACATTAACAACTTCCACAACTACATTGGCGGATGCCAATATTGAACCTCTACTGACCAAGCTGGAAGCTCAATTGAAAGAAATCTCCAAAAAGGAACTCTCATGGATGGGGAAATTAGCAGCTTTTAAAATGCTACTCCTGCCACAAATCATTTACATATTTAGAGCACTACCGATTCACATACCCCAACACTACATTAGGAACATGTCACATCTTATGTGGAAATTCTTGTGGAATGGTAAGAAAGCCAGATGTCCTAAACATAACCTGATTCCGCATAAACGAGTGGGAGGGGTGGGATTAACGGATCTACAAGATTATCTATGGGCAGCCAGATTGGACCAACTTAAACACTGGTTCCAAGGTCATAATAGACCAATATGGGCAGATATAGAGGAAAAACAAATTCCAACAAAATCACTGACAACCTTCCTCATGGGGGACAGCTGGACACCTTGGAATATATCACAACTCTCACCGCCAATTAGAGTATCTATCCAAGCTTGGAGATATCTTCTATTTTTACAACACATTAAAGTAGTGGACATAGCTGTCCAACATCCACTTGACATCCTGGAAGCCCAAATTCCAATGCTATCAACCAAACCACTTTTGCAACAAGGTATCACACAGATTTCGGATCTGTATGAAGAACAACAGTCTAAATCGGTGGAACAAATTCTCCACGACTATAAACTACCAAAAAAAACTCTATTTACCTGCATACGCATATCACACTTTTTGAAAGCCAATCCTATCACAAAAACCACAATACTTGCCAAAGCTTGGGAATTTTATTCCACTACCCACAATAATATCAAAGGGATATCTCTCTTCTACAATCTATTACAAAATAAATTGGTTCTTGGAAAAACTGCTTCAATCCACAAATGGGAAACAGAGTTGGGAATCACACACACGATCGCACAATGGCAATCTGCGTTTACGGAAATCCATAAGGCATCCCACTGCACCAAACACTGGGACCTAACGATCAAAATTACTAACAGATGCCACTACACACCCTACAGACTAGCTAAATTCTTCCCAGACCACTCACCCCTCTGCTGGAGGAATTGTGGAAACGCAGGACATTTATTACATATGTTTTGGCACTGCCCGTGCATAAAAAGTATATGGAATCAAGTATTCCAACTAATTTCCTCACTCACTGGTATCCTCACACCTCCTAATCCAGCACTGGGAATCCTACACTTAGGAATAGAGAAATTTCCACCACACTTCAGATCAGTGGTCACCCACATTCTCCTAGAAACTAGGAACTTACTACTCCGCCATTGGAAAGACACTACCTCCACCAACCTCTCAGACGTAGTACAAGCTGTCAATAACAACTACACCTTTGAGCGCCTCTTAGCAATACATACAATGCACTGTAAAATGTTCGATAGAAACTGGCTAATTTGGACAAACAGATTCAATAATCAATAATACTTCATTCTATATGATATAGAATTACGCGTATCAAACTATTCTATGTATCTTATTTTCCCTTTTTTTTTATTATTCTCTTTTTTCTTTTTCTTTTATTGTTCGCTTTGTTATGTAACCTATTAATATTCTGAAAATCAATAAAAATTATTGAATAAAATAAAAAATTAAAAAATAAATAAATAAATAAATAAATAATAAGTAATGATTTTAGGGATCTGTACTTGATTGTGTCCTAGACTTTCTATTGTACAGAGAAAAACAGCTGGAATTGATGTATGGATGGGGGAAGGGTGCATGCAGCTTTGAACAATGTTATCACCATTCACATGAGTCATGTGCAGGCTAGGCATAAAAATCTTAAAATAGTTTAGTGGTTTAAATGAACTGTTTGTGTGATAAATGTGGCATATTTTCTATCTTGATACATATTGTAACTGAACAGCTAGCAGAAATAAGTGGGTTAAAAAGACTTTCCTTTCATCAAAGGCTGTAAATGAAAGACTGATCATCAATCAATCCCTCTTTGCATGCTACAACTCTTTCTTAAACACTCTGCACAAGAGTACTGTAAGAAGGAGAAAGGCAATGAAGTGGAAAGGGAGAGAGGAAAACAGTAGACCTTTCCCAATTTAAATCAAGTTTTTGTCCACAGAAAACTATACACAAATCTCAAGCGTTGAACGATCAGTTGTGCCCAGTTTTTTACAGTGTGTGTAAATCCTAACAATTAATTTCTCTTGTTTGCTCCCTGTTGGTTTGTTAATTATACCATTGTAAGTGTTTTATTATATTTTTCCAATAAGTGCAAAAAAATGTTGAAAATCAGAAATGTCAGAAATTTGGACCTGTCACTTGTTTTGTATACATTCACTGTGCTATTTCAAGAAAAGTAAACAGCCCTCATAGCTCTTCGGTTCCTAGAGATGTTTAGCAAAAGAATATACGGCAGGGCTGACATCACTTAGTTCACCAAAAAAAGAAGTGTGCTGTCAGTCCTTTTAGAAATGAGTGAGTCTTTTAAAATCTTCACTTGCCGCAACTTACCCAAGCCAGTGGTGTGTGCTGCCTTGCTCTATTCAGTTATTATTTATTCAAATCAGTCCCTTCCCTCAAGGAGCTTACAATAGAAGGTCCCTAACTTATATTCATACATACACGCATGGATGTAGCATAAGGAGTTGCAGTGGTCACAATCGCAACCCCGCCCTTAGCTCCAGTGGACCCCTACAGCCTCCCTGTCATATTATCATATCCTCCACAAAATCCAGCTCCGATCTGCCTTGGGGCCCCACAGCCATGCTCCACTACTGGGCTTCTACTTTGCCTTCCACAGTCCACACCCCTCTTTTCCCTTTGGCTGGGGAGAAGATGTGAAATATTTCCTGAATGGAGAGGAGTACAAGGTGAGAACAGCCTAGGGTGGGGAACTGTCTGTGCTGTGTGCTGGCAACATGGAATGGTAACCAAGCTCAGAGAGGCAAGAGGAGGAGAGTGCCATCCTGTAGCCACGATAGGACTGATGTCATTGGTGAGGTATGACACTGCTCAGTGTCTCCTAGTCACCAGCTGGGATTCTCTCCTAGTCACCCGGGGATGCCTACTTATCCCACTTCCCTGACAACTGGGGAAATGACACACACCTCCGGGAGGTGACTTTCTCCCAACACCTGCCAACACTGACAGAGAAACCTTCAGAAATTGCTAAAACAAATCCTTTAACACCTCCTCAGGGTGCCACTGAAGGGCTGCAGGCTACAGATTTTGTGTCACATGGCTTTGTCCTCCCAGATCTAAGTTTCCCCCCCAAAGCTCCCTGACCACCCCCTCCACACTGCATGCTATTTCCGGCTGCTGAGCTCCTTTCCCATTACAGCACTCTATACTGTTTCTCCTCCGCAGGGCTGAAATCACATTCCTTCACAACACAGCCAGTTAGCCATGATCTGCACAGGGTGTATCTGCCTACTGCAACTACACTGCCGTTCCGAACAGAGAATTTCACAGGTCAGAAGGGCAACATAAAAGCAAGATACACCCTGTGAAGACTGACAGACTGTGTGTAAAGGAATGTGATTTCAGCCCTGTGTAGTGGGGGGAGCTGTATACAGTGCTGGGATGGGAGAGGAGCTCTGCCAAGTGACCTGCCAGGGGTCCCTGTCCTCTGATTCTCCAGTGGTAATCCCTGTCCTCTGATGTAAAGAGGCACTCTGGGTACTCAAAACACTTAAGCCATCTTGAGTATCTTGGCGTGCGGTGGATAAATCTGCACGCACGTTGGAAGTAGTGGGGGTGGCCACCCCTATCATTTGGCGTGCAGTACTGAGGTCCACCAGCAGGTGTCTCCTGGCAGTGTGGAACTGTCAGGAGAGCCTTTCCCTGCTGATATTATGTGATCTTTGGGCCACAGTACTGGCATCCACCAGTGGGTGGTTCCTGGCAGTGTGGGGTTTGGCATTACCTCTTGCAATCAGGCATCACCTGAGTCTAATTAAGATGTGTATAAATACACACACCTTGCCTTGGTATTGTCCTTGTGCCCTGACCTGCAGCCTGTTTATCTGTTATCCTGATCCTGGACCTGAACCCTGATTCCTGTATCCTGAACCTGTTTGTATCTGTTCCTGTATCCCTGGATCCTTGCCCTGCAGCCTGATTCTTTCCATCTTGTTCCCTGTCTGTTTACTCCTAGCCCCCCATCTGCTGATCTCCTGTTTATGACCATGGCCTGGCTTGACTACGATTCTGGTACTCCCTTTTGCTATATATACTGGTTGGTTTATTATCACTGTTTGGTTGTTCAGTTTGTTCCCTCTGTATTGGTGGTGTGTTCACATTTCTATGCATTTACTTTAATAAACTTACTTACTTTTGCCTGTTTATGTCTGGTTCACTCTGTTGCAGTCACACAGTTCTGGTCACATCTCGTTTATGACAGAATACCAAGGCCATCCCTGACCAGAAGTAGCTGCACAGGGGAACCATTTTGATTCAGTTTGGTTGCAAACATGAATGCCGATGAGGTTATTTATTTTTCTCTGCTGGCATCTGAAAGTGGTGATTATTGCCACCAGGCTTTGAAAAGATGGACTAGTGACCAGTTGTTTGCAACTATCCATTTGGCTCACTCCTTAGTCGATCAGGGTTATATATTGTTTGGGGAGGTGCAACCTTTGATCAAGATCTGTACTGAGCTGGCCCTGCCCTGTATTCCAGAGGGCCATGATGATTTCACTCCTCCTTTTAATGTGAATCAGGTTGTATCCCTAGTGTGGCTTTTTGAAGATGATCCCGCCGATTTTTGTGAGCACTACTCAGCCTGTTCCCCACAAGTGATTGCTGAGTGCATTGGGTCTGCTCAGTGTTTTGTTAGACAGGGAGATTTAAAACTACAGTTTGTACAACTTATACTTTCGGCATGGTCTGACATGGTGCAATCAGCTCCAGCCAAACAAACCACTTCTGCCATCAGACACCAGCCTACCCAAATGTATGTTTCCCCATCACCCATGTCAACCTCAGTTGCAGCCCAGTATACGCTGCTCCCAACCAAATACTCATATCCGGTCTCTGCTCCCTGTACCTATCCTGTATTCAACCCACCTGCCTCTTCTCAGCTGCCTACCAACCCACAAGAGCTCCCCCCAGCTACTGTTACCTCTTCTCTGCCATATCCCAATTCTCCTTTCCAGTCTGCTGCACCCCTTACCTACAGTCCTGCAGTCACCTACAGAGCTTCAGTGGCTAAGCCAAAGAAAAAACTAAAGTTTTTCCCAACCAAAACGATCCTGCCATTAACCCGACCTGCCTCCACACCCATCAATCTGTCCCAGCTTGAAGTTCCGGTGCCAGTATCCCAGCCTCAAGTGCCAGAGTTTCACCCTGAGGTGGCAGAGTTCCAGCACGAGGTGCCAGTTTTCCAGCCCGAGGTGCCAGTGTTCCAGACTGAAGAGCCAGAGACAGTGTCCCAGCCTGAAGAGCCAGAGCCAGCGTTCCAGCCTGAAGAGCCAGAGAACGCGTTCCAGCCTGAAGAGCCAGATCCAGTGTTCCAGCCTGAAGAACCAGAGAACGCGTTCCAGCCTGAAGAGCCAGATCCAGTGTTCCAGCCTGAAGAGCCAGCATTCCAGACTGAAGAGCCAGCATTCCAGCCTGAAGAGCCAGAGCCAGCATTCCAGTCTGAAGAGCCAGAGCCAGCGTTCCAGTCTGAAGAGCCAGAGCCAGGGTTCCAGTCTGAAGAGCCAGGGTTCCAGTCTGAAGAGCCAGAGCCAGCGTTCCAATCTGAAGAGCCAGAGCCAGTGTTCCGGTCTGAGGAGCCAGAGCCAGCGTTCCAGCCTGAAGTCCCGGTGTCTGTTTCCCGGTCTGAGGTTGTGATGCCCGTTTCCTGGTCTGAGGGTGCGTTGCCCATTTCCCGGCCTGCGGAGCCTGCTGCCCAACCTGATGTGTTCCTGTCTTCTGCCCAGCCTGATGTGTCCCTATCTGCTGCCCAGCCTGATGAGCCACTGTCTGCTGCCCCGCTTGAAGTGCCCGTGCCTGCTGCCCAGCTTGAAGTGCCCATTCCTGCCGCCCAGTATGAAGTGCCCGTGCCTGCGGCCCAGCTTGAAGTGCCTGCTGCCCAGCTTGAAGTGCCCGTGCCTGCTGCCCAGCTTGATGTGCCTGTTGCCCAGCTTGATGTGCCTGTGCCTGCTGCCCAGCCTGATATACCCGTGCCTGCTGCCCAGCTTGATGTGCCTGTATCTGCTGCCCCGCTTGATGTGCCTGTGCCTGCTTCCCCGCTTGATGTGCCTGTGCCTGCTGCCCTACTTGATATGCCTGTGCCTGCTGCCCTGCTTGATGTGCCTGTGCCTGCTGCCCTGCTTGATGTGCCTGTGTCTGCTGCCCAGCTTGATGTGCCTGCTGCCCAGCTTGATGTGCCTGCTGTCCAGCTTGATTTGCCCATGCCTGCTGCCCAGCCTAATGTACCCGTGCCTACTGCCGGCCAGCTTGATATGTCTGTACCTGCTGGCCAGCTTGATGTACCTGTGCCTGCTGCCTCACTCAATGTGCCTGTGCCTGCTGCCCCGCTCGATGTGCCCCTGCCTGCTGCCCTGCTTGATGTGCTGTGCCTGCTGCCCAGCTTGAAGTGCCTGCTGCCCAGCTTAATGTGCCCATGCCTGCTGCCCAGCTTGATGTGAGCCAAATGGATAGTTGCAAACAACTGGTCACTAGTCCATCTTTTCAAAGCCTGGTGGCAATAATCACCACTTTCAGATGCCAGCAGAGAAAAATAAATAACCTCATCGGCATTCATGTTTGCAACCAAACTGAATCAAAATGGTTCCCCTGTGCAGCTACTTCTGGTCAGGGATGGCCTTGGTATTCTGTCATAAACGAGATGTGACCAGAACTGTGTGACTGCAACAGAGTGAACCAGACATAAACAGGCGAAAGTAAGTAAGTTTATTAAAGTAAATGCATAGAAATGTGAACACACCACCAATACAGAGTGAACAAACTGAACAACCAAACAGTGATAATAAACCAACCAGTATATATAGCAAAAGGGAGTACCAGAATCGTAGTCAAGCCAGGCCATGGTCATAAACAGGAGATCAGCAGATGGGGGGCTAGGAGTAAACAGACAGGGAACAAGATGGAATGAATCAGGCTGCAGGGCAAGGATCCAGGGATACAGGAACAGATACAAACAGGTTCAGGATACAGGAATCAGGGTTCAGGTCCAGGATCAGGATAACAGATAAACAGGCTGCAGGTCAGGGCACAAGGACAATACCAAGGCAAGGTGTGTGTATTTATACACATCTTAATTAGACTCAGGTGATGCCTGATTGCAAGAGGTAATGCCGGCCCCACACTGCCAGGAACCACCCGCTGGTGGATGCCAGTACTGTGGCCCAAAGATCACATAATATCAGCAGGGAAAGGCTCTCCTGACAGTTCCACACTGCCAGGAGACACCTGCTGGTGGACCTCAGTACTGCATGCCAAATGATAGGGGTGGCCACCCCCACTACTTCCAACGTGCGTGCAGATTTATCCACCGCACGCCAAGATACTCAAGATGGCTTAAGTGTTTTGAGTACCCAGAGTGCCTCTTTACATCAGAGGACAGGGATTACCACTGGAGAATCAGAGGACAGGGACCCCTGGCAGGTCACTTGGCAGAGCTCCTCTCCCATCCCAGCACTGTATACAGCTCCCCCCACTACACAGGGCTGAAATCATATTCCTTTACACACAGTCTGTCAGGCATCACCTGAGTCTAATTGAGATGTGTACAAATATCAGACAAGTGCACACACACCTTGCCTTGGTATTGTCCTTGTGCCCTGACCTGCAGCCTGTTTATCTGTTATCCTGATCCTGGACCTGAACCCTGATTCTTGCATCCTGAACCTGTTTGTATCTGTTCCTGTATCCCTGGATCCTTGCCCTGCAGCCTGATTCCTTCCATCTTGTTCCCTGTCTGTTTACTCCTGGCCCTCATCTCCTGTTTATGACCCTGGCCTGGCTTGACTACGATTTTGGTATTTCCTTTTGCTATATATACTGGTTGGTTTATTATCACTGTTTGGTTGTTCAGTTTGTTCACTCTGTATTGGTGGTGTATTCACATTTAAATGCATTTACTTTAATAAACTTAGTTACTTTTACCTATTTATGTCCGATTCACTCTGTCGCAGTCACACAGTTCTGGTCACATCTGGTTTATGACACTACGCCTCTGCATACACTTACTGGGGCCAATTTAGATAGGAATCGTTTAACCTTCCAGCGTGTCTGTCACAAGTTAGCCTGCAGTTTCCTGCTTGTGTGTTCTTACCTCCTTGTTGCAATGCTTTCTCTACCCTGATTCATTTTATATGTATGGTTTGGCTGTGCTCACCTAGGTGCATAACCTGCTATTCTGTAAGCTTTTATTTCCTTCCCTTCCATCACTTCCTGGCCCACCTCCTAGCTTGCTTGCCTATATAAGTTATATATATACTTAGTGTAGCCGACATTGCCTGAGCAGCTTCACAGTTCTCTCAGCTCCAGTTCACTTGTTACTTGTGTATCCTGTGCCTGACTTCCTGTTTACCTACCCCATACACAGCACCGTCTATGTGTCAGAGAAATAATCAGCCCGGCCGTATTGGCCGAATGGGTTTCCGGAACGAACGCATGTGCAGTAGAACGATGCGGCGCTCGCGCGCTCGTGGCCCAATGGCACGATGCGCACGCGTTCGTATTAGCACACGCTCAACGTGATGCTCTGGCTGCCTATTTATCATTGGATTCTCTTCCATTGTAGCCCCCATTACTCAATTGACACGTCAACACAACCGTTTTCAGTGGTCCCAGGAAGCCCAGGAAGCTTTTACTAAATTGAAAGCCTTGTTCACCTTGGCACCAATCTTAAAGCATCCAGATCCGGCTCTACCATTTGTATTGGAAGTAGATGCCTCTGAAACTGCCATCCTCTCCCAAAGACAAGGGCTCGAGGCCCTTCTACATCCCATAGCCTTCACATCCCGGAAACTGACTCCGCCAGAAAAGAACTATGATGTAGGTGACAGGGAGTTGTTGGCCATTAAATTCTCCTCGGAAGAGTGGAGGTACCTACTGGAGGGTGCACTCCACCCTGTCATGATCTTCACCGATCATAAGAATCTAGAATACCTCAGGTCAGCCAAACGATTAAAACCCAGACAAGCCCGCTGGGCTCTTTTTTTTTCTAGATTCAATTTTCACATATCCTACAGACCTGGCTCCAAAAACGGAAAGGCAGATGCACTCTCTCGGATGTTCCTTGAAACCTCAGCTGAACCTAGCACTATCTTGTCTCCACAAAATTTCTTGTTGGCCATCCAAACTGACTTAATAACTTCTATTAAATCAACGTCCAGTCACTGTACTGACCCAGAAGTACCTTCCTTGGAAAAACATGATGACCGACTCTGGGCCCGAGGAAAAATCTTTGTTCCACTAGAAATGAGACCCTTGGCTCTTAGGACTTTTCATGACCACAAACTAGCAGGTCACTTCGGGACACAAAAGACTGCTGAACTCGTCTCCCGATCTTTTTGGTGGCCAGGCTGGAGACAGGACTGTAAGCATTATGTCTCTTCTTGCTCTCTTTCCCAGCAAAGTAAGGGTGCAAACACCAAATCCTGAGGTCTACTCAAGCCTCTGTCCATTCCAGAACGGCCGCGGGCGGAAGTCTCCATGGACTTCATTGTGGATCTACCTCCTTCGGGGGGGTTTTCCACTATCTTGGTCGTTGTCGACCGTTTTTCTAAAATGGCACATTTTTTGCCCATGGTGGGTACTCCTTCTGCTGCAGATACAGCTAAAAAATTTTTTAAAGAAATTACAAGACTTCATGGTGTACCTAGGAGCATCATCTCAGATAGAGGTGTCCAATTTACCTCCAAATTCTGGAGGGAACTTTGTAAAGCCCTGGAAATAAAGATTTGTCTCTCATCTGCCTATCACCCACAGAGCAATGGACAAACGGAGAGAACAAATCAAACTCTAGAGCAGTACCTCTGTTGTTTTTGTTCCGGTTCCCAAGATGATTGGTCCAATCTTCTGCCATACGCTGAGTTTGCGTACAACAACTCCATCCATACAGCTACCAATCAATCACCTTTTTGGTCAAACTTCGGTTTCCACCCTTCTTTTCTTCCAAACACCATTCCTGAGATATCTGTCCCTGCGGTACAAGACTGCATAGCCTCTATTCAGTTGAACTTCCAGAAAATTCAGGAAACTATACAAAGAGCTCAGGACAATTACAAAAGACATTATGATAAAGGAAGGAAGGAGAACCCAGTCTTCAAAATTGGCGAGGAAGTTTGGCTATCAACTACTTATCTCAAATTACCTCTTCCCTCACGGAAGCTGAGGCCAAGGTTCATTGGATCCTTTAAGATCAAAAGGGTGATCAACCCTGTGGCCTTCGAGCTAGCACTGCCCAACTCTTACAGAATACATCCAGTATTTCATGCCTCCTTATTAAAGCCTGTTGTTTCTAGCCCCTTCTCTGGGAGAGAAGTACTACCTCCCCCACCAGTCGAGGTTGACGGTGGGAATTTGAGGTGGAGTATATTCTAGGCTGCAGGAAGAGGGGTAGACAGCTCCAGTATTTGATTAGTTGGAAGGGGTACCCTCCTGAGGACAACTCCTGGGAACCCGCTAGGAATCTGCACGTTCCTCTCTTGATCCGAGCATTTCATCAAGAACATCCCTAATTGATGTCCAGTTTGGGCGTCCGGAGTCCGCCCCTCGGGGGGGCACTGTCAGAGAAATAATCAACCCGGCCGTAATGGCCGAATGGGTCTCCGGAACGAACGCATGTGCAGTAGAACAATACGGCGCTCGCGTGCTCGTGGCCCAATGGCATGACGCGCACGCGTTCATATTAGCACACGCTCAACGTGATGCTCTGGCTGCCTATTTAAAGACACTCAGGTGCTCAGACAGCTTGCTGGTTTGTCTTCAACTTCCTGTCTGAGTTGTTTCCTGTTTCCTGCCTACTGAATCACTGCTTGATCCGGATCGTCCCTGACGACTCTGCTCTTCTCCTGGACCCGACCAACAGCTTGTTTATACGGATTCTGCCTTGTCTTCAGTGTTTGACCCCCTTGCTTGTGACCCGGATTTACCTGCTATCTCCTGTGCCTGAACCTTTGCTTGTGACCCGGATTTGCCTACTATCTCCTGTGCCTGAACTTCTGCTTGTGACCTGGACTTACCTGCTTTCTCCTGTGTTTGACCCTCTGCCTGTGTCCCAGATCTGCCTGTTAACCTTGTGTTTATCCTCAGCCTGTTTCAGACATTCTGAATTGCCAGTCTCTGCACATCTACCAGGACCGTTCAAGGAGTATTACGCAAGTCCCATCCAACCTGCTGGTAGCCTGTGCCTCTTCGTGCCATCCGCTCCCTGTTCCACCTCCAGGGGGCGGACTGCACTTAGTCGCAAGGGTGAATCGCTCTCTGCATCTCGGCCTCGGTAAGTACTTACCTGACACTATGCTTGCTGCCTGTCCTGACATTGGCTTGTCTCCTGGATTTCCTGTTGTCTCCTGTAGTTTGGTCTTTCACATCCTCAGCTGGGCATACCTGGGAGCTACGACCCGGTTCCAGCTTGCTGCAAGTCTATCCCCACCATCAAGGACTCTGTTGAAGAAACAGCCTAGGGGTTAGACTCCATGCCCTGGGGAACCCCAAGGGCTCACAACCACAGACACTTCGCAATGTCTTCGGAGTGTAGGTAGAAATCCACGCAGGCACAGGGAGAACTTTCAAACTCCGGGCAGGCAGTGCTGTGGTTTTTCAAACCGATGACCCTAGTGCTGCCAGGCATTTAGCTATTTTTTCTATTTCTGTATGTTTTATTTTTTAAGTAAAAAACAAAATACATAGCTGCTTTCTAACAACATGTAAGGGGGTCCTTAAAGGGTAACTCCGCTTTTGTGTGAAAAAAAATTGCAAATAAGAAAATATATTTCCTTTTCAATCTGCAGTGCTGTAACTTTCTGTAAAATGCAATGCACTATTGCAACCTGGAGGCATTAGACCGGAGATGTCATTCCGTACGTGTGTGATTGGATCTTCACTATGATACAAGTCAGATTTTAGGCATCCTCCGCAACAAAAGTTTCCGTTTTATCAGGATGATTCTAACATGGTCCGGCGTAGTTGAAATAAGATCTGGATGAAGAGAGGTCCCATGTACACATGATATGCTAGCGCTATCTCTTGGTATTTGGAATGCCCCACCATGTAGGATTTTTTCCAGGTGAGAAGCCCTCATTTGTACCTGCTGCTTTCTAACCTGGGTTTTTTTTGTGCTGCCTTGTTATCCTTGTTCACATTGGTTTGCATATAAGTTTAGTACTTTTATTTCTTCTCGGATCTCTCTATATTAGGGCCCATTATTTATTTTTTAATAAATATTCTTTTTATTTTCTTTCTTTGTTTTTCTCCTGTCATGTGCACCTTTGGGCTTCCCCAGAAAGTTTTCCAATGCGCACAGTGCAGGTAAGGTCCTGAGGAAGCAGCCCTGTCCATGTGTAGATCATTGACTGATGTGAAATTCCAGTATCAGGATGCATATAACATTTTCACTTATAATAATCTTAATTTTTTAACTGTTTATTATAAATATTTTCCTTTTAGAATTTTTAATGAGAAAACTTGTTTGTAATAAGAAATATTATACATTTATGGAATTCTGATGGTTGTTTATTGATATGATTTCCTGGCAGGCATAATTAGTCCTACACATTTTTTTCTTTCTTATGTTTGGTACTTTGTATATATTTTGGAATAATGCCCCTGGGACATCATTATTTCTTCTGTTTGTGGTGTTTCCACTTACTCAGATTTGATTTGATTTAGCTTTTGCACAGAATAACTTTCCAGTAAGGAAATCCACTTGTGAGGACATTGATCAAATAAAAGAATACTTGGTCTGAGCGTAATGTAAACACCTCAGTATGGGAAGAGGGTTAACACTGTATGCAGAGAAGTAGGGAGTGCAGACACAGTTGGGACGAAGAAAGGAGTAGCAGGGTTAAGGTGTTGAGAGAGAGAGTGCAAAAGGGATGGATAAATGGCTGCTTGTAAGGAGAGGCACAGGTGGAATGAGAGAAGTTTGTGGCCTATAGGGGCCCTTTTTCAAAAAAGGAAAGAGAGAGAAGAAAATCATAGAGCTACGAACACTCAGAAGATAGTGTTGTGCAAGATCAAGATAGAATAGTCAGTGGGAGCCATGGTGAGGGGTGCTTATGGATAGGCATCTGAAAACAAATTCCTTGCTGTGATGTATTTACCATTAAAACAGACTTTCCTTCTGCAGTACAGTCACCTGTGAATTACTGGTTACATGCACACAGTTTTGCATTTACATGTTTGAAGAGTTGCAAACATGTAAGGCACCTATCACTTTGATACAAGCCCACATGCTCTTCAGCACTGGGGAGGAATTAGGGAACTAGTGTGCTATGCTGATGATAAATTATATGCAGCTAACCTTTACTCTACAACTCTGGATTCTATAAACCATGAATTTCTGGAAGATTCACATACAGTTAAATTATAATTTTACAAATCAAAATTTTTCAGTTACACTAGACAGTATATAGCATGTCATCCTATCTCTAAGTGGACCATAAGGGCTCATTTACACTTGCTTCGACTTCAACACACATTAAAGCGCCTGCTGCTTCAACGTGCTTTTTACAGTGATGCTTTTTTGAAGCTTTAATAAAGCTTGGCAAATGCCCTGTGTATATGTTGATTTTCTATTTGCTTTGAAAGGCCCAGCAGAACCCTAGCTCAGTAGTAACTCCTGTTCAGCAGATTCCCCAGCTCATTGTTACCCTCATTCAGCAAATACCCAGCTTATTAGTACCCTTTTTCAAGAGATCCCCTGCTCAGTAGTACTCCAAGCTCTGCTGCTTTGAAGCACCAAGAAAGTGACATAGGGTATCATTTTTGAAGAGAAGCAAAGCAAAGCAAACACAACGTGTAAACAGAACTGTAAGCTTACCATATTATTTAGAAACAGGTGCTTTAATTGGCATTCAGAGCACTTCAAAAAAGCGTGTCCAAAGCCACATTTTGAAGCAAGTGTAGACAAGCCCTAAAAGTAACAATCTACCTCATCTCACAAGGAATAGAGAAGCTGTACTGTAAAAGCCAAAACCTTCCCCTGGGAGCAGAGGTGACAAAGAACTCAAAGCCCATTAACCCCATGATTAATCATCCTGGTGATTTTTGACGTATGTCTAGCTGGTGCATCCTCCTAAATTATCTGCTACTGAAGAGCACACAAACTAGTATCAACATGACAGGTGACCTAATCACCAATATATTTAAGCTTAGTTTATTTCTGGTCCATTTTTATTTAAAATGATCTGATTCACTCATATCTCACAATGACTTACAAAAAACAGTAAGATACTGTACTTTAAATCCTAGGGGAACACATCTGATCATACTGATTTTACCAGCACTGGGTGATAATTATAAAGCTTGTAGGTAAACTTGTGGGTACACTCAGAAAGTGGCAGACCTTGTCATTCCCAATTCAATTAGTCATGTACCTTTGAGGTGTCTTCTGAGAATACAGAGCTGGTTTATGATTTGTTACTATTAAAGACAAAGAGATACTAGATTTTTAGAGCAGCCATATATGTTTATACCCGTAACAATGAGAATTTTTGGGATCCCCATTTTTTTCAAATTTACCAAAACCACTGAGTTCCATGAAACCTTCTAAAGTTGATGACCCTGAGCTTTGGAGCATGCACTTGATCCCATTTCTGTAGTGGCTTGATCCCATTTCTATAGAAAAAAGGAAGGATTCTACTTGATCTTTCAATTGAGGCATTTATCCCCTGGAGATCTGCTGATTAGTAAAGGGGTCTTTCTGGAACATGTGTCTCTCTCCTATAACTTTTCTAGGTGTCTCCATCAAGCGAACTGACCAGTAGGCAAGCAAAGTTATTTGGTCATAGATGGATCAAAATTTTTGATCCATCTATGGCCATTCCTGCTTGAAAGAAGTCAATCTAAGATTGACTTCTGTTAAACAGGAATGTTGGAAAATTAAATTTGATCAGTGCATGCAGCCAATCCACTGCAGTGCCGATCAGTGTATTCTGACAGTGGAAGAATCCCCACTGTCAGAATACAATAACACAGTGGGAAGGATTCCTCCATCTTCAGTACCTCAATTTTTGTTTTTGGCTGGCAAATCAACATAAAAAACAATCCTTCTATTGCCAGCTTTACTAAACTAAATTTAGCAATAAAACATAGCCATTCAGTCTGAAGTGAAAAAACTAAGGACATTGTAATATGACCAGCCACTATAAGAATATATTGATCAGCATCTGCAATCAATTGATCGGCAAAAGTTTTCCAACATATCCTTAACACAGAAGTCAATAAAATGAAGTTAATCCCTGCTGAACCAGCTTGATTTTGACTAGTGTATGGCCAGCTTAAGGGGTCCATTTTAAAATCAGTTGATATCACCGATTTAAAAAAAAATGCTAATTTATAAAGCGCAGCTCTATCGTTCTCAAATATGCTTAGCATAAGGGCCAATGGCTCTCTTCAATGTTCTGTATCTGTATATGTTTGTAAAAACAATTAAAAACTAAACTAAAGATGATGAAATTGTAAGGGAAGGATTATAGACACAACAAGGGAACTAGCATTGTTAGAAGAAGACTAGCAATGTCAACCCCATATTTCTTCACAGTTGTTCTTATTCAGTTGAATAGACATTATGGGAAAGATATATGATAGCTACCAAAATAGTATATAAACTGTAATACAAAATACTATAATTTCCATGTTATTGATTAATCATTCAATGCGATCTGTTTAATGTTTTCTATAATCAATAAGCAATTACAATTCTGCCTATTCATGCATGACCATTATTGCTATATTTTGCAATGTCCTATTTAAATCTTGCCCATATTATGTATTTAAACGTTTACAATTTAAGATATTACTCTGGTACACGTTATTTACATTGCATTGCTTTGAGTCAAAGGCTTACCCCCTGGTGTCTCCAAAAGGCTTGTGCTGACACAGAATATCAAATCACAGGCAGTCTGTTTTGTCCTCGTTAGTCCCCCTTGCTGCAGCATGGAAAAAAAATTACATTGGGAGGATATTCAAACATAACAAATGTGTTCTGTGAATAAATATACATACATAAATGAATTTAAAAACGCTGAATAAGTGCTTTGGAACAGCAGAAACCCTTAATCACAATACCACAGAACCAAAGCACCATTGCTTCCTTCTTGGGACTCATAGCAAGTCTGGAATTTATCAGAAAAAAACTTGGGTGTTAATGGCCTGCAATACTTTTTAAAAGGAGACTGTTATGACTCTTTTATACAGGGATATTTTTCCATTGGCAATAGAAGAATTTACCTTACAAATGTAGTAAGGTTCTTTATCTGTTTTTTTAAATCAGGGAACAGCATACAGTATTTACCTTCATTAACAAAGCAGTTAGTATGTTGCAACTGTTTTACTGGAATAAAACTATTTTTTTTATGGTTCATGTGAACCGAAAGTTAGGTGGTCATTTTAGTGTCTAGTAAATTCAAGTCACGCATGGCTTATTTATTGACACTTATACCACTCATTGCTTCACAAAATAAAATTTGTTTGTTGAATTCACACTGTTCAATGAATAACACATTTTTCAAAACAAAGAATACTGATTTCGATTTTTTTTATTATTTCCTGTGTTCTTTTTTTTTTTTGCACAATCTTTCCTTTACTCAATAAGAACAAAGCTAAGCAAGATCAGCCAAGTATTTTCTATGTTAAAACTCAAAACTTTATTGCTATACATAAAACATAAAATTTAAGCAGTTTTACTGTATATGTAACCCTGTCTATGATGAACTTGTTCTATTTTTCTAGCTTTGTCACATTTGCTGTTCAAGATTTATGATGACCTTGTGAAAAGCAAATAAACAAATAAATAAAAAATGTTAGTAATGAAGATTAGCTAACTATGAAAGATCAACTCATGTTTGCCAAGTTTGAATCTGCTGACCCATCATTTATTTATTTTTTGGAAAACCTTTGTGTGCCTGTTTCCCAATATCAAGAGTATTGATATTAAACTACAACTTGTGACCCTTCTGCTATGTTCTTATGGCTTTCAACTTTATAGTATTGGGGTGTCGATACAAGGGGAATATCGTATCTTCATCAGGGGGAGCATCCCCCTGATGAAGATACAATATTTCTCTTGTATCGACATGCGTAGAGGAGTCTGTCATATGGAGTAGGAGCACATGATCTCATCCATGGCTTGGCACTATTAAGGCATGCTATAGAGTAGTAAGTATATATGAAAATGCTGCGCTTAGGATAGAGTGTAAGGTGTGCAGCCCCCCTAAAGGAGCTTCCCTAAGGAGACTCCGCAAAGTGTTTAGATTGTGTAATGGGGTATGGCGCTCCCTTTAGGGTAATGGGGTATTAGAGTGTTGGGGGGGGAGATTTTTGTTGCAAAATTCCTTGTGACTGGAACCAATTATTTACTCCAGCTATACCCCTAATAGTGGTACGGAATACCATCAACCCAATAAAGTGCAAAACCTAATGTGCAGCAGTGCAATCTTCAATGAAGCAATTCATAATTCATACATGTGACCACATTAGAGAAAATAAAAATAAAAAACTAAATATTTCCAATA
The DNA here is from genome assembly GCA_037952925.1 of Lithobates clamitans. Taxonomy (NCBI): domain Eukaryota; kingdom Metazoa; phylum Chordata; class Amphibia; order Anura; family Ranidae; genus Lithobates; species Lithobates clamitans. The sequence goes on along the minus strand of JBBGZY010000089.1, from coordinate 5,616,819 downwards.
TTCATGAATATACCAGTGATAGTAATCTCAGGTGTGCTAGATCATTAATTTTTCCCTTATATCACATGGACTTCCAGGTGCATTCTTACTCAAATAAGTGCAAGTGTGTGCAACGACAATTTAGTAGTAAATAATGTGTGCAACAACAATTTAGTAGTAAATAATAAATAATTATAGTCCATATGGTAATCAAAATCTTCAAGTCCAATGTTCAAATAATTTCCAAACGAACTGTGACAGTGGTGCTTTCAGATAATAATGGTGACTTATTGTGCTCCCCCTCTCAGGTCCCCACTCACCGAATCCTGCAACCCCAGGAGGGGCAAAACAGCTTAGGGTATCACGGCCACAAACTCCTCTCCACCGCGATCATCTGAGGTATCCAATTTGGTCTCCACTCCCCGTGTTGTATTAAGGTATGTTCTCAAATGGCTCCCTGCTAATTCTTGCTGGCGAAGCAAATCAGCTGCAGGCTCTAATTGTTTAATGAGTAGCCATTTGTTAGAAAGACACGATCACAAGGAAATGCCTATAGAGCGGTGCACTAACGCACCAGACCCATGTGAGTACCCTATAATAGGGCTTTGTTTGCATTAAATAAAATCTTTCAAAACGTTATTACACTATGGAAGTCTCTTTTTGATATTTATATATGAGGATGCCACATCTTTGAGCAGTATTTGGACCTTGCAACCTGACCTGGAATCCGTTTTGATGATTCAAAAGTGTGTACTGACCAAACTTAGATGCGAGGTCACACGCTCTGAGGTGAGCGGCCATTACCTTGGGGTGGGGAGCACCTGAGTGTAATCACTGATGAAGATCGCTATATTCACAGCCACCTATCAAGTTACGTTCATTATCTTTAGATTAAGGATGCTGAAAACTGACCCTGGATGGTCAGAGTATCATGGACCTATATGCACCTGAGCACTCTATGGATCAAATTTGTATGAATAATTATATTATATGAAATGTGTGTATATTCACGCTATATGATGTGGTAAGCTGTATGATGACAACAGTCACTTATATATATATATTTTAGTCTTGGGATTGAATTTAAATTGTTAACAATTTTTGTTTAAGTGTTTTGCTGCAGGTTCAGCAGATCATTAAGGGGATAGTGCAGCACATTATTTAGTTATCTATGATTCTCACACGTTAGTATGGGACGTGATTAGTGCTAGCAGCTGTCATCACACTATTAAAAGATTGGGGATCTTTGATTTGGTAGCTCGCAAGACTTTTACTACTGTTTCAAAAAAGATTTTTAAGATAGAAGTTTTTAAAAGGAACAGTGATTTTAATGATGCTTAAGGTGAAACAATAAAAAAGAAAAAATCCTTTAAATATAGTGCCTGGGGGGTCCCCTTAGTCTACCTGTAAAGTGACACATCTGTACAGTGCATAGAACCTGCTGCAGCAAAACTGACATTTATAAGGAAAAAATTGATGGAATTTAGAAGCTGGGCATGTGGGTGGCAGGGATTACCCTTCATTCAATTAGTGCCCCAGAATGCCCTGTGAAGCGCGCAGTGCATTGTGGGGCGGTCAGACATGATTGTGCTCTCTGATGGATTTTCTTTCATCTATGTGCGTGCATGTGTGTGTGTGTGTGTGGGGGGGCAATGGGGAGTTCTTTTTTTTTAGTTATTGTTATTGTTTTCATTTGTTATTTAATATTTTATTATTTTATTATGTTTTAAGTTATTTATTTTCTGTTTTTACATTTAATGTCATTGCTATCACAAGGGGGCTAACAAACTCCCTATGCGATAGCATTGGGAAGGTGGCAGGTGCTATGTATGGTGACATCCGAGGTCTATTAGACACTTGGGGGTTTATGTACTAAAACTGATGAGTGCAAAATCTGGTGCAGCTGTGCATGGTAGCCAATCAGCTTCTAACTCCAACTTTTTACTTAAGCTTTGAAAAAAAAACCTGGAAGCTGACTGGTTCCTATGCAGAGCTGCACCAGATTTTGCATCCTCCAGTTTTAGTAAATCAACCCCCTAATGTATCCCTTGCCCTCCACTAAAGTAGATCAAGTGCTGACTCTGCTGGTTCCCCTAATTGGGATTGTGACAGCTATGAAACAGGAAAAGGTCAGATCTGAGTGCCGCTGGGTTAACACAGCTCCTCCCACTTATAATTTTGAAACTGTTTCTTGTGGTCCCAGGCTACTGGGAGAGGCAGGATAGCCTAGAAACCATCAAGCGGGGTGAACCACAGTAAAGAGATTGGGCAGCTCTGTATACAGTGGGGTGTACAGTGGGAGCCAGCTCAATAACAGCACTGCACACAACCTTTTCACAGTTTGAATGCACTAGATACATACAAAATGCTGGACTAGTTAAAGTAAATCTGCCTCAGGCAGGGGAGTGAGTTGAAGCCCATCCCCCCCACAGTTAGAATCACTCCCTAGGACACACTTAACCCCTTCCCTGCCAGTGTCATTTACACAGTAGTCAGTGCATTTTAGTGTCAAAAGTGTCCGATGTGTCCGCCATAATGTCGCAGTCCCGATAAAAATTGCAGATCGCCGCCATTACTATTAAAAAAAATTAATAATAAAAATGCCATAAATCTATCCCCTATCTTATAGACGCTATAACGTTTGTGCAAACCAATCAATCTTTGCTTATTGCGATTGTTTTAACCAAAAATATGTAAAAGAATACATATTGGCCTAAACTGAGGAAAAAAAATAGCAAAAAGTAAAAAATAATGCGTTTTTTTCAAAATTGTCGCTCTTTTTTTTGTTTATAGCACAAAAAATAAAACCCGTAGAGGTGATCAAATACCAATAAAAGAAAGCTCTATTTGTGGGAAAAAAGGACGCAAGTTTTGTTTTAGTGCAACTTCGCACGACTGCGCAATTGTCAGTTAAAGTGACGCAGTGCCGAATCGCAAAAAGTGCTCTGGTCAGAAAGGGAGTAAAATCTTCCGGGGCTGAAGCGGGGCACATTTACTTTTTTTACATGACTGTATGTACAGTACATATTGATCCAAGGAGTCTGGAATTCTCCCTAGCCACACTGTCTAGTGATGGATCAAAAGTAGAGCTCAGGAATCGGAAGGGATTGAGTAGAGGCTCTGGACTCAGAAAATTGGTCAGTAATGATATAATGTATATCAGGCTTGTGCAATTGAAGTTCAAGTCTGATAACAGCCCTATTGGGCAGGCACTTGGCAGCAGATGCTATGCATGCCAGAAAGGAATATCCACTTCAGGCTCACCTTAAAAAGGACATTGCACTAAAGAAAACATAACCTTTCTTTCTTATTAGCACAGTTCAGAAGCACAGTCTTCAGGGATATTCAGGTTTTACTAGGTTACCTGTACCTATGCAATTTAGTTATTTACTAAACATTTTAAAACTCTTTTATATTTCTGCATTTTTGCCATTCTTCTGCATTTCTCTGTTAGTATTCTGTAAATAGTTCCCATGCTTTTTCAATTCAGGTGTACGAACAATCCTAAATTCTGCTGCAATCGTGATCAACATCTGAAAGCTTTTTGTATTCTATGCTAACAGTGTTTTGATATGTTTTTCCCCTGTTTCCTTAACTGCTCAAGCTGTTTGGCTATGTCTGAATTGCTGATGATGAAGCCTTTGCTGGCAGGCTGCCCAGACAGCAGAGCTCCTGTAGATTTTAGTTTCTCTAGGAGCTGCTTGCCTTCAGCATAATGGGTAACATTGAAAGCGCCAAGTCATTTGGTCGACAAGGTCAAAGTGCCTTTCATTCCTGCAATAATCAACCAATGTAGCTCTTCTTTAGGCCCAGAGAGAGAAAAGATAGAGGTCAAAAGAGCAATTACATTTCACATTGACTCCAGGAAAGGCTTAGAAGACCAAACTGAGAAACTGAGGGAAAAAAGACTCTGATTCATTCTTTTTCATTTCCTATCTGTTCTTTTTTTTTTTAAACGTTGCAAAATCCCTGAACACTTTGACAAGAATCAAATTGTAAGGTCTATTATTAGATCACAGACCCAGGATATTTAAAATGTCAGCGTGATACAAAACAATGCGAGCAATGCACAACATGAACTGTAAAGTAAAATACAAATTGAAAAGGAAAAAAGTAAATAAAGTAAATAAATTATATATCTATATATATATGTATACACATCTATATATATATCTATATATATATAGATATAGATATATATAAATGCAGTGTGTGTATATATATATGTGTGTGTGTGTGTGTGTGTGTATATATATATATATATATATATATATATATATATATATATATATATATATATACACACACACACATATACACACATATACACACACACACACACACACACAGTGTATATATGCATACATATATAGGCCAGTCTGCAGCACCTTGTATATTTATTAGGAGAGTAAAAAACTCATCAAGGAGACGTCAAAATAGCAAAAATAACAATGTTTTGGATCTATTAAAATCCTTCATCAGGTATAGCAAGTATGAAAATCAGATTCTGATCACATTCATACATAGCAAATTCTCCCATTGAAGATAGCAGCACTTGGATAGTCTTCACTTAAAGCAAGATAAAGGCGAACATTACATCCAATCTCCCTGTCAGAACACAACAGCTCAGTGTGGGAGATCACTGTACTAACTATGCATGGTTAGTACAGTGGCTCCGACCGGAACTGTCAGGTTTTTTCATGCAACCCAAAAAACTGTTATGCCACGTACACACGATCAGAATTTCCAATCACAAATGTTTGATGTGAGCTTGTTGTCAGAAGTTCCGACCGTGTGTAGGCTCCATTGGACATTTCGTGTCGGAATTTCCGACAACAGATGCTTGAGAGCTGGATCTCAAATTTTACGACAAAATCCGTTGTCGTAACTTCCGAGCATGTGTAGACAATTCTGACGCACAAAATTCCATGCATGCTCTGAATCAAGTACCAGACGGAAGCACTCAGTCTGGAAAAACTAGCGTTCGGAATGAAGATAGCACATTCGTCGCGTTTAATCTTTTAATGCAGCGCACTCTCTTCTTCTTTAGAATTCTAAAATAATTAGGTTGTTTTGCTGCTGATATTCACACAGACTTCTGAAAAACTGATTTCTTTATTATTTCTCATGATCTTCTGAATAATCTTTATTTTTTTTTCGCCAGATCTCCAGAATAATGTTTCTATCTTTTTTATAGTGATCTCCTTTTTTTTTTTATCAAGATCTCTTTATTTTTTTTTTATGTTTTTTTTTCTAGTAATGTCCATAATATTTTTGGTCGTTTTGTGTGTCAAGTTACCACAACACCATTATTTATCTTATATTTTTTAACCTTAAGGAGATTGGTTGGTGTTGGGGTCCCTTGTTAATTTGACATTGTATTTTTGAAATACAAATACCTGCCTACTCACAAACAAACTGTCCTTTTTGAACTAAAACACATAGCCAAGTATGTGTGAAACTAAAATAGAAATTTATTAGGGCTCATAACAAAATAAAGAGGAAGGCAACGCTGGATAAACTGTTAAAATTGGTGAAGCCTTTGTACCCCAGGGCAGACATCAATTATTTGACAGGCAAAGTTGGTAGCCTGAGGAGTCCATTTAATAGGGAGTACAATACGGTCCAGGACTCCGAGAGATCAGGAGCAGCAGCAGATGACATGTATGTTTGAGGCTGTGGTCTTACAACAGCCTGCGTCTTTTGCCAGACCAGACCAAACACAGGCCATCAATCTCTTGTCTTCCTTCCACACTTCCTTCCAGGCTGTGGCTGTGGAGTTGGAGTTGTGGCAGGAGGTGGAGGAGGAGTATGGTCCAACTCACATACGTGACTTTTGTGAGTTCACCCATCGCCCCTTTATTTAGGGCCTGATACATGACTTCTTTACAAATGAGGCGTTGGCCCACCTCCATTTCCTGCAATTTACTGGCTGCCATGCAGGCATAGGCCTCTTGAAGACTGGGAGTGGTTCTGAGGGCTGCAGTAGCCTGCCAAATCAAAGAAAGTGCTGACTCCTCCAAGTTACTCCCCTTCCTGGGCCTTTTTGTTGGAAGGCGGAGGAGAGGAACCTGCGATTTGGTCAGGCTACTGGGCATGGCCACCTCCTGGCTGCCACTTTCCATGGCCACCTCCTGGCTGCCACTTTCCACGGCCACCTTCTGGCTGCCACTTTCCACGGCCTCCTCCTGGCTGAGACATTTCACGCCCTCCTCCTGGCTGAGACTTTCCTGTGTATGAAAATGGGACGTAGTTTTAGTTTTTTAGTCATCAATCACACACAATTTAGAGCTCATGACTGTTGCAAATTGAATAATAACAAATAGAAAAGACTATCCTTCTGACCCCAGCATTTGTCATTCATGTCCCGATAATTTTTGGCTGCTACTGTCTATTGATATGTAAACCACTTTGTTAATTCAGAAATGAGTGATCAATAATGAAACTATGAAATTCTCTAATTATGTAAACAGTAAAAAAGGGAGGACAGACCATATTGGCCCCATAAAGAATGAGGAAGGACATCTGGTTACAAAGGATGGAGAGATGGCAAAGGTATTGAATTTATTCTTCTCGTCAGTCTTCACGAGTGAATCGGGGGGCTTCAGTAACCATAACTGCAGTGTTTATCCTTATAACACAACACAGGAAGCAACTTGATGGTTAACAGAGGACAGGGAACTCAGCCAAGTGATTTCCAGACTGTTGTTCCCAATTTTTACAGTCTACTGACTGGAATGGTACCAGCTGATTGGAAAAAAGCCAATGTAGCACCAATATTTAAAAAGGGCCCAAAATACATCCCTGGGAATTACAGACCAGTTAGCCTAACATCAATAGTATGTAAACTCTTGGAGGGGATGATAAGGGACTATATAAGATTTTAGTAATGAGAACGGTATCATTAGCAGTAATCAGCATGGATTCATGAAGAATCGTTCTTGCCAAACCAATCTACTAACCTTCTATGTGGAGGTGAGTTGCCATCTAGATAAAGGAAGGCCCGTAGACGTGGTGTATCTGGATTTTGCAAAAGCATTCGACACAGTTCCCCATAAACGTTTACTGTACAAAATAAGGTCCATTGGCATGGACCATAGGGTGAGTACAAGGATTGAAAACTGGCTACAAGGGCGAGTTCAGAGGGTGGTGATAAATGGGGAGTACTCAGAATGGTCAGGGGTGGGTAGTGGGGTTCCCCAGGGTTCTGTGCTGGGACCAATCCTATTTAATTTGTTCATAAAAGATCTGGAGGGTGGGATAAACAGTTCAATCTCTGTATTTGCAGACAATACTAAGCTAAGCAGGGCAATAACTTCTCCTCAGGATGTGGAAACCTTGCAAAAAGCTCTGAACAAATTAATGGGGTGGTCAACTACATGGCAAATGAGGTTCAATGTAGAAAAATGTAAAATAATGCATTTGGGTGGCAAAAATATGAATGAATACACTGGGGGGAGAACCTCTGGGGGAATCTAGGATGGAAAAGGACCTGGGGGTCCTAGTGCATGTTAGGCTCAGCAATGGCATGCAATGCCAAGCTGCTGCTAACAAAGCAAACAGAATATTGGCATGCATTAAAAAGGGGATCAACTCCAGAGATAAAACGATAATTCTCCCACTCTACAAGACTCTGGCCCGGCCGCACCTAGAGTATGCTGTTCAGTTTTGGGCACCAGTACTCAGGAAGGATGTACTGGAAATGGAGCGAGTACAAAGAAGGGCAACAAAGCTAATAAAGGGCCTGGAGGATTTTAGTTATGAGGAAAGGTTGTGAGCACTGCACTTATTCTCTCTGGAGAAGAGACACTTGAGAGGGGATATGATTTCAATATACAAATACCGTACTGGTGACCCTACAATAGAAATAAAACTTTTGTGCAGAAGAGAGTTTAACAAGACTCGTGGTCACTCATTAAAATTAGAAGAAAAGAGGTTTAACGTTAAACTACGTAGAGGGTTCTTTAGTGTAAGAGTGGCAAGGATGTGGAATTTCCTTCCACAGGCAGTGGTCTCAGCAGGGAGCATCGATAGCTTCAAGAAACTATTAGTTAAGCACCTAAATGACCGCAACATACAGGGATATACAATGTAAAACTGACACATAATCACACATAGGTTGGACTTGATGGACTTGTGTCTTTTTTCAGCCTCACCTACTATGTAACTATGTAATAATAACATCAGCATTCAGAGGAGAGCAGCAACGATGAAAGCCCAGAGCCACAAACGTCTCAATCCAGGAGATTTAAGGCCTCAAATATGTCCTTTGGTGAGATAGTGGAGATGGTGGACATCTTGAAGAGGGCCGACTATGATGGGAAATACAGCAACCCAAATGTGAGAAAGGTCAAAATCATGGCTAAAGTTATGAAAAGTCTGCAGAAGAATATTGGGATACGGCAATCCAAGGATCAACTGAGGAAAAAATGGTCAGACCTCAAATTGAGGGAGCAGGATCAGTACAAGAATCAAGAGTGCTGCAAAAAAGTAAGTATTTTGTCGTGTGTTCCTATTATTATTATTAATTTAGTGCTGCTCCATGTGCTTTTCTTTACTGTTGTACAATTTAAAATGGCATTTAAAATGGCAAGTTTCAGGTTCATGGGCACAGTAATCATTCATAGTAAACATTGTTCACTCGACCACTAATACAATGTTTTTTGCAGGTGCAGGTTAACTACATTTGTTCAGGCCTATTTGTATTAAAAGAAGTTTGATGTCTAGATGGGTTTGTAACTAGAATGAAATGCAAACTTGATTCAGTGTAAGGAGAGGACACTCAGCAGCTGTTTACACATCTGGACTCAGGGTGGGTGCCTCACACAGGTGCCCCAGTGGATACTAGGGGTGTCTCCATGTGGGAAACTTTACCAAAAAAGGTACCGTATATACTCGAGTATAAGTCGAATTTTTCAGCACATTTTTTTGTGCTGAAAGTGCCCCCCTCAACTTATACTCGAGTCAAGCACTTTTCTGCAGCAAAAAATGTCATTTTCTGAACCGACTTTGGGGCCCCGTATCTCAGGGCCACTTGGTGCTAGAAACCCCAAATTTGGTGTGCAAACCCAGTGGACCTGGTACCACAACATATGCAAAGCTGAAGTTCTTAGCACTAGCACTGGGGCCCCGAGATACAGGGCCCCAAAATCGGTTCGGAAAATGTCATTCTCTGCTGCAGAAAAGTGCTTGACATTTTCTGAACCAAATTTGGGGCCCCATATCTCAGGGCCACTTGGTGCTAGGAACCCCAAATGTGGTGTGCAAACCCAGTGGAACTGGTACCATAACATATCCAAAGCTGGGGTTCCTAACACCAAGTAGCCCTGAGATACGGGCCCCAAAACTGGTTCGGAAAATGTCATTCTCTGCTGCAGAAAAGTGCTTGACATTTTCTGAACTGATTTTTGGGGCCCTGTATCTCAGGGCCAATTGGTGCTAAAAACCCCAGCTTTGGAAATTTTATGGTGCTAGTTCCACTGGGTTTGCACACCAAATTTGGGGTTCTTAGCACTAAGTGACCCCGAGATACGGGGCCCCAAATTCGGTCTATCTGCAGCAATGTCATTTCGGGACCCTTTGGGTTCAGAGACCCCAAATTTTGGCTGCAGCTAGGGGGCATCTAGGAACCCTTAACTACCGAGTTTGAAGTTCAGGGGACCTATGGCTGCAAATGGGCACAGTGAGGCATGCAAATGGGCACAGTGATGCTGCAAATGGGCATTGTTGACCCTCTTTTCCACTTAAAGTAGCTGTGCATTTCTCACCCTCGTCTTATACTCGGGTCAATAAGTTTTTCCCATTTTTTTTGTGGTAAATTAGGGCCTCGACTTATACTCGGAACGACTTATAATCGAGTATATACGGTAAGTATTCCAGCTTGAAGAAAGGGAAAAAATCATGTCTTCAGCTTGGAACTCTGCCAAAACAGACAATTGTATGACACTTCAAGCAATGTTTCATATTCCTATTTTTTGCCTCAAATATCTGTGTGCTAAGTATACATTTTTTTATTCACATAGGGGAGAAAAGACTCGGGACATCAGAGGACACCAGGGACCCCCAACCTCCTAAAGAAGGGGGAGTCACCACACCACAACCTGATGATGTGGAGGGAGGAGAGGTTCATGATGTGGTTGAAATAGTGACCACAACAGGTGAGTGTCTGAGACCACTGCTTCAGGTAAAAGATGTATGCCTGCATATATTTATAATACATGGTGTGTTTTTTTATTTAAGGTGATGTGGATGTTGTGGAAGAAGAAACTCATTTCACAAGTGCAAGTGCACACGTCCTCATCGGGGAGATCATGGTGTGCAATCGTGATTTAGAAAAGATAATGGAAAACATCATTGATGTTTGACAAAAAATGAATAGTATCATCGATGTTTTAGGCAGAATCTAAAACACACCAAAATTGCACTGTTTTGTCGAGGACTTTTTTTATTTTAATTCAAGTTTTTTTTTGTTTTCAAATGATTTTTATTGAGAATAGTGAAAAAGAAAACACGTACATAGAAAGTAGCATTAGGAACAATATCCTACAGTGAAGTATGATAACCTTAGGAGGTCTGATCAAGAATGTACATTTACAGTTAAGCCTATGAGCCATGTATCACAGTAAAAATAAATTGAATTACATTCAGTACTGGTAGGATATCATAATTCAGCAAAATCATCATAATAAAACCAAAGGGGAGGGGTTCAGAAACAAATCATAAAAAGAAAAAGGATAAAAAACGGAGAAAAAGGAAAAAAATGTAGCTTAGTCAAACATAATGTTCCATGGTCAGTCTTGAAGCCTGAGAAGGAACCAAGGGTTCCATTTAGCATCAAATATAGGTATGGAATCGTGTAAGGTGTGAAATATTTTCTCGGTTATCCTCATAGAATCTATACGAGAAATGATTTGTGCAAAAGGGATCGAAGAGGATTTCCAGTGAAGAGCTATACCCCAAAGCTTAGCAATTAATATTGAGTGAATTAACCTCATCAAGGGTTTGGTGATCTCAGGAATATCTTGAAATAGGATACAATGATGGAAGGTGAGATTAACGGGATTTCCTACTAATTTGTCAATCAATTTTAGTATTTCTTTCCAGGTGGGTTGCAATTTTTCACACTCCCAGAAGGTGTGTATGTATGTGCCTAAATGGGTGCAACCTCTGAAGCAATTGGGAGAGGACAGCGGGTAAATTTTTTGTATACGTGTGGGGGTATAATACCATCTTGTTATGAGTTTAATGGCTGTCTCTTTTGTAGTAAGGGACTTTGAACATTTACATATGTTCAACCATCCCCTATCCCAGTCTATGACATCTTGGTCCAATGCTAGGTCCTGTTCCCATTGAGATCTGTAGTTCAGGGTCGGAGAGTCCTCAACCGACACCAGGGAGCCATGGATTTGTGAGATAAGGCCCCTTTGGCGGGGAGCAGTACGACACAGGTCCTTGTATATTGTCGAGAGGTCCGAGTGGGGGGGAGGTAATGGTGTTGAAAAAAATGTCTTATCTGAAGGAAATGATAGAATTCCCTATCAGGGATAAGAAAGCGGGATTTAAAGGTAGCAAATGAAATAAATTTGGAATCTTCAAGGAAGTCCCCTAAAGTGATCAGGTTATGTTGGATCCACCCTTCAAATAGTTCCGGGTGAGGAAAGGCAGTTGGAAATCTAGGGTCACCAACATAGGAAGCACCCAGGGGGGGCTGAGAGAGGAGATTGTATTTCTTCTTATATGTATTCCAGAGTTTCAGACTGACTGTGACTATTAAGTTTTTGTTAGAGACTTCTGTGAGGAGGGGGCAGGATGACCACATTAATCCAGGTAGATATAATGGGGCAATAGAGTCCTGCTCGAATTTGACCCATGGGACCTTGGAATCTCTGATGTTCCACTGGGCTTGTTGTGCAAATCTGCAAGCGATATAGTATAGCCAAAAACGGGGGACACCTAAGCCTCCCCTCTTAGGAGATCGATAGAGGACTTCCCTGGCAAATCTAGGGGGTTTATCTTGCCAGATAAATTTATTCATATGGGCCTGAAAGGCGAGGAGGTAAGATTTAGAAACTCTAATAGGGAGGGACCGAAAAAGATACAACAATCTGGGAAGTATCACCATTTTAAGGGCTGTGACTCTGCCTAGAAAAGAGATATGAAGCTGAGACCATGATTGAAGTGTTTTCTTCAGTTTAGAGATCATGGGGGGGTAATTGTGGTAAAAAAATTTGCTAAAGTCTCCTGCCAGATCAATGCCAAGATATGATAGACAGGTTTCCTTCCATACAAAGTGAAAGGTATTTTTAAATTGTTGCACCTCCGCTGGAGAAAAGCCCAGCGGGAGGGCCATTGATTTCGAGACATTGATCTTAAGGCCGGAGACTCCCGCAAAATATGATAATGTTTGGAGGAGGTTTGGTAGGGAAATGTGTGGATTTGTTAGGAACCGAAGGACGTCGTCTGCGTACATACAGAACTTATAGGAAGAGAGGCCCCTGGTGTAACCTGATATATTTTGGTTCTTAAGAATCGCAATGACCAGGGGTTCCAGGGTGAGGGCAAAAATTAGAGGGGAAAGTGGACATCCTTGCCGAGTGCCTCTCCCTATGGAGAAGAATTCGGAACTACAGCCCGGGATTTTAATTCGAGTTTTAGGGTTTACATAAAGGGCACGAAACCCCTGTAGAAATTCCTCCCGAAATCCTATACATTGTAGAAGCGTATTTAAATAGCTCCAGGAGACGCTATCGAACGCCTTGTGTACGTCCAGACTGAGTAACAAGAGTTTACGGGAATTTAAGTTGGAGTCTTGGATGATGTTAGAGGCTAATCTAATGTTATCTGTTATAAATCTGTGGGGGATGAATCCTGACTGGAAAGGTGAGATAAGAGAGGAGATAATAGATACCAACCTGTCCGCTAGGATTCTGCTGAAGATTTTCACATCATTATTCATGACTGAAATTGGCCTATAATTTTGGGGGAGTAAGTGATTTTTGTTAGGTTTGGGGATCAGGGACATATTTGCCAGCAACATCTCCTCTGGAAAGTTACCTCCTTGAAGAATACAATTAAATAATTGGACTAGGCCGGGGGAGAGTAAAGTGCCAAATTTTTTGTAGTAAATGGCTGAAAAGCCATCAGGGCCCGGGGCAGAGCCTGTCTTAAGGGATTTAATGACATTGAGAACCTCCGAGGTTGTGATAGGGGCATTGAGCTTCTCAACTTGTGAAGTTGAGAGAGTGGGGATATGAATGTCCTGGAACCATGTGTCGTCCGCAGGGGTAGGAGAGTTTGGGTTCAGAGATAGGAGGGAGGAATAGAATTGTTCAAAAATTTGAAGTACTTCCTTGGGATGGGAGGTGGGTAGACCCGTATTTGAGGAGAGTTTATATACATGTGTGGGGCGGAATGACTGATTTAGCTTTCTTGCAAATAAAGTGGAGGTGGCGTTGTTGTGTAATAAAATTTTGGCTTTGGACCAACGGAGGTCTTTTTCAATTTTAGAGGATAAAAGGGAGTCTAATTCAAGGTGCTTTTGGCCTATTAATTTTCTAGTTGAATCTAGGCCTAACAAATTAGTGTTTTTGTATATGCGGTCTAGATCAGTGGTAAGAGTCAAAATTTTTTGTCTGTGACTCTTATTGTGGGAAGAGGCTATGCTGATTAGTTTACCTCTTATGACTGCTTTATGGGCTGTCCATAAAAAGGTGGGAGGGGTGTCGGGAAGGGAATTTAGGGAGAAGTATTCCTCTATCGATTTAGCTGTCTCGGATTCGACCAGGACGTCCGACAGCAATGCTTCGTTCAGTCTCCATATGTATGGTGTTGGGGCCAACCCTATAAATTCAGTAGTAAAAGACGTCACGTGATGGTCTGACCAAACACAGGGGTGGATCGTAGCCTTGGTGGAGTTTGCCAATATAATGGGGGTGGTATTTATGTAATCCAACCTGGCGTAACTATTGTGGGGGTGAGAGTAAAAAGTGAATTCCTTGAGCCCCATATTGTGCGTTCTCCAGGTGTCCACCAGCTGGTGATCCAAAAGGCCTTGAGTAAGAGACCTGGGGAACGCTTTGGAGATCTTGGTGGAGGAGGATCTGTCAAGAGTAGGGTTAGCTACTAAGTTTAAATCTCCTATTATGATATGAGGAGAGTTCAAGGAGGTCAATTTATCAAAGAAGGATTTGAAAAAGGAAGCAGGTGCATCATTGGGGGCGTATACACTGGCAATTGTTATTTCTCTATTATGTAACACACCCTTGATAATCACAAATCTGCTATCCTTGTCTTTGAAACATTGTTTAACCTCTATAGGTAGAGAAGCATGCAGAAAAAATGGCGGCACCCCTGCTTTTGGATGAGTAAAGGGAGTAAAACGATTGGGGGAAGTTTCTATGGAAGAATTTAGGGTGCGAGGAATGGGAAAAATGTGTCTCCTGTAACAGGAGAATCTTAGCACCAAGGTGCCCATACATGTCAAAGGCCTTACGTCTCTTTATAGGGGAATTGAATCCCTTCACGTTATGTGAGATACACGTAATAACCATTTTTCGTTATTTGATTCCTATCAGGTGTGAGAAGGTTCAGAATAAACCATCCTAGGGGGTGAAAGTGTATTCTCAAGCTAAGATACAACACCTCCATAGTCCCACCCGACAAATTGTAAACACTGAAAACATGTACAAGAAGGTGAAAATATACAATGGTAGGCTTGGTAGTTTCATAAAAGTACCAAATGCTGGAAAAAAATTTCAGGCTGTGAACTGGCTGACCAGCTAGAAAGGAAAAGCTATCAACACTTAAAAACCAAAAAAGCAAAAAAAAACAACAGCAAAGAAAACAAAAAAAGGACATGGAGGACCACATCCAAACCGGGTCAGGTAAAGTAAAGGTAAAAAGAACTTTACCTGACACAAAATACAGTAACTCGTGAGACAGCTAGGTCTCGATCCCAGCAATTCTGTAAAAATAAACCTCTTTCTTGCTGGGAGGGGTGCACATAGCACAGCTCCAAGGGACAGCCGCACTTAAAAAATGCAGAGCGGAGTAGGTGCAGGGTGACTTTACAATAGTGGGAGTCGGCAGTTTTTCAGCGTGGTGGAATGACGAGGTCCTCTCCGATATCATATCGAATTCTCCTTCTATCTCTCCTGGGTGGTGGTGTTTGCCAGATGGGAGCCTGGCGGGGCGTAGAGGGGGGGCGTCGGATTGCAGATGCATCTAAGAGACCAAGTTTTACCAGAATCTCTTGACCCTCATGCAGGGTGGTGGCAGAGAAGGTGGTGCCATTATGTGGGACCTGTAATTTGAATGGAAATCCCCATCTGCAGCAAATATGTGCAGATTGAAGTGCAGTGGTGATTTCCTTCAGACTTCTTCTTCTGTCCAGGGTTGTTGGGGAGATATCCGGGTAGATCTGGATAAGATGATCATCAAGTGTTATCCGTGCTTTGTTCCGGGCAGCTCTTAGGATTTCCTCCTTGATGAGAAAGTCCTTCATGCAGAGGACGATATCCCTGGGGGGTTTATAATCAGGAGGTTTCGGGCGCAGTGCCCTGTGGATACGGTCACATTTAAAAGCTGCAGAATCCCGTTCTGGAAGAAGTGATTTAAACAGTCTGATCACGGTCGGGATTAAATCGGTTTCGGTCTCGGGGATGCCTCTCAGACGCAAATTATTGCGGCTATTTCTATTGTCGAGATCTTCGACTTGTGTTTGAATAGCTGTCAGAGCCAAGGTCAGGGATTCATGTTCACGACTGAGGTCATTGTATGCCAGGGCCAGCTCATCGTGTTTCGTTTCAAGGAGCTCAGTACGTGAGCCTAAGGCCGCGATTTCCTGTGACAAAGTGTGAGATGTCTTATGCAGCTCTGTTTGAAATTTTGTGGCCAATCTGGTGTACATGGCCTCCAGGCTGACATCTAAATCTGCCTTAGAGAGAGCAGTATGGTACTCACCCGCCGTGCTTGCGGAAGGAGAGGGATTCGATCGAGGCGGAGAGGCTGGAACAGGAGATTCTCCCTTCCCGGCGGCGCCATCTTGAGGCATGCTGAGCCGATCCCTCGTGCGAAGGAGATAGTGGGTCAGGGTGTTTTGAGAGGATCCTCTGGATTTCCTTCTCCTCGAAGGCATGCACCGAGCATTTGTGGCTTGAAGGGTGCTAAAATAAAGACTTAAATCGCTGTTAATGGCCCTCAGGAAGCCGTTATAGTCCCGAGTGGAGCGGAGCTACAGTCTCAAGCGTCCATCTTCCTCGACGCCGCGCATGCGCCCCCTAATTCAAGTTTTTTAAAAGCCAATTTTTGAAGATGCACACAGTGTGTCAACATGTGCTATCTGCCATCACGGGATATCCTCTCAAAGTAGATGAGAGGAAGGGGTTGCACCCCCCCAAACACGTTATTTGATCCCCCATGATGTGAGCTAGCACATGTTGACATTAGGCATGGGATCAGGAGGGAAATCCACATTTTGACTCCCAATTTGTGTGCATCTTCAAAATGTGGCTTTTACAGCTGTGACATCACCCCATCTGATGGAGGCAATATCAACAGTTTTGACATACTAATGTCTGATATTGCCTTCACTTTTTCAAAGTTGAACTTTGTAAGTTCATGAGTTGTGTATTTTATGGTTTGAAACATGCCTGTTTAACCCAAAAAATTGATATTTCTAATGTCAAACATAAAAACAGAGATGTTGGTTTGTTAAAAAAAAACTTTTCTAATGCACATGTGAATGTGCTTTGAGTAAAATGTTTTATACTCAACAATGTGTGGCTTCTTCTTTCAATGCTCAATACCAGTTTTTGGAGTAAGTTGGTGTTTACAGTGACAATGGGGGTTATTTACTAAAGGCAAATCCACTGTGCACTACAAGTGCACTTTCAGTGCAGTTTCAGTGCCCTTTCAAGTACACTTGCAGTGCACTTGTAGTGCAAAGTGTATTTGCTTTTAGTAAATAACCTCTCACAGTGCTCTAAAATTGGCCCCAATCAGGCCATTTTAGGCACTCAAAACAATTCATTCATGGTGATGAAAAGCATGATTATTTTTAACATTAATGCATTACATACATTAACAACAAAAACAATGTGTGTGTGTAGCAGACCCACAACAGAATAGTTAGCTGAAGAAGAGATTGTCACCTCTTGTATCAAATAAATTACATTTGCACTATTTAAGAAATTGGTCAAAGAAAAGCCAATTGGAGAAACTAGGAGGAAGCTAAAAGAAACACAAGCAGTAAATCAAATGAAATATTATTTCAGTGTAAAATAAAAATTTATTTTAAAAATGTTTCTCAAACATTTGCTGGCATATCAATGGCCCCCCTACCCGCAAAATACTCCAGATATTTTTGTCTGACTTCGTGGGCGCTTTGGGGGGGCAAGCCAGGACGGCCAGCTTCAAGTGCCGTCAGTGTTGGTTGATCTGGAAAGCCGGCCTCAGGCCCAACTGAACTGATAGGATTTCTCTTTACTTCCTGTCCAGGAGACAGGAAGAGGACAGGCATCTCTGCATTGAGGAATTATCCAGGATCCAGCTACCTGCACAACACAGGGTATACTTAATTACAGGACTTACTATTGAAGATCCCCTTTCTGGATATGGTAGCAGGGGTGGAGATGTGCAGCTGACCGATCTGGACGTCCTGTTTAAGTGGATGCACGGGCCATTGATAGAGGGACCGAAGGAGACCATCCATGAGGAGTACCTATGATGTTCCATACTGCCTGTCACCCCTGTAGGGGTATGAGAAGCTGGTGAGTGGGGAGCCATAGGGGGAGCACATAAGTCACCAGTCAATATTGAGCACAAGAGTTACCAGACTGTTTGAACTTTTAAATATCCTCGTTTTGTCATTTTTTTGGAATTGCACTGATTTTTAATTTTAATTTTTAATTTTTATTCTTTTCTACCACATTTTATATATATATGTATTTTTTTGGGGACACACTAACATCATCTAATATAATTTTTATTCTCTGGTGGACGATTTGCCTTTTTGGATATCCACATAATGGACTTGATATGATGCACATGTTTTTGGCACAATATTGTATTTACTTAGCACAAGTATACAATCATATATTACTGAGTTTACACTTTGTTATTTATGGGTTTATGATAATACTGATTAATTTTGGAGCATTATTTGTTTGGACATAGTTACATGATAGGGGGTTATCAATTAATGCCTATATCATTATAGTGGTTTGGTAGCACTGGTGTTGCACAAACAGAATATAATATCCCCCAGTAGGGAGCGCCACTCACCTCACTTTCTACTCTCTTTATACATAATTAGCCCTCTAGGGGGTTACCAGGGGAGGCTGCATACCTGCTTTTATTTTGTTTTTAGTCCTGAGTGTGGAGTTCCTGGTCTTTCTGCAGGCCCAACTGAGGCCACATGGTTAGTTGCATTTTTCCTTAGAAAATTGTGCATAATGCAGCAGGCAAGGACTATATGGTTGAGTTTATATTCCGCCATGTGGATTGGCATCAGGAACAGGTGGAACCGGCTGGTCATTATGCCGAAAACATTCCCCACCACTCTTCTGGCCCTGGCTAGCTGGTAGTTAAAAACCCTCTGGTCCGAGGTGAGAAATGGCCTCATCAGATGTTCTCCTAGCCCAAACGCTTCATCAGCGACAAACACAAATGGTAGACCAGCCATGTTTTCTTCCACAGGTGGCAAGCCCAAGCCACCATTCTGGAGCCGTCTGTAAAACTCCATCTGGGCGATGACTCCACCATCCAACATCTGGCCATTCTTTCCTACGTCTACATACAAAAACTCGTATGTCGCCAACATCACAATACTATTAAACCCCTTGTAATTATAATAGTGTGATGCTGAGTTGGGGGGTGGGACGATATGGGCGTGTTTCCCATCGATTGCCCCTCCGCAGTTGGGAAAGTCCCACCGCTGGGCAAAGTGGGATGCCACAGTCTGCCATTCCTGTGGGGTTGAAGGAAACTGTGGAGTCAAACAAGAAAAATAAAAATTAGTACTTTTGCATATAACATTGCAAGCAGATCAGACACAAACATTCTTGGCCAACATCAGTATAACATTTATTTTAAGGAGTATTTAAAGACAAAAGTATAAGTCCACTTATCAGATTCCTCACCCCCTCTGATAGCCCATTGTAAAAATTTTAGGGGGGGAGATGTTTTGGACAGGTAACCCTCTCCACTTCATTGAGATCTGAATGCATAAATAACAATGTGTGTTACTTTGGCCAGCCCCTCCTTACTTACATTATTGGCAGCCCACTGGACAGGTAAGAAATGTCATAATACAAAAATATGAATACACACTGTACAAATTGAAGCACATTTTTACATTCTGCAATTACCTATCAAGATAACAGGGGAACAAAACTTTAAACAGTACCATTTGAATGTATTCAGGCAGGCCCTTGCACTACATGCTTTGATGAATTCATCCATAAATCTGACCACAAAAAAGGTAGGTATAGTGTGTATGGGTTTGGCAAAGTTAGCAGATAGAGGATTGGTATCGGTTGACTTAGCGGTTGGGGGGAGAGAGGGTTCCAAATGAGTTTGTGCCCCCCAAAAAAGCCTCTTGCATTATGCATGAATTTAAGGACAAAAATAACATTTATACACATTTTAGGGGGTGTTTAGGGTAAAGCACTACAATGGAGCTGAGAAAATACATGGTTAAATGACTAGGCTAGGTGTGTATGGGCCTAGGATAGCATACTGGGGATGTTAGTGAAGGCAAATATGCATGAAGGACAAAAAAGGAGCATTAAAAGTTTCCAGCATGCATGAGGACAAAGAGAACATTCACAGCATATTACAACCATGGTAATTATGGAATGATGAAAGAAATACAATCCTTTAGCAAACTTTAAATACATATAATGTGATGTTAAAGGAGAAAACTTACCTTAATATAGTCCTTCTGCAGGACCTGTATGATGGCAGAACAGGTCTCTGGAATAATGATCTCCAGAGCCTGGGGGGAGATGCCTGTCGAGAACTTGATGTCCTGCAGACTTCTCCATGTCGCCAAGTATCACAAGGTGGTGACTAGCCTTTGTTCCGGAGTGATGGCTTGCCACATGCAGGTGTCCTGCTTGGTAATATAGGGGGACAGCAAAGCCAACAGACGGTGAAAAACGGGGTCTAACATCCGGAGATAATTCCTGAAATCATCAGGATTATTCTCCTGGATCTCCCGCAACAAAGGCATGTGTGAGAATTGGTCACGCTGGAGCAACCATCTATTGGTCCATGAACTCCTCCTCCCCCTGTTCATGGACTGGGCTTGGGTCAAAGTAAGAACCTCAACACCAAACCCCTGCATAGCATGGACTCTATGAGTAGTACGTAACCGCAACATGGCTTCAAAACGGTCGGCTGATCAGAACGAACTAACAGAATGCACTGAAAAACAGAAAGGCCTTAGAAGAGCCAGCTGAAAATCAGAAACGAGCGGACAAGAACACACTGAAAAAACAGATACGAACTGACTACACGCACTGAAAAACAGATACGAACCCACAAGCACAAACTGAAGAGTGGTAACGAACTGAAAAGCACAAGGCTGAAAAGCGCTCTCTCACCAAACTACTACTAACACAAGATTAGCAGAAGGAGCCCAAAGGGTGGCGCACTGGCTATTGAACTTCCTTTTTCTAGTGCCCTTGTACTTGTTGTACGTCAGCGCGTTCTTGCCAATCGGAATTTCCAACATTTGTGCGACATCCGTCGGAAATAAATCCACGGTTTGGTTGTCAGAAATTCCAATCGTTTGTACGCTGCATTATTTGTGTCCTTGGCTTTACTCTGCATCATGTGGACTCTCATTATCCAACAACATTGTTGTAGAGCACAGTACACCCAACCTTGGGATACGTTTCTGAAGACCTCTTGTAAATCAACTGTGGTTTGCCACTATGTAAGTTTGTTAGCCAAGACACAAATTGGTGGTGCCACTGGTGGTGAGGTTACCTTGTAGTTTGTCACAAGTGTCTCTCAGCAATCCTGCAACAGGGTCAGAAACCATGAATCAGACCGAGACAGAAGTACAGTTAAATCACACTTGTTTATTAATAAAAATAAAAAGATAAATAGAGTAAGCGTAGTCTAAGCATAGCTAGAGTTCAGTAACTGGATCGGGTAATCAGCCAGGCTAGAAGTCAGGGATCCAAGTAGTGGAGCAGCAAGCAGACAAAGGATCCAGAAGGGATGTAAGCAAAGCCAGTCTTTAAACAGGAAAGCAGGAGATGGTTTCTTGTGATGTGACCAAGGCGAAAGCAGAGATGAAGTGAGCTGGACAGCTTTAAGTAGGCAGGTCAGACGAGCAGGATCAGGAACAGCTGTGTAACTGTGGAAAGAGATGAGAGCTGGCAATTAGCTGACAACTGAGCAGCCAGCTCAGAGAAGGAAGGGCTGAGCCAGCCCTGACAAACAGCCGTTGCAAGCATAGACATGTACATACACAATGTAAAATATTCATACAAATTAAGAGGGCAACATACCCATCCCAAATTTTTTAGTTATTCTATTATAGGTACACTCTATATTGATAGTACTGTTGTATCAAAGTTTGCTAAGGCCATTGAAGCTCTCGCCTATCGGTACTATCTCTTGGAGGAAATAATGATTTTTTGTAGGTCTTTTTCCTTGTCAAAAGAAGTTTATTGAGTATACAATATTATAAAGATACATAAAGTAAGTTTACAAGGATCTATAAAGTAAGCTCATTGTTTTACAGTAGGGTTTATATAGGTAAATATCATGAAATTTCAAATATTAAACATTGGGTTCACGTAAACCTAAATTAAAGATATATATCATTTCCTTAGTCACTTTTGTAGGTATTTAAATGATTTATTCCTACTATACATATTGTTTACAAGTAGAGTGTATATAGGTCAAATAAATTCTGATAATGAGCTTTAATCGTAAGGTGGAGAAAAGGAAAGAGAAAGAAGAAAAAGGGTTGAAAGGTAGAGGTATGGTCCACAAGGTTTTTTTTTTTTTTCAAAAGATTTTATTAAGTTTTACAGATATACAAAGTATACATGACATACATCTCACACCGTAAGGTTACAAAGGTTGAAAGCATATGTATAATTTCCACAGTATTCTACACGTTGAGGATGGACAGTATGTCAATTCCCGTCAAAGAACATATTTTGTAGAAGTAACTAGGATACCTCAAGCAGAGGCAATAATTAAACAATAATACGAAGGTTCTAGAGGATGGGAACATAAGAATAGCAACGGTCACATCAAGATTGTCAAAAGCACCACCCGGTTCCATTCACCCCTAACGGGACCATTACTGTGAATGGGTCGGGAACTGAAGGCGTAGGATAAGGTGGGGTCATCAGCTAAAATGTGATGTGTATGTAAGTGCAGATCCCCAGAGTGACCTGGTTTGTGGCAGACAGGTGTCAGTTATGGCAAGAAGATATTGATGGGAATCGGCTTCAATCACAAGTAGAAAGAGTGGAGGCTGATATCCAAAAGGGACCTTGTCTAGTATGTCTGTGAGAAGGAGGGGATATGTCTCTGAACGAAGTTGGAAATGGGTGGGGGGGAAGGGGACAGGGGGTCAGGTAGGAGGTACTGCGAAGACAGGGTTTCAGGGTATCAAGGCATATGTGCCTAAAGTGGTGTCTGAGATGAAGTGTTATGGGGAGAAGTCTGTAGGGAGGATTGGCGGAAGAGGAACCAGCATGCCCATGTGATGTTAAATTTGCTAGTATTATCATTGGCTTGGCTAATAATTTTTTCCATCTCAGCTATTTTATCTACCCTCTGGATCCATTCTGAGACCGTTGGAGGTGTCGTATTCCTCCAAAGAGCAGGGATGCATAAGTTAGCTGCATTAAGTAAGTGTATGGAGAGTGACTTTTTGTAGGATCCTGTTGGGACTGAGGTGTGGTGTAGTAGATATCTTTCAGGGGTGAAGGCGTGTGTATATGAGGATATTTGAGCGATCAGTCGGTGGATTTCCTTCCAAAACAGCTGTATGAGATTACATTCCCACCATATATGCAATAGGGTGCCCTTGATGGAGCCACACCTCCAACAGGTTGGGGGATGGCTGGACAGAAGTGATGGACCTTATCAGGTGTTCTATACCATTTAGAGAACAGTTTATATCTGTTCTCTTGCGTGGAAACGTTTACGGACCCTTTGTGCATGAGGGTGAAAATGGAGTCCCATTCCTGAGCGGAAAGGTCCAACGCCAGTTCTGTTTCCCATTGCCGAACCAGATTGTCTTGTTTGACTCTGTGTTGCGAGAATAGTAGGGAGTAAGTGGTGGCTATCAAGTGATCCTGGGGTTCGTTGTCAGAGCATGGTCCACAAGGTTGTCCCGCTCGTCAGCTTATTATTCTTTTTAGTTCTCTTTGAAGCCTTAGAATGGGTGTCTCTGTTAGTCATTTAATCTGTTACCATGACAACAGGACAGAGTCATTGAAGTTTGACAGGAACTGTTGTTTTATCCAAGGATGCCAAAGTTTTTCAAATTTTGGAATTTGATTTTGATTGATGGCTACCATCTTAGCATGGGACATTGTATTATTCATTCTGTGAATTGTTTCTGCTAGTACCAATGTAGGAGATTTCCATGCCTTGGCCACTGTTTGTTTTGCAGCCGTTATTAGTTGGATCATAAGTTTGAATTGAGAGAGTGTTAACCATTCCGGTTTTAGATTAAGTAAAGTTAAATATGGATCTGGTTGTATTATTTTTTTAAATATTTTAGATGTAATTACGAAGACTTCCTTCCAGAAGGTTTGGATTACTGGGCACGTCCACCATATGTGTAAATATGTGCCTATTTCTGGGCATCCTCGAAAACAAAGAGTTGAGGTATTAGGTGAATATTTTGCCACTCTAGCGGGTACAAGTTACCAGCGAGTTAGGACTTTATAATTTGTCTCCAGTGCTAAGATGTTGGGTGAAGATGACTTAGATGTGAGCCATATGTTAGACCAGTCCGTGTCTTCTAAAGTTCGTCCCAGGTCCTCCTCCCACCTCTGAACGTAAGAGGGTCTATTAAGATTTGCTACTCCATATAATTGATTATAAAGTGATGAAATTGTACCTTTAGCAAATGGATCTTTTGTACAGATTGATTCAAAAATGGATAATTGGGATAATGGTGTATCCCCCTTTAGGAATGGTGTATAGAAATTTTTGATTTGGAGATATCTAAATATCTCAGAGTTTGGTAGATCATATTTTTCTCTAAGCGATGGGAATGAAAGGAATGATTTAGATGCTATGAAGTCATTTAGTGTCTGAATGCCTGATGTTGTCCAAGCTTTAAAAGAATTTGGGTAGATCCATGCCGGATAAAAGGCCGGATTTCTGATAAAAGAAAGGAGAGGATTGTGTGGAGATTGTAACTGATATTTGGTTTTTAGTTTATCCCAGAGAGATAAGAAGTGTTTAGTTATGGGATTATGAATTTTAAAGCGGTCTTTAGGATCAAGCCATAATAAATTTGATATTAATAGAGGGTCATTTTCTGAAGCCTCTATAAATACCCATAATGGGATTTCCTGTTTTGCATGGTATTTGGACAGACTGGCCAAATGTGCTGCTCTGTAGTAGTTAGTAAAATTAGGGTATCCCAGGCCTCCTTTATTTTTGGGAGGATGTAGTGTGTGTATAGGTATACGTGGTTTAGAAGAGCCCCACATAAACGAAGTTGCTCTTTTTTGTACTATTCTCAAAAAATAGGAAGGAATTGGAATAGGGAGGACTCTGAATAGATAAAGCAATTTGGGTAGAATAGTCATTTTGATTGCATTAATCTTCCCTATCCAGGATAAAGGAAGTTGCGACCATTGTTTTATTAGATTTGTGATCTGTCTTAATACAGGAGGATAATTGGTTGAGAATAAGTCAGAATGAGATGCTGTTAAATGAATTCCAAGATATGGGATTGATTTTTCTGCCCATGTGAATGGGAGTGCAGCCCTAGCCGGGATCAATTCCATGTTTGTAAGTGAAATATTAAGCACTAGGCATTTCTTAGGATTAATCATAAGGCCGGATAGGGCTGCAAATCCATCAAGAGCTGGTATTAAGTTAGGACCAGAGACCTGTGGTGATGATAGAAAAAGTAATATATCGTCTGTAAATATACATAATTTGTGTGTAATACCTCCTACTTCAATGCCAGTTATAGTTTGGTTTGTTCTGATGTATTGGGCCATGGGTTCGAGTATAAGGGCAAATAATAAGGGAGATAATGGGCAACCCTGTCGGGTACCTCTTTCGATATTAAAGGCTTCAGATTTGTATCCAGCATATTTTATATAGGCTTTGGGTTTATTATATAATGCTTTGATCCATGTTAAAAAGTGGGGTCCAAAACCCCATTTTTGTAATGAATATTGCATATATTGCCAGGATACTGTGTCAAATGCCCTCTTAATATCAAGAGATAGAAAACATAAAGGGATTTTACGTTTTTTAGCAATATGTGCCAATAACACTGCCCTGCGTATATTATCGCCTGCCTGTCTATTTGGCATGAAGCCTACTTGATCTCTATGTATTAATTTTCCTATAATGCTATTGAGGCGTTTTGCTATTATTTTTGCTAATAATTTAATATCGAGGTTTAACAGAGAGATAGGCCGATAATTCAAACAGGAAGTATCATCTGAAAGGGGGTTTGGGATCATACAAACAATTGCCATTAGTGTTTCTTGCCGAAAAGAATGTCCATCTAGAAGTTTGTTAAAAGTTTCAGTGAGAATGGGAGAGAGTATTTCTGAGAATGTTTTATAGTATAAAGCCGAGTAGCCCTCTGGGCCTGGTCTTTTGTTAAGTTTTAGGTCTTTTATGGCGTTAGCAACTTCATCTATAGTTATAGGCTCATCCAAACTGCTTTTTTGATTCTGAGATAACTCAGGTAAGGTTATTTTTGAGAAGAAGGATTCAGCCTCTGTAGGATTAAATTCATTGTTTGTCTTGTATAAAGTTGCGAGATGTGAGTGAAATTTATGGACTATTTTAACTGGATTACAAGTGTAAACATTTCTTGATAATTTCAAACGTATTGGTTTGAAAGATTTGTTAGTTGAATTTAATGCCCGAGCCAAATATGTACCTGGTTTGTTTGTATTCATGTAGAAATTGTGTTTGGAGCGTTTGAGGGATTTATCAACTGACTCAGTGAGAAATAGATCGTATTCCAATCTAGATTTTTCCAGATGAGATTTTGTACTCTGAGATGGATTATCTTGAAATGATATGTAGGCTGCATTAAAATTGAGTTCTAGTTTTTTTGCTAGATTTTTGCGTTCCCGTTTAAATAGTGCCATTTGTCTTTGTATTGTACCACGCAAGACAGGCTTATGAGCTTCCCACAGTGTTATTGGGGAGATGTCTGTTGTATTATTAATTGATATGTATTCCTTTAAAGTTTGTTCAATGGCCATCTGATGTAGTGGGTGTTTGAGCATTATGTCCGGTAAGTACCACGTTGGGTCATGCGCTTTTGGTATGGCTGAGGCTATAGTAGTGTATACTGCATTATGGTCAGACCACGGAATCGGAATTATATCTGATGCAATAATTTCTGGTATCATTCCTATTGTTAGAAAAATATGATCCATTCTGGTGAAGGTTTGATGAGGGTGCGAGAAATAAGTGAATTTCTTTTTCATTGGGTTACTTTCTCTCCACGAATCTACCAGATTGTATTTGGAAAGAAGTTGAGAAAAAGGTAATCTAGAGGTTATTTTGGATGGTGTAAAAGGTGATTTATCTAGAAATGGGAGGAGGACCTGGTTCGAATCCCCACACATTATCACTGTTCCTATTTTGTGTGTATTAATCACTTGTAATATATGTGAGAGGAATGGTGTAGGTTGTTTGTTAGGAGCGTAGTAGGAAATCACCGTGATTGCTGTATCCATTATATAACCCATGAGTATCAGGTATCTACCTTCTGGGTCTTTAATTTCTGATGATAAGGTGAATGGTGTGGATCGGTGAAATGCAATTAGAGTTCCCCTTTGCTTGGTACAGGCAGAAGCCGTGTAAATTTGTTGATAAAAAGGAGAAATATATTTTGGAGTAGAATCTTTGGTGAAGTGTGTTTCTTGGAGGCATACTATGTGAGCCTTCTTGTTATGAAAAGTACGGAAGGCTTTGGTCCTTTTTTGAGGGACATTTATTCCCTGAACATTCAGGGAAAGTATATTCAGTGGTGCCATGGCAACAGATCAAATAGTTTTGACTTACTTTTTGTTATGCAGAGCTGACTGCGCAGATCAACCTGTGTGGACTGAAGAGATGAATAGATAGAAAAGAAACCAGTGAATTCTGGAGTAAAGAGTAAACAAAAAACATATAAGATTAGATGATACATTGTATCAATTATTTTTTGCAAGTAATCACAATTTACCCGTGAAAGAGAGTAAATATCTCTCTCAGGGGAATAAGTGCCTTCGTCACACTCCCACATAATATGGTTGGGAGAATGAGGAGGGCTAATGGGGGTACACGGATCTTCCGCTTACAGGAGAGAAGTGCTATGTCAAAAGACATCAAAATGATGTTTCATTAATTGGAGTGCAGAATATAGTTTTTGTTGAAATTATTTATTCCAGGGTGGTTGTATATGGTTAGTCTTGCCCTAAGCTAAATAATTCAGTTAGAAAGGTACTGTTAATAACTTTGGTATTGATGAAGATAGTTTGAATTATTTTGGGATTTTAACCCTTTTAGAGTAAACAATTACATATTTTATTCATATGTAACTGTTTAGATATGTTAACTCATAAAATTGAGGTTGTATTGCTTCAGATTAGAATAAACAAAAACATAATTCTAGGAACTAGTTAGGTAATAATATATTTGTTTTAAGAAAAGAAAGAAAAAGCTTCCATTACTTCTGGATTATTGAACATATTTGTCCTAAAAAGTAATAAATCTATTGTTATTACCTGATAATATATAACTGAACAAGAATTTCCTTATTTTACTTATATATTCAAAGGCTATATGAATCAGAAGTAATAAGAAATATAACTGGAATGTAACATAATCCCACACAGTGTGTGACTATCAGAATGCAGTTACATTCAGTTATAAATACAGGTTTTTTATAAAGAACCATCTCTTAGTATAATAAATGAAGAGATATCAGGAATTAGGATGTCAGTCCATTGAATCTTCTTGGTCCATGGATAATGTGGCATAACGGCCTCTTTTGTGAGAATGATGATTCCCATTTTGTTCTGAAATTTTCTGAGTGCTGCCTGAAGGTGAAGATGATGTCATTCTTCTGCGTGTGGGAGAGTTGCTGCTTGTGGGTTCTGTCAGATTTAATTTTAAAAGGGTTTGTTGTAGTTCATCTGCTGATCTGCTTCTGTAAACTGTACCTTTGTAGTTAAATCTGACTGAAAAGGGGAAGCCCCATTGATACATAATGTTGTGGCGTTGCAGTTCCATTAGTTGGGGTTTCATGGATCGTCTTTTAGTAATAGTAAGTTGGGATAGGTCAGAAAAAATTTGATAATTGTGTCCTTGAAAATTAAGTTCCTTTTTTTCTCTTGCAGCAATTAGTATTTGTTCTTTCGTTCTGTAATAATGAAATTTTGTGATTATATCACGTGGGGGTCCATCTTTCTTTTTGGCTGTGAGGGCTCTGTGTACTCTGTCCAGTTCTAAACGTTCAATAGGGATATCTGGCTTTAGTTCTTGTAATAGAGCAGTAATAGTAGATTGCAGGTCTGTCACAGTTTCAGGTATTCCCCTTATGCGCAAGTTTGAACGTCTGGCTCTATTTTCGTAATCTTCGAGCTTAGTTTGAAGTATTAAATTCTCTTCTTTTAATTGTTCCAATTCTGTTATATTTACTTGGGTTGTAATTTCAATTTCATCCATTTTTATTTCTAAGGCTGCGGTGTGGTTTCCCAGCTCTCTTATTTCTTTGGTTAGGCTTTTTGTTATTTGGTCTGAGGTTTGTTTTAAAGCCTTATGAAGCATCTTTTCAAATTGTAATAATATTACTGGGGATGCTGAGGAGGCTTGTGGAGAAGTTTGTGAGAGGATTTGTTCTGTATCTGACTCAAATGGAGAGTCTTGCTGTGACATTTTCTGTCTGTGAGAGCGCCCTGATGCTGTATCTTGTGAGGTGACTGGAGCTACTTTAGTTGCAGTGAGTGCCTGTGAGCTCTTTGTGAGGTGATTTTTATTTCTGCCACGGTTTCCTCCCAGTACCATATTTCCTGCCCAAACTTTCACAGTTTGTTCCCTGGGGCAAAAAGGTTCAAATGGATACCTTTTGAGCCTGCAGGCTCTGCTTTGTCCTTCTCTTCTCTCCTCAGCGGTGCAGAGCTCTAACAATGCATGTCTGCTCTGCTAGGCTCCGCCCATCTCCCCTCCTTTTGTAGGTCTTTTTATTGTTTGCACTTTCATATTTAGGATATTTTCCTTGTACTATGAGATTTTGGTGGTCTTCCACGCTCTTAGCAGGTCTTACCACCTTTGTTTTGTAATATTAACTGCTGGAATTTACTCAGATATCACTGTGTAAGACATATTTGGTGATTTTTTTTTTTTGTGTTGTTATTTGATCTTACTTTCTACATGTTAAATGGTTTAACATTTTGAGCTTATATTGCTGCTCTTTATTCTATACTATGGTGAAGCTTTAATACATTTCACAGTAACAAAAAATAGTCAGAGAAATTTTCCAGGATGTAAGAACATCTCTGTAAGTGCACATTTTATTCTTTTCCAAGTACATTTGCTTTAAAGCAAAATTTGGTTTAAATTACTTACCTAATCCAATGCTGTCAGCATATACTAGACACCTCTGGATGCCTGAATGTTGGGTGTGCTTCCAATCCAAACACTTGACTACAAATTATATAGAATTACCAATTGCTCTGATAAACACATCTAAATAAAGGGTCTGATCCTACCCATCTCATCTTCTAAGCCTCACTATTGAGCAAAGAGGCAGGCTATTGGTACATAATAATGAAAATATGTGCAATTCAGAGCTGATGGGAATTCCACAATTCAAAATGGATCTTATGTGCAGGCTCCTTAGAAGGACCTCCTATGTGTTGGCAGCAGTGGATTAGGAAAGTATTTTTATTTTTTTTAAAATCAGACTAACCCCAAAGGAAAACTATATTGTACAGTAGCAAAATATGAATACTACCATGACTGCATTTTTTATAATCTGGAAAGAGTAGGGAAGTGATAGGAATGAAAGATAATAAAGCATATTTCTCCTCACTACCTGTCACCAGCTTATGAGATGAGGGGCAATCTGCAACAATGGCACAGACACCAATCAAAGTATTATATTATTAATAGATTAGGTGAATGCTAGTAATCCTGTCAGTTGTGTATTGCCTTTTTGTCCCCATTGGAAAATTTGTGTCGCTTCCTTTCTGACAACAAAATTGTCAGTGAGGCAGAGATTAAAGGGCAATAAAACCTGAAAGAGGTTCCAGCCCTTCCCATAAGGAGGTTCTAACTTAACCACTTCAGCCCCGGAAGGATTTTTTCCCTTAATGACCAGGCCATTTTTTGCGATATGGCACTGCGTCGTTTTAATTGACAATTGCGCATTTGTGCGATGTTGTACTTAAACAAAATGGTTGTCTTTTTTTCCCAAAAAAAAACTTTCTTTTGTGCGGTTTTTATTTTTTGTGCTATTAACTAAAAAAAAAAAAAACGACAATTTTGAAAAAAAAAACTATATTTTTTACTTTCTGCTATATATTCAAAAAAATTATATAAAAAAACAAATTTGTTCATCAGTTTAGGCCAATATGTATTCTGCTACATATGTTTGGTAAAAAAAAAAAAAAAAATCACAATAAGCGTATATTGATTGGTTTGCGTACAAGTTATAGCATCTACAAAATAGGGGATAGATTTATGGACTTTTGCGGCGGACAAATCTGACCCCAAGTAACACTTTTTGGGGACCAGTGACATTATTACAGTGATCAGTACTTAAAAAAAAACACTGATCAATGTATAAATGACACTGGCAGAGAAGGGGTTAACACTAGGTGCAATCAAGGGATTAACTGTGTTCCATGGGTGTGTTCTAACTGTGTGGGGGATGGGCTCACTGGGATGACAAAGAGATTGCTGTTTCTGATCACTAGGAACAGCAGATTTCTATGTTGTCCCCTGTCAGAACTGGGATCCGCCTTGTTTACATAGCAGATCCTAGTTCTGGCTCTCTGTACAGTGATTGCGGGTGGCGGCCCTCCCATGGCACGCATCAGGAACGTGCATGCCCACATTATCTATTACATTAAACTACATAAAGGTATGTCATTTTGTGCAATACATGTACTGTGGCTGGTCGGCAGGTGGTTTAAAAGTTTTTTGGCTAGAAATACATTTAAAGCTCATGTCAAGTTTACTTATCTTGATTATCTTGAGTACCAGTGAGTATCTTGAGTACTCAGGACAAAGGGATAAAGGGAAATATACTTTTATGTGTATGTTAGGACGTAATTAAAAAAAAAAAATTGTTGATCTGGCAGAAAGGCACTTCTCTTGTGGGCTGACAACACATAGCATTTTTGGGGGACATAGTGGTGTCAGCCCTGCCCAGTTATCTTTTGATAAACTACTCTAAACCCTCCCCATAATCTTTTCTCTATAACACAGGCCTTAATTATTCTAAAGCCCAAGGTAAGAAGTAAGAGGGTTAATTGGATTCCTCGACATAACATAGAAAGTGTGCTCAGAACACAGCTCTGCATTTCTGACATGATCAGCAGGTTTTGTTTAATTATATCAAACAAAAAGAAAAACACTTTTATGGTTTAGTTAACTCACCAAAATGTAACAAATAAGAGAAGTTCATTAATAGGGTTTCCATGTACTTTAACTAAAAACCTACAGTACATTTTAACTGCAACTGTAATGAATTTAGATGATGTCAAAGCATGCAGTCATCTTATTAGCATATGAGTATTTATTTAGCATTAAGTCAGACAGTTTAGAGCACATAATTTAGGCTTAAATACAAGTAATTTGTGCTGGCATATTGTTGTTATAAAAATACCTTTACTTGACCTTCCAGCTGCCAGCACTAATTGCATCTCAAGTGCTGACCGTTCTTGTAATGTATCTGGTAATTGCTATTACTATGTGATTTTTCTGAAAAAAAATCTACATTTGAAAGATTATTTATTAGGCACATTAGTGTGACTGTGGGGAAATGACAGAGGAACACATTTCTCTTCACCATAGTGAGAGCTGAATTTTATTGTAGGCGCATTGCCACATCGCATACTTCACAACAACATCATCATTTTTTCCCACGGACTGCTATTCTGCAATTTATTAATTCATCGTTACACTGTGCACCTCCTTCAACAATGACTGCTCTTCACAGCTGGGGAAAAACATGTTACTGATATACTGGGCTCTAAAAAAATCTCCTCTCTGCTTTCACATTACGACACTGAAGGTAATCACTCCAGAAATATCCACAGCACTTGAGCCTCAAGCATAGGAGGCAGCTTTTTTCTCAAAGGTTTCTGAAGTGCTGCAGTTATGTTAATAGGAATATGTAACTGACTCTCCCATCACAAAGTTTTATTTATTAAATGAATTATGAACTTAATTCTTGTTTTCTGTAGTACCCTATTAGTATACAGTGCCTTGAAAAAGTATTCACACCCCTTGACATTTTCCATATTTTGTCATGTTACAACCAAAAACGTAAATGTATATAATTGGGATTTTATGTGATGGACCAACACAAAGTGGCACATAATTGGGAAGTGGAAGGAAATGATAAAGGTTTTTCAATTTTTTTTACAAATAAATATCTGAAAATTGTGGCGTGCATTTGTATTCAGTCCCCCAGTCCACCTGTGTGTAATTTAATCTAGATATAAATACAGCTGTTTTAGGAAGCCCTCAGAGGTTTGTTAGAGAACTTTAGTGAACAAACAGCATCATGAAGGCCAAGGAACACACCAGACATGTCAGGGATAAAGTTGTGGAGAATTTTAAAGCATGGTTAGGTTATAAAAAAAATATCCCAAGCTTTGAACATATCACAAAGCACTGTTTAATCCAGCATTCAAAAATAGAAAGAGTATGGCACAACTGCAAACCTACCAAGGCACGGCTGTCCACCTAAACTGAAAGACTAGGCAAGGAGATCATTAATCAGATAAGCAGCCAAGAGGCACATGGTAACTTTGGAGGAGCTGCAGAGATCCACAGCTCAGTTAGGAGAATCTGTCCACAGGACAACTAATAGTCATGCACTCCACAAATCTGGCCTTTATGGAAGAGTGGCAAGACAAAAGCCATTGTTGAAAGAAGGCCATAAGAAGTCCTGTTTACAGTTTGTGAGAAGCATTGTGGGGGACACAGCAAATATGGCCTAAAAGCAAAACTCTATGTGTGGCAGAAATCTAACACTGCACATCACCCTGAATAAACCATCCCCACCGAGAAACATGGTGGTGGCAGCAATATGTTGTGGGGATGTTTTTCTTCAGCAGGGACAGGGAAGCTGGTCAGAGTTGATGGGAAGATGGATGAAGCCAAATACAGGGTAATCTTAGAAGAAAGCCTGTTAGAGTCTGCAAAAGACTTGAGACTGGGGCGGAGGTTCACCTTCCAACAGGACAACAACCCTAAACTTATAGACAGAGCTACAATGGAATGGTTTAGATCAAAGCATATTCATGTGTTAGAATGGAAAAATTCTAATTAAATTCTAATGAAAATTGCTGTTCACAGATGCTCTCCATCCAATCTGACAGAGCTTGAGCTATTTTGTAAAGAAGTATGGGCAAAGATGTCACTCTCTAGATGTGCAAAGCTGGTAGAGACATCCCCAAAAAGACTTGCAGCTCTAATTGCAGCGAAAGGTGGTTACACAAAGTATTGACTGAAAACAAATCACGCCACGATTTTCACATCTTTATTTGCAAAAAAAATTGAAAACCATTTATCATTTTCCTTCCACTTCAAAATTATGTGCCACTTTGTGTTCGACTATCACATAAAACCCCAATAAAATACAGTTATGTTTTTAGTTGTTACATGACAAAATGTGGACAATTTCAAGGTTTATGAATACTTTTTCAAGGCACTGTACCTTGTAAAAAGAAGAAAACCCACTGCTCTCAGGAAAAAAAAAAACATGGAGGTAAGCTGCCAGCACTATGAGTCCAGATCAAAGAAAAAAAGCAAGAGGACATTCTTCACATTCCAATACAGAAGACACCAAAGTGATTAACCGCTTTCCGACCACCACACACAGACATACATCGACAGAATGGCACAGGCAGGCAAATGGGCGTACCTGTACGTCCCTTTAAATTTGCCGTGTACCGGTTCGCCCGCAGCCCGCGATTGTGGTATGGAGAGGCAGAACGGGGAGATGCCTATGTAAACAAGGCGTTTCCCTGTTCTGCCTTGTGACATGACAGAGATCCACTGCTCCCTGTCATCTGGAACAGTGATCGCTGTCATGTCAGTGGTAGCCCATCCCCCCTACAGTTAGAACACCTCCCTAGGATGCACTTAACCCCTTGATCACCCCCTATTGTTTAACCCCTTCCCTGCCATTTATTATAGTAAAAAGCAAAAAATATTGCTTTTTTTTTCAAAATTGGTGCTCTTTTTTTGTTTATAGTGCAAAAAATAAAAACCGCAGAGGTAATCAAATACCACCAAAACCACTATTTGTGGGAAAAAAGGACGTCAATTTTGTTTGGGTACAACATCGTACGACTGTGCAATTGGCAGCTAAAGTGACGCAGTGCTGAATCGCAAAAAAGAATGCTCTGGTCAGGAAGGGGGTAAAATCTTCCGGGGCTGAAGTGGTTAAAAATAGGGGAGTCTGTGATAGCATTCCAACTCATGAACAGTGCCCTCATCCAAGAGAGAAAAACACACTCCATACCAGACCAAACGCCTGTATCTACAGATGGTCAAACAGAGCTCAAAAAGTTAAAGTTTTTCATAAACCAGTACGCTTACTCTTCTAAGCCAGTAAGGGATATGGATCTACAATTTATCAGAAGTAAAACATAGGAAGCAATCTCATAATGGAAACTGTATAATCACTATTATTAAAACATAAAGAATGCACACTCATCATGTGAAAATAAAGCCATCCAACTGACAAAGACATCCAGCAAGGCATTTGTGGCATATGTGCTTGTAAATATATAGTTATATGCCCCACTGATAAGGGGTGGTATAGTTATACTTGGCAAGAAGGATTACCTTGAGGAGATGAACTGACTCCTCTATAATAATACTACATATATACCTCTACTGAATAATCCCACTAATATGTATAACAAGATCCTTGCACAAGGTTGTGGATAAAGGGTTAAGGATTGGCAATTTAAACAAGAAAGAAAGGGCATACTTGATTCCTGTTGTGCCCAGGGTACCCTTCATCTATTATTTACCTAAGGTGCATAAGAGCCTTACTATACCTCCAGGATGCCCAATTATTAATGGTATAGACTCTGTTACAGCCAAAGTCAGTAAATATGTGGATGAGTTCTTGTAACCTCTGGTAGTAGACACAACATCATATTTTAAGGATACTACACAGGTAATTAATCTGTTAAATGCAGTCGAATGGAAAGAGAATTATATTATAGCTATGGCAGATGTTGCTACCCTCTACACTATCATTTCCCATCAACATGGTATAGAGGTGGCTAAACATTATATCGATCTTGATGGTTCCTTGCCAAATATGCAGACTGACTTAATTTTGGAGTTGCTTACTTTCACCATGAGCTATAATTACTTTTGGTTTGGTGGGAAATATTGTTTACAAAACTGTTTGGTAGCCATGGGCACAAAATTTGTGCCAAGCATGGCTAAACTTTTCATGGCCCGTTGGGAGGAGGAGATCATCTGAAGTAACCAATCGGGTGAGCTGCAGTTATAGAGGAGGTACACTGATGATGTCCTCCTTTGGGAGGGGGACATGCCCTCTTTCAGAAGCTGAATGATAAAGATAGGGGAATTGTATTACAACATGAAGTGAGCAGCAACAAAATTAATTTCCTGGATTTAAATATTCAGGTGATGGGGAACAAGTTGATAACGACGACACATTTTAAAGAGACAGATATAAATGTATTTATACCTCTAACCAGTTGCTATGACCTCTCTTTGCTCAATGGTGTTCTCAAGAGTCAATTCCAAAGGAGTAGGCAGAATTACACCCATTTAAAAGATTTTTATAAACAGGCCTCTATTCTCAAATCTAGGTTTTTAAAGGAGTATAGTGAAGATACCCTGTTTCCCCGAAAATAAGACCTAGCGTGATTGTCAGTGATGCCTGCAATATAAGCCCTACCCCCCAAATAAGCCCTACCCTGTTTCCCAGAAAATAAGCCCTACCCTGAAAATAAGACCTACAAGGACTTTAACAAGGGCTTATTTGGGGGGTAGGGCTTATATTGCAGCCATCACCGACAATCACGCTAGGTCTTATTTTCGGGGAAACAGGGTAATATAGATAGGATAATAGGTGAAGTGAGGGAGATGGATAGAGGGAAAATGTTATTGAACCGAACCTCTAGGGAGGAAGATGACACTAGTAAAAGTGGTTGATCTATGGTGACAAAATTTTTCTACCCAACATTTTGCAATAAAGATGATCAAAAAGCATGGTGCAATTCTTCAAAATGACAAGGTTTCAGGCCCAGTACCTCCGGACTAACCTTTAGTAGTTTATAAAGGAGCATCGGCTTAAAATTGCTTCCAATGTCATTGACCCCACTAAAAATGTGTCCTTTTTTCATTCTATGAAAAGTTTCTTCCCATGTTGAAAATGTAACATTTGCCAGATTAACACTTTTAAGGGAAGATGTCTTCTTTTCAATCACATCAAATAGGGATGTCTTATGACATTCATTCCTTTGTGACATGTTTTCAAAATACGTTATAATGCTCTTTTTGGACCTCATCTGAAGTTTTTCATTCAGTTCTGGTCTCCAGTCCTCCAAAAGGGATGTGCTGGAGCTGGAGAGAGTCCAAAGAAGGGCAACAAAATTAATAAGGGGACTGGAGGACCTCAATTACAAGGAGCGGCTGCAAATACTACATTTATTCTCGCTGGAGAAAAGACGCTTGAGAGGGGACATGATAGCGATCTACAAATATCTCAATGGGTATCCCAGCATAGGAAATAAACTATTCAGTCCTAGAGAGTGTAAAAGGACATGGGGCCACAGAATGAGACTGGAGGAGAAGCGGTTTAACCTAAAACTGCGTAAGGGGTTCTTCAATGTTAGGGCAATAAGAATGTGGAACTCTCTCCCACAATTGGTAGTGGATGCAGGGAGTATGGATATCTTTAAAAGACTCTTAGATATACAATCTTAAAAGGACACAACATACAGGGATATGGGAAATCATTATACACACTGATACATGAACCTACACAGGTTGAACTGTATGGACCATTGTTTTTTTCAGCCTTACTGACTATGTAACTATGTTATTTATAGAAGTCAATGTCCATGCTGGAAACAGTATGTGGGACACATTATGCGTATGCTACATGTGCGTCTTGCAGAGCATATAGGTAACATCAAACAGGAATTGAAAAGTCATAATTTGGCTAAGTAGAGTGAGGGTTGGTGCTGCGCTGTTAACAGATAATTCAAATAGAGAGAGAGAATCGTGCTGCCAAAGGTAGCAGTACACATAAAACAAATGCAATTTCATACAAATAATAAATGGCAAATGTGACTGGTATCAAAGTGCACAGTGCATGATAAATTACTACTGAGACTGATATCAAAGTGCAAGGTGCATAATAAATGCTAAGAGTGCAATATTACTTCTGTATCTTAGATATGTGCAAGAAAAATATATAAAAAACAACATCAACTGTGCAAAGTCGCAAAGTTGCAACGTCAACTGTGCAAAAATACGCAAATAATTTCTTGTGCAAAGTGCAAATATCTTCTGAAAAATCCAACAAAATGTGCAAAATAGAAAATAAAAAATAAAAATCAAGTCCAGTGCTGTGCAAAAATGCAATAATACTGTGTGCAATGCAATAAAGTCCAATTGAACTATGCAAATTGCTTTAGATTTCTTTATTCTTTGTGCAATAAATATTTAAATGTGCCAAACACAAGGTGCTGAGGAATGTATGTCTCCTCTTCTTTCAAAAATACACACTAGTGAGAGTGGCCTCTTACCTTGCGGTAATGAGGTAACCTCGTATTTATCGGCATATAACACGCACAGGCGTATAACACGCACATTCATTTTAAGAGGGAAGTTTCAGGAAAAAAACTTAAATTTTAAATAAGGAACTTTGAAGCAGCCTCACCATTGCCATCAATGCAGCCTGATCAGTGCCCATCTGCAGCCTCACAAGTGCCATCAATGCAGCCTCATTAGTCCACATCAATGCAGCCTCACCATTGCCATCTATGCAGCAGCCTCACCATTGCCATCAATGCAGCAGCCTCCCCATTTCCATCAGTGCAGCCTGATCGATGCCCATCTGCAGCCTAGAGGGGGGGGGGGGGGCGCCGACAGATTACCGGTACATACAGTGAGAATCTCCTATGATAGACAGAACAGTGGTCCAATGGAGCCCAGGAGACAGGACTTCTCATTACAGAGGCCGCCAAGTAAAAGGAGATTCTCACTGTATATAATCTGATGGCGCTCATCCCGCCCCCCTCCCTGTCCCCTATAAGTCAGGTAAAATTGAAGTATTGGCGTATAACATGCACACAATATTTTCACCCGATTTTTATGGTGAAAAAGTGAGTGTTATACGCCAATAAATACAGTATATAGATCAGTAATCGCTGCTTCTCCCTTATGTTCCTGGATAGGTTGAGCTCTGTAAACTGTTTCTTGGTGGTAGCACGGAGAGGTAATAAGAGAAGAAAGAGGAGGGTTCCAGATAGTGTAGTATGTTTAAACAACGTAGTTTTATTAACAAACAAACTCAGGGTACTCACATAACAAATGGATGAATAGGACCTTGCTCCACGAGCAGCGAGCTTGTTTGCCAGCGTCAGCCTGAGTACCTTTCATATGTATGTATATGTATCACTTTTAGTACTGCACTTTATTTTATACCCTACTAGTATAACTCTTATTAAAATGACACTAAACAATATTCTAATGCCCTGTACACACGGTCAGACTTTCCGACAGAATATGTGCGATTGGAGCTTGTTGTCGGAAATTCTGACCCTGTATGGGCTCCATCTAACTTTTTCCATCGGAATTTCCGACACATAAGTTTGAGAGCAGACTATAAAATTTTCCAACAACAAAATCCGTTTGCGTAAATTCCGACCATTTGTGGACAATTCCGACGCACAAAGTGCCACGCATGCTCAGAATGAATTAAGAGATGAAAGCTATTGGCTACTGCCCTGTTTATAGTCCCAACGTACGTCTTTTACGTCACCGCATTCAGAACGATCGGATTTTCTGTCAATTTTATGCAAAACAAGTTTGAGCCAACATCCGTCGGAAAAAATCCATGGATTTTGTTGTCGGAATGTCCGATCAATGTCCGGTCGTGTGTACAGGGCATTAGTCTCCAAAATTAATCCATACACATCAACTTCTAAAAGGCCCTGTAATCTATTTTTCAAGAAATTGATTCTTACTGCATTTTTCTGACTCATTGTGATGTCCTCTGTGAGCTTCTGAACCACTCCTTTTCCTCCTTACTCATGCTATATGCATGCAACAAATCCCATAGTCCGTTATCCATTTTGGGTGTGAAAAGTCCCAAAATGGACTGGGCCCTGGTGTTCCACCACTGTGGGGACCCCAGCGGGGTTGCTGGCTGCAGGGCTCTGAGCTGAGAGTGTCCAAATCACACAGCACAGAACCAGCTCTGAGAGTTCCCCTCTCCCTCCTCTCTCACATGGATGGTGATCTCCTCCTCCTCCTCCTACTACTCCTCTTCTTCTTTGCATGCACCATGAGAAGTCTGAAGTTCAGCAGCTGGATGATCGAAGGTGCAGACAGCCGATGGCTGAGCCTCCATCATGGGTGAGAGAGCTCATCCTCCACCCCCTGTCTCTGAGTGAAGTGTTCTCCCTCTCTCTCTTCTCTGTCCTGCCTCTGAGGAAACTAATGTAAGAGGGACTCAGATG
Source organism: Lithobates clamitans (assembly GCA_037952925.1). Taxonomy (NCBI): domain Eukaryota; kingdom Metazoa; phylum Chordata; class Amphibia; order Anura; family Ranidae; genus Lithobates; species Lithobates clamitans. The sequence goes on along the minus strand of JBBGZY010000089.1, from coordinate 5,576,665 downwards.
TAAAAGCTTCTCTGTGGACTCTGATGCTTTGGTGAGCAGAGGCCCCCTTACATCAGAGTTCAACTTTACGCCTGAGTCTACAGCATTGCCCTTTACATCAGAACCCCCCTTAAATAAGGGTTACAAGAACACCCCTTGCATCAGAGGTCCCCTTTACATTCCATAGTCCACAGAAATCATCCTTACAGTGTAAGTGGAAATTCTGCAGACTCTGATGTAAGGGGAGCTCTGTAGGCTTTAATGTAAGCGGGGGCTCTGCAGACTCTGATGTAAGGGGGCTCTGCGGACTCTGATGTAAGGAAGAACTCTGTGGACTCTGATGTAAGGGGGTCTCTGGGAACCCTGATTAATGGGGAATGTTGGGAATTCTGATGTAAGTGGGGGCAATGGTTACCAGAGTTTTCAGCGTTTCCTCTTACATCAGAGTTCCCTTCATACATCAGAGTTCTCAGTGTTCCCCTTAAACTAGAATTCCCCTTACAGTGTAGTGTGAGTTTAGATGTAAAGGGGAACTCTGCAGATTCAGATGTAAAGGGGATCTCTGCAGATTCAGATTTAAAGGGGGAACTCTGTGGATTCTGATGTAAGGGCGACTGTGATTAAATCCATATGATTAGAAATGTTATTTATTCACGAAACATATGTAGTGTAAGCTACAAAAAAAAATTGCCAAGTGTTTGGGTTTGGCTTAAAGAAAAGGTGGCACCCTACCCAAGACAGCAGGAAGAGGGCCCACTACTGATCATGTAAAAGGGATCCAATGCAGGACTGTAATAAAGGGCCTCGCGATGGGAGTAAAGGTCCCCAGGCTCGGAGGGAAGGGGGGGGGGGGTCAGGGGGTTCTTTATGGTTTCTTGCATCAGTGCACTGAAGGTTCTAGTTACACCTCTGCATATTACCATCAGTCACCTGGGCAGATACAGCGACCTTTTGTCAGAATCCTAATTTGTAGGTTCAAAAATGTCTTTTCACTCTCTCTCATTTCTTTGTTTAAAATAAGCCTACCATACAATATATACAATCATAAAAGCATGTATACACAATCACATACTCACATCAAGGCAAGAAATATTATTCCATCACACCAGTTGGTCTGTTTTTCATTACTAATTGTGATAATTCTTTTCTTTTTCCATTCATCTTTTTTTTGTATCTGTCGACTGACATTCTGCAATTGCCTGGCTGATCATTTAAGACTATATCTTATACAAAAGAGTTATAATTCAATTGTATCACATTGTTGGTGCATATATGGACAACTAGGGCATTATTGAAGTCAAATGTCATTCACATATCTAACAACTGGAAAGAGAGAGAGAGAGAGAGAGAGAGAGAGAGAGAGAGAGAGAGAGAGAGAGAGAGAGAGAGAGAGAGAGAGAGAGAGAGAGAGAGAGAGAGAGAGAGAGAGAGAGAGAGAGAGAGAGAGAGAGAGAGAGAGAGAGAGAGAGAGAGAGAGAGAGAGAGAGAGAGAGAAGAGAGAGAGAGAGAGAGAGAGAGAGAGAGAGAGAGAGAGAGAGAGAGAGAGAGAGAGAGAGAGAGAGAGAGAGAGAGAGAGAGAGAGAGAGAGAGAGAGAGAGAGAGAGGAGAGAGAGAGACTTTTTAAATAAATGTAAACAAACATTTTGTAATGTGTTTAAAACAATTTTTATATTTAAATGCATTTTACATCGTATGGCAGAGCTGGTCAGAGGGAGAAAGTGGGGGTGAGAGAGGGGGGAAATGGGATCAGTTGGCAGTGGTGGTGGGGGTGATCAGTGGCAGTGCTGGAGGGGGGTGATCAGTGGCTGTGCTGGAGGGGGGGTGATCAGTGGCAGTGCTGGAGAGGGGGGTGATCACTGGCAGTGCTGGAGGGGGGTGATCAGTGGCAGTGCTGGAGAGGGGGGGGTGATCAGTGGCAGTGCTAGGGGGTTGATGGGATCAGTGGAAGTTGTGGTGGGGGGTAATGGGATCAGTGGCAGTACTAGGGTGTAATGAGTGGCAGTGGTGGGGGGGGTGGGGATCAGTGGCAGTACTAGGGGATTGATGGGATCAGTGGCAGGGCTGGGGGGATGGGATTAGTGACAGTGTTGGAAAGTTGATGGGATCAGTGGTGTTGATGGTGGTTGTGGTGGGGGTGGGGTTAATGAGATCAGTGGCAGTACTGGGGGGAACGGGATGAGTGGCAAGGTTGGGGGGATCATTGGCAGTGCTGGGGGTTGATGGGATTAGTGGCAGTAGTGGGGGTTGTGGTGGGGGGATTCATGGCAGTACTGGGGGTGGTGAGTGGCAGTGGAAGGGGGGGATCAGTGGAAGGGGGCAATGCTGGAGGGGAGATAGGATGAGTGGCAGTGTTGAGGGGCATGAGATCAGTGGCAGCAGTGGTGGAGGGGTGGGATCAGTGACAGTGCTTGGTGGGGGAGAGAGAATGAGTGGCAGTGCTGGGGGGCATGGGATTAGTGGCAGTGCTGAGTGGGGGAGATAGGATGAGTGGCAGTGCTGGGGGGCATGGCAGCAGTGTGGAGGGGGGATGGTATTGGTGGCAGTGGTGGGTGGGGGTATGGATGGGATCGGTGGCAGTGCTGGATGGGGGTGGATGGGATCAGTGGCAGTGCTTCATGGGGGATGGATTGGATCAGTGGCAGTGCTGGGTGGGGGGATGGATGGGATCGGTGGCAGTGCTGGGTGTGGGGATGGATGGGATCGGTGGCAGTGCTGGGTGGGGTTATGGATGGGATCGGTGGCAGTGCTGGGTGGGGGGATGGATGGGATCGGTGGCAGTGCTGGGTGCGGGGATAGATGGGATCGGTGGCAGTGCTGGGTGGGGAGATAGATGGGATCGGTGGCAGTGCTGGGTGGGGGGATGGATGGGATCGGTGGCAGTGCTGGGTGGGGGGATGAAAGGGATCAGTGGCAGTGCTGGGTGGGGGGATGGATGGGATCGGTGGCAGTGCTGGGTGGGGGGTTGGATGGGATCGGTGGCAGTGCTGGGTGGGGGGATGCATGCGATCGATGGCAGTGCTGGGTGGGGGGAAGGATAGGATCGGTGGCAGTGCTGGGTGGGGGGATGGACAGGATTGGTGGCAGTGCTGGGTGGGGGGATGGATGGGATCGGTGGCAGTGCTGGGTGGGGGGATGGATGGGATTGGTGGCACTCACTTGCTCTCAGTGTGGACTCCATGCTTGCTGAGTCTCCGGCTCCCTCCAGGCTTCACGTGTTTCCTCACACAGTGGAGACCTCCTCCGTTCTTCCTACTGGATCAGCTGGCTATTGCAGTCCCCTGGACGCCATGCCCCCATCTGCCTGCTGCTGCAAATTCAATGGGCGGAGCCACGGAGAAGCTGGGTGGGCAGCCCTGCAGCAGTTACTTAGAACAAAGGAGTCATGGGGAGCAGGGAGGCGGAACCAGCAGTTCTAGAACAGTAGCCGATGGAAACATAGAGCACCAGGCTGGATGAGAGGGGCAGCGGGGCGGCATATAGAACAACCGATGCTCTGCATTTTCCTCCATGCAGGCCCTGAATGCCCGCTTCTCCTCCTCTTCCTCCCAAAGACATTCAACAGCTGTAGGGCGGAAAATGCAGAGCATCGGTTGTTCTATATGCCGCTTGCTGCCCCTCTCATCCAGGTGTACCACCCGGCACCCCCCGCTGCGCACGCCTATGTGAAGGATGCATTTACATTGGCTTGAATCAAATATATTATCAAAAATGAAAATATAATATTTTTTAACATTGTCATTCCTTAGATATAGTGGTTGCATTTGTTTTCTTTTTTTTCCAGAGTTTATATTTTTTATTTTTACCTAGTAATCCTGTGAATAACTCACTTGCTGTCCCCTCATAGCTATACTCCACCTCCATTGTTTCTTCAACCATGTCTGCATTTGTTCTTCTTCCTAAAGCCTAGTACAGACGATGAGATTATCTGATGAACGATCGTCTGTTTTTTTTTTTTTTTTGCTTGCTAGTCTCCATATTGAAAACAAATAGGTTACTAAAGTAAGAAAATTCCCAAACAACAGAATAAAAATTTGGAAGTGATGTAATGCATTTGTTTTGTATTTTTGGACGAAAACTGTAATGATTAAACAAAAATCATACGATCTGATATCGTACGAGAAACATTTTTGTGTTTGTCCCTTCGGAAAATTTTGGAAGAAAGCTGTATACTGCCGATCAGATTATCGTACGATCGCTTTGAAAGCAATATTTTTTGCACGATATTCTGATTGTGTGTACTAGGTTTTACGTAGTGGATTGATGGGATTCTTAGATTACACAAGAAAGATAAGAATGTTTTTTGCTGTATATTCAGCTCAAAGAAAGTGACAAGGACACTTTGGGGTTGAAACTGGAGTCTGGTGCAGCTGTGCATGGTAGCCAATCAGCTTCTAACTTTAGCTTGTTCAATTAAGCTTTGACAATAAAACCTATAAGCTGATTGGCTCTTATGCACAGCTGCACCAGATTTTGTACTCTCCAGTTTTAGTAAATTAACCCCTGTATTTCTGCCAAGATCAACAGGTATTTTCTGTACTTGCTGAAAATGTTCTCAGGCCTTTTGTATATGGTTGGAAGAGGGCTATAGAGTATACATTTGTATGTTTTTCTCTGCCCAGGAGTGACAGGTGGACTTTTGCACTTCCCCAAATGCAGAAAGTGTGCATCCAGTGCAGTGCATAAGTCCCTGAATGCATGTAAACAATAGTATTTATATATATATATATAGCCATACAGTCCTTGACTTGTTCAGGCTGGCTGTACATGGCAGCACAATTTACCTCACTCCCAGGCAGAAACCTACACTTTAATGTACATTTTACAGTCCTGTTGTGATCATGTACAAAAACTACTAGCCTGAAAAACAAAATGATTTCAGCTGCCACATCTAAGGACTAGTAAGCTGTAATATACTATGTTTGTTGTTTTAGGTTTAAATATGCTTTAAAGTGCATATAAATCCCAAAGATAAATAAATGTTAATACATTGCTGCTTACCATTCCTTATATTCAGTGACTGCCTTACTTTACTTCATACGTTGATTCTGTATTTTTTACCTGGTGATTCTGCCAATAAAAATCCTGTCCTAGGGTGGCAACACTCAGACAAGTCAATGTATCTGTAGAGAAGCAACAGTGTCACCCTAGGCTGCTCCACAGGTTTGTACTACAAATAACCCCCTCTCCCCATCTTCAGTATAGAGATACTCCTCATTTAATGACTTACCTGTTTAACAACTACTCTGACTTATGACCAGCCTAACGATCTGCTATACATCATTGTATTCTACAGTACAGTACAGAATTTTTGTTTGTGTTCTGTACTTATGCAAATTAAATGTTATTGAGCTGGAGTTTTGTGTTTAGACCTTTCTTTCACAATACAGTACAGTAGTTAAGAATGCTTAAAATATTGATTACTGTGGCTCCTCGTTTAACAACCAATTTGTTTAATGAACTGGTCATTTGAACTGAGCCTGGTCGTTAAGTGAGGGGAGCCTGTATAGATGAGTGTTGGTGAAAAAGGTAATTTTTGTAAGTTCTCAGTTTAGTCCACAGGAAGTTACAAGGAAACAGGAATTCTATCAGGATCAACGGGTATATTTCTATACAAAAATGCACTTAGCTTTAAAAAGCAAAGCTGATGTCTAATGACTTAAACCACTTGCCCTCCAGAAGTTTTACCACCGTCCTAACCAGGCCATTTTTGCGATATGGCACTGCTTTACTTTAACTGACAAATACATGGCTGTGTGACACTGTACCCAAATGTCCTTTTTTTCCCCACAAATAGAGCTTTCTTTTGGTGGGATTTGATCACTTATGCGGTTTTTATTTTTTGCGCTATAAACAAAAAAAGGCCAACAATTTTGAAAAAAAATAAAAAATTTTTTCACTTTCTGCTATAAAACATATTCAATGAATATATGTAAAAAATCATATGTCTTCATCAGTTGAGGCCAATATGTATTCTGCTACATATTTTTGGTAAAAAAAATCCCAATAAGCGTATGTATATTGATGGGTTTGCTCAAAAGTTATAGCATCTACAAACTATGGGATATATTTATGGAAGTTTTATTTATTTTTTTACTAGTAATGGTGGCGATCAGTGACTTATAGTGGGACTGTCATATTGAGACTGACAAATTGGACACCTAACTGAGACTTTTTAGGGAACCAGTGACACCAATACAGTGATCGGTGCTAAAAATATGCACTGTCACTGTACTAATGACACTGACTGGGAAGGGGTTAACATCAGGGGAGATCAAAGGGTTAAATATGTGCCTGACCCGTGTTTTACTACTGTGGGGGAGGTGCTTGTACTAGTGGAAGGCAAGCTCAGCCCCGTATTCCTGCTTTGCAGGAAGACATGATCAATGCCTTCCATACTGACAGAACAGAAATCTGTCTTGTTTACATAGGCAGACTGCCATTCTGCCTGCGTAACGAATGCCGGGTGCCAGCGGACATCGGGCACAACAGGCCCGCTGATTGGCTCCTGCTGTGCACAGCAGGAATGAGCTTCAGGTGCCACGCATGCACGCCCGATGCTCAGAAATGCAGGATCACGTATTTTTTCGGACCCCTCTAACCACTTGTTCTTTTGTGTAACAAATGATCACCGACTGTCAGTGGACATTGGGCACAACAGGCCCGCTGATCGGCTCCCGCTGTGCAATGCGCTTCCCGTGTGCGCGCCCGATACCCAGAAATGCAGGATCACATATATATATTTACTTGATCCTGTGCAGCACGACCACCCTGTAGCAGTAAATCTGCTATGGGCTGATCGACAAGTGGATATACTACAATTTTTGTTCTTGGTTTTATATACTGTATACATTATACAGTGGGGACGGAAAGTATTCAGACCCCCTTAAATTTTTCACTCTTTGTTGTATTGCAGTCAATTGCTAAAATCATTCAAGTTAATTTTTTTCCTCATTAATGTACGCACAGCACCCCATACTGACAGAAAAACACAGTATTGTTGATATTTTTACATTTTTATTAAAAAAGAAAAACTGAAATATCACATGGTCCTAAGTATTCAGACCCTTTGCTCAGTATTTAATAGAAGCACCCTTTTGATCTAATACAGCCATGAGTCTTTTTGGGAAAGATGCAACAAGTTTTTCACACTTGGATTTGGGGATCCTCTGCCATTCCTCCTTGCAGATCCTCTCCAGTTCTGTCAGGTTGGATGGTAAACGTTGGTGAACAGCCATTTTTAGGTCTCTCCAGAGATGCTCAATTGGGTTTAAGTCAAGGCTCTGGCTGGGCCATTTAAGAACAGTCACGGAGTTGTTGTGAAGCCACTCCTTCATTATTTTAGCTGTGTGCTTAGGGTCATTGTCTTGTTGGAAGGTAAACCTTCGGCCCAGTCTGAGGTCCTGAGCACTCTTGAGAAGGTTTTTCATCCAGGATATCCCTGTACTTGGCCACATTCATCTTTCCCCTGATTGCAACCAGTCATCCTGTCCCTGCAGCTGAAAAACACCCCCACAGCATGATGCTGCCACCACCATGCTTCACTGTTGGGACTGTATTGGACAGGTGATGAGCAGTGCCTGGTTTTCTCCACACATACTGCTTAGAATTAAGGCCAAAAAGTTCTATCTTGGTCTCATCAGACCAAAGAATCTTATTTCTCACCATCTTGGAGTCCTTCAGGTGTTTTTTAGCAAACTCCATGCGGGCTTTCATGTGTCTTGCACTGAGGAGAGGCTTCCATCGGGCCACTCTGCCATAAAGCCATGACTGGTGGAGGGCTGCAGTGATGGTTGACTTTCTACAACTTTCTCCCATCTCCCGACTGCATCTCTGGAGCTCAGCCACAGTGATCTTTGGGTTCTTCTTTACCTCTCTCACCAAGGCTCTTCTCCCCCGATAGCTCAATGTGGCCGGACGGCCAGCTCTAGGAAGGGTTCTGGTCATCCCAAACATCTTCCATTTAAGGATTATGGAGGCCACTGTGCTCTTAGGAACCTTAAGTGCAGCAGAATTTTTTTGTAAACTTGGCCAGATCTGTGCCTTGCCACAATTCTGTCTCTGAGCCCTTCAGGCAGTTCCTTTGACCTCATGATTCTCATTTGCTCTGACATGCACTGTGAGCTGTAAGGTCTTATAGACAGGTGTGTGGCTCCTAATCAAGTCCAATCAGTATAATCAAACACAGCTGGACTCAAATGAACGTGTAGAACCATCTCAAGGATCATCAGAAAAAATGGACAGCACCTGAGTTAAATATATGAGTGTCACAGCAAAGGGTCTGAATACTTAGGACCATGTGATATTTCAGTTTTTCTTTTTTAATAAATCTGCAAAAATGTCAACAATTCTGTGTTTTTCTGTCAATATGGGGTGTTGTGTGTACATTGAGGAAAAAAAATGAACTTAACCGCTTCAGTTCCGGGCCATTGCCAAATGACGGCAACAGCGCGGATCTAAATTGCCGGGACGACGTCTATTGACGTCATCCCGTGCACGAGCGGCCTGCGCCCCCTGCAGGGCCCGCGTGGCGCGCTCGGTGATCAGTGAGTCTATGAGATTCGCCTGATCACAGATCAGAGTAAGGGGTCGGTCCCGACCCCTTACCACATGATCAGCTGTCAGCCAATGACAGCTGATCATGTGATGTAAACAGAGCCGGTAATCAGCTATTTTTCCTCCTCGCGCTGACAGCGTGAGGAGGAAAAAAAAAAACAGATCACCGGTGGCCGTGATTGGGACAGTGCTGCCTACCAGTGCCCACCAGTGTCACCCATCAGTGCCCACAGTGCCATCAATCAGCGCCACCCATCAGTGCCATCAGTGCCACTTATCAGTGCCCACAGTGCCACCCATCAGTGCCACCCATCAGCACCCACATCAGTGCCACCCATCAGCACCCACATCAGTGCAACCTATCAGTGCCCATCAGTGTCACCTTCCAGTGCCCATAAGTGCCCATCATTGCCACCCATCAGTGCCCCCATCAGTGCCCCCCATCAGTGGTACCTATCAGTGCCCATCCGTGCCACCTATGCATGCCACCCATCCATGCAACCCATCCGTGCCGCCCATCAGTGGCCATCAGTGCCGCCTTATCTGTGCCCATCAGTACCGCCTTATCTGTCCCCATCAGTGCCGCCTTAACTGTGCCTATCAGTGCCGCCTTAACTGTGCCTATCAGTGCCGCCTTATCTGTGCCTATCCGTGCCCATCAGTGCAGCCTATCAGTGCCCACCAGTGCCGCCTCATCAGCGCATATCAATGAAGGAGAAAAATTACCTGTTTGCAAAACTTTATAACAAACTATTAAACATGATTTTTTTTTTTTTCAAAAATGTCCATCTTTTTTTGTTTATTTAGCAAAAAATAAAAACCCCAGCTGTGATTAAATACCACCAAAAGAAAGCTCTATTTGTGGGAAAAAAATTATAAAAATTTCATTTGGGTACAGTGTTGTATGACAGCGCAACTGTCATTCAAAGTGTGACAGCGCTGAAAGCTCAAAATTGGTCTGGGCAGGAGGGGGGTTTAAGTGCCCAGTAAGCAAGTGGTTAAATGATTTTAGCAAATGGCTGCAATATAACAAAGAGTGAAAAATTTAAGGGGGTCTGAATACTTTCCGTCCCCACTGTATAATTTGCAATATTGACATCTACCAGGTACACCTCAATTTCCATGGGGTGGATTTACTAAAGGCAAAAAGATGTGCACTTTGCAAGTACAGTTGCACTCTAAAAGCACAGTTGCTCCAAAGCTTAGTAAATGAGATAAAGCTTACATTTGCAAAGAATACTCAATCATATGCAAGGAATATTTTTTAAAAAAAGGCATTTTCGCTTGCACATGATTGGATGATGGAAGTCAGCAGAGCTTCCACCCCATTTACTAATCTCTGGAGCAAATTCATTAGCAGTGTACAACTACACTTGCAAAGTGCACAGTCTATTTAATGCCTTTAGTAATTCCACCCCATGTCTGTAAGAGTGTAGAAAACCAAACACACTTCTGCCATTATTGGACATTGTGGTATATTGTGGTAAATACCAGCTTCCAGAAAATGGTCCTCCCCAATGAAATGCCAGTAGGCAATCTAACTGAAACTGTCCGTGAACATATAGTGCGCTGCAATAAGATAAAAAACCTTCTGCCTTTACAACCACTTTAACCACTTCAGCCCTGGACCATTTGGCTGCCCAAAGACCAGAGCGTATTTTGCGATTCGGCACTGCATCGCTTTAACTGACAATTGCGCAGTCATGCGACATGGCTCCCAAACAAAATTGACGTTCTTTTTTTCCCCACAAATAGAGCTTTCTTTTGGTGGTATTTGATTACCTCTGCTGTTTTAATTTTTTGCGCTATAAACAAAAAAATTGACAATTTTGAAAAGAAACGCATTATTTTTCACTTTTTGCTATAATAAATATCCCCAAAAAATATATAATTTTTTTTTCTCCCCAGTTTAGGCTGATATGTATTCTTCTACATATTTTTGGTAAAAAAATCGCAATAAGCGTTTATTGATTGGTTTGAGCAAACGTTATAGTGTCTACAAAATAGGGGATAGTTTTATGGCATTTTTATTAACAATTTTTTTTTTTTAGTAATGGCGGCGATCTGCAATCTTTATCATGACTACGACATTATGGCGGACAGATGGGACACTTTTGGTGCTATTTTGGGACCATTTACATTTATACAGCGATCAGTGCGATTAAAAATACACTGATTACTGTGTAAATGTGGCTGTCAGTGAAGGGGTTAACCACTAGGGGACGCTGCGGGGTTAAGTGTGTCCGAGGGAGTGATTGTAACTGTGGGGGGCGTGGCTACATGTGACACAACACTGATCACCGCTCCCGATTACAGGGAGCGGTGATCAGTGTCCTGTCACTAGGAAGAATGGGGAAATACTTGTTTACATCAGCATTTCCCCGTTCTTCCTCTTCGTGAGACAATCGCGATCACACTCATGGAGCTGGCAGCGGGTGCGCGCACGCCCACAATGCCGCGTCTTAATGGGCAATGTACAGGTACATTAATATGCCTGTACGTGCCCTTCTGCTGATGTATATCGGCATGAGTCGGTCGGCAAGGGGTTAACTGTGGGGTATTCTCGCTATTAAACACCTGACTAAAATATGAGTTTATAACTGTCAAATGCTAAAATGTCCCCACAGGAGTCTAAACTCTACTGCATTGTACTCTTATTACAAACTTAAGATCTAGTTTACCTCATTATGAAACTGGTATAAAAGAAAGTTAAACACATTTTCTGTGATTCACAATTTGCCTGATTTACTACGAATTTCTTGATAATCCTGTTCACTTTGAATACCCAATTGTGTACAAATGACATAAGTAAACAGGAATTTGCTTTTCACACAATGGAATAACTAAAGTCGATATTAATACAATTTATTGTTTGAAGATTCCTAGCTCCTTTAGGAAATCACCCTCAGTTTGGCCACAGTCTGTGAATTGTGCATGTGGCAAAATAATTATTTCAGATGTCAAATGCACCCTTTATAAAAAAGTTGTAAAAAAACGGAAAATTTATATCAAATACTTACCGTAATTTTCCTTTCCTGATAGGCTCCATGGCAGCATACGTGTGGGTAGGCTCCGCCTCCATAACTACCCAAAAGGACCCCTCTCCCATAATTCTTTGCTCTAGGCTGCTATCCATGTTCCGTAACTAGCCTACTCCAGACATTTGGGAGGGACTCCTGCTGCCATGGAGCCTATCAGGAAAGGAAAATTACGGTAAGTATTTGATATAAATTTTCCGTTTTTCCTAACAGGCTCCATGGCAGCATACGTGTGGGAAATAACTCGGCCAAAAAACACACGGGTGGGCAAAAATGTTTGAGCAAAGAAACCAAATTTATTTTACATTGTCCACCGACAATACTTGTAAACCAAAATTAATGGATGACAGAGCAGCGGGCTCAACACAGTAGTGAGAAACAAATGTGTTAATAGAAGACCAGGAAGCCGCTCTACAAATGATTTCAGGCGTGACATGCCGAGAAGCTGCCCACAAGGTCGAGATACTCCTGGTCGAATGAGCTGTCACTGCCTCTGGAGGAGCCAAGCCCTTTGCCTTGTATGCCCTCTGAATGGTCTGCACAATCTAAGAAGAAATTGATCTGACCGAAGATCGCATTCCCTTGTTTTTACAATGGAGAAGAACAAAAAGAAATTCTGTTTTTCTGAATGGAGCCGTGACCTCCAGGTATTGTTTTAGAGTGTGGCCTACATCGAGAGGATGAACATCCTGATTATCCGTTGTCCTGAAAATAGGAAGTACAATCTCTTGGTTTTCATGAAAGACTGAAGTCACTTTAGGGTTTGACCCAAGCATGGGAATCAACACTACCCTGTCTGGAAAGAAGGTCAGGAAAGGTTCTTCTGAACCTAGATTTCTAATCTCTGACACTCTTTTAGCCGACGTCACAGCTATTAAGAAGGTGGTCTTGAGTGTGAGGTCTCTCATGGAAAGAGGTTTGTCAGGATCTGAACCGAGATTGGAGAGAAAATCCAAGACAATAGGGAGGTCCCATTTGGGGAACCTAGGTCTTCTTTGAGGTTTAAGCCTGATAGCTCCCTTAAAGAATTGATGAATTAATGTGTGATTTGCCCACGATGCTCCTGTGAAAGCTGAGATGGCTGAAACTTGAACTCTTAGTGAGCTGACTGCTAAGGATAGGTCAAGTCCTGATCGGAGAAAACTCAGTATGTCCTGTACTGCTGGAGAGTTACAAGGATTCGACCTGGAAGACATATGATCAGTGAATCTAGACCATATACGCTCGTATACCCTATTAGTACTTCCCCTCCTGGCACTGAGAAGAGTTGGAATAGCTTCTACAGGACAGCCTAGAGATTCAAGCCTTTCCCTCTCAAGAACCACACCCTGAGGTGTAGGCAAGATGGGCATGGGTGTAACGCCGTGCCTTGAGACAGTAGATCCGGCCTGAGAGGAAGGGGAACTGGGTCTTGATAACTCAGGAGTGATAACAGAGGAAACCACGGCCTGTTGGGCCAGAAAGGAATCACTGCAATGATCTCCACCTTCTCTGTTCTGAGCCTCCGGAGAAATTGAAGAATCACTGGTACCAGAGGGAAGGCATAAGCCTTCTGAAACTTCCATTGATCTGGGAGAGCATCTATCCCATATGCCTGAGGGTCTCTGAACCTTGAATAATATCTGGGCATTTTGTGATTGCATGGGGAAGCATACAGATCGACTTCTGGAAGTACTCCCAGGGTCAGAAGCCACTCGAACACCCCTCTGTGGAGAGACCACTCGTTTATGTCCATTTGAACCCGCGAGAGGAAGTCCGCCTGTACATTCTGAATCCCCGGAATGTAAACTGCCGAGATGTTGGACAAATACTTCTGAGCCCAGCTCATTATTGGCTCCACTTCCTGTAACAGAGACCAGCCGCGAGTTCCACCTTGCTTCTTTATGTAAGCCACCGCGGTTGTATTGTCCAACCTTAGCATTACTGATGACCCTTCTATTAGATGGCGAAATGACCGGAGTGCAGATTCTTCCCTTGAAGCCACCAAAGGAGAGACATCCTCATGGATGGAGTAAGGTGTATGCGCTGGACTTGGCTGGAAGAATCCCATTGTTGAAGGAACCCTTTTTGGAAGGGTCGTGTATGCCATTGGGCCCACTTCACCATAGGAATGGTGGCTGTCATCGTGCCAATTACTTTCAAGCATTGGAGAGCGGAGAGATGAGATGACACAAGGGCTGCGTGTATTCTGTCTCGAATCACTCCAATCTTCTCCTCTGGAAGGGAGATGGTGCCTTCCAATGTGTTGAAGTGAGCCCCTAGAAACACCAGAGATTGTGTTGGCTCTAGATGGCTCTTCTCTAGATTCAGAAGCCACCCGAACTCCTGCAGGGTGGAGATGACTACATTCTTGTGCTCTAAAAGTTGATCTTTGTACTGAGCTAAGAGATGTAGGTCGTCTAAATAGTGGTGGAGACGAACCCCCTTGATACGAAGTAGAGCCACAACAGACAACAGGACCTTGGAGAAGACCCGAGGTGACGTTGTTAGGCCGAAGGGTAGACATGTGTACTGCAGATGCTGATTGCCTACCGCAAAGCGGAGGAATTGTTGGAACTCTGTTGCCACTGGCACGTGAAAGTATGCATCTTTCAGATCGATTGAAATCATCCAATCTCCCAGATGTACTGATTGTTGGATCGTAAGTAAAGACTCCATTTTGAACTTTTCCTTTCGGATAAAGGTATTGAGATATGTTAAATCTATTACTGGCCTCCATGTACCGTTTTTCTTCTGTATCATGAACAGAGGAGAATACATGCCTTTGCCTCGTTTGTTTTCTGGAACAGGGACGGCTGCGCCTTGATCCAATAAACAATTCACATAGGTTAATAGGACCTGCTTTTTCTCTTCTGAACCTGGAAGAGATGTGGGAACAAATCTGAGTCTTGGGGTATTGTTGAAGACCCACTTGTGACCGGAGGAGACCGTCTTGATGGTCCAGTAATATCGGATTGAGGCCTCCCAGACATGCCCGAAGTGGCGAAGACGAGCCCCCACCTGGCATGCCTAAGCGGGCCCAATCTCAAAAGGACTTCGTAGAGTCCTGGTTGCCAGAGGAACCCCCTTTTGTGGGTTTCTTAAAAGAGGACTGCCTGGATTTCCAGGATCTTAAAAACTCCCGACCAGGTCGCTAGCTGAGCGCATCCCTAGCGCGATCAGAGTTTTTTGTCTTCTAGAAAAACTGCATTTCTGATTTTGTAGACGTCTGTCTTGAGGGAGGAAACCAGACTTCCCACCTGTGGCCCGGGTTATGGCACTATCGAGCTTATTGCCGAACAATGAAGAACCTTCAAACGGAATTCGGCACCAAGCTTGCTTGGAAGCTGGATCCGCCAACCACGGACGGAGCCATAAGGCACGACGAGCTGAAACAGCCGCCAACATAAGCCGGGACATCAGGCGGATGACATCAATAGATGCCTCCCCAAGAAAGGCTGATGCCAGCCTGATCTCCTGGATAGGAGAATCTTTCGCTGTTTCGGTAGAGATACCTGTTAGGAACTCATCCACATTATCAGACCAAGATTCCAAAGCTTTGGAGACTGCAGCTATCGCAAGTACTGGCTTACATGCCATTCCTGACGTCAGGTAATTCCTTTTTAAATCTGAATCAATTTGCCTCTCCAAAGGATCTTTAAAAGATACAGTATCTTCTAAGGGAAGCGTTACATATCTTGCTAGTCTCATCAGTGCTGCATCCACTAATGAAGCTGATTCAAGGTGCTTTACTTCCTCTTCCTTAAAAGGATATAGTTTCAAGACCTTTGACTGCATGGAACTTTTCTTGTCCATCTTGCGCCATTCCTCAGAAATGACATCACCCAGCTCAGAGAGAAAAGGAAAATACTGTCGCTCCTTATTGAGCTGCTTGAAAAACTTTCTCTGTTTTGAGGGGGGAAGTAACCGGATCTTCCCACTTCAGGGCCTCTTTTACTGCCTTCACCAAAGAAGGAACTAGAGCATACTCAAACCCCATGCCAGGATCTTCCAGATCCGATTCGCTATCTGAAACAGGAGCAGAAGGGTGACTTGGCTGGGAAGACTCCCATGTCTCATGCACAGAACCTTCTCCCACTGGAGGGCATAATGGGTCTGATGGGGAATCACAGGGCTGTTGAGCCTCTCTTTCCTGTAGAGATTCTTTCACCACCCGCCTCACCATAGATTCCAAACGCTGGTCTGCACCATCCCTCTCATCTGCAGCTTTAGAGAAGCAGTGATCACAGAGAGATTTGTCTGTTGGAACAGGCATCCTGCATCCCCAGCATGATTTTCCTGATCTCTCTCTAGAGTGAGATGAAAGGGGGTGAGAAGGATTTTTATTGCGCTGTTCAGATCTGGAAGGAGATCTATGATGGCTAGACCTGGAGGAAGATTGCCGGTGGTGTGATTTTGATGATCCACTTCCTTTATGGGAACTATGGTGTGGATCAGACCTAGGAGGGCTGTGAGGAAAGAAACACAGAGAAGATAGAGAAAGAAATCAGCTAGTGTCCTAAAATCCTACTCTCAATCCTTGTACAGGCAGAAAAGCATAACTGCAAACATACCTGCTACAAGCGGGCTGGCCACTAGGGGGCAGTGAGGAGTCCATGGTGTCAACACAATAGGAAGCTGCAGAGACAGATTCACACATTCAGCTGGCTGACAACAGACCTCCACCCCCAGACAATAGAGATTGTCTTACCTTGAATCGCCAAGATAGTTGCCCCGGGAAGGCGCCGTATCCCCCGCGATCATTCCCGGAGCTCTGTAAGCTTTCCACAGCTTTTAAAAGTGGCGCCCGTGATGTCATCGCCGACGTCAGACGCGAGACGCTCGTGCGCATGCGCGAACCAAGCCTCGACTCCGTATCGGGTCCGCGCATGCGCAGAGTGCACGCCGGTACCCAGAAGTAACAGAGAGAGTGGCTGCTGGAATGCAGGGAGCATCAGCGCCATTTAGGACACCAGTGAAGCAGGGGAACACACAGAGGTAAACAACAAATAAACACTGCTGCCATAAGCAAATGAATAAAAACTTACCCCTCCACCTACGATCACCTGGGCCGAGGAACTGCCATCCATACACACACACACCGGACTTGGCAGCAGATAATGGTCGCCTGAAACATTAGGCAAACAGACCGTGCGCACATAGATGAACCGATCCAATCTTCAGCGCTACTCTGCTATACACTCCATACCCTGCTTAACAGTCAGGGCCTATCGGAGGAATTTTATGGCACTCGGCTGATTCGATCGTAGGGAGGTTTATCTTCAGGTAGGAGAACCAACACCTGGTCCTACGGAGGAGGACAAAAAGGAACATGGATAGCAGCCTAGAGCAAAGATTTATGGGAGAGGGGTCCTATTGGGTAGTTATGGAGGCGGAGCCTACCCACACGTATGCTGCCATGGAGCCTGTCAGGAAAGGTTAGTTAAACAAAGTTTCATGGGGAAATGTCCACATAAATTTATTGTGATGTCTTCCAAAAAAATTCTGCATGATGCATTTTTGGAGTGTTCGCCGGCATTTTCTCAATCAAGTCAGTAGAAATGGCCCTTGCATAAGTGTGTGAAACTTGTACACAAATGAAGCATTTCATGTGAATATCCCCTGTGTATTCACTTTTGAACAGTGTTTTATATTGTTTAGCTTTTCTTAGTTGGAGTGTCCTAGAACTCTATTAGACAAACAAGATTCCACCAAGCAAACAAGGAATTGTGTTCAAGATGAGGAAACACCCAAGTCTATGAATGCTCTGTTCTTGACTATTCAAGCATTTCACTCATCCCTGCTAAAAATTCACCTATTCATTGCAACATATCCTGAGCTTTGACAATCAGACAATCCTTTCTCACAAAAGCCCGCTAAACCTTCCCTGTGATTCAGACATAACCCTCTTTCAATTGGAACCTTGTAACTGGCACAGAACCAACACATTCCACACTAAAGGCTTTTAAACAGCTGCATTCACAAGGCTTTTTAGCTTTCAAATTGCTCTGGTTGTATAAGTACCCTGCACTCTTTTAATTGTGCATTCTTTGCAATGGGCACTCTTGTGTTTAGTAAAGGTGTAAATTATTTTTAAGCCACTTTTCCCCCAATAAAAATTGAAAGAAATAAAGTCAATGAAACAGAGGATACTTTAGAAACAGAAACATCTGACATAAACATTATATATCCAGCATAAAAATGCTAGCATAATGTAGAAGTAACCAGCATGTTACAGTACCTGGCATTACAATATGAGGGAACATTAAAAAAAATGAAAAAAATGTGTGAAGTGATCTTCTTTTCTTCACCCCTTATTGTTTCATTTAGTAGCATATATGCTCTTTCACATTCTGATCCATATGATTGTGAGGCTGAACCTCTGTCAATCTGTTTGCTACCTATGTAACCCTGTGGGGCAGTTTGGGATCTTTCATCAACGGAATTCATAAACTGGTTAAAGGAAATTAATTACTGGGTACCTATATTCTCCATGTTTATAATAGTGACAAGTTGCTTTACATGACTATCAGTGAATAGGTCACATCACCATCACTGTCATAGCAGAAAATAAAAAAGGTCACCAACACATCGGAATTCCACAATAACTAATTAAATGCACATTAAGGTTTTTTTAAATGGCTAATGTCTGTAATATCCTAAAATAGGAAATGAAATGCATAAAAACGTAATTATAACTAAACTAAAACACAAAAATGTAACATATAGCAGCTTACAAGTCCTTAGATATGGTGGCTGAATAAGTTATTTTTTCAGGCTTTCCTCCTTTTATTTTCACCTTGTGATCTTGCCAGCAGCACACTACCTGCCTGAGTGTGGCAAAGCTCACACATTTTAAATCTATAGAGGAGCAGAATTGTCACACTAGGACAGGAAGTGTGTTAGGACTAGAGAACACCTCTCCCTATTCTCTATAACACAGGCAGTAGGTAGTTTGAGGAAAACTGGGCAGGACTTGTTTCAGATTACAGATTATGTAATCTAATGTTTCAGATTACAGTGCTGTATTGACAGCTCACTACAAGGATTGGATTTCACTGATATATAATAACCAAAGGGGAGTAAATATGAGAAGGTTATTGTTAGGCTGGATTCACACTATTGCATTGCAGCAATCCATGTTATGCATGTTGGTAAATTGCATTGTCATTCATTTTCTGTTATAAATTACTGTGCATAATACATTATCACTGTTCTTTGCATTGCCTTACAAAATATTCTTTAATCATAGAGGTTTGTTTTTGTTCCTGAACCAATGATGGATGAGGGACTTGGAATTTTTTATTTTATAGTTTTGTCTCAGAAACATGTGTATGAACAGCACAATGTAAGCCAGCCACAATGAGATGGAAGAAGAATGTACTTCAGTATATGTTAAATGTCACTTTACTTTGTCACTTGCCACTTGCCAGTGGTGAGACAATAAAGACTGGCATGTAACAGACAACTATGAAAATTGAAGCTAATGGCTTAGCAATAGATAGAAAATAGTGCTGATTGTGCACATGAAGTACCACATTTTTAGTATTAGCTATGTACATACAATTGTACTGTATATTATTAAGAAATAAGATGGCCGAATAGAGAAAAGAGAATGCATGATACCAAAACCCGATTTACTAGAATAGGTGTGAAATTTAAGCAACATTTTTTACAATTCACTTGTTCTGTAGTAGAGATTATAAAAGGTACCATACATGTTAACAATGAATGATGTTACTGCAAGTACAGAAAGATAATACACAAATCACAGTTTACAGGGTACAAACCGAGTATAGATGCAATGTTAATAAGGCATAAATATGTCTCAAGAACATTGAAATGTGTAATCCAGCATTATACACCCTGTGCTCATGTAGGGGTGACAAAAGGATTGTAGTTCAAAAATTAAATTTAAAAGAAGAATAGGGGTAACTAATACCTGATAATAACAAAGAGAACATCAAGACCAATATGTTTAATTAGGGAGCGAGTGTGAGTAGTCAGACAGAACAATTAGGGTTGTTCAGCCAGGTGGATCAGGAAACGCTGAAATGCTTTTTCAGTGTAATTATGCTTTGAACGTTGGAATTTCGATCTTTAACAGTGTTTTTGTGCAGAATTCCATAACCTAGTGATATTTAGTTTAGTGGCTAGCAAGAGGTAAGTTATGACAGTCTTGGATGAAGGGAGGAATGGTCAATTTGTAGTAGGGAAAGTGTTTGAGAAGAATCCCAGAAGTACCTGTAATATCAGAGATCAGGAGAAAGATTTGGTTCCAGCAACAGTGAAGGGATTTGCAGAGCCACAATATGTGGTGCAGAGAGTCAACCTCTGCACACTCTTTTCAGCACTTAAAGGAGCAAGAGGAAAGAGGGATGGAATTTGGAAATTTTATAAGAGGTTAGGTGCCATGTATGTATTCATTTTTGGAAAGATTTCCAATGGTTTGTGCTACATGATGCCCTATAAGTGGAGAATATGGCTATTTGACAAGGTTGATAATGATATTTAAAGCCCAGCTCTGTTTCCCAGTTAATCACTGTGATTATTTTCAAGAAGGAACGGGTGCTGATGATATTATAGAAAAGGGAAATACACTTCTTTTGAGACTTAGGGCTAGGAACGTGTATATTGTGTTGGTCATAAAAGGTTCAAGGTCAAATTTGTGTTTAGAGAAAAAATAATGGACTCATAGATACAGGAATTAGTCCAGGACTGAAATTGAAAATTCTTTGTACAGAGTATCAAAAGACATTTGACACCTTGGGAGCAAAGTAGTTATTTGATTGTGATGATAACTTGCAGTTTCAAGGAAGTGAAACCAAGATTGAGTTTAAAGAACTTGAAATCGGTTGATAATGGGATGGTAGGTTGTGAATTCGGATTTGTTCAGACTTTGAGGGTTGCTTTGATTGATGAAAATTGTGAAGTGGGAAGGGAAACCCCTTGTTTAATGGCTAGAAATAGTTGAGGATCATGTTTGGGGAGTAAGGAGGAATCCATAACTAACCAGATTTTGTCACTAAATGGGTTCTACCAGTATTTAATCTATTGTTGAAGCAATGTTGTAGAAATGTACATTTCGGAGTCCCATCCTTCCATTATATTTATGGTGTGTCAGGGTGGAATGTGCACACCTAGGTCAGCTTTAGAGCATCCACAATGTTGTAGGCTACGGAGTTCTCAGGGTAGAGAGGATATAATTATTTTTATACTTAAGATCAAATAGCCACAAAACTAAGAACAGAAGTTGTATATCCAAGAATGTGTAAGGTATGGTCTTCTGGCTTGGAAAAATCAGGTTGTATATGGATAGAAAACTGACTAAATGTCAGGGCTGGGCTAAGCCCTTCCTTCTCTGAGCTGGCCACTCAGCTGTCGGCTAATTGCAAACTCCTATCTCTCCACGGTTACTCAGCTGTTGATAATATCCTGCTCATCAGTCCTGCCTACTTAAGCCATCCAGCCCAGAGGATCTCTGCCTTCACCTTAGTCAATATCACAGAGACTTTCTCCTGCATTCCTGTTAAAAGACTTGCTTGGCTGACATCCCTTCTGGCTCCAGATCCTGCTTGCTGTTCTACTATGCTAATTTCCGGCTCCCTGATGTTTGGCTTGTCTGACTATACGTTCCGGTTCCTGAAACTCTGGCTATGTTTTGACTACGTTTTGTTCCATTTACCTTTATTATTAACCACCTCCCACTCGGCCACTGCACATATACGGCCGGGGGGGCGCCGCCTCCTTCTGAGTGGATGTTCAGGAACGTCCCTCAGAAGGAGGGGGAAGGCACCCGTGCCCGCACAGCAGCACGTTCCCGATGCGCTTATGTCACCCGGACACGGCGCATCTCCGATCGGCAGGAGCGCTCTGTCATTGGCCTTCCTGATCACATGATGGTTATGTCCAATCAGAGTCATCATGTGATGTAAATATAGAGCTAGTAGCTAGGTAATCGGCTCTCCTCACACGGAAGTTGTCAGTGAGGAGAGAATAGCAGATCGCTGCAGCCAGCCGGTAATCAGTGAGCATGAGCTGGTTTTTACAGCTTTTTACACACTGATCACCGGCACAGTGTCCTCACACATGTAAACACACAATGTAAACACAATGTCCCCAAAATAGTGTCCCCAAAACACTGTCCTGAACAAAATATTACAGCGCACACATGCAAAAAAGACATTTACCTCCTGCAAGGCTATTTAAAACACCTAGACGTTTTCAAAAAACATTATCAAAAAATATGGGGATTTGATCACACCATATTGCTATATGGTGCTTAAGCCCACTTACTGCAACAAAGTACCCCATGGTTAGTGGGTCCTACGCTATCCATAGAATGGGAGATCCTGCTTCTCTGAACCATGGGAGCCATACACTCCTCTATATGGGAAAAATAAAGTTCTCCACCTATGACACAGGTGGACATTAATGATAGGCACTGATGAGGGAGTGGGGTGCTCCTGCCCAAAAGGATTTGGTCAGAATCCATACAATAGACAAAACAAAATATTTGGAGGACACACTCTAAAAGATGCATTAACCACTTAAGGACCGCCTCACGCCGATGTACGTCGGCAGAATGGCACGGGCAGGCAAAATCACGTACCTGGTACATGATTGCCTTCCCGCGGGCGGGGGGTCCGATCGGACCCCCCCGGTGCCCGAGGCGGTCCGCTTTTGGCGATCGGAGGTGAGGGGGAGACCATCCATTTGTGGCCCCCCTCTCGAGATCGCCGCCGGCCAATCAGATCATTCCTCTGCTGCTGTATGCTAAACAGCAGCAAAGGAAATTATGTCATCTCTCCTCAGCTTGGTATTTTCCGTTCCGGCGCCGAGGAGAGAAGACTGTAATGTGAGTGAAAACACACTACACACACAGTAGAACATGCCAGGCACACAAAACACCCCCCTTTACCCCCGATCCCCCCCGATCACCCCCCAATCACCTCTCCCCCCCCTGTCACACTGACACCAAGCAGTTTTTTTTTCTGATTACTGCATGGTGTCAGTTTGTGACAGTTAGTGTGTTAGGGCTGTTAGGGTTAGCCCCCTTTAGGTCTAGGGTACCCCTCTAACCCCCCCTAATAAGGTTTTAACCCCTTGATCACCCCCCGTCGCCAGTGTCGCTAAGCGATCATTTTTCTGATCGCTGTATTAGTGTCACTGCTTACGCTAGTTAGGGAGGTAAATATTTAGGTTCACCGTCAGCGTTTTATAGCGTCGGGGACCCCCAAATACTACCTAATAAATGTTTTTTTATAGTGTCAGGGCACCCGCCGTTTATTACTGAAAAAAAAGGTTTAGCCCCCTGATCGCCCGGCGGTGATATGCGTCACCCCAGGCAGCGTCAGATTAGCGCCAGTACCACTAACACCCACGCGTGCAGCATACGCCTCCCTTAGTGGTATAGTATCTGAACGGATCAATATCTGATCCGATCAGATCTATACTAGTGTCCCCAGCAGTTTAGGGTTCCCAAAAATGCAGTGTTAGCGGGATCAGCCCAGATACCTGCTAGCACCTGCTTTTTGCCCCTCCGCCTGGCCCAGCCCAGCCCACCTAAGTGCAGTATCGATCGATCACTGTCACTTACAAAACACTAAACGCATAACTGCAGCGTTCGCAGAGTCAGGCCTGATCCCTGCAATTGCTAACAGTTTTCTTGGTAGCATTTTGGTGAACTGGCAAGCACCAGCCCCAGGCAGCGGCTGGTTAGCGCCAGTACCGCTAACACCCACGCACGCACGGTACACCTCCCTTAGTGGTATAGTATCTGAACGGATCAATATCTGATCCGATCAGATCTATACTAGCATCCCCAGCAGTTTAGGGTTCCCAAAAACGCAGTGTTAGTGGGATCAGCCCAGATACCTGCTAGCACCTGCGTTTTGCCCCTCCGGCCGGCCCAGCCCACCTAAGTGCAATATCGATCGATCACTGTCACTTACAAAACACTAAACGCATAACTGCAGCGTTCGCAGAGTCAGGCCTGATCCCTGCGATCGCTAACAGTTTTTTGGTAGCGTTTTGGTGAACTGGCAAGCACCAGCCCCAGGCAGTGTCAGGTTAGCGCCAGTACCGCTAACACCCACGCACGCAGCATACGCCTCCCTTAGTGGTATAGTATCTGAACGGATCAATATCTGATCCGATCAGATCTATACTAGCGTCCCCAGCAGTTTAGGGTTCCCAAAAACGCAGTGTTAGCGGGATCAGCCCAGATACCTGCTAGCACCTGCGTTTTGCCCCTCTGGCCGGCCCAGCCCACCTAAGTGCAGTATCGATCGATCACTGTCACTTACAAAACACTAAATGCATAACTGCAGCGTTCGCAGAGTCAGCCCTGATCCCTGCGATCGCTAACAGTTTTTTTGGTAGCGTTTTGGTGAACTGGCAAGCACCAGCGGCCTAGTACACCCCAGTTGTAGTCAAACCAGCACTGCAGTAACACTTGGTGACGTGGCGAGTCCCATAAGTGCAATTCAAGCTGGTGAGGTGGCAAACACAAGTAGTGTCCCGTTGCCACCAAGAAGAAGACAAACAGGCCTGTCATGCCCATAGTGCCCTTCCTGCTGCATTCGCCAATCCTAATTGGGAACCCACCACTTCTGCAGCGCCCGTACTTCCCCCATTCACATCCCCAACCAAATGCAGTCGGCTGCATGAGAGGCATTTTTATGTCCTCCCGAGTACCCCTACCCAGCGAACCCCCCCCAAAAAGATGTTGTGTCTGCAGCAAGCGCGGATATAGGTCAAGACACCCGCTATTATTGTCCCTCCTGTCCTGACAATCCTGGTCTTTGCATTGGTGAATGTTTTGAATGCTACCATTCACTAGTTGAGTATTAGCGTAGGGTACAGCATTGCACAGACTAGGCACACTTTCACAGGGTCTCCCAAGATGCCATTGCATTTTGAGAGACCCGAACCTGGAACCGGTTACAGTTATACAAGTTAGTTACAAAAAAAAGTGTAAAAAAAAATATATATATATATATAAAATAAAAAAAAAATAGTTGTCATTTTATTGTTCTCTCTCTCTCTATTCTCTCTCTATTGTTGTGCTCTTTTTTACTGTATTCTATTCTGCAATGTTTTATTGTTATTATGTTTTATCATGTTTGCTTTTCAGGTATGCAATTTTTTATACTTTACCGTCTACTGTGTTTTATTGTTAACCATTTTTTTGTCTTCAGGTACGCCATTCACGAATTTGAGTGGTTATACCAGAATGATGCCTGCAGGTTTAGGTATCATCTTGGTATCATTCTTTTCAGCCAGCAGTCAGCTTTCATGTAAAAGCAATCCTAGTGGCTAATTAGAATCTAGACTGCTTTTACAAGCAGTGGGAGGGAATGCCCCCCCCACTGTCTTCCGTGTTCTTCTCTGGCTCTCCTGTCTCAACAGGGAAACTGAGAATGCAGCCGGTGATTCAGCAAGCTGACCATAGGGCTGATCAGAGGCCAGAGTGGCTCCAAACATCTCTATGGCCTAAGAAACCGGAAGCTACGAGCATTTCATGACTTAGATTTCGCCGGATGTAAACAGCGCCATTGGGAAATTGGGAAAGCATTTTATCACACAGATCTTGGTGTGGTCAGATGCTTTGAGGGCAGAGGAGAGATCTAGGGTCTAATAGACCCCAATTTTTTCAAAAAAGAGTACCTGTCACTACCAATTGCTATCATAGGGGATATTTACATTCCCTGAGATAACAATAAAAATGATTAAAAAAAAATAAAAATGAAAGGAACAGTTTAAAAATAAGATAAAAAAGCAAAAAAATAATAAAGAAAAAAAAAAAAAAAAGCACCCCTGTCCCCCCCTGCTCTCGCGCAAAGGCGAACGCAAGTGTCGGTCTGGCGTCAAATGTAAACAGCAATTGCACCATGCATGTGAGGTGTCACCGCGAACGTCAGATCAAGGGCAGTAATTTTAGCACTTAAATCTAACGTGGTAACCTGTAAAGGCTTTTAAAGGCTTTTAAAAATGTATTTAGTTTGTCGCCACTGCACGTTTGTGCGCAATTTTAAAGCATGTCATGTTTGGTATCCATGTACTCGGCCTAAGATCATCTTTTTTATTTCATCAAACATTTGGGCAATTTAGTGTGTTTTAGTGCATTAAAATTAAAATTAAAAAAGTGTGTTTTTCCCCCAAAAAATGTGTTTGAAAAATCGCTGCGCAAATACTGTGTGAAAAAAAAAAATGAAACACCCACCATTTTAATCTGTAGGGCATTTGCTTTAAAAAAATATATATAATGTTTGAGGGTTCAAAGTAATTTTCTTGCAAAAAAAAATTTTTTTTTCATGTAAACAAAAAGTGTCAGAAAGGGCTTTGTCTTCAAGTGGTTAGAAGAGTGGGTGATGTGTGACATAAGCTTCTAAATGTTGTGCATAAAATGCCAGGACAGTTCAAACCCCCCCCAAATGACCCCATTTTGGAAAGTAGACACCCCAAGCTATTTGCTGAGAGTCATGTCGAGTCCATGGAATATTTTATATTGTGACACAAGTTGCGGGAAAGAGACAAATTTTTTTTTGCACAAAGTTGTCACTAAATGATATATTGCTCAAACATGCCATGGGAATATGTGAAATTACACCCCAAAATACATTCTGTTGCTTCTCCTGAGTATGGTGATACCACATGTGTGAGACTTTTTGGGAGCCTAGCCGCGTACGTGACCCCGAAAACCAAGCACCGCCTTCAGGCTTTCTAAGGGCGTAAATTTTTGATTTCACTCTTCACTGCCTACCACAGTTTCGGAGGCCATGGAATGCCCAGGTGGCACAAACCCCCCCTAATGACCCCATTTTCCCATTTTGGAAAGTAGACACCCCAAGCTATTTGCTGAGAGGTATAGTGAGTATTTTGCAGACCTCACTTTTTGTCCCAAAGTTTTGAAAATTGAAAAAAGAAAAAAAAATGTTTTTTCTTGTCTTTCTTCATTTTCAAAAACAAATGAGAGCTGCAAAATACTCACCATGCCTCTCAGCAAATAGCTTGGGGTGTCTACTTTCCAAAATGGGGTCATTTGGGGGGGTTTGTGCCACCTGGGCATTCCATGGCCTCCGAAACTGTGATAGGCAGTGAAGAGTGAAATCAAAAATTTACACCCTTAGAAATCCTGAAGGCGGTGATTGGTTTTCGGGGCCCCGTACGCAGCTAGGCTCCCAAAAAGTCCCACACATGTGGTATCCCCATACTCAGGAGAAACAGCTAAATGTATTTTGGGTGCAACTCCACATATGCCCATGGCCTGTGTGAGTAATATATCATTTAGTGACAAGTTTGTGCATAAAAAAAAGTGTCACTTTCCCGCAACTTGTGTCAAAATATAAAATATTCCATGGACTCAACATGCCTCTCAGCAAATAGCTTGGGGTGTCTACTTTCCAAAATGGGGTCATTTGGGGGGTTTTGTGCCATCTGGGCATTTTATGGCCTTCAAAACTGTGATAGGTAGTGAGGAGTGAAATCAAAAATTTACGCCCTTAGAAATCCTGAAGGCGGTGATTGGTTTTTGAGGCCCCGTACGCGGCTAGGCTCCCAAAAAGTCCCACACATGTGGTATCCCCGTACTCAGGAGAAGCAGCTGAATGTATTTTGGGGTGCAATACCACATAGGCCCATGGCCTGTGTGAGCAATATATCATTTAGTGACAACTTTTTGTAAATATTATTTTTTTTGTCATTATTCAATCACTTGGGACAAAAAAAAAAATATTCAATGGGTTCAACATGCCAACATAGTGGGCTTACAGATATGGGAGGCGCTTCGTTGTTGGCTTTTAAAAATAATAAATAATACCCTTGAAGGGAATAAATAATAAAGAAGTGACGGAAACAATCCACAATGATGTGAAAAATGAGAAGAGATAAAGTTTGACACATAAAGTTGAAATAATGTCTCTCAGAATAATTTCGCTGAAGTGGAAAGAAAAAAAAAAAAAAAAAAAAAAACATGCCTCTCAGCAATTTCCTTGGGGTGTCTACTTTCCAAAATGTGGTCATTTGGGGGGGGGGGGGTTTGTACTGCCCTGCCATTTTAGCACCTCAAGAAATGACATAGGCAGTCATAAACTAAAAGCTATGTAAATTCCAGAAAATGCACCCTAGTTTGTAGACGCTATAACTTTTGCGCAAACCAATAACTATACGCTTATTGACATTTTTTTTACCAAAGACATGTGGCCGAATACATTTTGGCCTAAATGTATGACTAAAATTGAGTTTATTGGATTTTTTTTATAACAAACAGTAGAAAATATAATTTTTTTTCAAAATTTTCGGTCTTTTTCCATTTATAGCGCAAAAAATAAAAACGGCAGAGGTGATCAAATACCATCAAAAGAAAGCTCTATATGTGGGCAGAAAAGGACGCAAATTTCGTTTGGGTACAGCATTGTATGACCGCGCAATTAGCAGTTAAAGCGACGCAGTGCCAAATTGGAAAAAGTCCTCTGGTCCTTAGGCAGCCAAATGGTCCGGGGCTGAAGTGGTTAAAGATGGTGCAGCCATAGGACTATACAGCAGAACAAAATATTACAGCACACACATGCAATAAAGACATTTACCTCCTGCAAGGCTATTTAAAATACCTAGACATTTTCAAAAAACATTATAAAAAAATGGGGATTTGGTCACACCATATTGCTATATGGTGCTTAAGCCCACTTACTGTGACACTATTTTTAATGCATTTTTTAGGGTGTGCCCCCCAAAAATCTTGTTTGTCTATTGTATGGATTCTGACCAAATCACAACCCCATCAGTGCAGTGCCCACAAAATGCAGCCTCATCAGTGCAGTGCCCACCAAATGCCGCCTCATCAGTGCAGTGCCCACCAAATGAAGCTTACCAGTATAGTTCCCACCAAATGCAGCCCCATCAGTGCAGTGCCCACCAAATGCAGCCTACCAGTGCAGTGCCCACCAAATGCAGCCTACCAGTACAGTGTCCACCAAATGCAGCCTCATCAGTGCAGTGCCCACCAAATGCCGCCTCATCAGTGCAGTGCCCACCAAATGAAGCTTACCAGTATAGTTCCCACCAAATGCAGCCCCATCAGTACAGTGCCCACCAAATGCATCCTACCAGTGCAGTGCCCACTAAATGCAGCCTACCAGTACAGTGTCCACCAAATGCAGTCTCATCAGTGCAGTGCCCACCAAATGCAGCCTCGTTAGTGCAGTGTCAACCAAATGCAACCAACCAGTGCAGTGTCCACCAAATGCAGCCTCATCAGTGCAATGCCCACCAAATGCAACCTCATAAGTGCAGTGCCCACCAAATGCAGCCTCATCAGTGCAGTGCCCACCAAATGCATCATCATTAGTGCAGTGCCCAAACACAACCCCATCAGTGCAGTGCCCACAAAATGCCGCCTCATCAGTGCAGTGCCCACCAAATGCCGCCTCATCAGTGCAGTGCCCACCAAATTAAGCTTACCAGTATAGTGCCCACTAAATGCCGCCTCATCAGTGCAGTGCCCACCAAATGCAGCTTACCAGTGCAGTGCCCACCAAACGCAGTCTCAACAGTGCAGTGTCCAGCAAATGCAGTCTCATCAGTGCAGTGCCCACCAAATGCAGCCTCGTTAGCGCAGTGTCCACCAAATGCAACCAACTAGTGTAGTGTCCACCAAATGCAGCCTCATCAGTGCAGTGCCCACCAAATGCAGCCTCATCAGTGCAATTCCCACCAAAGGCAGCTTTCCAGTGCAGCGCCCACCAAATGCAGCCTCATCAGTGCAGTCCTCACCAAATGCAGTCTCATCAGTGCAGTGCCCACCAAATGCAGCCTCATCAGTGCAGTGCCCACCAAATGAAGTGCCCACCAAATGCAGCCTTCCAGTGCCTGGATCACAATCTCCTGCTGTGCCACGGAGCTTGGATTTGAATTGCCCGCCCGGGCAGCCACTGTAACATCCCAGCTCCTGTGATATACGTCACACTGATTCAATTTCCTGGCATTGAATCAGTGTTCCGTCTATCACAAGAGCAGGTCTAAGAGGCGGGACTTTGTTACAGTGGCTGCCCGGGCATTTCAGACCCAATCTCCATGACACAGTGGGAGAAACCTGCTGTGTGTCCCTCACACAAGGGGAGGAGGAGGAGGGAGGGGAGGACCAGTGGCATCATTAGGGTTGGTGTCGCCCGGTTTGGTTAAAACATGGTGTCACCCCCCCTCCACCAACTATAGTCGCACCTCAGTATAGACCCCCCCACCATCAGTATAAAAATCCCCCCTCCATCAGTACAGACACCCTCAGGATAAATCACCCCACTCCATCAGTACAGACCCCCCTCCATCAGTACAGACCGACTCTCCCTCAGGATACCCCCCTCCATCAGTGCAGACCCCCTCAGGATAACCTCCCTCTATCAGTGCAGACCCCCTCAGGATAACCCTTTTCATCAGTGCAGACCCCCTCAGGATTACCCCACCTCCATCAGTGCAGACCCCCTCAGGATAACCCCCTCCATCAGTGCAGACCCCTCAGGATAACCCCTCTCTATCAGTGCAGACCCCCTTAGGATAACCCCCTCCATCAGTGCAGAGCCCCTCAGGATAACCCCCCTCCATCAGTGCAGAGCCCCTCAGGATAACCCGCTTCCATCAGTGCAGACCCTCTCAGGATATCCCCCTCCCCTCCATCAGCACAGATCCCCTCAGAATAATGCCCCCCCCTCAATCAGTGCAGACCCCCTCAGAATAAACCCCCCTCCCCCTCCATGAGTGCAAACCCCCTCAGTATAACCCCCCTCCCCCTCAATTAGTGCAGACCCCCTCAGGATAACTCCCCTCCATCAGTGCAGGCCCCTCAGGATAACCCCCCTCCATCAGTGCAGACCCCCTCAGGATAACCCCCTCCTTCTCAATCAGTGCAGACTCCCTCAGGATAACTCCCCTCCCCCTCCATCAGTGCAGACCCCCTCAGGATAACCCCCCTCCCCCTCAATCAGTGCAGACCCCCTCAGTATAACCCCCTTCTCCCTCTATCAGTGCAGCCCCCCTCAGGATAACCCCCCTCCATCAGTGCAGACCCCCTCATGATAACCCCCTCCCCCTCTATCAGTGCAGACCCCCCTCACAATAAACCCCCTCCATCAGTGCAGACCCCCTCATGATAACCCCCTCCGTCAGTGCAGACACCCCCTCTCTCAGGATAACACCCCTCTCCTTATGCACATGGGCAGCGGAGGATTCGGAGCCATCCAGAGAGATGCTTGTTCAGACTGTCACTCTCCGGGCGGCCGCCGCGGGCTTGTGCATTGTCAAAGGAGCAGGAGTGAGTATGAGGAGTCATGGCATCGACATGCTTTAGCTGAAGAGCTCTGCCTCCAGGACCCTCCACCGCCCTCGGGTTAGTGTCATTCAGGTGTGGGCCTCACCCCCCAATCACATTGTTCAATTGAAAGAACGGCTTCTGAGCCTCATATATTTGTGAAGCATATTAAGGACATATTAAGGACACACCCTACATTATGGCAGTGCACATGCATGTCTATATCGCCATTAAAAATATATTTTGACAGCCAAAGAAAACACAACACAAACATTTTGTGCCTGCCTTATTCTTATTTATACATCATTTAAATATTATTGAAAAGCAACCAAAACCAAATCACTTAACTTTTTGGATGAAGAATGCTGTATTGCTTTTCTGTATGAATAAAGGTGTGACAGTCTTATTTTACAGAGCTCAGCTGTGTAGTGCATTGGTTCAGGAAAATATACACATGCAGTTATATTATATTTTGGGTATAGATTGATATTGCCTTATAGTTTTTTTTTATATTTTTGATAAGTACTGTATGTCATTAGACCTGGATGTACAAGTACAAGCAGTGATACTTTATTACCACACAGATGATTTACTATATCAAGGCTATTTTTTATTTGCAGTTGTGCAAGTGTGTGTGGTAGATGCTTGAGGGAGGATTGGAATGAACTCTGTTACCACAGGTAAAGGTGAAATTACACTGTGTGTGATCATGTTCCTCGTAGAGGAGTTTTCCCTTTTCTTCTGATATTATTAAAAGAGACAAAAAACAAGTAGGCTGAGCCACGCAAAAATGGACTGACTATGGATCATGGCAGAGGCAAATGATCAAGGGTTTGCTAAATTAATAGACTAATTTGTTTAAAATTACTGATATAATGCTTAAATAAGGAAAAAAATGTAAACTGTGTTGTTATTGTGTTGTAGCCGGGCAGGCCAAGTGCTGTTCTGGGAGGAAGAACCCACATATTCCCCCCAGAACGGGCGCTCGTGTGTTGCATGATTTGTAAAACAGCAGATCATAGATCAGGTTACTGGGCTGCTGTGATTGGTCACAGTGATCGCATGGTACCACAGCCAATCACAGTGATCCTATTTCCAGTAGTAAACAATGGCTGTCATTCATGACAATATTGCTTACTACTGTGATCTCGAAGTTTGGTCACAGTGATCACATGGTACAGGGCCAATCACAGTGGCCCTGTACCATTTGATAGCTGTGGCCAATAACAACTATGGAGAGGCTGCAGCAGTAGTGTCAAGAAAAAACGTAAAAAATTAGAGGAAACTGCCGCGCCAACTCTAAAATAACAAAGCAGCCAACACTACAATAAGACTAATTGTGAAGGGGGTGAGGTTCACCCTTACTCCTTCCTGGAACGTAAGAATTGTGAGGTCTTTCTCGTCTACCTGGCTTTCTCCAGGGATTGGAACCAGATCTAACCCTACCGGTTTGGCAGTACAAGCCTATTTGACTCACTGCCAATGGCTTGTGAGTCCAACATCTCTGGTAAGGGCACTACATTTTTATTTGTTGAAGTGTATGCTTTTGAAGTTCTGGTGTTGTATGCTGATATGCCTCACTCCTTGTGGTGAAAAGCTTCCACACAAGCTTTGAACATCCTGCATCTTTAGGAGTTACCTACCCATATAGACTTTTATAACTACATATATGTTTATAAGTATTTGCGTTTTTACTTTATACAATTGTTTATGTCTATATTGTTGGTGCATTTTTTGTCACGATAGACATATGACACTGTCAGTAGAGTCTTTGATGACCACTTATCACACTTGGGTTGACCCCTCTTATGTTTTCTTTATTTGATGTCACAATCTAAGAGACACATTTATATAGTTTTATTATATCAACTCAGTTGAGAATTTTTGAACACATTTGTTTTAGAACCTTTTATCATATAAAGGCCATCTATACACTTATTTTGTATATCACTTCTATGACAGAGTTTTTACATTTAGCAACATAGAGTTTAATAGCGCTACACTTTAATATCTTTTCAATAACAACTATCACAGTAGTATTCAAGAGAGTGTAAAAAAATGATTGTTTAAAAAAACAATGACTGCTGTAGAAGCAATCAGTGTGACTGTAGTGCTCTGGTGACAGTATGTAAAAACAATTGTAAAAAAAAAAGATAATTTTCTTTTACATACTGTCACCATTTAGTGTCCCTAATCACCGCCACCCACTAACAGTGTCTCTAATCACCATAGCACCAGTTACAGTGTGACTTATCACCGCCACAACAGTTATAGTGTGACTGATCACTGCCACAACAGCTACAGTATCCCTGATCACTGCCACACCAGTTATAGTATCCCTGATCATCCCGATTACTCTATAAACTGTGCTAATTTTGTGGGTGTTTCCAATGTCCTGTTGCTCCAGGACCTCCAAAAATGTGATATGTAGTCATTACATTAAATACATTTTTTATGCCCTTAGAAAGCCTGAAGGTGCTCCTTAGATTTTGGGCCTCTATGTGTGGTTTGGTTGTGAAGAATTCTCACACATGTGGTATCACCACACTCAAAAGGAGTAGCAGAATGTGTTTTAGGGTGTAATTGTAAGTATGCCTATCCTGTGTGTTAGAAATATCATATTAATGGACAACTGTGTTAAAAAAAAAATATTTTGTTTCTGCATTTTCCAAAAACTTGTGGCAAACAAATGCCTTGTAGAAAATACCTTGGGGTGTTTGTCTCCCAAAATGTGGTCATTTTTTGGGTACTTTCACTGTCCTGGTGCTTCA
The DNA here is from genome assembly GCA_037952925.1 of Lithobates clamitans. Taxonomy (NCBI): domain Eukaryota; kingdom Metazoa; phylum Chordata; class Amphibia; order Anura; family Ranidae; genus Lithobates; species Lithobates clamitans. The sequence goes on along the minus strand of JBBGZY010000089.1, from coordinate 5,543,042 downwards.
AGGCCTACAAAATGTGATAGGTAGTCAGGAAATTAGATGCCCCTTGAACACTGAAGGTACTTTCTGGATTCTGGGACCCTCTATGTGGTTAGGCTGTGAAAAAGTCTCTTGCGTGTGGTATTGCCACACTCAGGAAAAGTAGCAGAATGTGCTTTGAGATACAATTATAAGTATGCCCTGGCTGTGTGTTAGAAATATCTTAAAAACTTACAACTTTGTATAAAAAAACACATTTTTATTTCCTTTCATGCATTTACCAAAAACTTGTGGCAAAAAGGACTCAATATGCTTTTTAGAAAATACCTTTGGTTTCCAACATAGGCTTATTTTGTGGGTGTTTTCACTGTCCTGGTGCTCCAGAGCCTCCAAAAATGTAATAGATAGTCAAGAAATTAGATGTGTAATTTATGCCCCTGGAACGGCTGAAGTTGCCATTTGGATTTTGGGCCCCTCTGTGTGAGGCTGATAGGTCTTAAAAAGAATCTCACACATGTCGTATCTCCATACTCGGGAGGCACAACAGAATGTGTTTTAAGGCTTAATTGTAAGTATGATAATGGTGTGCGTGAGAAACAACTTGTTAAAATGAAAACTTTGTAAAAAACAAAAAAACAAATTTCATTTCATTTCCTAATTTTCAAAAACATTGTGACAAAAAAATTACAACTTCAACAAACTCACTATAACTCAGATTAAAAATCTGGGACTGTCTACTATCCAAAAAGGGGTATTTTTTGGGGTATTGTATTGCCCTCATATTTTAGGGCCTCGAGGAATGAGGTCAATACATCAGGGTTAATCAATCTTCAATCTTCAAACTATATATATATATATATATTCATTTGGAGATTTTCTAACTTAACTTTCACACAGACTAAATAACATGCACTGATTTGGGTAATTGTTACCAATAATTGTGACAAATTTATGAAAAGAGAGTATTTATTTGCAACATTTTATAATAGGAACTAAGAGAAAATGGAAAATTCCTATCAAAATACTTGCCGTAATTTTCCTTTCCTGATGGACTCCATGGCAGTAGGGATGAGCCGAACATCCCCCCAGTTCGGTTTGCACCAGAACCTGCGAACGGACCGAAAATTCGCACAAACGCTAGAACCCCATTGAAGTCTATAGGACTCGAACGTTCGAAATCAAAAGTGCTAATTTTAAAGGCTAATTTGCGTGGTATTGTCCTAAAAAGGGTTTGGAGTCCTGCCCCAGGGGTCATGTATCAATGCAAAAAAAAGTTTTAAAACGGCCGTTTTTTCGGGAGCAGTGATTTTAATGATGCTTAAAGTAAAAAAAAAAAAAAAAGTGAAATATTCCTTAACCACTTCAGCCCCGGAAGGTTTTACCCCCTTCCTGACCAGAGCACTTTTTACAATTCAGCACTGCGTCGCTTTAACTGCTAATTGCGCGGTCATGCAATGCTCTACCCAAACGAAATTTGCGTCCTTTTCTTCCCACAAATAGAGCTTTCTTTTGATGATATTTGATCACCTCTGCCATTTTTATTTTTTGCGCTATACACGGAAAAAGACCGAAAATTTTGAAAAAAAATGATATTTTCTACTTTTTGTTCTAAAAAAAATCCAATAAACTCAATTTTAGTCATACATTTAGGCCAAAATGTATTCAGCCACATGTCTTTGGTAAAAAAAATGTCAATAAGTGTATATTTATTGGTTTGCGCAAAAGTTATAGCGCCTACAAACTAGGGTACATTTTCTGGAATTTACACAGCCTTTAATTTATGACTGCCTATGTTGTTTCTTGAGGTGCTAAAATGGCAGGGCAGTACAAAACCCCCACAAATGACCCCATTTTGGAAAGTAGACACCCCAAGGAATTTGCTGAGAGGCATGTTGAGCCCATTGAATATTCATTTTTTTTGTCCCAAGTGATTGAATAATGACAAAAAAAAAAAAAAAAAAATTACAAAAAGTTGTCACTAAATGATATATTGCTCACACAGGCCATGGGCATATGTGGAATTGCACCCCAAAATACATTTAGCTGCTTCTCCTGAGTATGGGGATACCACATGTGTGGGACTTTTTGGGAGCCTAGCCGCGTACGGGGCCCCGAAAACCAATCACTGCCTTCAGGATTTCTAAGGGCGTACATTTTTGATTTTACTCCTCACTACCTATCACAGTTTTGAAGGCCATAAAATGCCCAGATGGCATAAAACCCCCCCAAATGACCCCATTTTGGAAAGTAGACACCCCAAGCTATTTGCTTTGAGGCATGTTGAGTCCATGGAATGTTTTATATTTTGACACAAGTTGCGGGAAAGTGACAAATTTTTTTTTTTTTTTTTTGCACAAAGTTGTCACTAAATGATATATTGCTCACACAGACCATTGATTTTACTCCTCACTGCCTATCACAGTTTCGGAGGCCATGGAATGCCCAGGTGGCACAACCCCCCCCAAATGACCCCATTTTGGAAAGTAGACACCCCAAGCTATTTGCTGAGAGGCATGGTGAGTATTTTGCAGCTCTCATTTGTTTTTGAAAATAAAGAAAGACGAGAAAAAATTTTTTTTTTTCTTTTTTAAATTTTCAAAACTTTGTGACAAAAACTGAGGTCTGCAAAATACTCACTATACCTCTCGTCAAATAGCTTGGGGTGTCTACTTTCCAAAATGGGGTCATTTGGGGTTTTTTTTTGCCACCTGGGCATTCCATGGCCTCCGAAACTGTGATAGGCAGTGAAGAGTGAAATCAAAAATTTACGGCCTTAGAAAGCCTGAAGGCGGTGCTTGGTTTTTGGGGTCCTGTACGCGGCTAGGCTCCCAAAAAGTCTCACACATGTGGTATCCCTGTACTCAGGAGAAGCAACAGAATGTATTTTGGGGTGTAATTTCACATATTCCCATGGCATGTTTGAGCAAAATATCATTTAGTGACAACTTTGCGCAAAAAAAAAAAAAAAATTGTCTCTTTCCCGCAACTTGTGTCACAATATAAAATATTCCATGGACTCAACATGACTCTCAGCAAATAGCTTGGGGTGTCTACTTTCCAAAATGGGGTCATTTGGGGGGGTTTTGAACTGTCCTGGCATTTTATGCACAACATCTAGAGGCTTATGTCACACATCACCCCCTCTTCTAACCACTTGAAGACAAAGCCCTTTCTGACACTTATTGTTTACATAAAAAAATAATTTTTTTTTGCAAGAAAATTACTTTGAACCCCCAAACATTATTATTTTTTTTAAAGCAAATGCCCTACAGATTAAAATAGTGGGTGTTTCATTTTTTTTTTTCACACAGTATTTGCGCAGCGATTTTTCAAACGCATTTTTTGGGGAAAAAACATACTTTTTTACATTTTAATGCAGTAAAACACACTATATTGCCCAAATGTTTGGTGAAATAAAAAAGATTATCTTAGGCCGAGTACATGGATACCAAACATGACATGCTTTAAAATTGCGCACAAACGTGCAGTGGCGACAAACTAAATACATTTTTAAAAGCCTTTAAAAGCCTTTATAGGTTACCACTTTAGATTTACAGAGGAGATCTACTGCTAAAATTACTGCCCTCGATCTGGCCTTCGCGGTGATACCTCACATGCATGGTGCAATTGCTGTTTACATTTGACGCCAGACCGATGCTTGCGTTCGCCTTAGCGCGAGAGCAGGGGGGACAGGGGTGCTTTTTTTTTTTTTTTTTTTTTCATTATTATTATTATTTTTTTATCTTATTTTTTTAAACTGTTCCTTTCATTTTTTTTTTTAAATCATTTTTATTGTTATCTCGGGGAATGTAAATATCACCTATCATAGCAATAGGTAGTGACAGGTACTCTTTTTTGCAAAAATTGGGGTCTATTAGACCCTAGATTTCTCCTCTGCCCTCAAAGCATCTGACCACGGCAAGATCGGTGTGATAAAATGCTTTCCCAATTTCCCAATGGCGCTGTTTACATCCGGCGAAATCTAAGTCATAAAATGCTCGTAGCTTCCGGTTTCTTAGGCCATAGAGATGTTTGGAGCCACTCTGGTCTCTGATCAGCTCTATGGTCAGCTGGCTGAATCACAGGCTGCATTTTCAGGTTCCCTGTTGAGACAGGAGAGCCAGAGAAAAACACGGAAGACGTTGGGGGGGGGGCATTCCCTCCCACTGCTTATAAAAGCAGTCTAGAGGCTAATTAGCCGCTAGGATTGCTTTTACATGAAAGCCGACCGCTGGCTGAAAAGAATGATACCAAGATGATACCTAAACCTGCAGGCATCATTCTGGTATAACCACTCAAAGTCGTGAATGGCGTACCTGAAGACAAAAAAATGGTTAACAATAAAGCACAGTAAACGGTAAGGTATAAAAAATTGCATACCTGAAAAGCAAACATGATAAAACATAATAACAATAAAACATTGCAGAATAGAATACAGTAAAAAAGAGCAGAACAATAGAGAGAATAGAGAGAGAGGGAACAATAAAGCGCCAACTATTTTTTTTTTTTTTTTTATATTTTTGTTTGTGTTTTTTTTTTTTTTACACTTTTTTTTGTAACTAACTTTTATAACTGTAACCGGTTCCAGGTTCGGGTCTCTCAAAATGCGATGGCATCTTGGGAGACCCTGTGAAAGTGTGCCTAGTCTGTGCAATGCTGTACCCTACACTAATACTCAATTAGTGAATGGTAGCGTTCAAAACATTCACCAATGCAAAGACCAGGATTGTCAGGACAGGAGGGACAATAATAGCGGGTGTCACGCCTATATCCGCGCTTGCTGCAGACACGACATCTTTTTTGGGGGGGTTCGCTGGGTAGGGGTACTCGGGAGGACATAAAGAAAATGCCTCTCATGCAGCCGACTGCATTTGGTTGGGGATGTGAATGGGGGAAGTACGGGCGCTGCAGAAGCGGTGGGTTCCCAATTAGGATTGGCGAATGCAGCAGGAAGGGCACTATGGGCACGACGGGCCTGTGTTTGTCTTTTTGGTGGCAGCGGGACACTACTTGTGCTTGCCACCTCACCAGCTTGAACTGCACTTATGGGACTCGCCACGTCACCAAGTGTTACTGCAGTGCTGGTTTGACTACGACCGGGGTGTACTAGGCCGCTGGCGCTTGCCAGTTCACCAAAACGCTACAAAAAAAACTGTTAGTGATCACAGGGATCAGGCCTGACTCTGCGAACGCTGCAGTTATGCGTTTAGTGTTTTGTAAGTGTCAGTGATCGATCGATACTGCACTTGGGTGGGCTGGGCTGGGCCGGGCAGAGGGGAAAAACGCAGGTGCTAGCATGTATCTGGGCTGATCCCACTAACACTGCGTTTGTGGGAACCCTAAACTGCTGGGGACGCTAGTATAGATCTGATCGGATCAGGTATTGATCCGATCAGATACTATACCACTAAGGGAGGTGTATGCTGCGTGCGTGGGTGTTAGCGGTACTGGCGCTAACCTGACACTGCCTGGGGCTGGTGCTTGCCAGTTCACCAAAACGCTACCAAAAAAACTGTTAGCGATCGCAGGGATCAGGCCTGACTCTGCGAATGCTGCAGTTATGCGTTTAGTGTTTTGTAAGTGACAGTGATCGATTGATACTGCACTTGGGTGGGCTGGGCTGGGCCGGGCGGAGGGGCAAAACGCAGGTGCTAGCAGGTATCTGGGCTGATCCCGCTAACACTGCGTGTTTGGGAACCCTAAACTGCTGGTGACGCTAGTATAGATCTGATCGGATCAGATATTGATCCGTTCAGATACTATACCACTAAGGGAGGTGTACGGTGCGTGCGTGGGTGTTAGCGGTACTGGCGCTAACCTGACGCTGCCTGGGGCTGGTGCTTGCCAGCTCACCAAAACACTACCAAGAAAACTGTTAGCGATCGCAGGGATCAGGCCTGACTCTGCGAACGCTGCAGTTATGCGTTTAGTGTTTTGTAAGTGACAGTGATCGATCGATACTGCACTTGGGTGGGCTGGGCTGGGCCGGGCGGAGGGGCAAAACGCAGGTGCTAGCGGGTATCTGGGCTGATCCCGCCAACACTGCGTTTTTGGGAACCCTAAACTGCTGGGGACGCTAGTATAGATCTGATCGGATCAGATATTGATCCGTACAGATACTATACCACTAAGGGAGGCGTATGCTGCGTGCGTGGGTGTTAGCGGTACTGGCGCTAATCTGACGCTGCCTGGGGCGACGCATATCACCGCCGGGCGATCAGGGGGCTAAACCTTTATTCGGTAATAAACGGCGGGTGCCGTGACACTATAAAAAATAAACGAACTAACCAGAGTCAACCCCTCACAGATACTCTAGTTGGAGCACAGGAATGAACCCTCTTGTAAAATATTGCATCAAAAATTGTAATTACACGCCACTGTTAAACAGGGGCTGAAAATTGGGCCTTAGGCACTGGTGTTGGTGCCACAACACTGCAACCCCTCACAGATACTCTAGTTGGAGCGCAGGAACAAGCCCTGCTGCAAAGTATTGCATCAAAAATTGTAATTACATGCACCTGTTAAACAGGGGCTAAAAAATTGGGCCCTAGCCACTGGTGGCGGCGCCCAGAACGAAAAAATATTCTTACAAGCTATCAGCATGATCATTGAGTAGGAAGAGGATAGTCACTCAGCATAACAGGATAGTCACTCAGCATCAGCATAGGCAGTCTTGAAGGGATCTGACACTTCAAAAAAAATTATTCAGATACATCAGCATCAGGTGCTTGGTAGCTGGTGCTGATCCAAGACTGATTCATTTTTATGAAGGTCAGTCGATCGACCAAGTTGGTGGACAGGCGCACCGTGTGATCGGTTACACAACCCCCAACAGCACTGAATGTGCGTTACGAAAGAACGCTGGATGCAGGACAGGCCAGTAGCTCAATTGCATACTGTGCAAGCTCTGGCCAGTGATCCATCCTCAAGACCCAGTAACCCAGAGGATTTTCGGTGGGAAAGGTGTCCAAGTTTGATCTTGCCCCTAGGTATTCCTGCACCATGGAAAACAGACGCTGGCTATGGTTGCTGGAACCGATCATACCTTGGGGCTGCAGACTAAAAAATTGTCTGAACGCATCGGTCAGACGGCCACCTTCTCCACCGCTCCTTCTTTGACTGACCGAAGCCTCAGCAACACGTTGTCCAGGAACAGGAGTTTGTAACCTCCCAGTCTCTGGGAACGCGTTGCACAGACCTTTCTGCAAGGCCTCCCGAAGATGTTTCATCCTCTGCTCCCTCTGCGACGGCAAGATAAGGTCCGCAGCCTTACCCTTGTATCATGGATCAAGGAGGGTTGCCAGCCTGTATTGATCCCTCTCCTTGATACCACGAATACGAGGATCCTTCCGCAGGCATTGCAGGATCAGGGAGGCCATGCAGCATAGGTTTGCTGAGGCATTCGGTCCAGAGTCCTCTGGGTCACTAAGGACGACATGATCCGCAACCACCTCCTCCCAGCCACGTACAAGTCCATGGGTTTCTTGGGACTGTAAATGATCCCTTAAAGACTGCTGCTGATGCTGAGTGCCAGGCTCCACCTTCATGCTGACACAATCCTCCTCTTCCTCCTCCTCCTCACCCTCTTCCTGTGTGGTTCCGAATTTAAATCAGCACAGGAAGAGGCCATGGAGGAAGAAGAAGAGGAGGGGGTGGAGGAGGGAGGTGTGGCAGAATCACCACTAGTAGTATTTTGGAGGCGTGGTGACAGAACAACCTCGAACACTACTGCACCCTGTCCTGCATCCTTCCCAGCTGCCAGAAGAGTCAACCAGTGTGTGGTGAAAGATAGGTAATGTCCCTGTCCATGCCTGTTGGACCATGAGTCAGCAGTAATATGCACCTTACCGCTGACCGCCCTGTCCAGCGAGGCCAAGACATTGCCTTCCACATGCCGGTAGAGAGCCGGAATCGCCTTCCATGAGAAAAAGTGGCGTTTGGGAACCTGCCACTGAGGAACCGCACATTCCACAAACTCATGGAATGGGGCAGAGTCTACCAACTGAAAAGGCAGCAGTTGAAGTGCTAGCAATTTAGCCAAGCTAGCATTCAATCGTTGGGCATGTGGATGGCTGGGAGCGAACTTCTTTCGGCGGTGCAGCAGCTGGGGCAGGGAAATTTGCCTGGTACAATCTGACGTTGGTGTACCGATAGCAGATTGCCCACAAGTACTTGGCTGTGACACACCTAATTCTACACCTTCATTCCTCTCAGTGCAGGTCTCAGAGAGGACTAAAGGTATAGTGGGGTTGGAGATCCCAGCTGATGAAGAGCAAGGAGAGGTCCTCTTTGTTCTTTGGTGTGGGTCTCTTAGGTAAGCTTGCCAACGAACTACATGACAGGTCAACATATGTCTGGTCAATCATGTGGTGCCCAAGCGGGAGATGTTTTGGCCACGAGAGATACGCTTGAGACATATGTTGCAAATAGCAGTGGTGGGATCTGATGCACTCGTCTCAAAAAAGGCCCACACCAAAGAACTTTTGGAATAACGTGCAGAGGCAGCAGCGCCCTGCACATGCAGAGCTCTGCGGTGTGATGCAGTTGTTGTGCTGCCCTTAAGCTGGCCCTTGGAGGGCATCCTGCCTCGTTGGTGATGTGCCGCCTCCTCTCTCCTATCAGGCACCCATGTGGAGTCAGTGACCTCATCATCCCCTCCCTTCTCATCACTGGAGCAAAGCTGTCAGTATGCTGCAGCTGGGAGAACATGGCTGCCAGATTGCTGTCCTTCTTGGGCACCCCCTCTCTCTGGGCTCACGTTACTGCCTTCCTCTAGCTGGGTACCATCATCGGAGCCTTCAAAACGCTGGGCATCCTCCTGGAGCATGTACCCAACACTGTGGTCAAACAGTTCGGGGGACTCCTCAGGAGGACATGGTGGGGCTATGGAAGGAGTGACTGATGCCATTGAGCCGAGGGAAGAGGCCGCGTTGACATCTGCTTTGCCAGACAAAGTACCCTGAGCCTGGGTAAGGAAGTATGAGGAGGATAAGGACGGCTTGGTCATCCACTCTACCAAGTCTTCCGCATGTTGCGGCTCAACACGGCCAGCTGCCGAAAAAAAGGACAAACGTGTCACACGGCCACGTGCTGATGAGGATGCACCGTCTCCACGACCAGCACTGTTGCCTCTGGACACAGAGCCTGCTTGTCCTCTTTTATTGGCTTGTGACTGTCTGCCTCTCCTTGTTGGCCTTCCAGACATACTAATGGCCTGCAGTGAGATGTAGCTGCACAAAGCTGGGATGTATATATATATATATACTGATACTGCAGCTAACAGAATCAACTGCCTGCCTGTAGTATTATTAGTATGAGAACACCACTAATTTTCTTCAGGTAGCTTTAGGCGTACACTGTGCAGAGGACACAGTGCACTAACTGTAAATACTGTAGCTGCCTGCCTGTGGTATTAATAGGAGCAGAAGAACACCACTAATTTTCTTCAGGTAGCTTTAGGTGCACACTGTGCAGAGGACACAGTGCACTAACTGTAAATACTGTAGCTGCCAGCCTGTGGTATTAATAGGAGCAGAACAACAGCAATTGTCTCCAGGTAGCTTTAGGTGCACACTGTGCAGAGGACGCCCTATACTAACTGTAAATACTGTAGCTGCCTGCCTGTGGTATTAATAGGATCAGAAGAACACCACTAATTTTCTTCAGGTAGCTTTAGGTGCACACTGTGCAGAGGACACAGTGCACTAACTGTAAATACTGTAGCTGCCTGCCTGTGGTATTAATAGGAGCAGAACAACAGCAATTGTCTCCAGGTAGCTTTAGGTGCACACTGTGCAGAGGACGCACTACACTAACTGTAAATACTGTAGCTGCCTGCCTGTGGTATTAATAGGATCAGAGGAACACCGCTAATTTTCTTCAGGTAGCTTTAGGTGCACACTGTGCAGAGGACGCACTACACTAACTTGTAAATACTGCAGCTGCCTGCGGTACTGTACTAATAGGATCAGAAGAACACCACTAATTTTCTTCAGGTAGCTTTAGGTGCACACTGTGCAGAGGACGCACTACACTAACTTGTAAATACTGCAGCTGCCTGCGGTACTGTACTAATAGGATCAGAAGAACACCACTAATTTTCTTCAGGTAGCTTTAGGTGCACACTGTGCAGAGGACGTACTACACTAACTTGTAAATACTGCAGCTGCCTGCGGTACTGTACTAATAGGATCACAAGAACACCACTAATTTTCTTCAGGTAGCTTTAGGTGCACACCGTGCAGAGGATGCACTACACTAACTGTAAATATTGTAACTAATAGGATCAGAAGAACACCAGCAATTTTCTTCTGGTAGCTGTAAATACTGTAAAAACACCTGCCTGCCTGTCAGTAGTAGGAAGAGAATAACAGGAATGGATCTAGCTAAACTGAATACAGTGTGTATATATATATATATATATATATATATATATATATATATATATATATATATATACACACATACATATATATATATATATATATATATACACATACATACATACATACATACACATACATACATACATACATACATACATACATACATACATACAGAGAGAGAGAGAGAGATACACACAACACCTAGGATGTATATATATATACACAATACACTGTAAGTTCAGCTAACTGTCTCTCCTGCCTACTCTATCTAACTTAAATCAAATGACACTGTCTCTCTCTCTCTCAATGCCGGAACAAACTACACAGGGCCGCCGTGCAGGTGGCCTTATATAGTGTGGGGCATGTACTAAACCCCCTGAGCCATAATTGGCCAAAGCCACCCTGGCTTTGGCCAATTACGGCTCTCTGTACAGACAGCGCTGTGATTGGCCAAGCATGCGGGTCATAGTGCATGCTTGGCCAATCATCAGCCAGCAATGCACTGCAATGCCGCAGTGAATTATGGGCTGTGACGCGCCACTCGAATTTGGCGCGAACGGCCCATATCGTTCGGAATTCGGCGAACGGCCGAACAGGCAATGTTCGAGTCGAACATGCATTCGATTCGAACACAAAGCTCATCCCTACATGGCAGCAACATGTGGGTTAAGTCCAGCCTCCACTACCCTATAGGACACTACTCCCATAAATCTTTGCTCCTTGCCCATGGCTGTGTTCGATAACTAGCCTACTCCAGCCATTTTGGGAGGGAACTCCTGCTGCCATGGAGTCCATCAGGAAAGGAAAATTACGGTAAGTATTTTGATAGGAATTTTCCATTTTCCTGACAGACTCCATGGCAGCAACGTGTGGGAAATAACTCGCCATACACACCCGGGTGGGCATAAATGCTGAACAAAAAGATTTATTTAACACTGTCAACCGACAGAACTTTCAAACCAAAATCGTCAGAAGATAAAGTCACTGGTTCAACACAATAATGAGACATAAAAGTGTGAATTGTTGACCAGGAAGCTGCTTTGCAGGTAACTTCAGGTGTCACATGACGTGAAGCCGCCCAGGAGGTAGAGAGACTTCTCATAGAATGCGCTGTAACCGCCTCAGGAGGAGCCAAGCCCTTCTCTCTGTAAGCCCATTGGATGGCTTTTACAACCCAAGTTGTGATGGATCTGACGGAAGCCTTGAGGCCCTTGCTTTTCCCATGAAACAAAACAAAGAGGTAGTCCAATTGTCGAAAAGAAGCTGTAGCCTCCAAGTATTGGAAAACATATATTCCGCGCTTAGGATTAGTGATAACAAGGAACTGCAGCCCCCCAAGCAAAATGGAGACACCGAAGTGAAATCCACATAACCAAAATAATCTAAAAGGGGAATGGCGCTGTTCGCAAATATTAAAAAAATCAACAAATGTAATGTACAACCCAAAAAATTTTTTGTGATGGAAAAGAGAAAAAAATATATATATATAAAGAACAATAAATGTGCAGAGTGCACCAAGGTCACAGCAACATGTGTAAGAAAACTCTAACTGAAATAATGTAAATTAAACCAATACGTAATGGCATAGGGTGTGAATAGTGGGTCACAACCATAAGTAAAAAATTGCAAAATCATACATGGTACAGAAATATATCATAAAAAGTGATGTCGTTGTTTAAAAATCCTACTCAAGTGTCCAATATCATAAGTAATACATAAATAATGCATAAAGTGTACCAAATGAACTATTGTGTTCTTCCTGATGTGAATAGTGAATGAAAAAATGTGTTATGAAAGTAAAAAATAAAACATAAAAAAGTGTTAAATAAAATATAAATAAATTAGCATATGTGATGCAATCAAAATCGTCCAATATAAATTGTCCAATGGAGGTATGTCTGACAGGTGTGTTATCCCCAACGAATATTGCTGTTTGGTGTATCCGTGACTGGCAGGCCCCCTCTTGTGCCCCCACTCACCAGAAAGCCCAACCCCTGCAGGGGTGAAGGGCAAGAGTAGATCCTGTGGCCGGAATCCTGGAGACCCGAAATCCCCCTCTCAGGTTCAGCGAGCCCCCTCCTCCTGAGTCCGCGTTGTTTGTCTCCGCAGCTACTTCCGGGGGCGGGGAAAAGCCTCCAAGTATTGTTTCAAGATAATTCCCATATTGAGGGGATGTGTCTCCCGATTTCCAGCAGAATTAAAAGTAGGGAGTGTGATATGCTGGTTTTCGTGGAAGACTGAAGTGACCTTGGGATTTGATCCTAGCATCGGAATCAGGACCACTCTGTCTGGAAAAAATGTGAGAAAGGGCTCCTTTGACCCTAGAGACTGGATTTCGGAAACTCTCTTTGTTGAGGAAATGGCTACCAAAAAGGAAGTCTTGAGAGTAAGCTCTCTGACCGAGAGAAACTTGTCCAATTGTGAGACGTCAAGGACTAGTGGTAGATCTCACTTAGGGAATCTAGGTTTCCGCTGAGGTCTGAGCCTAACTGCTCCCTTGAAGAATTGTTGAACCAAGGGATGTTTAGCCCATGATACTCCAGAAAAAGCTGAAATTGCTGAGACTTGCACACGGAGAGCTCTAACAGAAAAGGGACATCTAGTCCAGTTTGCAAGAAACTTAAGACATCGGATTACAGTCAGAGTTGGACCCAGAGGACATGTGGTTTGTAAATCTAGCCCAAATCCTTTCATATACCCGATAGGTACTTCTTCTCCTTGCACTCATGAGAGTAGGGATAACCTCCTTGGGGCATCCCAGAGCTTCTAACCTTCCCCTCTCAAAAACCAGACCCTCAGGTGCAGATGAGCCGGGCAGGGATGTAGATTCGACCCTTGGGATAGAAGGTCGGGTCTGAGGGGTAAGGGAATCGGATCCTTGACACTGAGAAGCATTAACAGGGGAAACCAGGGCCTGTTGGGCCAATAAGGTATTATGGCTATCACATCTGCTGTTTCTGACCTGAGTCTCCGAAGGAACTGAAGAATGATGGGGGTTAGTGGGAAGGCATAAGCTCTGCGGAACCACCATTGTTCCGTCAGGACATCCACCCCGTAAGCCTGAGGATCCTGGAACCTCGAATAATACCTCACCAGTTTCTTGTTGCAAGGGGAGGCAAATAGGTCGACTTTTGAAGAAATTCCTAAGGTCAGAATCCAACTGAATAGTTCCTTGTGGAGAGACCATTCGTTGTTGTCTAAAAGGACTCGAGAAAGGAAGTCTGCATGAACATTCTGAGTCCCTGGTACATATGTTGCTGTTATATTGACCAGGTTCCTCTGAGCCCAAGTCATAATTGGCTCTACCTCCTGAAGTAAAGACAGACTCTGAGTACCTCCTTGTCTCCTAATGTATGCCACTGCCGTCGTGTTGTCTAACCTGAGTAGAACCGAGGTTCCAGAAATCAGATGATGAAATGCTAGTAGCGCTTTGAATGCTGCCCTCAATTTCAAAATGTTCGACGCTATTCCTCTGGAAGGAAAGTCCCAGGTACCCTGTGCCACTTCTGTCAAACAGTGGGCGCCCCAGCCCTTGTTGCTGGCATCCGTCGTTAACATTATCCATGGGATGGGAAGAATGGAATGACAGTTGTAAAGATTTTCCCGCTGGAGCCACCAGGGAAGGGCGTTCCTCAATGAAGAAGTGATGCAAATGAGCTGAGTCTTGCTGCCTAACCACTGATGAAGAAACCCTTTTTGGAAGGGTCTCATCTTCCATTGAGCCCACTTCACCATTGGAATCGTAGCCACCATGGTGCCGATGATCCTCAGACACTGGAGAGCCTGGAGATGGGAGTCCGAAAGGGCCGGACAAATTCTGTCCCGAATTACCAAAACCTTCTCCTCGGGAAGTGAGATGGTGCCTCTCACCGTATCGAAAAGGGTTCCTAGGAATATGAGAGTTTGAGATGGAATTAACTGACCCTTCTCTAGATTCAGAATCCAACCGAATTCCTGGAGGGTGGAGATAACCTGACTCCTGTGTACTAATAGTCGATCTCTATCTTGGGATAGCAGCAGAAGATCGTCTAAGTAATGATGGAGACAGATCCCTTTGGTTCTCAAGAGGGCCACTACTGCTAGTAATACCATTGAAAAGACCAGGGGAGATGTCGATAGCCTGAATGGTAGGCACGTGAATTATAGGTGCAACTTGCCCACGGAGAAGCAAAGGTATAGCTGAAAATCTTCTGCCACAGGGACATAAAAATAAGCGTCCTTTAGATCTATGGAGATCATCCAATCCCCTGATTGGACCGACTGCTGGATTGTTGACAGCGTCTCCATCTTGAATTTTTCTTTTTTGATAAAACGATTCAGATGGGTAAGATCTATGACAGGTCTTCAAGATCCATTTTTCTTTTGGACCATAAAGAGAGGAGAGTAAATTCCCATGCCTCGTTGTTCGTCTGGGACGGGAATGGCAGCGCCCTGAGCCAATAAAGATTTCACCTAGGGCAGAAGAATCAACCTTTTTTCTTCTGAGGCCGGAAGGGAGGTGGGAACACACCTGAGTCTGGTAAATCTGCTGAAGGTCCAGGTTTGGCCTTAAGAAACTGTCCTGACTGTCCAGAAGTCCTGGATTGAGGCCGCCCAGACGTGCCGGAAAGTAGAAGACGAGCCCCCACTTGGCGTGTCTGAGCAGGCCCAATCTCAAAAAGACTTGGTCGGCTCTCTCCCCTGTCGAACTGCTCTTAGCAGCCTTCTTGAGAGATGACTGCCTTGACTTCTATGTCCTGGAGAATTCATGGCCCGGCCTGTAATTATGGACCTCCCTGGCTCGTTCCTGGTATTGTTTCCTAGGAAAAGACCTTCTCTGGTTTTTTTCAAATGCCGATCCTGAGGTAGGAACCCCGACTTCCCACCAGTGGCTCGTGTTATAGCATCATCCAATTTGTTGCCGAAGAGGGAAGATCCCTGAAAAGGGATTTGGCACCATACCTGTTTAGAAGCTGGGTCCGTCAGCCAAGGACGAAGCCAAAGGGCCCGCTTAGCAGTAACAGCTGAGAGCATGACCCGAGCCACCAATCGGATGATATCAATCGAGGCCTCCCCCAGAAAGGCAGATGCAAGCTGTAAATCTTGGATAGGAGAGCTTTTTCCCTACTTCATCCGAAATGCTCTTGAGAGTAACATCCACACTATCTGTTCAGAGTTCCATGGCCTTGGACATTGCGGTGAGAGCTAAAGCTGGCTTACAGGCCATACCAGCAGTAAGGTAAACTCTCTTTAAGTCAGAGTCAATCCGCCTATTTAAGGCATCTTTGAACTAAACCGTATCCTCCAGGGGAAGTGTTACGTGTTTGACTAGTCTCATCAGGGCAGCGTCCACCAGTGGGGCTGATTCCAAATGCTTGACTTCATCTTCCTTGAAGGGATATAGCTTTAGAATTTTTGAAAGCATTGAATTCTTTTTCTCAACCTTGCTCCATTTGTCTGTAATGACCTCACCAAGATCGGTAAGAAATGGAAAGTTGAGACTTTCCTTCTTTAGTTGTTTGAAATATTTTCTCTGTTTAGAAGGAGCAGCCACAGGATCCTCCCAATTTAAAGCCTCTCTGATGGCCTTTACCAATGGGGAGAGTAATGAAAAATCGAACCCCACACAGGGACTATCTTCCTCAGACTCACTGTCTGATGCTGCAGCTGAAGGATGGCTTGGTAGAGAAGACTCCCAGGCGTCTTGAGTTTGTGAATCCCTCACTGGCGACTGTGGCGGCTCTGCTTGAGGAACAGGGGTCTGGCTGGACCTGATACCTTTAAGAGACTCTTTAACAACCCTTTCGACCAGGGATTTAAGCTGCTGGTCCATACTCCCTCTTTCATTGGAAGCCTTGGAAAAACAAAGATTGCATAGAGATCTTCCAGGAGGTACTTGTGACCTACATCCCCAGCAAACACTAGCAGCTGAACGGCTGGAGTAAGCCTTGGAGGAGTGAGACCGATCCTCGCTACGGCGCCCAGATCCTAAGGGTGAGCCGTGGTGCTTAGACCTGGAAGAGGAACATTGGTGATGCAATTTTGAAGAGTCGCTTCCTCTGTGACAGCTGCGTCGCTGTTCTGACCTGGATGGGCTGAATGAAAGAAATACAGGGAACAAAGATAAAGATGAAAGTAATCTAGGATGACCAAGACAGGCCCCCCTTTTTCTCCCCAGCCCGCAATACCTTTTGTGAGAGGGCTGGTCACAAGCAGGCGGTGGAGAGTCCATGTCTCTAGAGGCCTCCATCAGTGCTGAAAATAAAGTCAGATAAAAGTAAGGTGCAGAAAGTATTTCCCCACCTGCCTCAGAGAGCCACTTACCAGGATAACATCACCAGGGACTAGGGGAAGTCATCGCAATAGCCCACAAGCATTCCCAAGGCTTGTAGGCTATTCCCCTGTTTAAATAAGGCGCCCCTGTGACATCACCCAGCGCTAGTGCGCATGCGCGATTAGCGTCACTTTGCCGCTATCGCACATGTACAAACCAAGCCTCAATCTCACGCCATACTCACGCATGCTCAGTACGGCCGCGCGAACGAAAACGAAAGTAAACAGCGGCTGGAACGCAAGAGGAACCAGCCACCATGCCTGCCAGCCACAACAAACAAAGAGAAAACAGAGAGCATGAAAAAGGAAAAAATGAGCAAACACTGCTGTTATGAATAAAAGAGGAACAATCTCACCACTCCCACATGATCATCACCAGGGCCGAAGGTAAGGAGTTCACCGACTTCTCATGGGCAAACAAGGTCACCTGCTAATTAGCTGGGCTATTAGACCAATGCACAGCCTGCCTGCCAGTGGCTAGGTTCCTGGCTTCCTCCAGTGCCTCTTTCAGTGCCCACTCCATACCCCGCTAGTAGCTAGGGCTTAACGGAGTATAGCGACATTCCAGTCCCAAGTCGCCACTCAGCCATCCAGATCGTGGAAACGTGTGGGAGCAAATCTTTAGGTAGGAAGACAAACATAGGTCCTACGGAGGAGTACAAAAAAAGAACATGGCTGTGGGCAGGGAGCAAAGATTTATGGGAGTAGTGTCCTATAGGGTAGTGGAGGCGGGACTTAACCCACATGTTGCTGCCATGGAGTCTGTCGGGAAATGTGTTTTTCAAAAATTATCTAGTTTTTTATTTATATAAAAAAAAGCCCAGTGGTGTTTAAATACCACAAAAAGAAAGCTCTAGTGGTCTCAAAAAATTATAAAAATTAAATTTTGATACAGTGTTGCATGACTGAGTTATTGTCAAAGTGTGACAGCCCTTAAATCTGTGTTCAAAATCAATTTTTAACCCTTTTAACTGGATTAATTCCAACATCACAATCCACTTTTCTTCCCTGCATTTTAAAACCAAGTCTGGGATGTCTCCTCTATGGAGTTTAGGAGCATGATCAATTATTATTATTATTATTATTATTATAATACAGGATTTATATAGCGCCAACAGTTTACGCAGCGCTTTACAATATGAAAGGGAGACAATACAGTTATAATACAATAAAATACAAGAGGATTAAGAGGGCCCTGCTCAGAAGAGCTTACAATCTAATAGGGTGGGGCAGGTGGTACAAAAGGTTGTACCTGTGAGGAATGAGCTGATGGAAGTGGTAAAAGATTAGTTGGAGATGTGATAGGCTTTCCTGAAGAGATGCGTTTTCAGGGATCGCCTGAAGGTAGCAAGTGTAGGGGATAGCTGGACTTGTGGAGGTAGCGAGTTCCAAAGGATGGGAGAGGCTCTGGAGAAATCCTGGAGACGAGCATGGGAGGAGGAGACGAGAGAGCTATGACAAAATTATGACAAAATGTTAACTGTGACACTGCATGCTCCTGCTAAATGAAATATCTTGCTAAGTGCAACTCTAGGTTTGGTGCATGGAGAGTATTAATACTTGACTAATCTATCCTTCTCCTTCTGGATTGTCTATCCTATACAGTATATACTGCTGACAGATTTTGGTGAATATACTACGTATGTGCTCTGGCATGTGAGATAAAATAATCATTCTTCTGCCAGTGTGCAGATACAAAAATGAATAGCTGTTTATCATGCATAAAAATCATGAACATGAGTGATAAGGGAACAAACCATTCTATCTTGGTCCTAGAAATGTGGGAATATATCACGTACCTGTACATGGAGTCTGAGATGACGAGGGTGGTCTCTTGCACAGTTCCCATCCAAGCAACCTTGGATAGTGAAAGTGCCAAGGTGTAGCCACTGTGAACAAGAATTTGAGAGCGCCGGTATCTGTTGAGCAGAGGTGCTGCTGGTGGTGCACTGTGGTAGCAAAAAGTTCAGTGAATGGCATACACCAGGACGTACACAGAATCAGAGTCAGGAATGGGCAAGAGTTGGCAACAATTAGGCAGCAAGGTACAGACTCACTAGGAAGCCTGATCAGTAGTCCAGGCTGGTGTTGGTAGGGGAGGCAGACAGCAAACATGAGCAGGTAAGGCTAATCCAAGAGCAAGGTCAGGGCAGAAGCCGGGTCAGTAACAGGACCACAGATGTGCATTAACATTGTATCAGGGGAACAAGGTTGAAGACCATATAAAAGCAGACTAGTACAGGATTCAGGTTTAAATAAGCAGTCTGCATACCTGCGCTTGTGTGCATGCATGTACGTGCACATGTGCGCATGCGCACATGCTAATAAATGCAAGCAATGGAGCAATCTGTCTTATATGCTTACGCCCATGTGCACACACATTAGCCAAGCAGAAAGTCCTAGCTGACAGCTGGTAACATGTTCCTGACAAAATGTAAGGGGTTAGTGTTGAAAGACAGTCACCCTGCCACAATTTTATCTCTTACCAATCTTCCTTTTCTAAAGGTCTGTATTTAAAGTCTCTGGAATACCCCCAGGATGTCCCCTGCTTCTGTGTTTCTCCTGCATTTCACTCACTATGCTTCTCACTCTTACCATTTGGCTGTGTAGGACTGACCTGTAGGCTGTGTCTGGATGAAATATGAAACACATTAACATCTGATTTCTATCTGTGGACTTGACATACATCTGTTTCTACACATAGCATAACATGGGCTGCAGCATCTTTTAGCAGAGGTCTAGACATACTGATGCAAGACAATGGTATAATAAACTTCAGTTGCCAAAAAAAGTCTTCATTTTATTTAATTTTTTTTTAATATCTAGTTTAGGAAAAACTAATGGGAAGTTGTCCATAAATTACAAGACTATTCTTGAAACACACTAAACTAGGTTAAAATCTGTTTTTATCAACAGTAAAGAGTTCTGGAAATCAGGTGTTATTTATATTTCATATTTTACACGAAATTTCAATGAGTATCTAATAGAGGTAAGCAGACAAGCTCACACAAACAAGGGTTAACTAAAATTAAGCCATCCAGATTTTAAAAAAAATGACAATTTCCCAGAAAGCTGCAATAGTTTTCACTTCCTATTTCTCTTTGGAGGGTTCCCTCCTGCTGTCTTACATGCACACGCATGACTGCTGAGGTGCAATAAGCCCAGGTCCCAACCATCACTTGTCATACCTTACCCCTTCTCATCCAATAAAAAACCACACATGCAACCATTAACGTTGGAAAGGGCAAGGCCACAGCTTTATTTAAATCAACATTAACATTAACCTTTTGTACCGTGCCAGTCACAGTTGTACTGTGAGCACTCAACTACCAATGTAAAAGGGAGATGAAGGAGGGGCCTGTCCTTACCATCAGTGCCGGACCGGCCGTCAATCTCCCAATTACCATCCGGGCATCAAAGGGGTTCCATATTTGCTGGCAAGGTTACCAAAACCGCAACACGCTGTGACATACCATCAAAATTAGGGCGGGTGGGTGGGCAGCTCTTCCATGCTTCCGTCCGAAAAGGACCATAATCCCCTGGGGTGCCAAACTCCTGAGCTCAGGCCCAACCCTTTTCCCCCTTGTACCAATCCTGAGTTATAACAACTTTACTGCAACTCCTCCCTGGCCATGCCCCCATCAGTCAGGGCTCTCTTTCCCGATGGGCTCAAGAGGCTCTCATTCCCAACCCCCCCCCCACACACACACACACACTCACCCATGAGTAATCATCCTTTTCAAACACTGGCTAAGGTGTACATAAATGGTAACAATTACCTTCTCTTATTTGATGCCTATTGGTCTATAAAAAATACCAATAAAATTGTGTTATATTTATTTTAAATGTGCAAAAAAAAAATTGATCTGATCTGAAATCAGAAATTCACATCACAGATGTCTTGTGCTCTCTCTTTGTGTTATCATCCAGAGACTAATCAGCCCTCTCACTTCTTACCTTAGGATTCCAAGTCCAGTGGGATTGGTTGAGTAATTTAGCAAAAGACAACTGAGTAGGGCTGATACCACTCGGACCACAAAATTATGTGTTTTGTGAGCCCACATTAGAAAATAGAAAGGTGATTGCATTTTTGGCAGACCAGAAGGTATTGTTCTGTATTTGCATTGTCTTTAAAAGGATATAAGTTATGGGTAATGTACATGCATTGTAGGTGTAGCGCACTACCCCCTTAGGAGCTGCTAAGTTTTAGTTCTTTACCTTTGCCAATCGCTCCGCTTCCGATCTCCCATGCACCCACATAACACCAAACAGTCAAAGTTACACTTTAAGTTTCTTTATTTGGGATTAAATCTGTGGGATCTCCAATGAAGTATATGAGATGTCCCTTGAGGCCCCGTATTGTTGCCGGGCAGTTGTTTTAATACTTTCCTGGTTCCTTTCCTTTTGTGTAATGCAGCACTCCCTGAATCCCACAGGTGAACATCACTCTGAATATTGTCTCCTGTAATTTCCCACTGCAGCTTATTGCTTCTTCTTTAAGATATCTGTCTGAGGATTTACTACTCTGAATAGCTCCTCCGCTTAACTCAATATGCTTCCTTTGGGGTATTGGTTCTTTAAGGTTAACACCTACACCACTTTCCTTATGACCCGCATCCCAACATGCTTTAGGTACTTGAACGTCTTAGAAATTGTGGTCCTTGAATTTGCAATATAAGTTACTCTCTCAGTTCCTCTGGGTTTGCACTCCCTTTGTTCTCTCTCCCAATCAACAGTCCATGTTCTACTCACAGAAAGTCGATCACCCAGGTTTTCATCTGCCGCTTTGCTCCTACTTCCTCCTTTTCTTGACCGGCACCTCCCCGCATGGGAGCGTCAGGTGGTTCCTTGTCGACTACATGCTGTCTCCTTATCCAGGGCCTAGGCTCTCTGCCCCCCTGGATCCTCTTCCAGCACCAAGGCTCCGGGATCTCTGAACTCTCGGGCCGCTGGGCCTAACTTGTGGACTCTGATTCCCGAACTGAATCTGCAAACCCCTCCCAGAGCATGTGACCCCCCTTTTATGTGAGACCTCCCCCTGACCAAAGTAATTAACCATTGGTCAATCCTCTCACATGGGTTTCCTGCCACTCAGGTCTCAGCCCATTCTCTCTCTTCAGCAAAATCCACCGTCAAGCAGAGAAGGTTTTCCTGAGCCCAAATGTAGGTGGCCACACCCCCTTCTATTCTGACACTTCCAACCCCAAATTGCCATCCAGGCCTAGAAAAGAACACAGGCCTGGACAAATTTACCTGTCTCTATATCCTACTCTATCAAAAAAATACCATAAAGCACCTACCTAAAGGTAGAGGGCGCTACATAGGCATTTTTTTACCATGCCATATGCATTATTCAGTGCTGTTTCAGGAATATAGCAGTTGCAATTTCTGAATGCATATGTGTAAGACTTTTTCTCTCAGTCTCATCATCCATTGTTTATAGTCATAGCACATTGGGACTGCTCACACTTATGCCCTGTACACACGGTCGGACATTGATCGGACGTTCCGACAACGAAATCCATGGATTTTTCCCAAAGGTTGTTGGCTCAAACTTGTCTTGCATACACATGGTCACACAAAGTTGTCGGAAAATCTGATCATTCTGAACGCGGTGACGTAAAACACGTGTGTCGGGACTATAAACGGGGCAGTAGCCAATAGCTTTCAGCTCTTAATTTATTCTGAGCATGCGTGGCACTTTGTGCATCAGAATTGTCCACACACGGTCGGGATTTACGCAAACGGATTTTGTTGATGGAAAATTTTATAGCCTGCTCTCAAACATTGTGTGTCGGAAATTCCAATAGAAAAAGTCAGATGGAGCCCACACACAGTTGGAATTTCCAACAACAAGCTCTGATCGCACATATTCCATCGGAAAGTCTGACCATGTGTAGAGGGCATTAATGTTATCATCACCATTTTTCATCATCACAGGCAGTGAATTTGCTAATTGGCAGCATTAAATTCTACTGGATTGTATTTTCTTGTTGTATTTTCTTATTTTCTTGTTGTGAAAGCTTTAAATACAGACTTGGAGACCAGGTCAGGCTCTCTGGTATACTTGCTGTATTTCATGATGTAAAGTGTCCACCTCTCTATAGGTCATTAGAAGCAAGCATTTGATTTGCAAGATGTGGGGGGCATTTGACTTGAGCTTCCAGTCAGTACTTGTGTACAGTATATGCACTAGGTTGGAGGTCCCTAAGGCATTGAATGGCAGCTTCAACAAAGAATGAGGATATACACAGGCATTTTGTGATTCCTACTATTAGACCAATATATCTCTTTCATTAGTGTATTTTTGTGACATGGTTACTTTAAGTGGGTCTTACTCAAGTGACATAGGAGTTAAGCCATTTGCTAACCTATTATGTATGGACAGCATTTTATTTTTATAAAAAATATACTCTAATAGCTTTGCTATTATCTTGAACATGTTTTATGGTGGTTTTAGTTCCTGATTCCAGGAAATCTAAATTCAAAGTATAAATATTATATTTCTATACATTTTTATTATTTAAAATTCCCAATATGATCCAGAGCAAAATAATCATAGAATCCTCTTAAAAAAAGAAATGTAGGGAAGATAAAATATGAAGATTAGCTGCAATTATTATTTGTGAAATAAGAAAGATACCCATACAATTCACAATTAGGGATGGGCTTAAGGTTCAGTCTGAGCACAAGTTCAGACTGAATTTTGGCTGTTTGGGCATTTGTATGAACACCCAAATATGTATACGTTCGGAGGGGCTAAATGTTATGTATAATAGTTACATTCACTATTAGGGATGAGCCGAACACCCCCTCGAATTTGGTTCGCACCAGAACATGTGAACAGACAAAAAAATGTGTGCGAACATGTGAACACCGTTAAAGTCTATGGGACATGAACGTGAAAAATCAAAAGTGTTAATTTTAAAGGCTTATATGCAAGTTATTGCCATAAAAAGTGTATGGGGACCCGGGTACTGCCCCAGGGGACATGTATCAATGCAAAAAGATTTTAAAACAACCGTTTTTTCAGGAGCAATGATTTTAATAATGCTTAAAGTGAAACAATAAAAATGAAATATTGCTTTAAATATCATGCCTGGGGGTCCACTTAGTCTACCTGTAAAGTGGCGCATCTGTCTGATGTGTTTTATTGTGCCACAGCAAAATGACATTTCTAAACGAAAAATGTCATTTAAAATTGCTTGTGACTGTAATGTATTGCTGGGTCCCGGCAACATAGATAAAAATCAAGGAAAAAATTGGCGTGGGTTCCCCCCAGTCTATAACAGGCCCTTTGGGTCTGGTATGGATACTAAGGGGAACTCCACGCCAAAATGTAAAAAAAAATTGGTGTTGGGTGCTCCCCCCCAAAATCCATACCAGACCCTCAGCAGCTTAGCAGGTCAGGAAAGGGGGGGCTAGCGCTACCCCCCTTTTAATCCATACCAGGCCACTTGCCCTTAACATGGGGAGGGTCCTTTGGGGTCACCCCCAAAGCACCTTGTCCCCATGTTGATGGGGACAAGGGCCTCATCCCCACAACCCTGGCCATTGGCTGTGGGGGTCTGCGGGCAGAGGGCTTATCGGAATCTGGAGTCTCCAAAGGTAAAAACCACAATACACAGTTATTGACAAGTCCTTTATTAAAAAAAAGTGTCCAGCAAAGTACATCCAACGTCAATCACGCTGCTCGATGGACCTGAAAAATAGGGAAAAAAACCCTAAAAAACTCCATGGGAGGGGTCCAGCCGACTGCTGTCTTTTGGCTGTGACAGCTCTTATATAGGCAAGGGCGGGGCCACCCGCTGATGTAACCGGATGACCCTGCCCCCCTCTGGTGGCACATGACGTCAGAAGGGGCGGGTTACTCGGTTATGTCCACGGGTTGTCCCGCCCTTGCTTATATAACAGCTGTCACAGCCAAGAGACAGCAGTCAGTGGGATGCCTCCCATCGAGGCAGAGGTTCTTTTTTTCCTATTTTTTGGGTCCGTGGGGCAGCGTGATTGAAGATGGATATACATCGCGGGACACTTTTTATTTTTTATTTTTTAATAAAGGACTTGTCAAAAACTGTGTTTCGTGGTTCTTACTTTTTGACACAGGTGTTTGGGGGAAGTTGAGGGTAAGCGGCCTGCTTTGGTTCAGGAGGGGGACGCTCGCTCGCCGTCCCCCCATCCTGGCTTGCCAGGCTGCTTGCTTGGATAAGGTTCCTTTTATGGATTTTGAGGGGGACCCCACGCATTTTTTTGGTTTAAATTTTGGCATGGAGTTCCCCTTAAAATTTATACCAGACCCAAAGGGCCTGGTATGGACTGGGGGGGAACCCATGCCTTTTTTTTCTTAATTTTGTCATAGGGTTTCCCCTTAACCACTTTAATACACTGCATTATATACTACTCTGCCTGCACTGTATATACAGGTATATTCTACACTGAATGCAGAGTATATGTATATATTAATTAAACTGCCTGCACGCCCCTAACTAACCTACCTCTAGCTAATCTAACAATCATGACTCTCACAGCAGAGCGTGCTGTGATTGGCCAAAGCATGCAGGTCAGGTGCATGCTTTGGCCAATCAGCAGCTGTTAATGAACTGCGAGATGGCAGTGCATTATGGGGCATTCCGCAGCGCTCAAATTTGCTGCAAATGCCCCATATGTTCGGTTTGTTTGTGAGCAAACACCTGATGTTCAAGTTGAACTTACGTTAAACTTGAACTGCGGACTCATCCCTATTACACATGACTGCTTCCCACTATCAATGGTTGTTAAGGGCATCAGTGAGTACAGGCACTGCTGAGTTTTTAACAATCAATGACGTCACCAGCCCTACTCATTTATATGGCTGGGAATCCCCAGCCATGTTAGCAAAGGCATATATATAGTTGAATAAAAACAATGTCATGGGGTCCCCCCTTTTTTAAACCAGGCCCTTTGAGCAAAAAGAAAATAGATATTTTTAAGGGGGGCCTCACAAAAAAATTAGACACCCCCCTAAAAATCCATACCAGACCCTTAAACCAATCACACAGATTGGCTGGTCAGGAAAGTGGTGATGAGTGTGCACCCCCATGACCCCAACAGGCCACATGCCCTCAACATGGAGGGGTACTTTGCTAAGAAGACCACCTGGGAAAGTACCTTGTCCCCATGTTGATGAGAACATGGTCCTCTTACTCACAACACTGACTGGAGGTTGCAAGGGTCTGCAGGTGGGGGGCCTATTTAGAAACTGAAAGCCCCCCTTTAACAGAAAGAGGGCACCCATATACACCCCACCTCATGTGAATCAGTATGCGGTACATAGTAAAATTTGTAACCTAGAAAATGGCTGTGGCCCCTACATGCTGTCCAAAGCCCAGCCAGTAAAAATATACTGCCATGTTGCCTGTGCCTATAGGCCTAAATTGTGACCTAAATTCTGTTCCATAGATGTAAATTGGAAGCAGCAGCCATTGTATGAGGTAAGTAAGAACTTGCTGGGGAAGGGGAGTGTCACAATTATGTATGGATAGGGCTAGAGAGAGAGGGCTAAATTAGTATTTTAATACTCATGAACTTGTCCTTTAAACAGAAAAGCTAATTTGAAATTTGATGCTTCCATAAACCTGTGAAGATTGACACTAGATCCATTTTATAAAAAAATACATCTTGTGGTGGAGTAAAAAAAAATCAAGTCTATAGAAAAAAGGCTCACCTTTATAAAGTGTTTTATTAGGTTTGCACTTTTTTAACTTCACAAAATGTACTAAATCCGTGTGGTCCCTTTATTTCATTAAAGCCTCCATAGCAGATCTGCAGCATCTGCTGATCCATGCTATATTCTGATTGGATATGCACTACAGCACTACAGCACTACAGATATCATCCAGAAGTAAACAAAAAGTCCAGGGCTGTTGCCAATACCTATATATGGTAACCAATTATCACAGAATGGTCATGTGCGACTAATGCAGTGATGTAATTTATCATATACAGTAACCCAATATCCCCAGGACCTTTTGTTTTCTTCTGGATGACAATGTATTATTGTAATATGTGGCCAGAGTACAGTAAGGATCAGTGGATGCTTTCCCTAAAGAAACAAGGCCTACCTGTGCTCAAATCCCAATAGCTTGTAAATTTATATAATCTATCAGCTTCCAAATGGGTGTGGCCACATGTTAACACTACAAATTCTGGATGAACCTTGCTAATGCACACTGCTATATACCCTTTCCAGCAAACTATTCAATGAAAAACATTTTTTTTTAGTTCACACACATTGCAATACATGTTTAAGCTGGCCAACTGCGTCAAAGTAATCCCTCTTATGGCCAGTTCTGCTCTGCTCTGCTCTGCCACTGCAAATGCTATGGTGGACACAATGCCAACATGGGGAAAACAGACACAAGGTGGGGCATAACTACTAGGTTCAGGGGGCTTTCAGACCCCAATAATCCCCCATTCACAAACCCTCAACATGGGAAGGTACCCCCCAAGTTGAGGGCATGTGGCCTGGTATGGTTCAGGAGGGTGTGCACACGCAACTCCCCCCCCCCCCCTTTTCCTGACCAAAACCATATGCTGCCTGTTTTTTAAAATATTTGCCAATGGGTATCAATTTACATCCATATCAGACCTGTAGGGTCTGGATTTGGATTTTTAGGAAGTTCTATTCCATGTTTTGAGCCTCCTTTTTGTCTTGGGTTCTTTTATCAAGATCTACAGAGCCTTCTACAGCTTCTAGCAGGATTGGAGTTTTGGATGCAGTTGCAGGGCATTAGAACTGCAAAATGCTCATTAACATTTACGATGGCCTGAAGGGAGGATAGCCAATGTAAAGGTCAAGAATGGCATAGGGGTGTAGCGGGTAGCATTCTTGCCTAGCAGTAAAAATGGTCGCTGGTTCGAATCCTAACCATGACACTACCTGCCTGGAGTTTGAATGTTCTCCCTGTGCCTGCATGGGTTTCCTCCCATTCTCCAAAGACATGCTGGTAGGTTAATTGGCTTCTGTCCAAAATTGGACCTGGGACCGATGTGAGTGTGCGATGTATGTGTGGAGTGCTGCATAAATTGACAGCTCTGTATAGGTACCTTAAATTAAAATAATAATATAATAAATGAGCATCTTAATGTGACACAATGTACAGGGATAGGGACAATCATAGACATGCACCCACACTCACTCATCTTGAACTGGATGGACTGGTGTCTTTATTCAACCTTACTATCTATGTATCTCTGTAAGGTAAGCCAATGAGAAGGGAGTTGCAGTAATCAAGGTGAGAGATGACCATGGAATGAATTACAAGCTTTGTGGTGTCATTGGTTAAGAAGGGGCATATTTTGGAGATGTTGCATAGATTGAGGTGGCAAGCTTTTGGAAAGTGATTGGATGTGGGGCCAAAAGGATAGTTCAGAGTCCAGGAAAACACCTAACACCCTGGCATGCAGGGACAGGTTGATAGTTGTGCCATCGATATTGACAGAGAAGTCAGGGGAAGGGGCAAGTGGGGGAGTAAACATTACAAGCTCAGTTTTGGAAAGATTAAATATGAGGAAGTGATGTAAAATCCAAACTTTAATGTCTGTTAGTAAATTAGTGATGCATGAGGAGATTGATGAAGTGAGTTGAAGGATAGAGAGATAGATTTGGGTGTCATTAGCATAGAAATGGTGTTGGAAGCCATGGGAGGTTTAAACTGACTCAGGGAGGAGGTGTACATGAAAAATAGGAGAGGTCCAAGAACAGAATCTTGGGGGCCAAAGGAAAAGAAGAAGAGGAAGGAGAATTATAAGTGACGCTGAAGGTGCGGTGGGATAGGTGGGGTGAGAACCAGCAAAGAGTACAGTCATGGTGACTGGAGAGGAGTTTTTTGAGAAAGAGGAGGTAGTTAACAGTGTCAAAGGTAGCAGAGAGGTTCAGGAGTAAGAGTACAGAATAATGTCATTATTTTAGCCATTAGAGGATCATTTGTGAGCTTTAGGAGAGCAGTTTCTGTGGAGTGTTGAGGGCGAAATCCAGACTGAAGGGGGTCAAGAAGGTTATTCTCAGTTAGGTAGTCACCCGGTCAGTTGTAAACATTCAAGGAATTAGGAGGAAAAGGAGTACAAAAACCTCTCTCTTCAGAAAAGCCTATCCTGCCCCCACCTAAAAACTGTACTTTTATTTTCTCCATTAGCTCACTCCCCACAGTTATTACCTTTTATATCACTTGACCCTCCCTTTTTGATTGTAAGCTCTAGCAGGGCCCTCTGAATCTTCCTGTATTGAATGGTATTGTAACTGCACTGTATGCCCTGTCACAAACTATTGGCGCTATATACCGTAAATACTGTATAATAATAATAATAATATTAAAAATAATCAAATGAACATTTAAAATGCATGCCAACACATATAAATGCAATACAGTGTGTTAAAATGCAATGCAACATGCATTAAAATGAATGCAAATGCATATTACTGCACATGCATTTTGCAGTGTGTTACAGAGCAATTTATTTTTTTATTTTTTGCAGTATGATGTGGTAATGTATATGTCCGCCCTAAGCCAAATAATATGGAAGTTTTTTTCTGGAATTAATGAAAATGATACATTCTTTGTTACAGTCTGGATTTAATATTTTTCTCTAGTCACTACAATCATTAGATTGATAATATATTCTACTGCAGGGGCTAATTACTTTTATGATTGTGTTAAATATGAATACAAATTCTAAGCTTATATCACACCAAAATGTATATAAAAACAAACCAAGCTGCATTATATCTGCAAAAAATATATTTATTTTTGCAAGAAGAAATTATTAACAAAGCCTGTGCTGAAGGCAGCTAAAAAGCAGTTGGGAATAAATGATTTTCTAAACCATTAATCTTTACCTACTTTAACTGAGCTAACCATTGCAAGGCAATAAGCACACTAAGGAATTTGATCTTGTTAACCTGTGCTGTCAGCAGTATAATATGATTCAAATACTTATTTAATAAACAGCAAAAAAAAAAAACACATACTGTAAATTAATCCTATATATAAAAAAGAACAATCAGCGCAAACTGATAGCATGTAAATTCAAGCTGAACACTATAGGAAATCACAAACCCTATAAAACTACTCAAAAAACAATGTTAGTGCAGCGCATGTAAATATAAAAAGTCCATAATATATGGAGACATAAAGCAGAAGAGAAGATCCCTCGTGTGCAGAAAGGGGAACACAGTCTTCTGTGAAAGGTGACGATATCTTCCGCCACAGGCACACAAATGTGCTTACCAGATTGGGTGGACCTCTTATTATAGGAGGTCATAAACGCATAAGTCTGCTCAGAGACAGGTCAGCAATCCTCGGCCACTCTGGAAATCCAATTCCACACCATCGGACGACACTCCGGAGGGAAGATATGGATGTTGGCTCCAAAAAGTGTGTAGTCAAGGGAGATGCAGCAATTCCACAAAAAAAGAGCAATAATCTAAGTGTATTCCGTATGGTGGGTGGTTTATTAGATAAATTAAAGCAAGCGCCACATCAGCGCAATAGGTAAAAACAGAGGCACAATAGCACCAATGAAAACAGCTAAAAAACCAGCCTGTTCCGTACGAACAGCTGATGAGATGGCAGCGGGTGACGCGTGTAGTGAAGCTCCACCCCCGTACATGGCGTTACGTCCAATAGGACTTCATCAGCAAGGGTGGAGCCAGAGTGTCACCCGAGAGCCTTAAATACAGGCCGACTGTCAGCAAAGCAGGTAAAATAAAAACGGAAGCGGAAGTCCGTCTAAACACCAGTGTGATTCATCTGTGGGGACACCAATCAGTGCCACAACAGGAATTACATGCCACTACATAATACTATGATCTAAACCACTATCAGGATCCAATTAGTGTCATGAGAGAATTATAATGAAACGCATATATAAATATAATTTTTTTAAACATGTACCCGTGGCCATCTCCATGAGATTAAATAAAATGTACATAAAATGTACATAAAAAAAATGTAGAAAATAACATAAAATAGAGCACACTTATATATATCCCTATTTATCAGATATAAAACAGTTGAGGTCAAACTCAACGTTTAACCCCCTAGGAACTGCTACTCTAGTTTCATGGATCCATAGGGACTCCCGCTGGCTCAACTGCCTTATGTAATTGCCCCCTCTCCAGTGTAATTTACCCAGATCCCTGTTGTGAAAAATTCTACATTTGTCCCTATGGATCCATGAAACTAGAGTAGCAGTTCCTAGGGGGTTAAACGTTGACGGACGGACTTCCGCTTCCGGTTTTATTTTACCTGCTTTGCTGACAGTCGGCCTGTATTTAAGGCTCTCGGGTAACACTCTGGCTCCACCCTCGCTGGCGAAGTCCTATTGGACGTAACACTGCATGCGGGGCGGAGCTTCACTACACACGTCTCCCACTGCCATCTCATCAGCTGTTCGTATGGAACAGACTGTTTTTTTAGCTGTTTTCATTGGTGCTATTGTGCCGCTGTTTTTACCTATTGCGGTGATGTGGCGCTTGCTTTATTTTATCTAATAAACCACCCACCATACGGAATACACTTAGATTATTGCTCTTTTTTTGTGGGATTGCTACATCTCCCTTGACTACACACTTTTTGGAGCCAACATCCACATCTTCCCTCCGAAGTGTCGTCCGATGGTGTGGAATTTGATTTCCAGAGTGACCGAGAATTGCTGACCTGTCTCTGAGCAGACTTATGCGTTTATGACCTCTTATAATAAGAGGTCCACCCAATCTGGTAAGCACATTTGTGTGCCTGTGGTGGAAGATATTGTCACCTTTCACAGAAGACTTTGTTCCCCTTTCTGCACACGAGGGATCTTCTATTCTGCTTTATGTCTCCATATATTATGGACTTTTTATATTTACATGCGCTGCACTAACATTGTTTTTTGTGTAAATTAATCCTGCCATTAAAATAAATATTACTTTAGATTTGTGTTCACATGTACAACTTTTAGATTACCTACAACTTAAGCAATAATTACCATATTACATCTACAAATAAGAATATGAATTTTGCTTAAAGGCTCCTTAACTATGTAAGGCTCCTTATGTAAACAAGGCATTTCCCTGTTCTGCCTAGCAACATGACAGGGATCTACTGTTCCCAGTGATCGGGAGCAGTGATCTCTGTCATGTTCTAGTGAGCCCATCCCCCCTACAGTTAGAACACACTGAGGGAACACGCTTAACACCTTGATTTCCCCCTAGTATTTAACCCCTTCCCTAACAGACATTTACACAGTAATCAGTGCAATTTTATAGCACTGATAGCTGTATAAATGCCAATGGTCCCAAAATAGTGTCAAAAGTGTCCGATTTGTCCGCTGCAATGTCGCAGTCATGATAAAAATCACAGATCGCCGCCATTACTAATAAAAAAAATTAATAATGAAAATGCCATAAATCTATTTTCTATTTTGTAGATGCGATAACTTTTGCGCAAACCAATTAATACACGCTTATTGCAATTTTTTTTTAACAAAAATATGTAGAAAAATACATATTGGCCTAAACTAAGGAAGAAATGTGTTTTTTTTTTTTTTTTTTGGGATATTTATTATAGCAAAAAGTAAAAAATATTGCTTTTTTTTTTCAAAATTGTCGCTCTTTTTTTGTTTATAGTGAAAAAATAAAAACCACAGGAGGTGATCAAATACCACCAAAAGAAAGCATTATTTGTGGGAAAAAAAAGGAAGTAATTTTTGTTTGGGTACAACGCCGCATGACCGTGCAATTAGCAGTTAAAGCGACACAGTGCTGTATCACAAAAAAGGGCTTGGACAGGAAGGGGGTAAATCCTTCCGGGTCTGAAGTGGTTAAAGTTCACCTTTGAGAAAAAAAATAATAAATGTACATATTTTTTGCTGGAAAAACCTTAGTTAGACTTACCGGTGACGGTATTTCTACGAGCCTTTCAGGACAGCACCTTGGAGAGAGCGTAGCTCCACCTCTTAGACAGGAAACACTGCGTGACAACGCCCCTTTAAAAAGCAGCTGCTTCCACCATGCCATCAGTTGTTACCGAGAAATCCTCCGACATGCTGGAAAATATAATCAGACAATTACCAGGTCCTATAATTATACTTTACATATGATAACCAAGGGAGGGAAGTAGGCTGCTGTCCTGAAAGGCTCGTAGAAATACCGTCACCGGTAAGTCTAACTAAGGTTTTCTCCCTTCGCCTTTCAGGACAGCACCTTGGAGAGGATAACCGAGAAACTTACTTCAGGGTGGGACTACTGCCTGCAAAACCTTCCTACCAAATGATTGGTCCGAGGCTGATAGTAGATCCAAGCGGTAGTGCCTTATGAAGGTCGAAAAACTGGACCATGTGGCAGCCTTGCAGATTTGCTCAGGAGATGCCCCAGCCCTTTCTGCCCATGATGCCGCTACTGCTCGAGTAGAATGAGGTAATACCCCTTCCGGAGGTTCCAGACCCAAAGATATGTATGCCTCTTTGATGGCCTGCTTTAACCATCTTCCAAGGGTGCTTTTGGAAGCTTTACCTCCTTTGTGAGTACCTTCCATTAAAACAAAGAGTGAGGATGACTTTCTGATTTCCTTAGTTCTTTCCAGATATTTAAGCAGGCACCTCCTGACATCAAGGGTATGGAAAGCTTCTTCTCCTGCTCCCGAAGGTAAAGGACAAAAAGTAGGGAGAATGATTTCCTGTGTACGGTGAAAAACTGAAGCCACCTTTGGTAGAAATGCTGGATCCGTCCTTAAGACTACCCTATCCTGTAGACATCTCATGAAGGGCTCTTTAATTGAAAGGGCTTGTAACTCACTAATTCTACGTGCGGAAGTTACTGCTACCAATAAAATAGTCTTTAACGTCAAGAAACGTAATGATGCTTCTTCTATGGGTTCAAACGGTGCCATAGTTAGTCCCTGAAGAACTAAAGATAAATCCCATTTGGGAAAACTAACAACAGGTCTAGGCTTTACTTTTGCCATTGCCCTAAAAAATCTGATTATTAAAGGTTCCCCTGACAGGGTTCTTTCCAAAAAAACTGATAAAGCAGCTACCTGCGTCTTGAGCGTACTTGCTGCTAACCCCTTCTCCAATCCCTCTTGAAGAAATTCCAAAACTGAAAATGTGGTACGAAAATCAAAGTTTTTACTGGAACACCAAGAATTATAGATCTTCCAGACTTTAAAGTAAATGTCTCTCGTCACTTTTTTTCTACTTGCAAGAACGGTAGAAATAAGCATCTCTGATAAACCCTTCCGTCTTAAGATTTGTTCTTCAGAAACCAAGCTGTTAGTTTGAGGTAAGCTGGATCTGGATGGAGAATTCGGCCCTGACTCAACAGGTCTGTCCTGATTGGTAATCTCCAAGCAGGTTTCACTGAGAGGTTCATCAAGGTTGAAAACCAGGGTCTTTTTGGCCAATAAGGAGCTATTAATATTAGCTCCGTGGACTCCAATCTGAATTTGGCTAACACCTTTGGTATCAGTTGGAACGGGGGAAAAGCGTAGGACAGATGGAAGTCCCATTTGTGAGCTAACGCATCTACTCCGAGAGCTTGATCCTGTCTCTGAAGAGAGAAGGAGACTGGTATTTTTGCATTTTCCTGTTTTGCAAAGAGGTCCACTTGGGGATGACCCCAACTCTTGGAAATCTTTTCGAATAATTCCTGATTGAGAGACCACTCTGCTTCCCTTATTTCTTTCCTGCTGAGGAGATCTGCTAAGGTGTTTTCCGTCCCCTTTAGATGGACTGCTGATAGAGAGGCCACATGGTTCTCTGCCCCTCTTAGGATCTGATGCGCTAGACCCATTAGGGTTTTGCTTTTTGTGCCCCCTTGCTTTGTTAAATATAATACTGTCGTCATATTGTCTGACAATATTTGGACATGTTGATTCACTAGAAATTCCTGGAGGGAGAGGAGGCTTAAGTGAACAGCCTTTAACTCTCTCCAATTTGAAGATCTTCTTGCTTCTGGTTTGGTCCAAACTCCCTGAACCGTTTTTTCTTCCAGATGAGCTCCCCATCCCCAGGCGCTGGCATCTGTAGTCAGCCTTCTGGTTACCGGAAAGACCCAAGGAAGCCCTTTTGAAACGTTTCCTAGGTTCCTCCACCACCAGAGAGACCTTTTTGCTCTTGCCCCCAAGTTGAATTTCTTCTCCAGGAGGTTCCTGGTATGACCAATTCATCAGGATATCCGATTGCAGAGGACGGGAATGCAACCTGGCCCACTGTACCGAAGGAATTGCTGCTGTCAACAGACCCAGAGCAGACATGGCTTGTCTTACAGAGATCTCTGCGTTGGATTGAAGTGTTATCAGGGTCAACTGCATCTTCTCTATTTTCTCCTGGGGTAGAAAAATTCTCTGTTCTATCGAGTCTATTTCGTACCCCAGAAACCTTACCCTTTGAGATGGAATTAAGTTTGACTTCTGAAGATTGAGAAGCCATCCCAAACCTCTTAAATGTGTTTGAACTGTCTGTAGGTTGACCTCTACTTGACCCCTTGAGTCTGCAAACAGTAGCAGATCGTCCAAATAGGGTACTATTGAAATCCCCTCTTGATCTTTCGGAACCTGGGAAATGACCTTCTGTTGCATCAGTTCCTGTAACAGAGACTTCATGGCCAGAGCCTTTTCCCGATCCTTTGGCAGGTTTGTGATGTAAAACCGACTTGGGGGGCTTTGTGAGAATTCCAATTGATAACCCTTTTTGATTAACCCCAGAACAAAAGGACTCTTTGTTGTTTTTTCCTAGATTGGTAAGAAGTCCTGTAGTCTCCCCCCTACTAGATGCTCATTGTTTTTTAGGGGTTTGTTCTGGGGTTCTAAAGAGTACCCCACCTCTACCTCTTCCTCTCTGAGAAGACCAGGGTCTCTTCTGTGTGTGGTCCTTTTCCTTATCGGTTTGTCGAAAAGGATGAAAATTTTTCCTCTGCTGTACCGTTTTCTTCTTCTGTGGGAAAGCTTTCTTCTTGTCTGCTGTCCTGTCAAGGACAGTCTCTAGTTCTGGCCCAAACATCAGGTCTCCTGAAAAGGGAATTCCGCACAGTTTTACTTTAGAAGCTGAATCCCCTGACCAGGTCTTTAGCCAGAGTGCTCTTCTTGCTGAGTTAACAAGCGCAGAGGACCTGGCTGACATCCTGATAGATTCTGCAGAGGCATCTGCCATATATTTTACTGCCTTAAGCAGGGTAGGGAAGGACTCCAATAAGTCTTTTCTGGAGGTACCTGCCACAACATGATTTTTAACCAGCACTCCAGATTCCTAGCCACAACCGTAGCCGCCATTGCTGGCTTAAGATTAGCTAGAGATGAGTCCCAGGCTTTCTTCAGTAGCCCATCTGCCCTCTTATCCATAGCATCTTTGAGAATACCCATGTCCTCAAAAGCTAAATCAGTCTTCCTAGATACTTGAGAAAAGGCAGCGTCTATTTTTGGTTTTTTATTCCACAATAGTTCCTCATTCTCCTCAAAAGGAAACCTCCTTTTGAGGGTTTTAGAAAAAAACTGTCCTCTCTCTGGATTCTTCCATTCCTTTCTAATAGTGTCTGTTAACACTTTATGCACAGGGAACACCCTGTGTTTAATTTCCTCCAGCCCCAGGTACATCTTGTCATGCACGGACAGCTGAGCCTTTTCTTCCTGGATCTCCAGGGTAGTATAAATTGCCTTGAGTAATTCATCCACCTCCTCAAGTGACAGCTTATATCTAGATGATCTTGACTCTTCTTCCACCTCCTCCTCCTCAGAATCAATGGTTGAGGGTGGAATGCTTTCCCTTTCCTCCTCCGACTCACTTTCCACCTGTCTGGAAGTGGACTGAGGGAAACTGGAGTGAGAACTCTGCTCTTGGCTGGAACTCTGGCCGTGCTTTACAAGGGAACGCACTGTCCCTAGGGCCTCTGCTAATTCCTTCCTCACAGAAGATAAGAGCTCTTTGCACTCTTGTGAGGATTCTTCTTTTACTAAATCCACAATGCAGGATTTGCACAGTGGTTTGGGCCAAGAGTCCCTTAAAGGATTTTTGCATGAGGGGCACTTTCTCCCTGTTCTCTCTGATTTGGCAGTAGCTTTCTGAAACAGAGAAACAAGAAAAACCCAGGTCCTTTAGAACTAAGGCTTCAGAGAAAAGTAGTACCTCCAGCCAACACCCTAAGTGCCCAGAGTCTCACTCCTTTGCTGAACTGCTAATGGAAACTGTTACCCCATAGCAGACAGCAGCAGGTTTTGAATAACCACATCAAAGATAAAACACCCAGTGATATAAAAGGAAAGAGGTGCCACCGCACCTCTCCTACCTGGGCCTGGCCGGGAACCTGGGCGCCTGCATCCGCCATTGCTGCTGACGATTCCGCTGTCTCCATAGTGCAATCCGCAGCTGCTGCACTGTGTACTAGGCTCCATGTGCCAAACAAAAGGAAGTCCCGGCCAGAGGACCCGCCCCTTCCTCCTGCGTTCCAGCAGCAGGAACCAATCGCTGCTACGCCCCGCCGGAAGTATCCGCCCACCGGAACTGACATCACCTGCTGTCCGGGATTCGGCGCCGCCATGCAGAGGCCTGGCATGGACGCTCTTACTGAGCACAACCGCGGCCCCCCGAACACCCCGGGTGGAAAACTTCCGGCAGACCATTACTCCTGTGACCCGGAGAAAAAAGGGACACCGGAGCACCCTCCTCACGTAAGGGAAGGAGCTGGGTTGGTCTGAGTTTCCAAACGTGGAGGTCCTGCCAAAACCCTCTCCTTGGAGAGAGCGCAGCCCCTCTGGTTCCCCAAGCAGTGCTTCCACCATGGCGGAGGAAACACTAAAACTGATGGCATGGTGGAAGCAGCTGCTTTTTAAAGGGGCGTTGTCACGCAGTGTTTCCTGTCTAAGAGGTGGAGCTACGCTCTCTCCAAGGTGCTGTCCTGAAAGGCGAAGGGAGAAAAAATGTGTATTTATGTACCTTTTCCTCCAGGAGAGTGCAATGCATTGCACCTGTGATTAGTGGATCATGGGTGAAATGTCAGGCTACTGAAGACAAGTCCTCAGGCTTTCTGCCTGTACCTCTTTGACTTCGGTGACCTCTGTGACAGTGAATGGGCTATAACCAAGCTGATGAGCATTTTCACAGTCCATTGAAGCTGAAAGTCCATCTGCTGCATTGGAAGACAGGAGATTTTTCATTCAAAGATCTCAGCTGATTTTAACTGAGGCAGTGGCTGTGAGAGAGAAGAGCCCACTATTGTGGGTGGGGGAGGTGTGGGGAGAACATGTGCTGGAACATTTCACAATTTACACCCCAAATATGGATGTAAAATGTTCCAAAAGGTGAACTTATATTTTACGTATGTAATTGCTGGCTGTATATTATTTACTGTAGTTACTTTACGTATTCAAATTGTAAGTACGTTATAGGATATATATGTATAACATCCTTTGAGAAAGCCAATTGGGCGTTACACTTCAGGTGGGCAGTGACGTCATCACGCTGAGTGGGGCTTGGCTCCCATCTTAGAGAACAGTGTTTCCCCAGTGTTTAGACCATGCCAGATTTTATGGATTACATGTAAGTGCAATACTTGCTTTTAATAATGAATATGAATTAGGCAGTCTGCACTACTGGATGCCTATGTTTCCTTGTTTGTTTTATCGGCTATTAAGAACATACTTGTGATCTGATGGTCAGCTTCATGGGATGAAGAGGGATTTGAGTCACTACTTACAAAGCACATATGACTTCACATATTAATGGGGTCCACAGTATCAGGTGAGCGAATACCCACAAGGGGTGGTGAAGGGCACTGAGGTGATGTTTTGTACTTCTGAAGACATTGTGGATCATAGGAAGTTCTTCGTTTTTTTTTTTCTTATTTGATTACACAGATATTGGATGGTCTATGGACTATTCGGACTATGAATATTTTTTTGCACAGTTGATCTTCTGTGGCACTTTATATACATTGATAATGTAAGTAAGATCCTTCGTGCTATCAAGGTGAATATATGCTAATCTGATAAGCTGCAGCTAGATATAAAGTGTATAAATAAAGTAAATAATGATCAGCGCAGCTTGATGATTTATATAAAATATTAACAATAAACGATAAATGATGTGCAAAATCACTAATTGCGATTATGCAAATTGCTAATGATGCTGTGCAAAATAACTGAAGCAACAGTAGCCCTATGTTCAGTGAAGATGAATACTAAAGTGCCTATGTTGTAACTGTGCAAAACCGCATAACGATGCTGTGTAAAAATCGCTAGAAAACAACAATAAACAGTGCTGAACAAACCAATCTGAGTGCACGTAGTGTTGTGCAAATGCAATAGTGATTCTGGGTATTAATATACTAATGTAAACGCATAGCATATATTAAAGTGCCAATAGCCCTATGTTCAGAGTACATAAACATAGAATGACTATGTTGCAACTGTGCAAAAATGCATTATGCTGCTATGTAAAATCGCTGAGTATATGCTAATCAGATAAGTTGCAGCTAGATCCAAAGTGTGTAAATGCACTTAAATGGTATAAAGTAATTGATGATCAGCGTAGTTTGATGATATATGAAATATTTAACAATAAGCAATAAATGATGTACAAAATCGCTAATTGCAATTATTGCTAATTGCGATTATGTAAATAAATAATGATGCTCTGCAAAATAACTGAAGCAACAGTAGCCTTATGTTCAGTGTAGATGAATACTAAAGTGCTTATGTTGTAACTGTGCAAAAACGCATAATGGTGCTGTGTAAAAGTACCAATAAACAGTGCTGAACAAACCAATCTGGGTATGTGCAATTATAATAGTAATTCTGGGTATTAATATTCTAATGTGAACGCATAGCGGTTTTGCACAGTTACAACATAGGCACTTTAGTATTCATCTACACTGAACATAGGGCTACTGTTGCTTCAGTTATTTTGCTCAACATCATTAGCAATTTGAATAATCGCAATTAGCGATTTTGCACATCATTTATCGTTTATTGTTAATATCTTATATAGATCATCAAGCTGCGCTGATCATTATTTACATACATTGTTTAGATTATTTACATATAAACTATTTGTGTGTATATATATATATATATATATATATATATATATATATATATATATATATACACACACATATACACACATACATACACACAGTATGTTGTGTAATTATTGCACTTGTCACTTTAAAGTGTTTACTTGAAAGCGCTTCACTATTACTTCACTTCATGACCAGGCCATTTTTTGCAATATGGCACTGTGTCACTTTAACTGACCGTTGTGCTGGCATGCACCCCAATAAAATGTATGTCCTTTTTTTCCCACAAATAGAGCTTTCTTTTTGTGGCATTTGATCACCTCTGAGGTTTTTATTTTTTGCGCTATATATATATATAAAAAAAAAAAAAAAACACAATTTTGAAAAAACCCCAATATTTTCTACTTTCTGCTATATAACATACCAAATTAAAAAAATCCCAATAAGCATATATTGATTATAGTTATAGCATCTACAAACTATAATTTAATTAATGAATTTTTTTACTAGTAATGGAGGTGAACAGCAACTTATAGCGGGACTGCGATATTGCAGCTGACAAATCGGACACCTAACTGACACTTTTGACACTTTTTGGGGACCAGTGATGCCAATACAGCGATCAGTGTTAAAAAATATGCACTGTTACTGTACTAATGACACTGACAAGAAAGGGGTTAACTTCAGGGGCGATCAAAGGGTTAAATCTGTTCCCTGGGTGTGAATAATAACTGTGGGGGATCTACTTTGACTGGGGGAATGTAACAGAGCGACAGTCTGTCTTGTTTACATAGGCAGACCGCCGTTGTGCCTTTCTTCCAAACGATTGGCAGGTTCTGGCGGACATCACATTCGCCGGACACACTGCATGGCTCCCGCTGTGTCCAATCACAGCAGGAGAAGGTCACCGGTGGCTCTAGACCCATATATTCACTCAAATTTTTATTTCTTGATCAAACCTGGCTTGTCTTTCTCTGTGAAACTGCAGCTTTGCAAACATGAGTATACAGTGGGTATAGAAAAAAAAATCACCCCCCTTTAACTGGTTCCCGACTGGTGCACGCTGATGTACGTCGGCAGAATGGCACGGCTGGGCAAATGGACTTACAGGTACGT
This sequence comes from Lithobates clamitans, assembly GCA_037952925.1. Taxonomy (NCBI): domain Eukaryota; kingdom Metazoa; phylum Chordata; class Amphibia; order Anura; family Ranidae; genus Lithobates; species Lithobates clamitans. The sequence goes on along the minus strand of JBBGZY010000089.1, from coordinate 5,502,227 downwards.
CCATTTGAATTCCCCGCCGTGCCATTGCGTGCACGCACGTGCCGGCCAGGAGCTCCATGAGTCGGATCGCGGGTCCCGTGGACTCGATCGCCATGGAGATACCCGCGATCGCCTCACGGAGAGGACGAACAGGGAGATGCTGATGTAAACAGCATCTCCCCGTTCTGCCTAGTGACAGTGTCACTCAATCTCTGCTCCCTGTCATCGGAGCAGAGAACAGTGACGTCACACACACAGCCCATCCCCCTACAGTTAGAAATCACTCCCCTAGGACATACTTAACCCCTCCCCGCCCCCTAGTGGTTAACCCCTTCACTGCCAATGTCATTTACACAGTAATTAGTGCATTTTTAATGGCACTGATCGCTGTATAAATGACAATGATCCCAATGTGTCAAAAATGTCCGACATGTCCGCCATAACGTCGCAATCACAATAAAAATCGCTGATCGCCGCCATTACTAGTAAAAAAAAAAATTATTAATAAAAATGCCATAAAACTATCCCCTATTTAGTAAGCGCTATAACTTTTGCGCAAACCAATCAATAAACGCTTATCGCAATTTTTTTTTACCAAAAATATGTAGAAGAATATGATTGGCCTAAACTGAGGGAAAAAAAATGTTTTTTTATATATTTTTGGGGGATATTTATTATAGCAAAATGTAAAAAATAATGCGTTTTTTTTTCAAAATTGTCGCTCTTATTTTGTTTATAGCGCAAAAAATAAAAATCGCAGAGGCGATCAAATACCACCAAAAGAAAGCTCTATTTGTGGGAAAAAAAGGACGTCAATTTTGCATGACCACGCAATTGTCAGTTAAAGCGACGCAGTGCCGAATCGCAAAAAAGCTCTGGTCAGGAAGGGGGTAAAATAATCACATTTTGTTGCTTTTCAGCCTGAAATGAAGACACAGTTTTAGTTTTATCCAGCTATGTTTACTAGCGCAACTTCTAACATCCAAGTTAAAGATATAACACCAACATGTCATAAAAAAAATTCAAAAACATGTCAGTATTTTGTTGAACCACCATTTGCTTTAATTACAGTCTTTAATCTGTTGGAATATGTCTCTACTAACTTTGGACATCTAGTCTTTGCAATATTTGCCCACTCTTCTTTGCAGAACTGTTCAAGTTCAGTTAAATTTGATGGTGACCGTTTGTGAACTGCATTCTTCAAGTCATTCCACAGATTTTCAATGTGGTTTAAGTATGGGCTCTGACTAAGCCATGCAAGTGCATTAACCCTTTTCTCCTTCAACCACTGTGTGGTAATTTTTGCTGTGTCCTTTGGGTCATTGTCATGTTGGAAGGTGAAATTTCTTCCCATTGACAACTTTTTGGCAGAGGGCAGCAGATTTTCCTCAAGAATTTGATGGTATTTTGCCCCATCTGTTTTTTTTTAATCTTGACAAGTGCTCCAGTTCCTGCTGCAGAGAAACACCCCCATAACAGGATATTATCACCTCCATGCTTTACTGTAGTAATGGTGTTACCGTATTTGGATGATGAGCTCTATTGGATTTCCACCAGACAAATAGGCCAAATAATTCAATTTTAGTCTCATTTTTTTTTGCTATCTGTTTCTGGCTGTCGATAATCTAACATTGGCACCTGCAGCAGATAGCATAGATGCCATGTGATTGCCTTGCAGTGATGCTATTTGGGGAAACATAGCAAAACTTGTGCGTTTCCCACATCACATCAGTGTGAACCAGGGCTGAAAGTTGAAATTGGGTTTTGGTTGTTGGGAAAAACAATCAGATTTTATTAAAAAAAACGGAAAATTGTATCATACTTACCGTAATTTTACTTTCTTGATGCCAATCCATGGCGGCATACTAGTGATAGGCTCCGCCTTTCTCCCATCCCTCAGGACCAATGAAATAGCATTAATTAAAGGCCAGTTAGGCCCCACCCCATTCTTCGTAATTAGCTATATACCAAAACGCACAAGGGTGGGTCCGTATGCTGCCATGGATTGGCATCAGGAAAGGAAAATTACGGTAAGTATGATACAATTTTCCGTTTTCCTGATGCCACCATCGCAGCATACTAGTGATACATATCCTAGCTGACAGGGTGGGTTCTACTTAAGCCAAAATAATTATTTTAAAGACTTTAATTGTGAAAGAAATCTCTCGCGGTTGACAAAACCTCCTGCCTGTCTTCAAAATTTTGCAAATTAAAGGGCCTTTGGCCAAATTTAACCTTGTTCTTGCTGACACCTGCAACCTCAAAAGAGTATAGGGTAAGGTTCATGTCCAATCTGACCTACAGAGAAGACCAGAACAACTGCCACCAGAGGTGCAGTAAGAATATCTTGCCATGCAAAATAGAAAAAAAAACACAAGTTTGTTCCAGATCTTGGCATAGAGGCTGTTAATAGAGTGCCTTTCGCACCCCCCAAAGTAGAGCTCACTCTTGGAGCAACTCTGGAGCAATCTAGGTTCTGTGGCTTCCCCTTCCCACCATTATGCTTGCAACTCTGGTCTGTGCATGTGTGAAGGGGAATCGACTTCTGTATTCTGAAGTAGATAGCCAGGAAGCACCAAGAATCCTATGGTCAGAATGGAGGGGTGGTCATGATTACCATGCTCATTCTTGACAGCTTCCAGAGGAATTTCATTACGAGAGAAGTTGGGGAAAAACATACACAGTAGACTTGATTGCAGTTTCATGGAGAAACTCAGCTTTTGTTCTTTGGGGAGCGGAAACTGAGTCAGACCTCTTCTTAAATTGGCATTTGCTGTGAGAAGCAAAGAAGCCTGTCTGTGTTAGGCCACCTGCGGACAAGCCTCCCCCTCATGCTCTGGCAAGCTTGCATGATGGAGTGTATGTCTGTGTATTCCAGTCCCCTAGGAGGTAAATTGCTTCCGGAATTTGCTGGTGATCTTCCTACCCAGACATTCTGGGTTCTACATCTCTCAATAGCATATTGCTGCGAGATCCTCCCTGGAGCTGAAAATATGCAATTGCTGTCTTGTTGCTCAACCGCAAGATGATTGGTCACTCCTGATTCTGTGTAGCAAGGTCAAAGTGATAAAAAAGGCTGCCTGACCTTCCAGCGATTTCGAGACTACCTTCCTTGGCTAGCAATCTCCGCTTGCCTTGACCGACAGACCCTAGCAGTGCGCCTTCCAGGCTGTCTTGCCAATATGATTCATCACATTGATTCAGTCAGCTGGCTCATGACATCCTCAAGGTCTTTCCATCACAGCGGACCGCTATACATACTGCTTGACACTGACCATAGCTGCGCCGGATCCTGTTTCCTCCGTTGTAGTTGAAACTAGCACCTGTGCCCATGCACCCATGGAGTCATCGGTATGAATGACAACATTACGGCCAGGAGGCTGAGACACCTAGAAGTCTTCCAGGAAGTAGAGGCATCTGATCTCAGAATTCTCCCTATGACCGTCACCGTCCTTTTCTAATGGAAGCAAACCAGAGGAACCAGTAGAGCCCACACAGGCACTTTAACTGTTGGAAAGCAAAAGTTGGCGGCTTTTTTTTTTTTTTTATGTAGAAAGGAATGACGCCCAGGTAGTGGCGAATCTGGAGACCCCGTTCTCCAAGAGGAACTGACACGGCACAGAAACCTCTGTGAATATTCTTAGAGATATTCATAGGCTAAAAGGTAGGCTGATAAAGCGTAGATGTGTCCAACCAATCGCCAAATTTACTTACTTTGGAATAAAAAAAAAAAAGGAAAACATTTTTGGATGTAAGGCTAAGAATCCTGACGATCTAGCAAAAGCCTCCAGCCATCTGCTGCAAGGGAATGCTTCTCTCCAACCCCCGCGACCTACAAACAGGGGTGGGTAGGAAACCTACAATCTCTCCTGTGAGATGGGAAAAGGACAGCTCCCCTCTGAGTCTGAAGTGTAAGTATTGTAACCGCCGTGGTTGCAGTGGATCTGGCAGCTCCGAGGGGGAGAAAAAGGTCCGGAGAAGGAACAGCGAGGAATCCACCAAAATGACCATGAGTGCCTATCCTCCAAGGATCTGCACAATCCACTGTCCAGTAAACTGTAATGTGTGCCCACTGGGACTTACCTTAAAAGTCTGGGGATACGCCCGGTAAAAGGGGGCAGTTAACCTGCAGTACACCCAAAGATTTTCATTTATGGACCTTATGAAAGGTTGCCCCTAGAGGAGCGGAACCTAGTGGGAGAAACATATTTCTCCCTTTATTTATTATTTTTTTTATATATATATTTCTTTTTACTTTCCTGCTTTCTGTTATGGAGGAGAACGGACCCTCCACCTGTCACTTCCGACATGGCTGTCTCTGGTTTCATATCAAACAGAGATCTTGCACTATAAAGTGACTATTTCAATTTTGTTTCTAGGAAGCCAAACACAGCCATGGGTCTCAACCATAGGGTACCCCTAGCTGTAACTGAGTATAGCATTGCCTTGGCCAGGCACCAGGTTGAGACTATTGCTGCTTCCGCAGTGAAATTTGCCGATACATCTTGGCCGGGTCCCAAGATTTTTATCAGCCCTAAGGATTTCCTCTCCAACCATATCCTGGGAGCAGAAACCCAAAGTACCCATCACCAAGGTAAGGGCCTCTATTGAGTGGCAGGCCCTTCCCAGCCGCCACCCTATTGGACAACAGCCGGTCCCACTGTAGGCATGGATTTCAGCAATGCTATATCCGCCCTGAATTAAACTAGTTTCCTAATGGAAAAGTGATTGCTCATTGAAAGGGCAAATATGACTTTGTCTTTAAACCCATGTAATGGTCTGCATGAGTGCCTGGATACACAGTTCTCCAAAGAAAAACTGACACCAAGTAGCTCCAGATCTTCCCCTGGTGCAAGGGAGCTAAAATCATTTGTAGGCTGCACCCCCTCATCAGGAGTACTGGGAGGATGAGTGATCCGTGAGGCAGGTTGTTCTGCTAGTGGCTAGCTAGAGGGGGGCTGACTAGCTAGAGTAATTACAGTGAGTTTAAAACAGAAGTTTTGTGCCACCTTATAAGTAATAAAGGCATTCGGTATTACCTGTCAGCTGCAAACTTCAACCATGCCGACTTCACTCACCAGCCTCCTGGGCATAGGCACTGTGCCACAGGTCCTGCAGGACTCTTGTTGGGGTGCTGGGTTTGGAAGAGAAGAGCTAAGATGTTTTCCTTGGAACCTCTCTCCTGAGTGGGAGCGGCATACGAGCTATGCTTCTCTGAAGAACGTCCACCTTTCTATGGCCTCTGACTCTGGCCTTTAAGAGCGTGGGCGCGCAGAGCTGAAGCAAATCAAAGCAATCTGCATGAGAGGGCACTTTTTTCCTGAAAACTTAGCGACACGGTGGTCCCCACCCTCTGTGTTGAGGGTCTTTTGTATGGGTGGTGACTGATACGCGAACCGTGGAGAAATGGGACGACCAGCTGAGAGACGGACAGCCGCAGAAAGACAGAGAAGAGGAAAAATAGATAAGGCAACAGCGACTTCGCTTCTCCCTCTATTAATGTATATCTAAATATACACATACACATATATACATCTACACGCTCTTTCCTTTCTCCTTTTTTTTTTAAATAATATGCATGCATATAAATATATGCACATACGGCTCCATATAACACCCCCCCACATACATACCAACCAACATAAGAACACACACATGCGTACAAAAACATATATATGAACATATATACATACCGCAGAGGGTCAGCCTGGGGCAGGGTCAAGAAAGGGTTAATCGAAGAGGGCAGATATTTCCCCTTCAGACCTGCTAATTGTCAGCTGGGCTGAAAGTCTCAGAGGAGCTGTTTGAGCAGGAGAGAGAGACACAGCCGCATGCTGTGTGAAAATGTCCATTGCTGGATGGTGTGCTGGGTGAGCTTAAAGCGGGGGTCCACCCACACCGCCAAAAAAAAAAAATATCAAAAGCCAGCAGCTACAAATACTGCAGCTGCTGACTTTTAATACATGGCCACTTACCTGTCCCCGGGTCCAGCGATGTCAGCAGGCGACGCCGAGAACCCGCTCGGTTCTCGGCAGCTGTCGCTGCCATCCTAGGTGAGGGAATCAGGAAGTGAAGCGTTGCGGCTTCACTTCCCGGTTCCCTACTGCGCATGCGCGAGTCACGCTGCGCGTCCCAAGTGGTCCCCGCTCTTCTGGGAGCTGTGTGTTCCCAGCAGACAGCGCGGTGGGGACGGGAAGAGGCATAGACTCCCATGGGAGTCTATGCCGGAAGTGGGTGCAAATACCTGTCTTAGACAGGTATCTGCACCCCCCTCCCCCCCGAAAAGCGGAAGTTCCATTTCTGTGTGGAACTCCGCTTTAACCACATAAAGACTGTAGCTCTGATTGGAGCCATGAAGTATTATCTATAAGCCTGTGTGCTGCTGAACTGTGAGCTGTACCTGTGTGCACAACCGTGTGACAAGACAAGTCTGTCTTATCTTATGTTTATTTTGCCATTTTGCTGAATAAAGCCACTTTTGTTTTAATGGACTGTCTCTGAGCCAGCTGTCCATCCCTCTGATCCCCTACAATACACACATCCATATATATATATATATATATATATATATATATATATATATATATATATATATATATATATATATATACACACATACATACATACATACATACACACACACACATATATACACACACACACATATATATACACACACACACACACGTATTACACACACATACATATACATACACACATACATACATACATACATACATACACACATATATATATATATATATATATATATATATATATATATATATAATACATACATACATACATACATACATACATACATACACACACACACACCCACCTGCCCCAAACCTATGCATACACAACCTACAAACATAAGCTATACCTACAGCCAGTCTAGGACAGCAAAGGACAGAGAACCTGTCTAGGGGGAGTAATGTACCCAGACCAGTGCCACTGCAGGAGGAAAAGAACAGGAGGAAAAGAACAGGAGGTGCAGACAATGACAGGAGACAAACAAAGGCAAAGGTAAGAAGGATGCAAAGCTGGCCTCCCCAAACCCAACAAGCATTGCAGACACCAACCTTAATGGCAGATTTCATTCCTAAAGAGGAAAAACTGCTCAGCTCCATCGAGACCCACAGAAGGAGCTCCCAATCTACTCTGGCAATTTTAGCAGCCTGATACTGAGACTTCGCACTGGGAGAGGCTTAACCCAGCCGGCAGCTGCCTGGAGGCAGAGGGGGGAACATAGTATTGCTTACTCTTCACTGGAGCATGGAGATATGAGGACAAAAAGAAGAATGGGGTGGGGCCTAACTGGCCTTTAATTTATGCTATTTCATTGGTCCTGAGGGAGGGGAGAAAACTTGGAGCCTATCACTAGTATGCTGCCATGGTGGTGTCAGGAAACATTGATACTAGCAATGTGAGGGAAGACAATGGAGGGGGGAAGTTTGCTTGAAGTAGTTAAGGATGCTTTGTAAGTCTTTTAAAGGGCTTTCATTGGTTCCTGCATTATTTTAATGTTTCAATTGTTCTTTTGTCTTTGTTTAAATATAAACAATATAAATATGTCTGAAAGTAGCACCTTGAATAATGTTAAGAGACAGTACATTTGTTTTAATGTATTTTACTGTTATTTGCTGCTTCTTAACATATAGCAGTAAAATACACACACACAAAAAGGAAAAAGGAAAAAATAAAAGCATATAGGGGGTCATTTACTATAGAGCTGCGGCGCTAATTAGTGCTAATTACTGCAAATTAGCGGTAATTAGTGTGAAAACGGTATTCACTATAGTGCTGGTGAGAAAATACTCCCAAAATCGAATTTACTATAGTTCCCTGAAACCAAATAGCGCCCAAACCCTTACTCTGCTAAAACCTGGAGTGGTGCACATGGAAATAATGTTTAGAGCATGATATAACTGCCTAAATGGTACTGAAATATGCTGTATATTATTTAAAGATAATCTGCTTTTAAACTGTGTGAAAAAGTAATTTCTACACTGAAATATCTTTAAAAGTCTGAGAAGTGAAAAATTCCCCGTTTTGGACAACTAGGTGCCAACACAACTGAGCATGCTCAGACCTGAAAATTACTCTCATTTTAACTCAAGTGTCTTTTTTAGCCGGCGCTATAGTAAATACCAAAATGAGAGCTAATTAGAGAGCATTTTTTTGAATGAAAATTTGCTCTATTTTAGTCAAAATTAAAGTGGTGTTCCACCCTAAAAAAAAAAAAATCCATGACTGTGCCTAAAAAAAAATAAAAAATAAAAACATTTGGAATTTTTTTTTACTTACCTCTAAATGTCTGTTGCTAGGGGGTCCCTCGTAGTCTGCCTCTTTCTGTGCCTGGGCTGGTGACATCACTTCCCCCTGGGCACAGGAAGGATTTGGCTCTGCTCCCTCCCTCCTGTCAATCATCTGCGATCCATTACAGGTCCCAGGTGACTGAGCGGCTTATCACGGCGCGCGGCGCCGCTCACGCATGCGCAGTGAGTGCCAGGCTGTGAAGCCACAGCCCGGCGCCCACAGTTGCAATGCCAGCACCGCTGGACGGAGGGGGAGATGAGCGGGGCTTCGATCCCCCGCATCGCTGGACCCTGGGACAGGTAAGTGTCGAATTAAAAGTCAGCAGCTGCAGTATTTGTAGCTGCTGACTTTTATTTATTTTTTTTTCATGGGCCCTCCTCTTTAAGTTTCAGCTATTGATTCTAATGGAACACTTCTAACTTTCACAAAAAAAAACTTTTAATGTTGAGATGAAATGTATCTTTCTGTGAAATAAATTTTCCTTTGCAACATTGTTGCTTCTACTTAAAATAGTTTGATCTTAAGAATACTAGAATGTGGAATGTTTTGATGTTTTGGTAAAATATATTTTTCTCTGTCACTTTCACTCTCAATCTCACAACAATCTTTACCCCAAACTCACATAGGTGTCTTTACAAACCACAAAAAAATACCATTGCTGATGCAAATTTAAAATGAATCACAATTTATTGTGCTTTGTATTATTTCCAAATATTCATAATTTGAGCCCAAAAAATGTGATATGTGTACCAACATCAGAAAGCAAAATGTAATTCCCAAAAATTTGAGGGTAATATTCTACTCTCACCCACAAAAAAACACCAAATATCACAGAATAAATCAAGAAGAATAACTCTTGAGTAATGTAATTCCATCACTTGTATGCCCAAAGAAATGCAGTATTTATGTGTTTTTATGCGTATTTATGTGTAGTTATGTGTAAGAGGTTCTCACATGTGGCAGCTCTGGGGCTTAGAGGTTAGAACTTCTGCTTAGTATCCCTGAGGGTCTGGGTTCAAATCCCAACCATGTTGCTTCATGTAGAGAAGTTGTCTCAGGTCCTATAACTATGTCTAAATGTAGTATTTATGTGTAGGAGGGTTCCACCACCATTGTAAGTCTTTTCCAGATACACTATTTAAACAAAAGTATTGGGACACCTGCCTTTACACACACATGAAATTTAATGGCAGCCCAGTCTTAGTCCGTAGGGTTAAAATTTGATTTGGCTCATCCTTCGCAGCTAGAACAGCTTCTGGGAAGGCTGTCCACAAGGTTTAGTGTGCCTATGGGAATGTTTGATCTTTCTTCCAGAAGTGCATTTGTGAGGCCAGGCACTCATGTTGGATGAGAAGACCTGGCTCGCAGTCTCTACTCTAATTCAGCCAAAGGGTGTTCTTTCTAGTTGAGGCCAGGACTCTGTGCAGCCCAGTCAAGTTTCTCCACCCCAAACTTGCTCATCCATGTTTTTATGGACCTTGCTTTGTGCACTGGTGTGCAGTCATGTTGGAACAGGAAGAGGCTTTCCCCAAACTGTTCCCATAAAGTTGGGAGCATGAAATTGTTCAAAATGTCTTGGTATGCTGACACCTTAAAAGTTCCATTAACTGGAACTAAGAGGCCAAGCCCAACCCCTGAAAAACAACCCCACATCATAATCCCCCCTCCACCAAATCATTTGGACCAGTGAACAAAGCAAGGTCCAAAAAGACATGGATGAGGGAGTTTGGGGTGGAGGAACTTGACTGGCCTGGACAGAGTCTTGACCTCAACACAACAGAACACCTTGGGGATGAATTAGAGAGGAGACTGTAGGTCAGGCCTTCTCGTCCAACATCAGTGCCTGACCTCACAAATGGAAGAATGGTCAAACATTCCTATAGACACACTCCTAAACCTTGTGGACAAGAAGAGTTGAAGCTGTTATAGCTGCAAAGGGTGGGCCAAATGAGTTTTGAACTCAATACTAATACTGGGATGCCATTACAGTTCATGTGCGTTTAAAAGCAGGCATCCCAATACTTAGGCCTATATATTGTATATTGCTTGTGACATTGAGCATGGCTATGGACTTAGGGCTGGTTCACACCACAGAAATGCAACAAACATGTGTGGGGCTGCCTGGTGGCTAAGTGGGTAGCAGTTCTGTCTAGCAGCACCTGGGATGTTGCTTCAATTCCCCAACAGACTAATCCTTGTGTTGAAGTTTATATGTTCTCCCTGTGTGGTTTTCTCACCACAATCCAAAGACATGCTGGCATCTTATTTGCCTCCTGTCAAAATAGGTTCTAATGTAAGAAAGTTAATTTTGGATATTATATTGGAAGCTCATTGCAGCTATGGACTGATGTTAATGTTTATTAGCTCTAATCATGCCCAGGGACTTGGAAAGATACTGGTGGGCGTGTACTTCTATTGGGTGTGTCAGTGTGCTAACAAAACAACCTCTCTTATATAAAGGCCTGCAGTAGGGGGGTTTGTTTGGCCTGAGAAGGTCAGGTTTTTTGCTGTGATTTGTGGGGGAGAAAGAATGATCTTGGGAGAGTTGATGACATTCTTGTGCATTTTTTCAATCAAAAGTGGGTTTATGTGGCCATGCTGTCAATGTTGTGCGTGTATTGTTCCTGTCTGATCATGCAAACATCGTTTGGAAGCATCTGCTGATCTACTCTTTTTGATCTTGTTTAATCCTGTACACCGAAATGCAGCTTCCAGCAGAACATGGTCACCAATGTATGTATGTATGTATGTATGTATGTGTGAATTGTGGGCTGGTGGTAGGTGTTTTGAATAAGTCTTTTAATATTATGTCTTTTAATATTATGTTGGAATGCTTTGTAAGAATGACTGTTTAGTATGTTTTTATAATCTTGCAGATAAAATTAGGATGTGTTGCCCGTTATACACTGAAATTAAAGCTGTGTCCACTCTAAGGTTTTGTCAAATCTTAGATTGTAAGCTCCTATGAGCAGAGCCCTTAAAATCCCATTGCTAAATGTAGCACCATTATATCCTGTCCAAATTTTTTTGAAGCTAGTAAATAAGTGTAATTTTTTTTTTCTGCTGGTAAAATAAAAGTGCATTATTGAGCTTTGTTGTGGTGGGTTTTTTTTCTTCTACTTTTTTTTTTTTTCTCTTTAGTTTTTGTGGGTGGTGGTTTTGCAATATCTCTTATATTTTATTTCAATATGTATTTGTGCACCAAAAACTAATCTCTTTGCTCTGGTTCACATTGATGCTACTTTGAAATCGCGCTACTTCACTTGAAGTAGCGTGATTTCAAAGTAGAAAGATCAGCGTGATTTCAGGTGTGACTTGATAGACATCAGTGTGGTTTCATACACAAATGTCTATTGAAGTCGCACCTGAAATCGGCAAAAGTAGTGCAGGAACTACTTTAGCAAATTGGTGCGGTGCCACAAAAAAATGTTGCATCGATTGGATCAGTGCCATTGCTGCCAATAGTCATGCGATTTGATCTCTCAAATCGCATGACAAATCGCTCCAATGTAAACCTAGGCTTCTGCACACTTGCAAGTTAATGATAAAGGTGGAATCTTTATATATAACAGCTGTGGAGAATTGCAGGTAATGAATTCAGCTGGTGGATAGGCAGTGTTGTATGTGTCAGCTTTAGTTCAGTGGTGCGATTTGTCATGTCAAAGCGGTGGCAATTGCACTGTTTTAATTGGTGCAATTTGTATTGATATCAGTGCAGAAACCTGCATAGATGTCTCTGAAATTCCCCCTGCAGTCGGGACTGACATGTGGGAATAAAAGTGTGTGATTTCAGTTGAACAATTTCCTCCCTTTGTCAGTGTGAACCAGGGCTCAAACTGGGCCTTTTGTTTTTGTCATTCACCTGCTGCTAATTCAGGGAAACCATTTCTTATTGAGCGCTTTTAAATATCATAAGTAGAAATACAAATTTGCATAACTGCAAATAAACAAAGGTAATAAAATTCTAATAGTGGTTCCTATCAAATATTCACAGCAGCAATCAAAAGAGTGTGTTTTCACATTCTGACCCAGAAATAAGTCATTGTGATCACCCGAAAGTCCCTGTGCTGGTCAAGATCTCCATCTAGGTGGACATGGCGAGGTCCCTCTTTAGCAAAGAGGAGGTCTTTGCTCATTTTCCTGGATAAGGGTATGATATGTACTTGTGCTTAATCGATGCGGGATGGATGTGGTAGTTAGATTTGGTGTGGGTGGGGTTCATTGATTTGTTTGGCATCCCCACACATTTGCTTCTGGCCCATGTGCACACATCACTTCCTGCATTTGTTTTGCTGATGTAAATGCAAGTATAAATGAGAGCTCCTTTCTATTAAAATATATATGACTTGTTTGACAGTTGGGCGTCTTTGGACCTCCGAGTTGCTTGACAAGTTGTACCCCATGATTCTCAATGATAACTAGGGATGGGCTGAACATCCCCCCTGTTCGGTTCGCAGCAGAACATGTGAACAGACCAAAAATTTGTGCGAACACCGTTAAAGTCTATGGGACACAAACATGAATAATCAAAAGTGCTAATTTGAATAGTTAATATGCAAGTTATTGTCATAAAGTGTGTTTGGGGACCCGAGCCCTGCCCCAGGGGACATGTATTAATGCAAAAAAGTTTAAAAAAAAGCTGTTTTTTCGGGAGCAGTGATTTTAATAATGCTTAAAGTGAAATAAAAGTGTAATATTCCTTTAAATTTCGTACCTGGGGGGTGTCTATAGTATGCCTGTAAAGGGGCGCATGTTTTCCGTGTTTAGAACAGTCTGACAGCAAAATGCCATTTCAAAGGAAAAAAAGTCATTTAAAACTACTCGCGGCTATTAATGAATTGCCAGTCCGACAATACACAGAAAAGTTCATTGATAAAAATGGCATGGGAATTCCCCACAGGGGAACCCCGAACCAAAATTTAAAAAAAAAAATGGCGTGGGAGTCCCCCTAAATTCCATACCAGGCCCTTCAGGTCTGGTATGGATTTTAAGGGGAACCCCGCGCCAAAATTAAAAAAAAGAAAATGGCGTGAGGTCCCTCCAAAAATCCATACCAGACCCTTATCCGAGCACGCAATGGATAAGGGTCTGGTCGCAGGAAAAGAGGGGGGGTGAGTGAGGGCCCCCCTCCTGAACTGTACCAGGCCACATGCCCTGAAAATTGGGAGGGTGCTTTGGGGTAGCCCCCCAAAACACCTTGTCCCCATGTTGTCCCCGCCATCATGGATGCGGAACGGCCAGAGGAGAAGAAGGGAAGAAGATGCCGCAGAATAAGATGCCGGACGAGAACACTGGAGGAAGAACCAGAAGAACCAGAAGAAGATGGAGAAAGAAACTGAAGGAAGATAGAAGATAGAAGAAAGAAGATAGAAGAAAGAAGAAGAATTTAAATAAAGGAATTGTCAAAAACGGTCTCTTGTAATTTTTAACATTTTTGACACTTTTTTTGTGAAATGGTAGGGGTACTTTTGTACCTCCCCCTTACCATTTCACACAGGGGGGAGGGCTGGGATCTGGGGGTCCCCTTGTTATAGGGGGCTTCCAGATTCTGATAAGCCCCCCACCCACAGACCCCCACAGCCACTGGGCAAGGGTTGTGGGGATGAGGCCCTTGTCCCCATCAACATGGACAAGGGGTTTTGGGGGCTACCCCAAAGCACCCTCCCAATGTTGAGAGAATGTGGCCTGGTATGGTTCAGGAGGGGGGGCTCTCTAGTCCCCCCCTTTTTTCCTGTGGCCTGCCAGGTTGTGTGCTCGGATAAGGGTCTGGTATGGATTTTCGGGGGGACCCCACGCCATTTTTTAAAAAATTTTGGCACGGGGTTCCCCTTAAAATCCATACCAGACCTGAAGGGTCTGGTATAGATTTTGAGGGGGACCCCACGCCATTTTTTTTTTACATTTTGGCCGGGGTTCCCTTTAATATCATTACCAGACCTGAAGGGCCTGGTATAGAATTTAGGGGGACCCCACACGCCATTTTTTTTAAAATTCTGGTTCGGGGTTCCCCTGTGGGGAATTCCCGTGCTGTTTTTATCAATGAACTTTTATGTGTATTGTCAGACCGGCAATTCATTAATAGCCGTGAGTAGTTTTAAATGACTTTTTTTCCTTTGAAATGTCATTTTGCTGTCAGACTGTTCTAAACACGGGAAACATGTGCCCCTTTACAGGCATACTATAGACACAGCCTTCAGTGAGAACTTTGGATTTTGCAGGTTCGAACCCCATTGACTTCCACTATTCCAGCATATGTGATCTGACAGGCATTATTGCCGCAATAGCGCTGCTTTCCAATTGCATTAGAGCTGACTTTCTGAGAGTTGAAGTCTTTCTGGCCTTTTTTGAGAGTTATTTTTTGGTACTGCAGGAGAATTTTTTGGCGCTATAGTAAGTGACCCCCAATGTCTCTTTAAATTACTCAAGTTGCTAAATTAAACAAAAGCAACAAAACCCCAAGAAAAATGACCTAAATGTTTAGAGAATTTTTTTCAAATTTTTTTGAACTTCTTTTCATCACAGCATGTATGAACATCATGTAATTAAAGCGTATCTAACCCTAAACCAAAAATGTTAAATATTTCAGCTAATTGGTGGCCAGGCTTGTGAACTTTCTCTGCAGTCAGCACATTTAGTGAAGGTGTGAGCCCAGAAATGGTCTGAGGCACAGAGTCTAAGGAACCACCCTTTATTCCCCAGCATACCCTGCCAGCGAAAATGGACTGGGCTGCAGGGTGTCTCCCAGATTAAGGCTGTCAGACAACTGTGCAGATAGCAACTGAAAAGGGAGAGGAACTGGAGTGTAGAACAGAATCCATAGACAATCTTATAAACAGTGACAGGGCAGGCAGCGAACAAGCAAAGTCAGATACAGAGCTGAGGTCAATAACCAGAGAGACAGGAGCTCGAGAACACTGGAACTCTGAAACACTGAGTGATACAGGGGTCATGATAGACACTGGAGATACAGAGTTCTGGAGTCACTGGAGAGAGTGGAATTAATTGATTGACAGGTGACAGAGGAGTCTGAGGATAAATGGAGGTAAAGAGTGCAGGGGGTGCTGAAGGCAAAGGAACTCAGGAACAAAAGAACATGGGGGCACTGTAATTCAGGAACACTGGAATGTGGAAACACAGGAGCACAGGGATTCATAAACAACATAGAGCAGCTCAAATAGAGGGCTAGATTGACAGGCTGTGGAGGAAATGGCCATATACTGTAGCTATGTATATCAATTAACAGGTAACATTTGATGCCTAAAGCTTCCTGTCCAGTTCAGCAGTAGAGATGGGCTGAACAACCCCCTGTTCGGTTTACACCAGAACATCGAGAAAGTTTGGAGCTGAATAATGAACCCCATTGAAGTCTATGGGACTGGAACTGTAAAAATTAAGGGGACCATTTTGAGGGATTAGATGCAAGTTATTGGGCATACAAAGGGTATAGAGGTCTGGGTACTGTCCTGGGGGACATGTATCAATGAAAAAAAAGTTTGTAAAAAACTTAATTTTGAATTGAGTAGTGATTTACTGATGCTTAAAGTAAAACAATAAAAATTAAAAATTCCTTTAAATATAGTGCTTGGGGGGTCCCCTTAGTCTGCATGCAAAATGGCACAGCTGAACCGCTTTGCTGCAGCAAAAATTGCATTTATATAGGCAACAAATGTTCCCTATAAGCTTTCTTTATTTTATAAACAATGGCTTGGGGAGCAAGTTTGTATGATAAGGCCACATTTTAGTGTACTCGGAACAAGATTAGAGATTTTTTGGTTAAATTCTGGTGACTGTTTTGTAGACTTTGCATAAAAGTAACAGGTGCTAAAAAATTGGGCTTTGGGTGTTGATGGTGCCTTCACACCGTAACCCTATAGAGGTGCTGTTGATGAATCAAGTAATGCCCGTGCATCGTCAAGGAGCAATTGGCCAACGCTGTGTTCAAATAACTCAGCTGACTCCTCCATGCATGATGCTGGAGCTATGGCAGGAGTAGCTGTGGACAAAGAGGCAGAATAAGTCACTCTGGCAGCTGCGGTGGACTGCACACTAGTCTCTGCTTGGGTGACAGAGGATGAGGAGGATGAGGATAGTTTAGTAAACCTGGTAATATATTAGTAATTCTGCAAATAACATATTTGTTATTCCTTTCTCTCCACTGTAGAGAGAGTCATGGTTGCCACTCAGACTGGTCTTCAAACATGTCTGCTTTCACAGGGGGAGGGGGGAGGAGCTACTGCTGACCAGTATGGCTGCTCAGTAAGGTCGGGAGGACAGCATGCTGCAACACAGGAGGCTTGTATGAACGCTGTTCATGAAGCCTATCTGGATTAAGGCAATACGCCTACAACCAGCCCTGAATACATGCCTAAATACTCTGCTATACTCAGATGAACCCGCCAGCCTTACCTGTCATTGGTTGTTTTTGGCTGGAGCGGGTGGAAGTGTCCCTCTGGGGTGCCGGAGATCCCAGGGAAGCTCTGAGGACACGAGGATGCTGAAAGCAAGCGGTATCAAACGCAGATGAATAAACGCAGAGGAAAGTAGGTGAAATTAAAGAAAAGTAAAGAAGGTAAATAATAATAAACAGATTTACACTGCCTTTATTGAAGTTGGACCCTTGAGAAGGATGAGTGCCAGAAGAAGAGGGGGGTGAGTTTAAGATACATTTGCTATTTCTAAGACTATATTCCGCCCATTGCTTACAGACTGTATAAGAACGGGATTCTTTTAAAAGATACAGCATTTTCAATGTTTAAAGGAGGCTCTATTGTGACTTAAAAACATAAAAGGTGGTCTTTGCTGATAGTCACAAATTATTGGCCGACGGCCATTGCTCCCTTCCTGACTGTTTATCCAGCTGGTGGTAACTTGGGATTTAATATGGCACCTAAGAAAGGTAATAAGACACCACAACCACAAAAGAATAAAAGGGATAAAACGGAAAATTTAAATAAAAACACTACAGGGGTGCAAGCAACTCAAATGACAGATAATAAAGAATATTTTCAGCAATTGCAATCTCCCCAATGAGGGCAGGTGCTGCAGATGTTTTAGGAATTACTAAATCTAGCTGAATCCTCTACAACATCAAGATCATCAGGGGAGGAACAGGTAGGCCATCCTAGAAATAGTTCACCAATTGACATAATGAGGACTTTAATAGAGCAGAAAGAAATTGATAAAGAAAAATGGGATATGAGATCTTATATACTATCTCTCCTGACTAGAGCAGACATGGACCATTATGTGCATAGACTGGAAAACTCATATAAAAAGGAAATACAAGAGCTCAAATTATCTACCAAAAATACACAAGAAAAATTGGGAATAATAGATACAAAAGTGACTTGTGTGGAACAAGACCTGATAAAAGTAAAAGAAAAAACTCTAGAGCAAGATAAGCAATTAAAGCAAATTATAAATATGGTGGATGAACAGGAAAACAGAAATAGAAGAGGTAACATAAGAATTAGAGGGTTATCTGAAAACGTGAGCCCAAGGGATATGATAACGGTATTGCAGAAGATATTCCAGGAAATGGCACAGGATCTTGATGTAAAGGACTTAAAAATCGACCGGGCACATAGAGTTATAGGATCAAGAAGACCAGACCCTAGCAAACCAAGGGACATTATTTGTAAAATGCATTATGTTCAAGTTAAGATTTATTTTTTTATTTCAGGTACTTATATAGCGCCGTCAATTTACGCAGCGCATTTACATATACAATGTACATTCACATCAGTCCCTACCCTCAAGGAGCTTACAATCTAAGGTCCCTAACTCACATTCATAAATACTAGGGACAATTTAGATAGGATCCAATTAACCTACCAGCATGTCTTTGGAGTGTGGGAGGAAACCAGAATACCCGGAGGAAACCCACACAGGCACAGGGAGAACATGCAAACTCCAGGCAGGTAGTGTCGTGGTTGGGATTCGAACCAGCGACCCTTCTTACTGGTAGGTGAGAGTGCTACCACCACACCACTGTGCCGCCCAAAAATGTATGCAGCACGACAAAACAGAAACATTCAATATGAAGGGGAGCAACCGATATTTTTTCAGGATTTATCTAAATTTTCATTGGATAGAAGAAGAGCGTTAAAACCTCTGCTGGAACAATTAATAAAGAAAAATATTCAATATAGATGGAAATACCCATTCCAGCTACTAGTTCAACATGAAGGACTTACAGCGACATTTAGGGAATTGGAGGATTTACCGGAGTTCTTGAAAACCTTTCAAATCCCGGAAACAACACTACCGGATTGGCCCCATATATACACAAATTCTTTTAAAAATAGAAAAAAAGGTTACGAATAGGCCCTGAAAGAAGTGGGGGGAGGAAAGAGCTGAAGGGGATGGGGGGAGGGGAGGGTGAGAGAATGGAAGAAGGGAGGAATAAGGGGATGAGTGGATATGATGGTATAATACCATAGTAGACAAAGGAGACTTGGGATTTTTTTTTTCTTTTTTTTTTGCTGCCGGGAGGTTTTATTAAGTAGAATTGTATTATACAGAATTTGCACGTTTTGAGGGTTCACTGTGAATGATAATAGCTAGATATAATAGGAATTAACCCTATGTTCACAAAAAGGCCAGATTAAAATAGAATGCATGGTTAAGCAGAAGGTGTTTTTCTTTTTTTTTTTTTTCTTGGTGTGGAGGGGGGGAGGAGTAGATAAATGGGTTATCAAATAGAAATGCAATTAGTAATATTTGTATGGTTTGTAAACTCACTGTGATTACAACTCTATGAACATAAATTGATGGGACAGTGGCACACTACACAGATTAGGGGTAATGAGTGATTTTTCTTTTTTTTTGGGAAGGGAGGAGGGAGTTTAAATGGATTATTAATCACAAATGGAATTTATAATATTTGTATGTCTTGTAAGTTCACTTTATGTATGTCTTGTAAGTTCTGCAGAGCGAGAGTGTTCTCATCACCTCCCATTGCTGCTGTTGTTTCCAGTAGGACGGGCTGTCTGTGAGCTTCCGGCCGGCGCTCCAGACTACACTACATGCCTACTATTGTCTACTAACATGTGAGTTTAACCTTTTACTTATCCTATAAAGTCAATGATTTTACACTATATGGAGCCTTTTTTTCCTTTTATGACCATATCTGCAATGCTGTGGGCTGATGTCTGAGTACCTGTCAGTGTGAACACCTTTAGCCTGACCCTGCAGTCTTTGATGTCCCATCTCGGTATAAGGTCTCTGATCCATTGGTCGTGGTTCGAAGCAGTATCAACAAACAGCTTTCTCTGATCCTCTGTAATGGGGGATCATGAGTTTCTGGTAAGCAGCCAGTCTGATTTCACGGTGGTGGAGCAAGCACGCTTTTTTCTTCTCACAGCAAGAATTTATGTTTTTTGGAACTTTTTTAAGATACTTTTATATCACTTGGGTGATTTATTATTTATTTTTTATACATTGACTTTTTATTATCACTTTGAACATTTTATTTTTGGATTGATTATTCATTTGACATGTGTTTGGTATATTATGTATACACTAAAGGGGAACTCTTCACTTAGTTCTAAATATTTGGTTTGGTGATGATGTGTATGATCACCAATCTGTTTTAGCGCGATTCAACCCCCCTTTTTTCTTAAGGCAAATTCAGAGACCTGTTGGAGATGTAAGAGGGAGAGAGGGACCATGGATCACATCTGGTATGGTTGCCAGAGGGTGAAGGAATTTTGGAATAGAATTTTTGAGATCTACCAGAAAGTGTCAGGAAAAGTAGTAAAACCAAGTATAGAAATCTCAATATTCTCTCTGACAAAAGATCCAACAAAGAAAATTAGAAAAGATATCTTGCATCACATGACATCTGCGGCTGAAACAATAATAGCACGAAAATGGAATGGAGAAGAAGGACCTACAATTGCAGAATGGATATGTGAAATGAACGAAATCCAGTATATGGAAAAACAGATAAGAGAAGACGGGTATATAATAAATAAACTGCCAGAAATATGGCAAAAATGGGATGAGTTTCGGTTCTCAAAAGAAGTGTTAAAATGTATGTAATAGGAACAGATTTAGAGATCTTTTTTTTTTTATGTATGGGGGTCAGGGAACGTATAGGATGATTGGAAGGAAATAAAAGCAACTACAGAGGGGAGTGATAATGCTTTTAAATGATCGTAAAGAGATGCTTTTAATTGATTGTAAAGAATATGAAATGTTGTATGAATGATAATGTATGGGTTGTTTCTTTAAAAAAAAAATAATAAAGAGAAATTGAAACAAACATGTCTGCTTTGTTCATTCTAACTGCATGAAGGATAATGGAAATAATAGTTCACAGAACAAAGATATGATTGGTTATTTTGCTTTCTGTTCTATTCACAGGAGGTGACAAGAACACTGCATTTCATTTAAGATCAACAGGTCTTCTCTGTATTTGCTTAAATGTTATTAGCCTGAAAAATGAAACCTAATGCAGTCACCACATCTAAGGACTAGTAAGCTGCAATATACTACATAGTCTTTGTGAAAATACCCTAAGCAAAAAAGCGATGTGTAGCTTATTTTTCTTATCTTTATGTCTGATCTAAGTGACATTAAAGGTTCATTAAAAAAAAAAATGCCATACCTGCCCCTACAGTGATTTTCATAGAGCAGCCCCAATCCTCCTGTTTTTGGATTCCCCGCATGAGTTCCTAGCTCCTCTTCTTTGGCCAGTGCCCCAAATAGCAATCAGCTTGCTCTGGGGGCACTAGTGCCATGGCCTGGCCCCGCCCCTGCTCTCTCCTCATTGGCTCACTAGCTGTGATTGATGGTAGCAGAAGCCAAGCCCTCTGCTGTCTCAGCCAATGAGGAATGAATGACCCAGGATAAATGCAGCTCTGGTGCACATCACTGGATTGAGAGGGAGCTCAGGTGAGCTTTGGGGGAAGGGGGTGCGGGGCGTCACTACACACAGAAGGGTTTTTACCTTCTACATAGAATATATGAAGGTAAACCACTGAGGGGGTTATTTACGAAAGGCAAATCCACTTTGCACTACAAGAGCAAACTACAAGTGCAAAGTGCACTTGAAATTGCACTGAAAGTGCATTTGGAAGGGCAGTCGCGGTAGATCCGAGGGAGACATGCAAGGAAAATAAAAAACAGCATTTTAGCTTGCACATGATTGGATGATAAAATCAGCAGATCTTCCCCTCATTTCAGATCTACCCCTCAAATTTACAGCGACTGCACTTCCAAGTGCACTTTCAGTGCAATGTCAAGTGCACTTTGCACTTTTAGTTTGCACTTATAGTGCAAAGTGGATTTGCCTTTTGTAAATAACTCCCTTTGAGCCTATAAAGCCACTTTAACACTGAACATGTGCTTGTGGTATTTTACGTTTTTAATTTTTCAGTATATAGTCATATAGAGGGTCCAAGATCACTAGCAGCCTTTTGAAAAAGTGATTTTAAAAGCAATCTTTATTGAAATATACAAACAGTCCAAACACAAAATAGCTCACTACAGCAAAATGAACACAAATCAGTCCAAACTCTGTTTCAGTAGCAAAAGAAAAAGTAATGGCAATCAACCGGGCTCACATTTGGGTACTGAGGCTTCCTGTCTGCTTCAGGGTCCCAAAGAGGAAGCTATCACAGGTTAGCAGTCGTGACTCAATCCCAAGATTAGCTCACCCTTCTCTCCCAGGTGTGTCCAGCTCTCTCTCTCTCTCTCTCTCTCTCTCTCTCTCTCTCACTGCCAGGTGCTGACTGTTTCCTTTTCTTTGTCTGGACTCTGGGGCATCTGGGTTAACCCCTTCAGGACCAAAGTCCCTGCAATCAGGGTTTGGAGGATCTTCCCACCCAAAATTCTTCAAACCTCTAAAATTCTGGGTCTGAAATCCGGAGAGTACTGAAAGTCCATCCTCTCTTCTCTAGCTGGACTGTCCCAGAACCCCTGACCCTGTTTGGGTGAGAATCCCTGAGTACATTACCCTGACATTGCCCCGTTAAAGGTACCACAACCCAAATAGTGTGGAAATATACCTGCCATCCAGGACCCATCCCTGGCGTCCTGTACTATATATATATATATATATATATATATATATATAGTATCTCACAAATGTGAGTACACCCCTCACATTTTTGTAATTTTTTATATCTTTTCATGTGACAATACTGCAGAAATTACACTTTGCTACAATGTAAAGTAGTGAGTGTACAGCTTGTATAACAGCATAAATTTGCTGTCTATTCAAATTAACTCAACACACAGCCATTAATGTCTAAACCGCTGGCAACAAAAGTGAGTACACCCCTAAGTGAAAATGTCCAAAGTCGGCCCAATTAGCCATTTCCCCTACCCAGTGTCACGTGACTCATTAGTGTTACAAGGTCTCAGGTGTAAATGGGAGGCAGGTGTGTTAAATTTGGTGTTATCGCTCTCACGCTCTCATTCTGGTCACTGGAAGTTTAACATGGCACCTCATGGCAAAGAACTCTTTGAGGATCTGGAAAAAAGAATTGTTGCTCTATATGAAGATGGCCTAGGCTATAAGAAGATTGCCAAGACCCTAAAACTGAGCTGCAGCATGGTGGCCAAGACCATACAGCGGACAGGTTCCACTCAGAACACACCTCGCCATGGTCGACCAAAGAGGTTGAGTGTACATGCTCAGCGTCATATCCAGAGGTTGTCTTTGGGAAATAGACGTATGAGTGCTGCCAGAATTGCTGCAGAGGTTGAAGAGGTGGGTGGTCAGCCTGTCAGTGCTTAGACCATACGCAGCACACTGTATCAAATTGGTCTGCATGGCTGTCATCACAGAAGGAAGCCTCTTCTAAAGATGATGCACAAGAAAGCCCGCAAACAGTTTGCTGAAGACAAGCAGACTAAGGACATGGATTTCTGGAACCATGTCCTGTGATCTGATGAAACCAAGATAAACTTATTTGGTTCAGATGGTGTCAATCATGTGTGGTGGCAACCAGGTAAGGAGTACAAAGACAAAAGTGTCTTGCCTAGAGGCAAGCATAGTGGGGGGGGAGTGTCATTATCTGGGGCTGCATGAGTGCTGCCGTTGTCTTGCCGAGAATGTTCCCTCGGCGGATAAGTTCCCCCCTGTACTGCGCAGGCGAAGCGCCTGCGCAGTACATACTACTGTGAGCCGCCAGAGATAGCCAAAGCTCAAATGCTTCAATCAGCTGTACACGGCGCCTGCGCTCTGGGTCCAGGTTCCTTCCCCACCATCCAAGTGGACCTAGAGGGGGAATCTAAAAGTGCAGAGCGCAGCGAGGCCGTGCCCGAAGCGTGGCGAGTGAAGTGAGCCCGCGAGGGGCCCTCTTACAGGCGCCGTGTACAGCTGATTTTCAGCTGTTCTACTTCGGCTATTTCCGCCGATACCTACTGCGCAGGCGCAGTAGAGGGGGGAACTTATACGCCGAGCGGAACTTTCTCGGCAGAACACCGGCATTGGGGAACTACAGTTCATTGAGTGAACCACAAATGCCAACATGTACTGTGACATACTGATGATCTTCTCCCTTCGGAGACTGGGTCCCAGGGCAGAATTCCAACATGATAACGACCCCAAACACACCCCCAAGACTACCACTGCCTTGCTAAAGAAGCTGAGGGTAAAAGGGGATGGACTGGCCAAGCATGTCTCCAAACCTAAACCCCATTGAGCATCTGTGGGGCATCCTCAAATGGAAGGTGGAGGAGTGCAAGATCTCTATCATCCACCAGCTCCATGATGTCCTCATGGAGGAGTGGAAGAGGACTCCGGTGGCAACCTGTGAAGCTCTGGTGAACTCCTTGCCCAAGAGGGTTAAGGCAGTACTGGAAAATAATGGTGGCCACACAAAATATTGACACTTTGAGCCCAATTTGGACATTTTCACTTAGTGGTGTACTTACTTTTGTTGCTAGCAGTTTAGACATTAATGGCTGTGTGTTGAGTTATTTTGAGGGGACAGCAAATGGTGAATTGCTTTTGTTTTGTCAACAAACACCAATAGCTACACCAATCTAGTGTCTAGTGTAACATTTTTACATGAGGTTATTCCTTTTGCATCCTCATTTTAACTTTTCTGTGTGCTATTAAATCCCCTCTTTGTACACTGCAGCCCATCATAAGATTTACCATGGCTAAAACTAAGACTCAGACTTTTATTGATGAAACTTCCTACGCACAGCCTTCAGTGTACAAATTGATTAAACACAGCTAAATGAGAACATGAAGAATGAGAATAATGCAACCACTGTACACTAGATTTAATCAATGTGTAAAAAAAAGCCCATTACCACTGTCTGTTTACACCTGACTACCTCTGCTTCGCTCTGCCTAACCAGAAGAGGGTGGAGTCCACTTCCATTTTTTTTAACGGACTCCATCGGACTCCGAGGTAGGCGGGTGTAATTGGACAAAAATCAGTTTACACCCACCTGTCCTTCCGATCAGGTCTGCCTGAAAAACTGACACTGGGACCTGATCAGAACATCTGTGTCGAAAGAGCTTAAGAAATATTGTGGAAATGTTGATAAGTAATTGATCCAATCTACTCATATGAAAAATAGATCTCAAAAAACTAATAACTATGATGGCTGAAAACTGTTTTCATCCAGCTTATCTCATTTGTGGTTAAATGCATGCACGTTTGTGTTTTCCACAATACCAATCAACAAATCTGCATACTGAATGATTTTTTTTTTTTGTACAGTATGGCACTAAACAAAACAATTAATTGATCTGGTTCCAAAATATTATAATGGTTTCAATAAGAAAAAATAATTTGCTGAATTCTATCTTCTATCTTTGCTAGATCTTCAAGTTTACTTTGGAATGAGTGTCATTACTGGTAAGATGACAAAAATAAATAACTGGATGGATACACTGTACTGAGGTAACAGAATTTAGAACTAGGTCTAAATATTGAAATATAAAATGACCAAATGGATTTCAATTTTTCAGTAATTAGATCGGAAGACACAGAAGTTGTTTTATTAAATCAAAGAGCTTTATTCAAGCTGCAACAAGTCAAACAAACCTCTTGGCAGCCTAGAATCATTTAGGCTGATTATTCAGCCTTTTGTGAGAAAGTGTTTTGGGAGCCTTTTAGACATGAATGTCATTTTTATTATTTGTTTTAATTTGTAATATGTTAAGCTGGTCATAGACGGTTTAAGTTTTGACTTTCCCTTCTTTAGCCTGAGCTATGTGTGATTTTCTTTAGGCTGCATTCACACCGCTGTATTTTAGCCTTTTGTGGGAGTTGTGCTTGCTGCATCTTTGCTAAAGTTTCCATAAGCATAAACATGTAAAATTCATGTAGGGCTTTTGTAATAAGAAAAATGCAGTCGCATGCATGTAGCCTTTAACTTTTTTTTTTTTTTGTTTCATAAAGTTTTTATTGATTGAACAAAGAAATGTAATACAACATTGTCATATAAATAAAGTATAACATAATCACATAGTCATCTGAGTAACATTTGGGTTATAGTGAATTTCACAATCAATAATAATGTCAAGATGATTTGGACAGTTTTAATAACTAGATTTAGAGCAAATACATATTATATATTTAAACATTCTTGCTTAATGAATATTAAGGTGAGTTAACTCACTATAGGAGTGAGGAGGGGTGAAGGATAAAAAAAAAAAAAAAAGGGTGTGGGGGAGAAGGTGAATAAAGACGATTTATTTATTATAGTAGTCTAGTAATCTCTTTGGCATTAATTAATAATAGCTTTCTAAGACTGTGAATTTTTGAATTCAAACCAGTTGTACCATGTTGATGTGAATTTCGAAATCTTCTCCTGAGATATACTTATAAGTTCTTCTATCTTTTCTATATTAAATAGGTAAATAAAAGTGTGGTGCTGCGCTAATCCTTAAAATCATGTACAGATTGTCACGGAACGTCTCACACTCCGCTTGAGTGCTTCCGTCATATACCACTTCCTCCCAGTCTGTATACAGATATCAGATATTCCAACCTCTCTGAGCACAAAACAAGGTGACACTTGCTTGTTGCTACCATGAACTGTTTATTTAGAATCAAAGTTACAAGACTTTATATGCCGTTGGAACCTCCTCTAACAATACAACTGTAACCTAATTAACATAATTAACATGAGCTAATTAACTAAAAAATTTACCCAGACCAGATGACAGACTTGTGGGCACCGAGCTTCACACAGTAGTATAAACACAATAGCTGCAGCTCCAATAGGAGCCGTTCCGTCTCCTACATTGTATAGAGGACAATGTGATCAGCTCATTCAATTAACATAAACACAGGTAGTTGGAGTTGATGACACCAGCATCTCCTCACAGGATGTGTCCCAACAGAATGAATCAGTCTTATCAGCAGGGGGCTGCTGGAGGAATCCCCCCTCCCTCTTCAGGGACACAAATCCACAGCAAGGAGTCCCCAACAGAATCAAACAACATACAATATATACATATATACGCGACGGAGTTTGATTAGTACAGTTCAGACTGGATTTCTCATTCACCTCACAAAGAGCACCGTTCCATTGAAAATCCAGGGCCCATAATCAAAAGGCAACAGGCTTGCATTCAGTCCTCTCCAACAGCCTCTGTCCTGGCTAGGTCTGTCACACAGATCTATGACACAACTCAATAAATAAACAGTAATAGTGTCTCACATTAAAATCCTGGCGTGAAAAATCAGCATGGACACCCTTGTGCACAGAGTGTGCAAAATATACTCATATACAAAATCAATGTGAAGATATCTAAAAGTGAGAAATATCAAAAAATAACAATACCTGACTTAAATAATCAGTGTACACAGTGAAATATATAGCAAGCAAGCAACAATATAAAGTGACTAGTGCTCATTGGACATAAAAAAGTGACAGTGAACTAGAACTTATATGATATTCAGCAACTTCACAAAATAAAAAATATATATATATATCCAGCAACTTCTAAAAAATAAAAATAAAAATAGAAATATATATATAAACGTAAAGTCCACAAATCAGCATGCATAAAAGAGTGATCCACTTAAAAAGTCCAGAATCGTGTGTCAAACAGTGGTCTATTTCAAAAATATAAGTGGCTAGTGACGTGTAATTTTTCTTCATGCAGCACAGCACGCAGTGGTGGGCAGTGGCCCCTTACCTTTAGGTAATGGGGTGTTCGCATTAGCCAATATTGGGCATGGCGGCCCTTAACTAGCAAAGCCACAGCATCAGCCACTCATGGTAACGACTTTAATTGGGTCCTATCCAGGTTAATCTCCTCTGGGGACATCCGTATCTCAAGTAGTATCCCGGGGTCACCAAGATAAAAAACACCAAAGGAAGATCCCACAATAGTATAATATCGTTTGGTAAAAGGTGGATTTTATTAGACAAATAGGGGTACTCACATTAAAAACATATAGTAGTAAGTGGAGATCCGACGAGCGGCGAGCTCGTACCGCTGATCACTGTAGAGTGCCTGTCCCGTCCCTACGCATGACGTCACGGCCCACGTGACTTCATCATTTCTATATTGTTTATTCTCCGGAACCATTCTTTTTTTGATGGAATAGAGTTTGAGCGCCAGTGGCATGGGATACAGTGTCTTGCTGCATTTATCATGAACATGGGTAAAGAATATTAAATATTGATTTTGGGGGATTGAATTGTAGTGTAGGAGGTATTGTGCTGGATTAAAAATGTTCTCTGAAGTGAGTGAGGTAATGGTTTCATGAACCATTTTCCAGAAGTTTTGTAATAGAGGGCATGACCACCAAATATGGAGCATAGAGCCTTCTTCCTGTTTACATCTCCAGCATCTGTCTGAAATACATGGAGAGAATTTGTGCAATAGGGTGGGAGTTCTGTACCACCTGGTAATTATTTTAAAGCCACACTCTTGGGTGGCTACATTAAGAGATCCTTTATGAGCATGCATGTATATTGTTTCCCAGTCTGCTTCTGTAAGAGATAACTTTTTTTTTACATATTCCACTAGTCAATTTTCTGTTGTCTTTTCTGTACTCCCGTTTATAGGGTTTACCTGCTAATAAACTGATTGCATGTTTTCTTTCTTCATTTAACCACTTGACCTCTGAAAAATTTTATCCTGTTCATGACCAGGGCATTTTTGCTATTCGGCACTGCACTACTTTACTGGTAATTGGGGGGGTCATGCAACACTGTATGCAAATAAAACTTATGTCATTCTTTTTGCACAAATAGTGCTTTCTTTTGGTGGTATTTGATCACCACTGGGTTTTTTATTTTTTATTATTTAAACGAAAAAGACAGAAAATGTTGAAAAAAGAAACGATATTTTTTTTCCTGCTATAAAACATATCTAGTGAAAAAAAATTGAATTTCTTCATACATTTAGGCAAGAAAATGTATTCTGCTATATGTCTTTGGTTAAAAAAAATCACAATCGGTGTTGATTGTTTGCATGAAAGTTATAACGTATATATACTGGAATTTGTATTTTTATGGCAGGTGATCACTGACTTATAGTAGGACTGTGATAGCATGCTCACACTAACACTGGGTGGGAACTAACTAACTGACATCACCAGTGGCACTTATACATAGGGTTGCCACCTCATCCCTTTAAACCTGAACACATATGAATTACACAGGTTCTGAGGCTAATTAAATGCGGCTAAGGCACTAAGTGAGTTTAATTACCACCTTGATCAGCCACAGAACCTGTGTAATTCATATTTTTTTTATTTTTTTCATTGCCGGCAATTCTTTTTCTTGAATAAAAATGGAGAAATCTGTGCTGCTGCGTAAAAAATGATTGTGTTGCAGCCCCTATATCCACATAGTATACGTAACCCAAATCAAATAGAAAACAAATATTGTGTAGCACCACTTTAAGAAAATGTGCAAATGAAATAAACTAGTGTACAAAAAATATATTAGCATAAAAAAAGTGTAAAACATTTTTCTGTGAATGTGTGTAGAGGCAAATCACCATCTCCCTATAGAGTCAACATTCACCAGAAGCGATGGCTGCCATGAGAACAGCATATGCGCCTACAACGTGTTAGAGCATCCACAGCGTGCATATAAAAGTAACCCCAGATCTACATCAAGTGGCACCTCTCTATTTGATGTAACCGAGATGTGACTGGGATAAATGAAGCTCACCAGGAGTAAGAAAATAGTCTTCAATAGTGCAGTTTTTAAAAAAAAGAATGATGTATGACACAATCAATAATAAAAACAAAAGCACTCACATGAACAGCCACTGCTGACCGAAATCGAGCAGCAGCGTGACGTCAGCACAGGAAACTCCACACCAATCATTTTTTTACGTCCAGCTGTCTGACAGCTGATGACTCATCAGTTGTTAAGGATGCAGTGGCTACCCGCTCCTTGACCAGTTCTTTCCCGGCATATAGCAAAATGACAGCCAGGCAGGATGTTCGTCAGTCTGATTGGACATCATATGACGTCCTCCCAGGTGGCACCTTGCATGAAGCCGCAGGGCCGCACTGTGGTGTGATCTGTCACTGGCTGTGTCAATTGGACACAGCCGATGACTGATCAGTGTACCGCCCCACTGCCGGTAACATGTGATAGCTGTGACCAATCTGAGCAGATCACATGACAGCTGTAAACAATGGATGGCTTACTTTGCCATTTTACCATATGATTAGATGTGACTAATCACAGCTAATCACAACAAACCACACTGTATAAATCAGTTTCATTCAGTAAAATGGGTTGTTTATACCAGTGAAATTTACTGGTATAAACAATCATAATGTGGGAAAAAATCACTTCCCCAGAGTAGTACAGTGTTACTATGGTAACACTGTATTGTTCTGGTCACAGTGTGTAAAAAAAGGAAAAAAAAGGAAAATAATAATATACTGTATATATTTTTTACATACTGTCACGTCAATGTCAGTGTCCCTAAACACTACCACATCCTTTATACGATACTGATGTACTGCACTGGTGACAGCATGTAAAAAAAAATTGTGATTTTCTTTTTTTAATTTCTTCATTTTCCAAAAAATTGCGACAAAAAATTCCAACTTCAAAAAACTCTGCATGCCTCTTACTAAATACTTTGGACTTTCTACCTTCCAGAAAGGGGTAATTTGGGGGATATTTGTACTGTCCTTGTGTTTTCAGGCCTCAAGAATAGGCCACCAGTACATCAGGATTGATTGATTTTCAGATATATACTATAGTTTGTGGAGTCTATAACTTTCCTATGGACTAAATAATATACACTGATTTGGGTTATTTTCACCAAAAGAATGTAGCAGAATACATTTTGGCCTAAATTTATGAAGAAAGATTATTTATTTGCAAAATTTTATAACAGAAACTAAGAAAAATTTATTTTTTTTGTAATTTTTTTTTTAAATGTTAGCTTTTAAGCTAAATTAATTAAATACCACCAAAAGAAAGCTTTATTTGTGTGTTTTTTTTATATATATAAAGATGTATTTTGGGTACAGTGTTGCATGACTGAGCAATTGTCATTCAGAGCTGAAAGCTTAAAATTTGGCCTGGGCAGGAAGGGGGTAAAAGTGATTAATAACCATATTGTTTACTGGTTTTTAAGAACACTGGTGGCCGCCTGCTCCTTAACAACCAGTACACATTCCCTAAATACTGCATGCCTCGACCACTACTTAATTACTGCTTGCATTTAATTATTTTTTTCCTTCTGTAAATTGTGTTTAACCTCTTCCCGACCAGCCACCACAGTTGTACTGCAGCAGGTTGGCTCCCCTTTTGACCATTAGGGGGCGCGTGCTGGAGCCAATGCACACGCTTGGCGGTCACAATGACCGCTGGCACCCGAGATCACTCCACACAGAGGCAGAACGGAGATCTGTCAAGGTAAACAGACAGATCTCCATGCTGTAGGGGGTGAGGAGCTCTCCTCACCCAGTTAGACCCCTCCCCAGGGGTGGATCCAGGGGGGCAACGGGTCAATTGCCCCCCCCCCCGAGAAAATAGTGAGCAGGCTGTGCTGATGCCAACCTCCCATCAGCCATTGCTGACAGAGGGCAGCAGCGCCAAAACTGACAGGCTCTGTGAATGGAGTGACACAGGCAGAGCCGCAGCTGTGGGGGATTTCCACTTCTCCTCCTTGAGCTGAGCATTGACCTGGCAAAGCCCTCCTATTGGCTATTGGAAAAGAGAAAGAGAGGAGAAGAGGGACCATGAGGCTGTCGGGTGGAGGGAGCCAGTGATTCTATTATTATACTTCAAGGTAAAAACATACCTCCACGTGGGGGGAGGAAGAGGGATGAGGGGGGTGGAATGCAGGCTTTCATAGAGGTACAGGACCTTATCACTGGCTACATCCACTCTTTCCTTCTTTCCACCTGGCTGCTCCCACCCTGTCCTCCCCTCCACCTGGCTGCTCCCACCCTGTCCTCCCCTCCACCTGTCTGCATTCACCCTTTCCTCCCCTCCAACTGGCTGCTCCCACCCTGTCCTCCCCTCCACCTGGCTGTTCCCACCCTGTTCTCCCCTCCACCCGGCTGCATCCACCCTTTCCTTCCGTCCACCTGACTGCTCCCACTTAAAGCAATGCCTGTGTATTTTTGAGGTCTATGGACCTCAAGTCACATCAAAGTGGGACCAAAATAGTGCAGGGACTACTTTGAAGTTGCTGCGACTTGAAGTCGCAGACATCTGAACGGTACTCATTGTAGATCATGGGGTAGAACTTGTGATGCAACTTTTCAGTCCCTAGTGGCATGACAAGTTGCAATAGTGCAAAAACAAGCCGTAAAAGCACATTGTAAATCACGCAACTTTGGTGTTGAAATAGTGGAAAGAAAGCATTAGGCTAAAGCGGTAATAGGAAGATGCACTGTAAAAATTACTTCTAATTGTAGAAAATCTCTTGCACTGAATCTAATTTATGGAAGATCTAACTGATTGGCCAGTGTATGGTGACCTTTAAAGATATGAAAACTTTTATTTCTGGTGTTTAAGCCTCATACACACGATGGGACTTTGTACCCCGTGTACGGAGCCCGCTCTGCTCAGCGGGGGATCGCTCCGTCGATCCCCGCTGGGCAGGCAGATGACAGGTCTGTCTCTGCACACTGTGCAGAGACAGACCTGTCAGAGTGACGCTCTCCTTTATGGGGGATCGGATGATGACGGACCATAGAGTCTGTCGTCACCCGATCCGATCCACAGATGGATGGAAAAATAGGTTTTTCCTCCGTTACACTTTTTAGGATTGGAGTGGGTCAGATGTCAGCGGACATGTCACCACTGACATCCGACCCTCCATAGAGGTCTATGGAGTGTCCGTTCAGGTCCGAGGCGGACCTGAAAGGTCCGTCCGTGTGAGGGGAGCCTTAGGCCTCTTTCACACTGGGGCGATGCGGCTGGCAGCACTAAAACGGAGCTATTTTTCGCGCTGCTTTACCGGCGGTATTCAGCCGCTAGCGGTTTTAACCCCCGCTAGCGGCCGAAAAGGGGTTAAATCCGCACCCAAAACACCACGGCAGCAGTGTTTTGTCAGCAGTATAGCCGCGCTGTCCCATTGATTTCAATGGGCAGGAGCGGTTTATACACCACTCCAAAGATGCTGCTAGGACTTTTTTTTAGGCCCCTTTCGCACTAAAAATAGCACCTGAAAAACGCCCTAAAGAAGCGGCTCCATTCACTCCAGTGAGGGCTTTCACACTGGAGTGGTGCACTGGCAGGGCATCACAAAAAGTCCTGCCAGCAGCTTTTTTGGAGCAGTGAACTCAGTGCTCCTCCCCATTAAAATCAATGGGGCAGCGCTGTGATACTGCCGGCAAAATGCCGATCCAGCTGCGTTTTGCGGGCGGATTTAACCCCTTTTTGGCCGCTAGCAGAAGGGTTAAAACCACCCCGTGGGGGGTTAAAACCACCCGCTAGCAGCCGAATAACGCCGCTAAAACGACAGTAAAGCGACGCTAAAAATAATGCCGCTTTACCGCAGACGCCCCCACCGCCCCAGTGGGCCTTAGGCTCTATTCACACTAAAGCATTTTTTGATGCATTTTACAGAAATGCATGGGAATTTTTTAACATGGGTTCCTATGGAACATGTTCACATCAATGTATTTTTATGCCTCTGCGTTTTTGGAAAGGGTCAGGGACTTTTTTCCCGCAAAATGCAGCGTTTTGCTTGTAATAGATTTCACTGGACCTGCATCCAAAACGCAAGTACCGCGTTTTTACCGCGATTTGTGTTTTTTTTAATTTCTTTTTTTTTATGCTGTATATAGCTGGTTGCTAAGAAGGGGGCCGGGAAGCCGGCTGCCACGTCCTTAACCACTTCCCGCCCGCCGTATGCAGAATGACATCCGGGAAGTTGTTCTGTTATCCTGACTGGGCGTCATATGACGTCCAGCAGGATAACATGCCGGCACGCGCCCGCAGGGGCGGGCATTGCGGCGATCGCGAGTGCGGCGTGTCAGTCTGACACCCCGCATCTCCGATCGTGATAAGAAGCCTCTGTCAGAGGCTTCTTACCACATGATCAGCTGTGACCAATCACAGCTGATCATCGCGAGAACCCGGAAGTGCCGGTAAACGGCATTCCTTGGTTCGCGCTAACAGGGAAAGCCGATCACGGCTCTTCCTGTCAGAGGGAGGGTCTGTGCTGATAATCAGCACATTGATTATCAGCACAGCCCCCTCAGATGTGCCACAACACCTCAGATGTGACCCCTCAGCTGTCAGTCAGTTCCCCAATTAAAAGACAGCTCACAGTGCCCATGAAAGTGCCATTAAGTGCCCATAATAGTGCTAATCAGTGCCCACCACAGTGCCCATCTCAGTGCCCAGCAGTAAAACCTGTCAGTACCTCAACATCAGTGCTGCCCATCAGTGCCGCCTGTCAGTGCCCATCACATCTGCCTGTCAGTGCCCATCACAGCCGCCAGTCAGTGCCCATCACAGCCGCCAGTCAGTGCCCATCACAGCCGCCAGTCAGTGCTCATCAGTGCTGCTTATCATTGCTGCATATTAGTGCCATCAATTCTACATATCAGTGCATCCTCATCAGTGCCCATCAGTTCCACCTTATCAGTGCCAGCTCATCAGTGCCCATCAGTGCCACCTCATCAGTGCCCATCAGTGCCGCCTCATCAGTGCCACCTCATCAGTGCCCGACAGTGAAGGAGAAAACAAAATTTTATAACTGAAACGAAGAAAAACTTTTTTTTTTCCAAAATGTTGTTCTTTTTTAGTTTGTTTAGCAAAAATATAAAAAAAACACAGAGTTGATCAAATACCACCAAAAGAAAGCTCTATTTGTGGGAACAAAATGCTAAAAATGTTGTTTAAGTACAGTGTAGCATGACTGCGCAATTGTCATTCAAAATACCCCCCCAAAGCACCTTGTCCCCATGTTGATGAGGACAAGGGTCTCTTCCCAACAACCCTGGCCGTTGGTTGTTGGGGTCTGCGGGAGGGGGGCTTATCGGAATCCGGGAGCCCCTTTAATAAGGGGACCCCCGGATGCCGGCCCCCCATCCTATGTGAATGAGTATGGGGTACATGGTGCCCCTACCCATTCACCTAGGGAAAAAGTGTCAATAAAAAAACACACTGCACAGGTTTTTAAAGTAATTTATTAGACAGCTCGGGGGGGTCCTCTTCTGGTTTTGGCGGTCTCTCCGGTTCTTCTCCGCTGTCTCCAGGCCTTTTCTTCTGCTGTTCGACCTGTTCTCCACACTCTCCGGGTCTTCTGCCGGGCTCTTCCGCTATCTTCTGCTCTTTTGCCGCTCTTTTGCTATAGCGGAGGAGCCCGGTCTGCTGCCTTCTTCCCTCTTCTCTTCTTCCGCTGTTCGACCTGTTCTCCGCGCTCTCCGGGTCTTCTGCCAGGCTCCTCCGCTATCTTCTGCTCTTTTGCCGCTCGCTCTTCCCTCCCTCTTTCCTGACCGGCCGGGCTGTGTGCTCAGACAAGGGTCTGGTGTGGATTTGGGGGGAACCCCAATGCCGTTTTTTTGGCGTAGGGGTTCCCCTTAATATCCATACTAGACCGGAGGGCCTGGCATGCACCCGAAGGGGGAACCCATGCAGGTTTTTCTCGCACTGCCCTAATAGGAAAATGACTTTTTCCTACTGCAGCGAGCACGAGATGTACCTCACCGAGAACCAGCGCGGTCCTATTGCGCTGGAAACATTCTCCGTGCAGGTACTCCTGTGTGTGCGCTGGTTCACACACTGGATTAAGGATCTATCCAGTGCACCAATTGCGGTCGGAACCAGCGCAGTGCATTCATCTTAGTAAATGACCCCCACTGTGTATTTACATGTGTATTGTGTGTGTGTGTGTGTGTGTGTGTGTGTGTGTATATATAATTGCATTTTATAGTTGGCCCCCCTACTTTTGTCTCTGTCAACCATGTGCCCCCTAAATATGAAAGCTGGAGACACCACTGTCTCTCACTGCCCCCCTGCATCGCCACATTTCTTCATCTAAAATACTGCCATTAATGTGCAGGCCTCACACTGGGACAACAGGGACACTGTCACTGGCCACTGGCAGTGACAATCTACATCTGATAACAGGCGACGTAGCAAGTGACAACCCCCATCTGAAGGCAGGTGATGGTGGCAAGTGACACATTCAGGGCTCCCACTGATTCTGCATTATGGTGAGTTGAACTATTTCTTTTTATATTACAATGTAATAAGAGAAATAATCATCCTGGTGCCGTGATGATTGAAGTGCCAACACCAGTCGTTTTCCCTACAAATTGGCCGAAAAAATTTTGGCAGTGCCCCTCCCAAGATTTGACTCTGGATCTGCCCATGCCCCTCCCCCACAGTTAGAATCACTCCCTAGGGAACACAGTTACCCCTTAATCGCCCCCTAGTGTTAACCCCTTTCCTGCCAGTGACATTTACACAGTAATCAGGGCATTTTTATCGATGACAAACATACTCTGCAACTGGTCCAAGATACTAAAATCAGACTCATCACATGGTCCAACGACGCACCCATTTCAATGAGGCTGTTCCCAGCACTCACAAACAAAAACAATACCATCTAGAGGCTTAACACCTTTATTATTGCACGCCAGCTCTACCAAAAACAGATTCTATCCGAGTTACAACATTTTTTCACCACTAATGAAGGATTGGTAGATAACCCCACCGTACTATGGAATACCCACAAGGCCTCCTAATCAAGTTAGGCACCCGCGAAAAGTAACAATATAATTCCATCACAAACAAACTCTTAGATCAAATACGTACTCTCGAACGAGCTAATAAACCCCAACCATCCCCTCTGCTCACCTCTGAACTGCAAATGGCTAGACAAACCCTCAGTGATCACCTCCACACTAACTTCGACTACCAACTTAAACACCTTCGCCTACAAACTTATTCACATCACAA
This sequence comes from Lithobates clamitans, assembly GCA_037952925.1. NCBI lineage: Eukaryota > Metazoa > Chordata > Amphibia > Anura > Ranidae > Lithobates > Lithobates clamitans. The sequence goes on along the minus strand of JBBGZY010000089.1, from coordinate 5,465,576 downwards.
CAAACCTGGGGCATACCTAACTAAACAACCCAAACGTAGAATAACTCAAGCTAAAATCCCGTTCCTTACAGACCGCCATGGTACAAAACATATCAACCCTAAAGACATTGCGGACCGATTTAGTTCTTATTACTACAACCTATATAATCTCACTAGCACTAGCCAGGCCTTACCTCCCTCATCCTCTGATATAGATAATTTCCTCGCCAACTTTCACCTCCCCACACTCCCACAAGAACAAATTCTCCAACTTTCCTCCCTGTTCTCTCTATGGAAGATGCAGCAGCCATCAACACCCTACCACTGTATAAAACCTTGGGCCCTGATGGGTTTAATAATAATTATTATTATTATTATTCAGGATTTATATAGCGCCAACAGTTTACGCAGTGCTTTACAATATAATAGGGAGACAATACAGTTATAATACAATACAATAGGATTAAGAGGGCCCTGCTGAGAAGAGCTTACAATCTAATAGGGTGGGGCAGGTGGTACAAAAGGTTGTAACTGTGGGGAATGAGCTAGTGGAAGTGGTAGGAGATTAGTTGGACGTGATAGGCTTTCCTGAAGAGATGCATTTTCAGGGATTGCCTGAAGGTAGCAAGAGTAGGGGATAGCCGGATAGATGGAGGTAGCGAGTTCCAGAGGATGGGAGAGGCTCTGGAGAAATTCTGGAGACTAGCATGGGAGGAGGAGATGAGAGAGCTTGAAAGCAGGAGGTCTTGAGAAAAGCGGAGAGGTCGATTTGGGTGATATTTGGAGACAAGATTAGTGATGTAGCTTGGGGCTTTGTATGTTGTGGTTAGAATTTTGAATTTAATTCGCTGGGTGATTGGGAGCCAGTGTAGGCATTGAAGTAGAGGGTTGGCAGACACTGAGCGGTTGGTAAGGTGGATAAGTCTGGCAGCAGCATTCATGATAGACTGAAGAGGGGATAGCCTATGGAGAGGTAAGCCAATGAGAAGGGAGTTGCAATAGTCAAGGCGAGAGATAACAAGGGAGTGAATGAGGAGCTTGGTGGTTTCATTTGTTAAAAAAGGGCGAATTTTAGAGATGTTACGGAGGTGAATTCTACAAACTTTTGACGACGATTGGATTTGAGGCTGAAATGACAAGTCAGAGTCTAGGATTACACCTAGTACCCTGGCGTGAGGGGAGGGACTGATGGTTGCATTGTTGATTTTGATGGAAAAGTCATGGAGGGGGGCACGGGCGGGGGGGAATATTAATAGCTCAGTTTTAGAGAGATTTAGTTTAAGGAAGTGGTGCGACATCCATGCTGATATGTCAGTTAGTAAGTTAGTAATGCGAGAGGAGACTGAAGGAGTGAGGTGAGGAGTAGGCAGATAGATTTGGGTGTCATCAGCGTATAAGTGGTATTGGAAGCCGTGGGCAGTTATTAAGTAACCAAGGGAGGAGGTGTAGATAGAGAAGAGAAGGGGTCCAAGAACCAAGCCTTGGGGGACCCCCACAGAAAGGGGCAATGGAGAGGAGGAGACAGAGTTGTAGGTGACACTGAAGGAGCGCTGTGATAAATAGTCAGAGAACCAGGATAGAGCAGAATCTCGGAGACCAAGGGAATGTAGTTTATTGAGAAGGAGCTGGTGGTCAACAGTATCAAAGGCCGCAGAGAGGTCAAGTAGTAGGAGTATGGAGTACTGGCTGTTGGTTTTAGCAGTTAGTAAATCGTTAGTGAGTTTTAGTAAAACAGTTTCCGTGGAGTGCTGCGAGCGAAAGTCAGACTGTAAGGGGTCAAGAAGGTTATTTTCATTGAGGTAGGAGCTAAGACGGTTGTAGACTAAGCGTTCTAGAAGTTTAGAGGTGAATGGGAGCAATGAGATGGGTCTTAAGTTGTTCAGGTCGGTAGGGTCCAGCGAGGGCTTTTTAAGAATGGGAGTGATCTGCGCATGTTTTAGAGGGGAGGGGAAAATGCCACTAGAGAGGGAGAGATTGAAGATGTGGGTGAGGGAGCATAGGATAGAAGAAGAGGGTGACCGTAGTAGTTGTGAGGGAACAGGATCCAAGGGACAATTGGTTAGGTGGGCATCCAAGAAAATGTTTGTAACCTCTTCCATAGTAGCCAATTCAAAAGAGGAGAGTGTTGAATGTGCTGCTAGGCAAGGTATGTTGGGTGGGGAAGACGTACGCACAGTGGAGATGTCCTTACGAATTGCATCGATCTTGTCTTTGAAGTGATTGGCAATCTCTTGGGCAGTGAGTGAGTTAGTGGGTAGAGGGTGTGGTGGACGAAGCAGAGAGTTAAAGGTTGAGAAGAGCCGATGGGAACTGGATGACAAGGAATTAATAAGAGAGACAAAGTAGGCTTGTTTGGCAGCATGGAGGCATGAATTGTATTTTAGAAGGGCAGATTTATATAGGGTGAAGTCTTGCAGGCATTTGGTTTTACGCCACAGTTGTTCAAGAGCACGGCAATGTCTCTTGAGATTTCTAGTGTTATTAGTTTGCCAGGGTTGTAACGGTCCGGGCCTGATTCTGCGTGTGGTTAGAGGAGCAAGTGCATCTAGTGATGATGAGAGTGAACTGTTGTAGACAGAGGTGGCCAGGTCAGGACAGGACAGGGGAGAGATTATGTCATATAGGTGGTAGTAGCAGAATAGAGAAGAGAAGGGTTAAAGTGGCGAAGGTTTCTACAAGTAATTGTTTGCTGCTTGGCGGGATGGGTGGTTGGAGGCAAGGATACAGTGAAAGTAATGAGGTTGTGATCAGATAGAGGAAAGGGGGTGTTGGTGAGGTTGCCAGGGTTGCAGAGATGGGAGAATACAAGGTCAAGGGTATTACCATTGGAGTGAGTGGAAGTATGTGTCCATTGGGTTAGGTCAAAAGAAGAGGTTAAGTCGAGAAGTTTAGCTGTAGTTGGGCTGTTAACATTGACAGGAATGTTAAAGTCACCAAGAATAATGGTGGGTATTTCAGAGGAGAGAAAGTAGGGTAGCCAGGCAGCAAAGTCATCAAGAAAGCGCAATACCGGTCCTGGAGGCCTATAAATTGCTGCAATCCTCAGAGAAATGGGAGAAAACAGACGAATACAGTGCATCTCGAAAGAAGAAAGGGATAGAGAGGGAGGGACAGGAAGGACTTGGAAGGTGCTTTGTGGGGACAGAAGGAAGCCAACTCCACCTCCTTGCTGTCTGTTGGGTCTGGAGGAGTGAGTCCAATGGAGACCACCATGGGAGAGGGCAGCAGGAGAAGCTGAGTCAAAATTTTGAAGCCAGGTTTCTGTTATGGCGAGTATGTTCAAGCCATGAGAGATGAAGAGGTCATGTACAGATGTTTGCTTGTTACAGATGGAGCGGGCGTTCCAAAGGGCACATGAGATTGGTGGGCTGCTTTGAGGAAGCAGGGGGATAGAAATTAAACTGAGTGGATTGCGGTGGTTGCCAGAGGGGGAGGGGTATTGGATATGTGGCTTGCATTTGGAAAATGGCGGACCAGGATTAGGAGAAATGTCACCTGAGACTAGGAGAAGGAGGAGGGTGAGGAAGGCAAGGTGGGAGTGGGATGTGCATGAGCGAACGTGTCTAGTGGCCCTGGTGTTTAAGTCAGCATGTGGGTGCAGCAACTGCAGGAGATGATGGGTGCCATAGTAGGGAGAGGGTAGGAGTGAGGGTGATATGTGCATGCTGCAGGGAAGAGAGGAGGGGTAGAGTAAAGATAATTTTAGGATACAAGACACCAATGTGAGAAGGAAGAGAATAAGGAGCATGTTAGTGGATAGAGAGTGGGAAACAAACCTAATATAAAATAAATGTCAAAGCTGGTTTGCTTGTCATCTTGCAGAGTGGAGCAGAGTTCTTGTTGTTCATGCAACTTTAGTTATCCTGCTTTCGTTAAACTGCGTCGGTGAAACTGCGCATCACTCAGGACAGAGCCACTCAGGACAGAGCCATGATGTCTGCGCCTTGCCCCTGTCTGCGCCACCCCATAAGCTGCCATAAATTTATAGAGAGACTAAGCTGGGATGCATTTCTCAGTTGGTCATTATTGGGTCTGATGTGAGACACCTGAATATGGGGAGGAGATGGCCAGTGTCAGACCAGACCAGCTACAGACACAGGCTAGGGTCGTAAAGCTAATTACCTCTCTTGATCACTCAAGCCACATGGAGTTGAGAATCAATCACCAGTAGGGATGAGCCTAACACCCCCCTGTTCGGTTCGCACCAGAACATGCGAACAGGAAAAAAGTTTGTTCGAACACGCGAACACCGTTAAAGTCTATGGGACACGAACATGAATAATCAAAAGTGCTAATTTTAAAGGCTAATAAGCAAGTTATTGTCATAAAAAGTGTTTGGGGACCTGGGTCCTGCCCCAGGGGACATGGATCAATGCAAAAATTTTTTTTAAAGCGGCCATTTTTTCAGGAGCAGTGATTTTAATAATGCTTAAAGTCAAACAATAAAAGTGTAATATCCCTTTAAATTTCATACCTGGGGGGTGTCTATAGTATGCCTGTAAAGGGGCGCATGTTTCCTGTGTTTAGAACAGTCTGACAGCAAAATGACATTTTGAAGGAAAAAAGCCATTTAAAATTACCCGCGGCTATTGCATTGCCGACAATACACATAGAAGTTCATTGATAAAAACGGCATGGGAATTCCCCAAAGGGGAACCCCGAACCAAAATTTAAAAAAAAAATGACGTGGGAGTCCCCCTAAATTCCATACCAGGCCCTTCAGGTCTGGTATGGATATTAAGGGGAACCCCGGGCCAAAATTTAAAAAAAAAAATGACGTGGGGTTCCCCCTAAATTCCATACCAGACCCTTCAGGTCTGGTATGGATTTTAAGGGGAACCCCGCGCCAAAAAAAAAAAAAAAAACGGAGTGGGGTCCCCCCAAAAATCCATACCAGACCCTTATCTGAGCACGCAACCTGGCAGGCCGCAGGAAAAGAGGGGGGGACGAGAGTGCGCCCCCCCCTCCTGAACCGTACCAGGCCACATGCCCTCAACATTGGGAGGGTGCTTTGGGGTAGCCCCCCAAAACACCTTGTCCCCATGTTGATGAGGACAAGGGCCTCATCCCCACAACCCTGGCCGGTGGTTGTGGGGGTCTGCAGGCGGGGGGCTTATTGGAAACTGGAAGCCCCCTTTAACAAGGGGACCCCCAGATCCCGGCCCCCCCCCTGTGTGAAATGGTAAGGGGGTACAAAAGTACTCCTACCATTTCACTAAAAAACTGTCAAAAATGTTAAAAATGACCATAGACAGTTTTTGACAATTCCTTTATTTAAATACTTCTTCTTTCTTCTATCTTCCTTCATCTTCTGGTTCTTCTGGTTCTTCTGGCTCTTCTGGTTCTTCCTCCGGCGTTCTCGTCCAGCATCTCCTCCACGACGTCTTCTATCTTCTTCTCCTCGGGCGCTCCGCACCCATGGCATGGGGGGAGGCTCCCGCTCTTCTCTTCATCTTCTTCATCTTCTTCTCTTCTTCTTTTCTTCTCTTCTTCATTTTCTTCTCCGGGCCGCTCCGCACCCATGCTGGCATGGAGGGAGGCTCCCGCTGTGTGACGGCGCTCCTCGTCTGACAGTTCTTAAATAACGGGGGCGGGGCCACCCGGTGACCCTGCCCCCCTCTGACGCACGGGACAGGACGGGACTTCCCTGTGGCATTCCCCGTGACGTCACAGGGAAGTCCCGTCAAGTCACCGTGCGTCAGAGGGGGCGGGGTCACCGGGTGGCCCCGCCCCCCGTTATTTAAGAACTGTCAGACGAGGAGCGCCGTCACACAGCGGGTGCCTCCCTCCATGCCAGCATGGGTGCGGAGCGGCCCGGAGAAGAAAATGAAGAAGAGAAGAAGAGAAGAAGATGAAGAAGAGAAGAGCGGGAGCCTCTCCCCATGCCATGGGTGCGGAGCGGCAAGAGGAGAAGAAGATAGAAGACGCCGCGGAGGGGATGCTGGACGAGAACGCCGGAGGAAGAACCAGAAGAACCAGAAGAACCAGAAGAACCAGAAGATGAAGGAAGATAGAAGAAAGAAGAAGTATTTAAATAAAGGAATTGTCAAAAAACTGTCTCTTGTCATTTTTAACATTTTTGACAGTTTTTTAGTGAAATGGTAGGGGTACTTTTGTACCCCCTTACCATTTCACACAGGGGGGGGCGGGATCTGGGGGTCCCCTTGTTAAAGGGGGCTTCCAGATTCCGATAAGCCCCCCGCCCGCAGACCCCCACAACCACCGGCCAGGGTTGTGGCCCTTGTCCTCATCAACATGGGGACAAGGTGTTTTGGGGGGCTACCCCAAAGCACCCTCCCAATGTTGAGGGCATGTGGCCTGGTACGGTTCAGGAGGGGGGGGGCGCACTCTCGTCCCCCCCTCTTTTCCTGCGGCCTGCCAGGTTGCGTGCTCGGATAAGGGTCTGGTATGGATTTTTGGGGGGACCCCACGCCGTTTTTTTTTTTTTTTGGCGCGGGGTTCCCCTTAAAATCCATACCAGACCTGAAGGGTCTGGTATGGAATTTAGGGGGAACCCCATGTCATTTTTTTTTTAAATTTTGGCCGGGGTTCCCCTTAATATCCATATCAGACCTGAAGGGCCTGGTATGGAATTTAGGGGGACTCCTACGTCATTTTTTTTTTTTTAATTTTGGTTCGGGGTTCCCCTTTGGGGAATTCCCATGCCGTTTTTATCAATGAACTTCTATGTGTATTGTCGGCAATGCAATAGCCGCGGTAGTTTTAAATGAGTTTTTTCCTTCAAAATGTCATTTTGCTGTCAGACTGTTCTAAACACAGGAAACATGCGCCCCTTTACAGGCATACTATAGACACCCCCCAGGTACGAAATTTAAAGGGATATTACACTTTTATTGTTTGACTTTAAGCATTATTAAAATCACTGCTCCTGAAAAAACGGCCGTTTTTAAAAAAAATGTTTGCATTGATCCATGTCCCCTGGGGCAGGACCCAGGTCCCCAAACACTTTTTATGACAATAACTTGCATATTAGCCTTTAAAATTAGCACTTTTGATTTCTCCCATAGACTTTTAAAGGGTGTTCCGCGGCATTGGAATTTGCCGCGAACACCCCAAATTGTTCGCTGTTCGGCGAACTTGCGAACAGCCAATGTTCGAGTCGAACATGAGTTCGACTCGAACTCGAAGCTCATCCCTAATCACCAGTAATATTGCTATTGCAGTGTGTTTGTTATAGAGCTAGCAGTAAATATGGAAGTTTAAAGATATGGCAGCAGGAGACAATTACCAGAAATATTAACAGCAGACTCAGCAAAGTCAGTTCAGTAGGGATGTACAGTTGGATAGGAGACAATTACCAGAAATATTAACAGCAGACTCAGCAAAGTCAGTTCAGTAGGAATGTACAGTTGGATAGGAGACAATTACCAGAAATATTAACAGCAGACTCAGCAAAGTCAGTTCAGTAGGGATGTACATTTGGATAGGAGACATTTACCAGAAATATTAACAGCAGACTCAGCAAAGTCAGTTCAGTAGGGATGTACAGTTGGATAGGAGACAATTACCAGAAATATTAACAGCAGACTCAGCAAAGTCAGTTCAGTAGGGATGTACAGTTGGATAGGAGACAATTACCAGAAATATTAACAGCAGACTCAGCAAAGTCAGTTCAGTAGGGATGTACAGTTGGATAGGAGACAATTACCAGAAATATTAACAGCAGACTCAGCAAAGTCAGTTCAGTAGGGATGTACAGTTGGATGGGAGACAATTACCTGTAAAAGAGCAGAGAAGACATGATCAGAATTGATAACTGCGTCGGTGAAACTACTTAATGAATATTATAAAACATTCTCTGATCTCCTTTCCCCCTATCTATGCCACTCTTTCAATACTATTGCAAACACAGGCTTCATTCCACCAGAACCCCTCCAAGCTACCATTGTTACCATCCCAAAACAGAGTAAACTGACTGACCAGCCTGCCAGCTACAGATCTGGTATTATACCGCAACTAATTCATATTGATCAGGTGGGTTTTGTTGCTGGAAGGCAGGCCTCGGACGGCACTTGCAGGTTCATCGACCTGATACAATGGGTGTAACACCATCAAACGCCTTCTCTGCTCATCTCTCTTGACGCAGAGAAGGCGTTTGACAGGGTGGATTGGTCCTACCTAACTGCTGTCCTCCGTAAATTTGGCTTTACTGGGACCATCCTACAGGCAATACTTGCCCTCTACTCCTCCCCAGTGCCAGAGTGCTGACTTCCGGGCTACTCTCAGACCCTTTCCATATCTCCAATGGGACACGTCAGGGGTGCCCACTTTCACTCCTGATATTTGCTCTTGTCATGGAACCCCTTGCCCAATCAATTAGAGACAACCCGCTTATCTCAGGAATAGCGGTAGCACTAGAAATGCACAAAATTGGCCTATACGTGGATGATGTTATCATCTCCCTAACTGACCCTGTCACCTCTCTTCCCGCACTACATGACACCCTGGATATATTCAGCAAAATTTCTCTCTACAAAATCAACTTTTCCAAATCCAGCATGTTAGGCATAGGTTTGGACCAACAAGTCAAACAAGCTGTTACCAACTTAGTTACATAGTAGGTGAGGTTGAAAAAAGACACAAGTCGGCAGGAGATGGGCGGAGCCTAGCGGAGCAGACATGCATTGTTAGAGCTCTGCACCGCTGAGGAGAGAAGAGAAGGACAAAGCGGAGCCTGCAGGCTCAAAAGGTATCCATTTGAACCTTTTTGCCCCAGGGAACAAACTGTGAAAGTTTGGGCAGAAATATGGTACTGGGAGGAAACCGTGGCAGAAATAAAAATCACCTCACAAAGAGCTCACAGGCACTCACTGCAACTAAAGCAGCTCCAGTCACCTCACAAGATACAGCATCAGGGCGCTCTCACAGACAGAAAGTGTCACAGCAAGACTCTCCATTTGAGTCAGATACAGAACAAATCCTCTCACAAACTTCTCCACAAGCCTCCTCAGCATCCCCAGTAATATTATTACAATTTGAAAAGATGCTTCATAAGGCTTTAAAACAAACCTCAGACCAAATAACAAAAAGCCTAACCAAAGAAATAAGAGAGCTGGGAAACTGCACCGCAGCCTTAGAAATAAAAATGGATGAAATTGAAATTACAACCCAAGTAAATATAACAGAATTGGAACAATTAAAAGAAGAGAATTTAATACTTCAAACTAAGCTCGAAGATTACGAAAATAGAGCCAGACGTTCAAACTTGCGCATAAGGGGAATACCTGAAACTGTGACAGACCTGCAATCTACTATTACTGCTCTATTACAAGAACTAAAGCCAGATATCCCTATTGAACGTTTAGAACTGGACAGAGTACACAGAGCCCTCACAGCCAAAAAGAAAGATGGACCCCCACGTGATATAATCACAAAATGTCATTATTACAGAACGAAAGAACAAATACTAATTGCTGCAAGAGAAAAAAAGGAACTTAATTTTAAAGGACACAATTATCAAATTTTTGCTGACCTATCCCAACTTACTATTACTAAAAGACGATCCATGAAACCCCAACTAATGGAACTGCAACACCACAACATTATGTCTCAATGGGGCTTCCCCTTTTCAGTCAGATTTAACTACCAAGGTACAATTTACAGAAGCAGATCAGCAGATGAACTACAACAAACCCTTTTAAAATTAAATCTGACAGAACTCACAAGCAGCAACTCTCCCACACGCAGAAGAATGACATCATCTTCACCTTCAGGCAGCACTCAGAAAATTTCAGAACAAAATGGGAATCATCATTCTCACAAAAGAGGCCGTTATGCCACATTATCCATGAACCAAGAAGATTCAATGGACTGACATCCTAATTCCTGATACACTGTGTGGGATCATGTTACATTCCAGTTATATTTCTTATTACTTCTGATTCATATAGCCTTAGAATATATAAGTGAAATAAGGAAATTCTTGTTCAGTTATATATTATCAGGTAATAACAATAGATTTATTACTTTTTAGGACAAATATGTTCAATAATCCAGAAGTAATGGAAGCTTTTTCTTTCTTTTCTTAAAACAAATATATTATTACCTAACTAGTTCCTAGAATTAAGTTTTTGTTTATTCTAATCTGAAGCAATACAACCTCAATTTTATGAGTTAACATATCTAAACAGTTACATATGAATAAAAGGGTTAAAATCCCAAAATAATTCAAACTATATTCATCAATACCAAAGTTATTAACAGTACCTTTCTAACTGAATTATTTAGCCTAGGGCAAGACTAACCATATACAACCACCCTGGAATAAATAATTTCAACAAAAACTATATTCTGCACTCCAATTAATGAAACATCATTTTGATGTCTTTTGACATAGCACTTCTCTCCTGTAAGCGGAAGATCCATGTGCCCCCATTAGCCCTCCTCATTCTCCCAACCATATTATGTGGGAGTGTGACGAAGGCACTTATTCCCCTGAGAGAGATATTTACCCTCTTTCACAGGTAAATTGTGATTACTTGCAAAAAATAATTTATACAATGTATCATCTAATCTCATATGTTTTTTGTTTACTCTTTACTCCAGAATTCACTGGTTTCTTTTCTATCTATTCATCTCTTCAGTCCACACAGGTTGATCTGCGCAGTCAGCTCTGCATAACAAAAAGTAAGTCAAAACTATTTGATCTGTTGCCATGGCACCACTGAATATACTTTCCCTGAATGTTCAGGGAATAAATGTCCCTCAAAAAAGGACCAAAGCCTTCCGTACTTTTCATAACAAGAAGGCTCACATAGTATGCCTCCAAGAAACACACTTCACCAAAGATTCTACTCCAAAATATATTTCTCCTTTTTATCAACAAATTTACACGGCTTCTGCCTGTACCAAGCAAAGGGGAACTCTAATTGCATTTCACCGATCCACACCATTCACCTTATCATCAGAAATTAAAGACCCAGAAGGTAGATACCTGATACTCATGGGTTATATAATGGATACAGCAATCACGGTGATTTCCTACTACGCTCCTAACAAACAACCTACACCATTCCTCTCACATATATTACAAGTGATTAATACACACAAAATAGGAACAGTGATAATGTGTGGGGATTCGAACCAGGTCCTCCTCCCATTTCTAGATAAATCACCTTTTACACCATCCAAAATAACCTCTAGATTACCTTTTTCTCAACTTCTTTCCAAATACAATCTGGTAGATTCGTGGAGAGAAAGTACCGTATATACTCGAGTATAAGTCGTTCCGAGTATAAGTTGAGGCCCTAATTTACCACAAAAAAAATTGGAAAAACGTGTTGACCCGAGTATAAGACGAGGGTGAGAAATGCACAGCTACTGTAAGTGGAAAAGAGGGTCAACAATGCCCATTTGTAGCATCACTGTGCCCATTTGCATGCCTCACTGTGCCCATTTGCAGCCATAGGTCCCCTGAACTTCAAACTCGGTAGTTAAGGGTTCCTAGATGCCCCCTAGCTGCAGCCAAAATTTGGGGTCTCTGAACCCAAAGGGTCCCGAAATGACATTGCTGCAGATAGACACAGTTGACCGAATTTGGGGCCCTGTATCTTCGTTGCCACTTAGTGCTAAGAATCCCAAATTTGGTGTGCAAACCCAGTGGAACTAGCACCATAACATTTACAAAGCTGGGGTTTCTAGCACCAAGTGGCCATGAGATACAGGGCCCCAAAAATCAGTTCAGAAAATGTCAAGCACTTTTCTGCAGCAGAGAATGACATTTTCCAAACCAGTTTTGGGGCCCCGTATCTCAGGGCCACTTGGTGCTAGGAACTTCAGCTTTGGATATGTTATGGTAACAGTTCCACTGGGTTTGCACACCAAATGTGGGGTTCCTAGAACCAAGTGGCCCTGAGATATGGGGCCCCAAAGTCGGTTCAGAAAATGTCAAGCACTTTTCTGCAGCAGAGAATGACATTTTCCGAACCGATTTTGGGGACCCGTATGTCGGGGCCACTTAGTGCTAGGAACTTCAGCTTTGGATATGTTGTGGTACTAGGTCCACTGGGTTTGCATACCAAATTTTCTAGCACCAAGTGGCCCTGAGATACGGGGCCCCAAATTCGGTTCGGAAAATGAAATTTTTTGCTGCAGAAAAGTGCTTGACTCGAGTATAAGTCGAGGGGGGCACTTTCAGCACAAAAAAATGTGCTGAAAAATTCAACTTATACTCGAGTATATACGGTAACCCAATGAAAAAGAAATTCACTTATTTCTCGCACCCTCATCAAACCTTCACCAGAATAGATCATATTTTTCTAACAATAGGAATGATACCAGAAATTATTGCATCAGATATAATTCCGATTCCGTGGTCTGACCATAATGCAGTATACACTACTATAGCCTCAGCCATACCAAAAGCACATGACCCAACGTGGTACTTACCGGACATAATGCTCAAACACCCACTACATCAGATGGCCATTGAACAAGCTTTAAAGGAATACATATCAATTAATAATACAACAGACATCTCCCCAATAACACTGTGGGAAGCTCATAAGCCTGTCTTGCATGGTTCAATACAAAGACAAATGGCACTATTTAAACGGGAACGCAAAAATCTAGCAAAACAACTAGAACTCAATTTTAATGCAGCCTACATATCATTTCAAGATAATCCATCTCAGAGTACAAAATCTCATCTGGAAAAATCTAGATTGGAATACGATCTATTTCTCACTGAGTCAGTTGATAAATCCCTCAAACGCTCCAAACACAATTTCTACATGAATACAAACAAACCAGGTACATATTTGGCTCGGGCATTAAATTCAACTAACAAATCTTTCAAACCAATACGTTTGAAATTATCAAAAAATGTTTACACTTGTAATCCAGTTAAAATAGTCCATAAATTTCACTCACATCTTGCAACTTTATACAAGACAAACAATGAATTTAATCCTACAGAGGCTGAATCCTTCTTCTCAAAAATAACCTTACCTGAGTTATCTCAGAATCAAAAAAGCAGTTTGGATGAGCCTATAACTATAGATGAAGTTGCTAACGCCATAAAAGACCTAAAACTTAACAAAAGACTAGGCCCAGGCGGCTACTTGGCTTTATACTATAAAACATTCTCAGAAATACTCTCTCCTATTCTCACTGAAACTTTTAACAAACTTCCAGATGGACATTCTTTTCGGCAAGAAACACTAATGGCAATTGTTTGTATGATCCCAAAACCCCTTTCTGATGATACTTCCTGTGTGAATTATCGGCCTATCTCTCTGTTAAACCTCGATATTAAATTATTAGCAAAAATAATAGCAAAACGCCTCAATAGCATTATAGGAAAATTAATACATAGAGATCAAGTAGGCTTCATGCCAAATAGACAGGCAGGCGATAATGTACGCAGGGCAGTGTTATTGGCACATATTGCTAAAAAACGGAAAATACCTTTATGTTTTCTATCTCTCGATATTAAGAGGGCATTTGACACAGTATCCTGGCAATATATGCAATATTCATTACAAAAATGGGGTTTTGGACCCCACTTTTTAACATGGATCAAAGCATTATATAATAAACCCAAAGCCTATATAAAATATGCTGGATACAAATCTGATGCCTTTAATATCGAAAGAGGTACCCGACAGGGTTGCCCATTATCTCCCTTATTATTTGCCCTTATACTCGAACCCATGGCCCAATACATCAGAACAAACCAAACTATAACTGGCATTGAAGTAGGAGGTATTACACACAAATTATGTATATTTGCAGACGATATATTACTTTTTCTATCATCACCACAGGTCTCTGGTCCTAACTTAATACCAGCTCTTGATGGATTTGCAGCCCTATCCGGCCTTATGATTAATCCTAAGAAATGCCTAGTGCATAATATTTCACTCACAAACATGGAATTGATCCCGGCTAGGGCTGCACTCCCATTCACATGGGCAGAAAAATCAATTGCATATCTTGGAATTCATTTAACAGCATCTCATTTTGACTTATTCTCATCCAATTATCCTCCTGTATTAAGACAGATCACAAATCTAATAAAACAATGGTCACAACTTCCTTTATCCTGGATAGGGAAGATTAATGCAATCAAAATGACTATTCTACCCAAATTGCTTTATCTATTCAGAGTCCTCCCTATTCCAATTCCTTCCTATTTTTTGAGAATAGTACAAAAAAGAGCAACTTCGTTTATATGGGGCTCTTCTAAACCACGTATACCTATACACATACTACAGCTTCCCAAAAATAAAGGAGGCCTGGGATACCCTAATTTTACTAACTACTACAGAGCAACACATTTGGCCAGTCTGTCCAAATACCATGCAAAACAGGAAATCCCATTATGGGTATTTATAGAGGCTTCAGAAAATGACCCTCTATTAATATCAAATTTATTATGGCTTGATCCTAAAGACCGCTTTAAAATTCATAATCCCATAACTAAACACTTCCTATCTCTCTGGGATAAACTAAAAACCAAATATCAGTTACAATCTCCACACAATCCTCTCCTTTCTTTTATCAGAAATCCGGCCTTTTATCCGGCATGGATTTACCCAAATTCTTTTAAAGCTTGGACAACATCAGGCATTCAGACACTAAATGACTTCATAGCATCTAAATCATTCCTTTCATTCCCATCGCTTAGAGAAAAATATGATCTACCAAACTCTGAGATATTTAGATATCTCCAAATCAAAAATTTCTATACACCATTCCTAAAGGGGGATACACCATTATCCCAATTATCCATTTTTGAATCAATCTGTACAAAAGATCCATTTGCTAAAGGTACAATTTCATCACTTTATAATCAATTATATGGAATAGCAAATCTTGATAGACCCTCTTACGTTCAGAGGTGGGAGGAGGACCTGGGACGAACTTTAGAAGACACGGACTGGTCTAACATATGGCTCACATCTAAGTCATCTTCACCCAACATCTTAGCACTGGAGACAAGTTATAAAGTCCTAACTCGCTGGTACCTTGTACCCGCTAGAGTGGCAAAATATTCACCTAATACCTCAGCTCTTTGTTTTGGAGGATGCCCAAAAATAGGCACATATTTACACATATGGTGGACGTGCCCAATAATCCAAACCTTCTGGAAGGAAGTCTTCGTGATTGCATCTAAAATATTTTAAAAAATAATACAACCAGATCCATACTTTACTTAATCTAAAACCGGAATGGTTAACACTCTCTCAATTCAAACTTATGATCCAACTAATAACGGCTGCAAAACAAACAGTGGCCAAGGCATGGAAATCTCCGACATTGGTACTAGCAGAAACAATTCACAGAATGAATAATACAATATCCCATGCTAAGATGGTAGCCATCGATCAAAATCAAATTCCAAAATTTGAAAAACTTTGGCACCCTTGGATAAAACAACAGTTCCTGTCAAACTTCAATGACTCTGTCCTGTTGCCATGGTAACAGATTAAATGACTTACAGAGACACCCATTCTAAGGCATCAAAGAGAACTAAAAAGAATAATAAACTGACGAGCGGGACAACCTTGTGGACCATACCTCTACCTTTCAACCCTTTTTCTTCTTTCTCTTTCCTTTTCTCCACCTTACGATTAAAGCTCATTATCAGAATTTATTTGACCTATATACACTCTACTTGTAAACAATATGTATAGTAGGTATAAATCATTTAAATACCTACAAAAGTAACTAAGGAAATGATATATATCTTTAATTTCGGTTTACGTGAACCCAATGTTTAATATTTGAAATTTCATGATATTTACCTATATAAACCCTACTGTAAAACAATGAGCTTACTTTATAGATCCTTGTAAACTTACTTTATGTATCTTTATAATATTGTATACTCAATAAACTTCTTTTGACGAGGAAAAAAGACACAAGTCCATCAAGTCCAAACTATGTGTGTGATTATGTGTCAGTATTACATTACATATCCCTGTATGTTGCGGTCATTCAGGTGATTATCTAATAGTTTCTTGAAGCTATCAATGCTCCCCGCTGAGACCACCGCCTGTGGAAGGGAATTCCACATCCTTGCCGCTCTTACAGTAGAGAACCCTTTACGTAGTTTAAGGTTAAACCTCTTTTCTTCTAATTGTAATGAGTGGCCACGAGTCTTATTAAACTCTCTTCTGCAAAAAAGTTTTATCCCTATTGTGGGGTCACCAGTACAGTATTTGTAAATTGAAATCATATCCCCTCTCAAGCGTCTCTTCTCCAGAGAGAATAAGTTCAGCACTCGCAACTTTTCCTCATAACTAAGATCCTCCAGACCCTTTATTAGCTTTGTTGCCCTTCTTTGTACTCGCTCCATTTCCAGTACATCCCTCCTGAGGACTGGTGCCCAGAACTGGACAGCATACTCCAGGTGCGGCCGGACCAGAGTCTTGTAGAGCGGGAGAATTATCGTTTTATCTCTGGAGTTGATCCCCCTTTTAATGCATGCCAATATTCTGTTTGCTTTATTAGCAGCAGCTTGGCATTGCATGCCATTGCTGAGCCTATCATCTACTAGGACCCCCAGGTCCTTTTCCATCCTAGATTCCCCCAGAGGTTCTCTCCCCAGTATATAGATTGCATTCATATTTTTGCCACCCAAATGCATAATTTTACATTTTTCTACATTGAACCTCATTTTCCATGTAGTCGCCCACCCCATTAATTTGTTCAGGTCTTTTTGCAAGGTTTCCACATCCTGCGGAGAAGTTATTGCCCTGCTTAGCTTTGTATCATCTGCAAATACAGAGATTGAACTGTTTATCCCATCCTCCAGGTCGTTTATAAACAAATTAAATAGGATTGGTCCCAGCACAGAACCCTGGGGAACCCCACTACCCACCCCTGACCATTCTGAGTACTCCCCATTTATCACCACCCTCTGAACACGCCCTTGTAGACAGTTTTCAATCCATGTACTCACCCTATGGTCCATGCCAACGGACCTTATTTTGTACAGTAAACATTTATGGGGAACTGTGTCAAATGCTTTTGCAAAATCCAGATACACCACGTCTACGGGCCTTCCTTTATCTAGATGGCAACTCACCTCCTCATAGAAGGTTAATAGATTGGTTTGGCAAGAACGATTCTTCATGAATCTATTCTGATTACTGCTAATGATATCGTTCTTATTACTAAAATCTTGTATATAGTCCCTTATCATCCCCTCCAAGAGTTTACATACTATTGATGTTAGGCTAACTGGTCTGTAATTCCCAGGGATGTTTTTTGGGCCCTTTTTAAATATTGGTGCTACATTGGCTTTTCTCCAATCAGCTGGTACCATTCCAGTCAATTGACTGTCTGTAAAAATTAGGAACAACGGTCTGGCAATCACCTGACTGAGTTCCCTAAGTACCCTCGGATGCAAGCCATCTGGTCCCGGTGATTTATTAATGTTAAGTTTCTCAAGTCTAATTTTAATTCCGTCCTCTGTTAACCATGGAGGTGCTTCCTGTGTTGTGTCATGAGGATAAACACTGCAGTTTTGGTTACTGAAGCCCCCCGATTCACTCGTGAAGACTGAGGAGAAGAATAAATTCAATACCTTTGCCATCTCCCCATCCTTTGTAAGCAGATGTCCTTCCTCATTCTTTATGGGGCCAATATGGTCTGTCCTCCCTTTTTTACTGTTTACATACTTAAAGAATTTCTTGGGATTTTTTTTGCTCTCCTCCGCTATGTGTCTTTCATGTTCTATCTTAGCCATCCTAATTGCACCCTTACATTTCTTATTGCATTCTTTATAAAGTCTGAATGCTGAGGATGATCCCTCAACCTTGTATTTTTGAAGGCCTTCTCCTTTGCTTTTATATGCATTTTTACATTGGAGTTAAGCCATCCAGGATTTTTGTTCGCTCTTTTAAATTTATTACCGAATGGGATACATTGGCTAATGCCCTTATTTAATATGCTCTTAAAGCAAACCCATCTCTCCTCCGTATTCTTTGTTCCTAATATTTTATCCCAATTTATGCCTTTTAGCAAGGTTTGTAGTTTAGGGAAGTTGGCTCTTTTGAAATTCAGTGTCTTTGTGTTCCCTTCATGTTTCCTATTTGTGTGATTTATACTGAAACTAATTGACCTGTGATCGCTGTTACCTAAATTGCCCCATATTTCCACATCTGTGATCAGGTCTGTATTGTTGGTAATCAGTAGATCCAGTAATGTTTTATTTCTAGTTGGTGCGTCTACCATCTGACCCATAAAATTGTCCTGCAAGACATTAAGGAACTGGCGAGCCTTAAATGAATGCGCGGTTCCCTCCGCCCAGTCTATGTCTGGATAATTAAAATCCCCCATTATGATAACACTTCCCATCCTTGCTGCTAATCCAATTTGTGATAGGAGATCCATCTCCACTTCCTCCCTCAGGTTAGGGGGCCTATAGCATACTCCCAGTGTTATTTTCCCCTTAGCTTCATCCCTTTGGAGCTCTACCCATAAGGATTCCACCTCCTCTCTAGCTCCCTCAGTGATGTCATCTCTCACATTCGCTTGTACATTATTCTTGATATATAGGCATACCCCTCCCCCTTTTTTACCCTCTCTATCCTTGCGGTATAGGGTATACCCTTGAATGTTTGCCAGCCAATCATGAGAGCTGTTGAACCAGGTCTCTGAAATTCCCAGAAAATCCAAATCCTCCTTGTACAACAGTATCTCTAGTTCACTCATCTTGTCCGCCATGCTCCTGGCATTGGTGAACATGCAACATAGTTTAGACCGGTCGCATATTGTCCTCATATTGGGTGTTTCAAGTTTGCAACTAGGACTTGCTACTATACTCACCTTGTGTTTTTGTGCTTTGGTTAACCTACCACTAATGCCCCCAATACTACCCTCTGGAATATCTTCCGCGCTGGCTATCACTGTCTCTGGACCCTCCCCCCCATCGCCTAGTTTAAAAACTCCTCTAACTTTTTGGCCATCTTCATTCCCAGCAGATCTGAACCCTCCTCATTTAGGTTCATTCCGTTCCTTCTATAGTACCGGTTACCGACTGAGAAGTCGGCCCAGTCCTCCAGGAACCCAAACCCCTCCTTACTACACCAGCCCTTCAGCCACTTGTTTACTTCCCTAATCTCCCTCTGCCTTTCTGGTGTGGCTCGATGTACCGGTAGTATTCCTGAGAACACTAACTTGGAGGTCCTTTTCCTCAATTTAGCACCTAAGTCCCTAAAATTGTTCTTTAGGACACTCCATCTGCCTCTGACTTTGTCATTGGTGCCAACGTGCACCATGACAGCCGGGTCTTCCCCAGCCCCTCCCAGTAATCTGTCCACAAGATCCGTGATGTGCCGAACCCGAGCGCCCGGTAGACAACATACTGTTCGGCGCTTCACGTCTTGGTTACAGATTGCCCTCTCTGTCCTTCTAAGTGAGTCCCCTACCACCAGAATCTTTCCCTTTGCTGCCCCCCCCCACTCCCACTGGAGGAGTTCTTCCCCTAGCAGCTAGGAGAGTCCCTCATCTCCAGCAGTGCTGGTCCCTGACTGGTTTCACCAATGTCACTCAATGGAGCGTACTTATTGGGATGCTCCAGTCCTGGATCGGCCTCCCTGGCACTTCCCCCTCTACCCCTCCTGACTGTCACCCATCTACTCTTTGCTAGTACCTGCACCTCTTTGTCTCCACCCGCCTCTGTGCTGGCCCCTCGGCACCTGCCGTGTATGTTCCTGGCTCACCTTTAGTATGGAGGGACTTCTCAGTGCTGACAGTTGCTTCCCCAGATTCAGAACCTGGGCTTCCAGGGAAACAATGTGCTTGGATTTTGCACAGCAGTATTCGCCCTCGATCGGATGATCAAGGAATGCATACATGCCGCAAGATGTACAAAGAGTTGCCTCTCCACACCCGCCGGGCATCGTACCTATTAAATTTAGTGAGGATTTGGGGATTTTACCCTGTCCAAATTACCTAACAGCTAGCTTTCTGGCACTAATACTCAAGACAATACACAGGTACACAACAAGACAATACACAGGTACTCACAGACCTACGTGCAATCGCAGAACAGTTGCAGACCTACGTGCACTCGCAATACTCAAGTATACAGTACACAATACACAAGTACTAATGATCCACACACACTACTCAGACAACACTCAGATACTCACACTACACAGGTACTATGACCCCTGTTATAGCCTCCTGTTTTAAACTCTGCTTTTTAACTCCCACTTATACCAGCTCCACTTACACCGAGTTCCACAGCCTCAGACTGAGCACGCTCAGACTGAGTCCTACACCCAGTTAAATAGGCACCTGTGAGCAATTAACCACCCCCCTTAATTGATAGACTGAAGGAACCAGAGAAAAAAAAAAAAGCTATTTAAAAAGTGACAGAAAAAGGCAAATGAAAAACTAAAAGGAAAAGCCCCAAAAATGCAACCCAGCAAACCCAGCAAACAAAAAGCAACACTTGTTCACTCTAACTCTGCTTTTTAACTCCCACTTATACCAGCTCCACTTACACTGAGTTCCACAGCCTCAGACTGAGCACGCTCAGACTGAGTCCTACACCCAGTTAAATAAGCACCTGTGAGCAATTAACCACCCCCCTTAATTGATAGACCGAAGGAACCAGGAAAAAAAAAAAAAAGCTATTTAAAAAGTGACAGAAAAAGGCAAATGAAAAACTAAAAGGAAAAGCCCCAAAAATGCAACCCAGCAAACCCAGCAAACAAAAAGCAACACTTGTTCACTCTAACTCTGCTTTTTAACTCCCACTTATACCAGCTCCACTTACACCGAGTTCCACAGCCTCAGACTGAGCACGCTCAGACTGAGTCCTACACCCAGTTAAATAGGCACCTGTGAGCAATTAACCACCCCCCTTAATTGATAGACTGAAGGAACCAGAGAAAAAAAAAAAAGCTATTTAAAAAGTGACAGAAAAAGGCAAATGAAAAACTAAAAGGAAAAGCCCCAAAAATGCAACCCAGCAAACCCAGCAAACAAAAAGCAACACTTGTTCACTCTAACTCTGCTTTTTAACTCCCACTTATACCAGCTCCACTTACACTGAGTTCCACAGCCTCAGACTGAGCACGCTCAGACTGAGTCCTACACCCAGTTAAATAAGCACCTGTGAGCAATTAACCACCCCCCTTAATTGATAGACTGAAGGAACCAGGAAAAAAAAAAAAAGAAGCTATTTAAAAAGTGACAGAAAAAGGCAAATGAAAAACTAAAAGGAAAAGCCCCAAAAATGCAACCCAGCAAACCCAGCAAACAAAAAGCAACACTTGTTCACTCTAACTCTGCTTTTTAACTCCCACTTATACCAGCTCCACTTACACTGAGTTCCACAGCCTCAGACTGAGCACGCTCAGACTGAGTCCTACACCCAGTTAAATAGGCACCTGTGAGCAATTAACCACCCCCCTTAATTGATAGACTGAAGGAACCAGAGAAAAAAAAAAGCTATTTAAAAAGTGACAGAAAAGGGCAAATGAAAAACTAAAAGGAAAAGCCCCAAAAATGCAACCCAGCAAACAAAAAGCAACACTTGTTCACTCTAACTCTTCTTTTTAACTCCCACTTATACCAGCTCCACTTACACAGAGTTCCACAGCCTCAGACTGAGCACGCTCAGACTGAGTCCTACACCCAGTTAAATAGGCACCTGTGAGCAATTAGAGAGATCAGAAAGAAACTGGGCTTTAGGACACGTCTATAGGGCCAGAAACCACAGGTTGCTGCCTACCTTACACAAAGTACCCGATGAGGTGCTTTGCAGAACGTATTGAAAAGTGGTATGGGTATAATGGCGCTACCTAAAGACTTGACTGGGATAGCCTTAGAGGTAATAAACCGCTACTGATGGTTATGTCTTTATGGGTATTAAGCCTCAAGGGATAGGTCCCCTTGTATAAAGAGTATGGTATGTGCACAATGATGTGTGGTTGGAAAAAATATATATTACAACCAATCAAATGTCGCACGGCAGAGAGTTGTCCTACAGCGTCTGGTAGTAAAGCCAGAGACTATATTCCATATAGTGCATTTAATGAGACCATGTCCTTTAAGTTATGAAGTACTTTCTATATATGGATATATACCCTCATCAGTAGTTGGATATATCATGAAGTTAGCGTAAATCATATATCAATGTGCCACACCCCCCAACTCGTCCTTATGCTTTCTAGGAGGGACTTTTAAACTTGTCAAATGCCTGGGAACTATTGATGCCCTATCCCATCTGCACTGGGTGGGAAGACAATAGTCTTGGCCTTTTTATTGTTGTTATTATTTTTTTCATTTTATTATTTTTTATAGCTTATTTCTTTTCTTGTCTATAATCCCCATTTTTGGACATATATGGTTTTAAATAAAATGGTCATACTTTATTATGCCATGGAGGCTCTCTTTTCCTTAAATTATGAGGGGATGTAACACCGTCACGGACCAAGACGCATAGGAGACACCTACCACTAAACACAGCAGCACAGTGTCCATTTTCCAGCATAAATGTTTTTATCCCTGCATGGAGCTTGGGGAGCTGATCACATCATAGGCAACTACCGGAGCAAGCAGCAAGCGGAGCAACCCCGCTTCATTCACCACAGGCGTAATACCCCTGTTGGGGTTCTGGGAGCTGGTGAGTAGACAACCAAGAGGGGGAGCACTAGAGTCACCAGACAACTGTTGCTGCACAAAAGTCACCATTGGGAATTTTACATATATAGTACAACTTATGGGACTGTTATACTTGACCTCAGTTGTAATTGCTGGAATGCTGTGCATGTATAATATTTTTTGTCTTGCATACATGCGACTTTAACCCATGGTTTATTGCACATAGGGTCTATGATCATAGCGGTGCTATTTATGTGCAGAGCATGTATATTGATATATGATTTACGCTAACTTCATGATATATCCAACTACTGATGAGGGTATATATCCATATATAGAAAGTACTTCATAACTTAAAGGACATGGTCTCATTAAATGCACTATATGGAATATAGTCTCTGGCTTTACTACCAGACGCTGTAGGACAACTCTCTGCCGTGCGACATTTGATTGGTTGTAATATATATTTTTTCCAACCACACATCATTGTGCGCATACCATACTCTTTATACAAGGGGACCTATCCCTTGAGGCTTAATACCCATAAAGACATAACCATCAGTAGCGGTTTATTACCTCTAAGGCTATCCCAGTCAAGTCTTTAGGTAGCGCCATTATACCCATACCACTTTTCAACCTGTGAGAAATTAACCACCCCCCTTAATTGATAGACTGAAGAAACCAGAGAAAAAAAAAAAAAAAAAAAGCTATTTAAAAAGTGACAGAAAAGGGCAAATGAAAAACTAAAAGGAAAAGCCCCAAAAATGCAACCCAGCAAACCCAGCAAACAAAAAGCAACACTTGTTCACTCTAACTCTCCTTTTTAACTCCCACTTATACCAGCTCCACTTACACCGAGTTCCACAGCCTCAGACTGCACCTCCTTTTCGTGGGTGCCTAACTCCACCCTTACATACCTGGGCATACAACTCACCACGTCCTCTTCAAACCTACGTTCTCTCAACCTTAGTAATCTTACTGCCAAACTACAAGAAAACCGTACAAGACCTCAAACACACAACTGCCTCCTGGGCAGGCAGAATCGCCCTTGCTAAAATGTTCCTTCTACCCCATGTCCTATATGTATTCCAAGCCCTTCCCATACCCTTCCTCAAACAACAAATAGTGCAATTGCAAACCATACTTAACACTTTCATATGTGGGATGGGAGCACCGGACTTAGCGGCCTACTATAAAGCGACTATACTTGACCAGGCCAAAACCTGGTGGAACACTGCTCCTCGAACCACATGGATACAAATAGAACAAGCAGCACTCACCTCCCACTCCAAACTGATCCTGTGTGCCCTCCTACTGCAACATCATGAGCCCCACTCATTCCTAGACACAGTTAATGCCACCATCCAGGTGTGGAAAGCCACCATACAAACTTCTAAGGGTATCCCACTAGGCCTGCTCCAACATATACCACTGGAAGCTCTCCACATTCTCACCCCTGACAACAAAGTCTCTGATTGGACAGCCATGGGCATCCCTAATATCGGAATGCTCCACAAGGGTTCCAATCTCAAATCAATCCACACTCTTCAAACCACCTTTCATATAGATCATAAAGGCCTCTTCAAATACCTTAGAACATGATCGATTCTCTCTAAAATACAATGATCGAAAAACCTACTTACATGGCACATACTGACATTTTTCAATCTTACCTCACCCCACTAACGAGGAATTTCATTTTGCTACAAACTCCTCATCGCCCAACATTCAAATCCCCCACGATGCTAAAATGGGAACACTTACTACAATGCACCTACATTCCCCAGCAATGGCACCGCTAACTTCAAACTTCCCTGAAATTCTCCAAATGCCTACTTCATTGGGAAACAGTCCAAAAAATATACCATAATTGGTACCTCATACCAACCAAACTAGCCCACATATATCCATCTACAAGCAATCTGTGCTGGAGAAATTGTGGATCCCCGGGGACCCCACTCCACATATGGTGGGACTGCCTGTTCCTAACCACACTATGGTCTATGCTCTACAAACTACTCCTTTCCATATTATCGGTTCCTGTACCCCTGACTCCACAAATGGTACTATTAGGCCTTGACTTGGAATGTTGGCCTCGACCCTCACGGAATATTATCTCCCACGTTCTTATTGCTACACGCCTAGCCATCGCCATCCTAGGCCGCTTACTAATGGTCCACCAAGAACCTGCTCACAGTGAGTACCCAGATGGGGTGACGGGTTCTACCCCCTAGTAAGGCCAGTTACTACTATTCCATGAGAAGCCTGCATATTTGTCGCACTGTTTAATCCTTGAGCTCCTATCTTTTGTTATCATTTTATATATCTATAACATGATGTACTGAATGTAATCTACCTTGTACTCTACATTGTGAAAATCAATAAAAATTATGGTAAAAAAAATAAATAAAAAAACAGGTAACAACAAAGCCTGGGGAATGCCCAAAAAAAACCCCAAAGCCTACTTACCACCAGCTCGCAGACAACCGAATAAATCTGTCTAACAGTATTCGTTAAAAACAGGGCATTCCCCAGGCTTTGTTGTTACCTGTTTTAGCCCTCCAATGCCTCTTACTGCAAAAGCCAGCTATAGATGAGGGTGGTGGCAAGTTTTTTGTTATCACTTTGGTGTTTGTATTGGTCCAGCAACGCACCAACACCTTTGCAGCCATTGTGCTATTTGCTGGGTATTTGTTGTGCTCCTGTACCTTTAAGAAGGGGTAGGCTCCCCTTCAGTCCACCTGCCCTCATTTATCCATCAGAATGTATGTGCCTCCACTGTGGGGACACTCATATTTTAGTGTTAGGACCACAGATACCAGGGTGCCGTGACGTGGCTCTGTGGCTCACGTATGCATTTGCAAATGTGTGCGGACTGAACCCCTGTTTTTAACGCATACTGTTAGACAGGTTTATTCGGTTGTCCGCGAGCTGGTGGTAAGTAGGCTTTGTTTTTTTCCTGGGCATTCCCCAGGCTTTGTTGTTACCTGAAGTGGTTAAGCCTATTCATGTGGTATTTACAGATCATTTTCAGTGATTTGCAGCATATCAGATTGCATGTGGTATTTAGGGAAAAAGTGTCTGTACACCTAAATACCGCATGCGTTCTGGTTATGTGAATGGAGCCCAGTGTCTCTTTAAAAAAATAAACCCAATTCACCTGACCTCTCTAATATGATGAATATGACACCTGGTTGATTGTTTTAGAACTCTGCATTTTGTATGTTATCCATTCTCTTAATAAATAGGGTTATGAACATGCCTGCATGTGACAAGCTCAAGAGCTTTAACAAAAAGACCTCAATACAGACATTGTGCAAAACCTAATCTCTGAAATCATTAACTGATTATGACTAGAAGTCATTCATTTAGAAAAAAAATGCTCTCTTTGTATTGGATAAAGGATGTAACTAGAATATAGAATGTTGTAATTTTAGGTTTCTGAATGTTTTATATTCAGTAGGGTTGAGTAGCAACTGGGAATTAAAGTTATCCTTTTGTACATACTGGCTCTTCGATATATTGTTCAATATAATGTGAGCTTAGTTCCTTGCTGTAAAGAAGAAATGTGAAAATGTTAGATCTTAACAGCAAACATTGATAGCGTATCCAGGATAATATGCTGTAATGGAAGCTAGTGATCCTTCTCTTTTTTTTTTCTTTCTTTAAATAAATAAAAGGTGAAACACATAAATCCATTCTTTAATTCTAATACTTTGTTACTGTTTTAGCAATGTATGTGTAATAGACGGATGTGTTCAAAAAGAAGGTAAACATTTTAGCATCTTGTCAAGAAAAATGTCTGGAAAATCTGGCTAAATGATGGCAACATTATGGTTATCTTTCAACTGCATTTACTATAGCAACATAATCAAGCCACCTGTCTCGAGTTACCAGACTAAATATGTAATGAACAGATGTCCTGGGTTTCTGTTCCTCTTTTGACATGGACTCTGTTTTTCTTTTATTTGTTTTGTGCTTATTTGTACATACAGAAACAAAACTAATCTTTTATTGCAAGCCAAACATTTGCACCAACCATAAGTCTATCCACAACTGTTTAATCATTCTGCATATCATTATAAATTATACCTACAAGACAAAAGTAAAAATGTTCCTATATTTCACTTTTGTATAAAAGAGGATCAACTGCCCGATTGGGTTATTAGATCCTGGCTTTGATAGCTCACTCAGCATATACTGTGTACAGTGGCGGTGCGTCCATAAAGGGCGCACGGGCGCCGCACCCTCTGTCACGCCACCCCCCTCTGTGTAGAATGGATAGATTCATGCATTGAATCTATCCATGGCCGTTGTAGCCACCCCCTATTCAGGCGTCCTTTTCGGACGACGAGCGCCTGAATTCCAGCGGTGGGTGTGTGTTTTTTAAGCACCTGATTAGAGCCATAGGCTCTAATAGGTTTCAAAAAAGGTGGACTTGGAATGCAAAGCATTGCATTCGCAGTCCACCCAGGTGTGTTAGCAAAGCAAATTAATATTTTCTTTTCTAACACTGAACTGTCTCTCGGCCAATCAGGAGGTGCTGATCTAATACTCGTCACCTGATTGGCTGAAGGCACAGGCGATCCGATTGGGCGCATAATGGAACAGAAGAAGAGATGCAGGGGAGTACAGAGAACCATGGAGGACACAGGAGCCATCACCTGACCCACTGCATGTCCCACAGCTCGCCGTCGTCACCCACTGCCTGACCCATCACCAGGTTAAAAATAGCATTGGATATACTTCCCATTTCGTCACCTCATGTGAGGGAGCCTGGAGCGGCGGCTCCGGATCATCCAGAATAGAAAACCAGCCCCTCTCGCCCATGGACAGTGAGTGACTACTGGTCCACCTCTCACCCAAACAGAGGCTTAGGTGGATGGACAAATTCCTGGTCCACGGCCCCTCCGGCGCCGCTGCAGCCTCCAGCTCAGGGCTCTCCCTACTGACAGCCAACATGGCGGATGCCCCGTGCATCACCACAACCCCTGCAGACTCTGCTAACCATACGGCCGCAGCACCCTCTCCACCCGAGGAGCAGTATGCAGTCTTAGCTCAGGCAGTTGCAGCATTACTGTCTCCCACAATAACTGCAGTGGTTGACAGAGCCATAGCTGCAGGGATCACACAGCTAAGAAAAGAACTAGGTGACCATGCCACAAGGCTCTCTGAAATAGAACACCGCGTATCTGATTTGGAAGATGAGATGCAAAACTCTTTCACCACAGAACAGCAATCCAAACAGGTCCAACAGTTTATATTTGACATATTTGACAAACTAGATGACCAGGAGAACTGCTCCAGGCTCAATAACCTGCAGGTTATTTGCCTCCCAGAATCATACAATGCTGATTCACTGGCAGACATTTGCGCCACTCACATTCCACGCGCCCAGGGAATTTCATCCCCCTGTACAGTCAAGAAAGTCCACTGGCTAGGGGCACCTTCCAATGACAGACTTACACCAGGACCCGTCATCGTACACTTTCAGAATTATGCTGACAGTGTCAATATCCTGAACTCATTCAGAAATTCGAAGTCTCTACAGCTGAATGGCTACAAACTACTTTTATTTGCAGACTACTCTCAACAGGTCTCCAGGAGACCCAAGGTTTTCCAACCTATATGTGCTGGTCTCTTCCAAAAGGGAATTAAGTTCACTCTGGCCTACCTGGCAATACTCCGCTTCTCAGACACTGCAGGTGATCCCAAAACCTTTTCTCATCCAGAGGAAGCTATGCAGTACCTTCAAGCCTATGTTCATATTCCAATGGATACCTGTGTACCCCCTACCTCTCTCGCATTACCGATCCGAGAGACCAACGCAGCCTGAGGAAAGACCCGGCCAAGAAACTGCACATCAATTAAAACAAGGGACGACAGAGCTTCCGGTTCCGGAGCCACATGTGGAGGAGGTAAGCAGCCTCAGCTCCCGCACAGCTCCTCACAAAACCGGCATCTAAATCTGCCACAGCGCCGGGGGGAACCCCTACTGCCTCTGCTCCATCCCAGGCAGACATGGATCGCTTTGTGGAGCGATCCTATGCTCGGGCGCTGTCCTCACCCCCCTCTACAGCTCCGCTGGCGGGAGACATAGCGGCCGACACAGCCAAGATGGCGGCCGCTCCAGACACAGCAGAGCGGCCTCAGCAGCAGCCACAACCTCCCCCTGCCCCTGCTATGGCTAAAAACCGACCTCACATCCCCTGCTAACATTGCCCAGGCTGTAGTACAACTCCTGGGGCCATCCCTAACAGCCACTGTGGACGCAGCAGTGCACAGAGGGCTGTAACAGCTACACATAGAACTCCAGGCTCAGGCCCAGCGCGTCACTCAGGTGGAGGAGAGAATTTCTATACTTGAAGATGACTGCACAGCCTCATCTGCAGCACTTGCACGCATCACTGCCTCACATAGAGACATATGGGACAAGCTGGACGATTTAGAAAATCGCTCAAGAAGAAACAACTTGCGCATAATTGGCCTGCCAGAGTCGATCCCGGCCTCCCACCTTACAAATATATGTGCAAAAACCATCCCAGAGCAACTTGGCCTCCGCATACCCTGCACTGTTGAACGAGCGCAACGTATGGGTCAATATTCAGACACACGCGCTAAACCTCGGCATGTGATAGTGAAATACTTGAACTATGCTGACAAAAACGCCATAATGCAAAAATTCAGTCGCACGCGCTCACTGGTGGTGGATGGCGCGAAACTGTTGCTCTTTGCGGACTATTCCATAGAGGTAATGAAACAACGAAAGGCATTCTCCTCGGTATGTTCCACTCTGCACCACAATCAAATCCGATTCTCCCTAGCTTATCCAGCTGTCCTCCGTGTTCAAACACCTGAAGGGGAGCAACTCACCTTTAATACACCTGAAGAGGCGGAAACCTACCTAGCCAACAGAAGCTCCGAAATGGAACACAGCGCCGCTGCAGAGGGCTCACCATCGCCATCTTCACAGCACGCGTATGGACCTCCTAAACAGCCTCGAAGCCCGACCAAACCACCATACAAACGCAGCCGTTTCACCAACCAGAAAGATCGCTCTGGGAATCGTTGAAGGACTCAGCATCACCACCTTTTTCACCTCGCCATCTACGAACGGGTAGTATCAACCCATCTCATACATTTTTCTTTCTTAATTTTTTATCCTTAAGATGAGGACGCTTTTGTTGCCTCTAGAAACTGCCGTGCATGCTCTTTTTGGAGCACTACCCCTACTAGCCGGTAGCTAAAAGTTATACATTTATAGTGATATGGTCCTGTAACTAAATAACGGAGATAGCCCCCCATAACCTGGGGGACCCCCCTTTTCAGGAACACTTGCAATGTTTTTGTTATTTATGTTTTCTATTTTTTTGGTCTGTTTAACCCTAATCTAAAGAGGGCCCCCCCCTTGTGTTTAGCCTATCTCGCCATTGATTAGTTTAAATCTGCACTGCTTCCTCAGGGGATCCCCCCTAGACTAGACTACCCTCCCTTCCTATCCGATACCCCCTCCCTCCCCCTATCCCCCTTTCCTCTCCCCTACCCTACCTGTCCTCACCCCCCGTTGCTAACACCCTGCCCCTACGTGAGGAGCTGGCAATCAATGGGAGCTATGCTAACTAGATAGGTGGGACCTCATGTGGAAAAAAGAGAAGTCCACAAGGTTATATATTTCCTTATCCGATATTCTGCCTTACTAATGTTTATAACTTATTGTTGCTTAGAGAAGTTTAAGTTCATGTTTGCCAATCTAGTTCATATGTCTTCAGGGGCTCTGAGGCGCTTTGGTGGCTCCCATAAGGTAGATAACACATCTACAAAGGGGTTCTTATATAAACCCCTAAACCAAACCACTTTTAACTGCCAACCATGTCACAGTCTACGGATGGGAGTCACCTAAGGTTTGTCTCGTGGAATGTTAAGGGGCTGCGCTCCCCAAATAAACGCATGTCCATCCTCAGACACCTGCGGCGTCTCCGGACTGATGTGGCTCTACTTCAGGAGACACATCTGGCTGCAGACGACTTGCAACGTCTACGTAAATTGTGGGTGGGATCTGTTTATGGTTCACCAGCAGTAGGCCGTAAAGCGGGTGTTGCTATCCTTTTACACAAAAATTTACAACACACTGTTAGGGGTGTTAAGGTTGACTCGGAAGGAAGGAAAATGACTCTACATCTGACTATAGACGACAAACCTGTAGCACTTACTAACATCTATGCTCCCAATTCTCCTGATACCTCCTTCTTTCAAGACTTAGTGAAATGGGTGCTAACTACCCCAGAGACGTTACACCTCATGGGTGGGGATTTTAATTCAGTTATGTCCTCCCTAGCTGATCGCACAGGCCCCCCGACACATAGAACACACACCCGTACCCCCTCATCATCTGCATCTACCCTACTGTCACAATCCGTCGCCTCCATGCAATTCGTGGATGTCTGGCGCTTAATGCACCCAACGGATCGGGAATACACTTTTTTTTCGCCCCCGCACAATACGTTCTCACGTATAGACTATTTTTTTGCCTCCCCGGCCCTAAGCTCTGAAATCAGTGCACCAGACATACAAGACGCAGTGATTTCAGACCACAGCCCAATTGTGGTTCATCTAAACCAAACAGCTCATTCATCTCCCTCCCCTACTTGGCGCTTCCCCTCCTATCTAGTTGACAATGAGGACTTCCAACATACACTATACTGCGCCTGGGAGGAGTACATCTCCACTAATGGAGCCCACATTACAGATCCTAACCTCTTCTGGGAAGCAGGTAAGGCCTGGCTAAAATAATCTCATACACAACCCAGTTCAAAAAAAGAGCCAAACAACAATATAGTAAGTCAAACGAAGCCCTACGCTTGGCACATGAACAGCTCACATTAAACCGCACCATAGAGAACATACAAAAATGGAGACAGGCTAAAAGCACCTTTGACCTTTGGGCAGAACAGCATGAAGTGGCCAAAACATCATACTCTCAGCTACATTTCCATAGATTTGGCAACAAGGCTGGCAGGCTCCTGGCCAAGATGTGCTCAGGACCTAGACGTCCTACACGTATATCTGCTCTTAGAACTAAGACAGGCTCTCTGGTCACCTCCCCAGCTGAAATAAGCAACCTACTTGTGGAATACTACACTAATCTATACAAAGCTGACCCGACTGACTTACCTACTACTGACTTACTGCTCGACAAAATACGTCTACCCAAACTCCACCACACACAACTGGAGACACTTAATGCCCCCATAACGGTTGATGATATTCGATCTATGATTAAAGACATGGCCTCGGCCAAAGCCCCGGGACCCGACGGATACACCGCCGAATTTTACAAAATGACCAGGGAATTTATTCCGGACACCTTAAAACATGTGTACACAGCCATGTGGGACGGAGGGCCCTATCTTCCTACGGGAACACAGGCCCACATCAAATTAATCTCTAAAAAAGGGAAAGATCCCCTATTACCGGGTTCATACCGACCGATATCGTTAATCAATGTCAATGTCAAAATCCTATCCAAAATAATTGCGTCGCGCCTAGCTCCCCTACTGCCATCTTTACTACACCCAGCCCAATCTGGCTTTGTTTCGGGCAGATCAGCTACCCTAAACATTCACAAAGTATTAATGGCTCTGGAGTATGCCAAAACCCACCCTAACCAAGACATTGCCATTATGTCCTTAGACGCGGAAAAAGCCTTTGACAACATCAGCTTCTCCTGGCTCTTTAGAGTGATGACACAATTTGGATTCTCAGGACAGATTATGCGATTCCTTCTACAAATGTATGCATCCCCTACTGCACGTCTTGCCACCCCTGACTTTATATCAGACACGATTCCATTAACAAAAGGAACGAGATAGGGCTGCCCCCTGTCTCCACTCCTGTTCAATCTAGCCATCGAACCCCTGTCCAGAATATTAAATTCAGTTGAGGGAATCAGCGGCATCACTCTGGAGAACCACACTCTTCGTTCGGCGCTATTTGCAGACGACATACTATTGTTCTCTACCAACCCTATAGCAGACTTTGACAGACTCAAACAAATTTTTTCAGACTTTAGACTTTGCTCGGTGTTCAGAATCAACTTTGATAAGAGTGAGATCCTACCATTGCACCCTCATCTTTCCAGTAAATGGAAACACCTATCCCCCCTGGCTATAGCCAACCAACATATTACATACCTGGGCATTAAAATAGGACGTGAACCATCCTCTCTGTACTCTTTGAATTACCCCCCTTTGATAACCAAAATTGTGAAGGAGTTGGAGGCTTGGGGGGCCCTACCTATCTCGCTCTTTGGGAGATGTCACCTTTTCAAAATGGTATCTTTCGCACGCTTGCTGTACCCAATGCAGACCATACCTCTTCTAATTAAACATTCAGATATCCAAAAAATCCAGAAGGCCCTAACTGCCTTCATATGGTCTCGCAAGAAACCTCGCATAGCGCTGCAGAAACTATGTCTCCCGAAGGGCGAGGGCGGGGCGGGGCGGGACTGCCCAATATGCGTTTCTACAACCTGGCATGTTTACTTAGACAGGGCTTAGACTGGTTAACTGGTGGTTCTAAATATTCTAACTTATCCTTAGAAGAGGCTATGGTACACCCATACGACCTCTCGGCCTTCCTCCATTCCAATCCCAATATATTACCCCCCCACCTCAAAACAAGTGTACTAATTAAGGATACGGTCATTGCGTGGAGAGAAGTAAGAAAACTGCTTAAATTACCATCCAGCATCTCCAAATATCTCAAAATACAAGGCAACCCTATGTTCCTTCCATCTATTATCCATAAAGCTTTTGGCCAATGGAAACCTAAAGGCCTCACGGATGTCTCGTCTTTCTATCTCAACAAGCCGGGCAAATTCAAACCATTTCAAACCCTGATGCGGGAGTACTCCCTACCACCAACTCATGTCTTCTTTCACCACCAACTCATCAACTATCTCAAATCCTGCTCTGGCCCCAATACCAATCCACTTGAAACATCCTGCATTGATACTCTCATCAAAAGCAATAACTACTCCATCTCCAATATTTACTCCTGTCTCATACAACATCAAACACGGAAATATGCCCTAAAACCCTTTCAAAAGTGGTCACATGTATTAGAAGACGAGTCTCTACCTGAAAAAATCCTTGATACAAAACAGTCCGCAATCTTACTGCTTCCGAATCTTGGAGGGAAACACAATTCAAGATCATTCACAGGGCCTATTTTCCATTCCGTTTCAACAAGGAGGACCCCACCCAAGCGCAATGTTCCTGGTGTAACCTACCTCGCCCCACCTTACTATATAGGCTCTGGGACTGTACCAAGATTGATGCTTATTGGACTAAGGTGATCACCTACATCAATGAGGTCCACAAAATTCAGTGTACTAAGGACCGCCTATTATGCCTGTTTAGCATACCCCCTTCACCCTCATCACCTACGAGGGTCTCACAAAATATTCCACATTGGGCTCACCTGTGTCTTCTAGTGGCTTGCAGGACCATTATGTCTCACTGGATATCAGCTACCCCACCTACCCTAACAATGTTCAAAAAGCCCTTGGCATCACTTTTCCATCTAGAGAGACTGGACACCATCACCCTTAATTTCCGATCGACTTCCCGTTTTTTCAAAAGATGGAGAAAATACATCGAAGCTACATTCGCTCCACAGGCACTGATGGATATAATGCACCCATTCCGCTACACGAAATGGTACTTGACAAAGGATATCTCCAACTCTCTTGGCCGACTTAAAATACCCCCCACCCCGGACCCCTTTACTTTTAACCCACCGTAGGATACCCACAAATCCACTATGCTCCTTGACATCCACTCCCCCACATTTATTCTTAGTATAGTGAGATCAATCAGGTTATTTATTATACCCTGATCAATATATACCCTGCTCAGCCAGATATGTACACACGCTGCCTCCACTCCTGAAGATACCTAGATGTTAAGATTTCATATGTTGAGCAATGTTACGCTCCATAGTGTTGATAAGATGGCAAACATGAACTCCCCTGACCTCCCCTTCTCCAAATTTTTCCTTTTTATTTTTATGTTTTTCTGTTTCTTCTCATTTGTTGTAACTGATATGACAAGCCTTTATTTCAACTACTGTGAGAAGTCATTGTTCCTTACAAATTGTAACAACTAATACGCTGTAACCATTGTTACACTCCGTTTTATACTATTGTATGCCATAAAACCCAATAAACATTTTTCAAAAAAAAAAAAACAAGGGACGGAAGGATCACTGCTTATAGACCTGAAATTATAGATGAATTTAAGGTATATTGTGAAACATTGTACAGTACCCAGACCCAAGAGGTGGAGGGGAAACTGTGGGAATTCTTCGGGGAGCTGGAGATTCCACATCTTACCAATGAGGGGAGGGACATGCTGGACTCCCCCATGGCTCTGGAGGAGCTTCGACAGGCGGTAGCAGCATTGGGGAACCAGAAGTCTCCTGGATCGGATGGTCTGCTGGCGGAGATATACAAAAAATATAGAGAGGTGCAGCTCCCGGAATTGTAGAAAGTGTTTAATGGAGTTATGGAGAGGGCAGATTACCTGCACCAATGATGGAATCCACGATCATAGTTGTACCAAAGGAGGGGAGAGACCTGCTTAATCCCTCCTCATATAGGCCAATATCCCTGTTGGGCGCTGATGTTAAGATTCTGGCAAGGATATTGGCTAGTAGATTAAAAAAAGATAATAACTAAATATATACATCCTGACCAATTGGGGTTTATGCCAAATAGTGCAACGAGTATTAACATTAGAAGGGCATATATATAGAACTTACAAGTACCAACGAGTAATACAGGATCAAGAGCTATACTATCATTAGATGTGACTAAGGCATTTGATAGCATGGAGTGGTAAGATAAAGCAAACAATGAAAGCTCAGAACTGTTTCCATTGACCCCGGGGATGTGGCAGGAGTGCCCGCTGTCACCCCTGCTCTTCGCCTTGGCAATGGAACCATTTGCAATTTCCATTAGAGCGGCGGTGGATATCCAAGGGTTTAAGAGAGCAATAGGAGAAGAGAAAATAGCTTTGTACGCTGACGATCTACTCTTATTTCTAGTTGATACCCAATCCTCTTTAAGTGCAGCGATGGAGGTAATAGAAAATTTTGGACAGATTTCAGGGTTAAGTATAAATGTGGAAAAATCAAGGCTATTCCCAGTGGACCCCATGGAAGCTCTGTTGCCTGATGGGATTCCAATGATGGAAATAGTTAAGAAGATGGAGTACCTATACGAATAACTACAAATCCAAAACAATATATTAGTAATAATTTGGCCCAGTTAATAGAGAACTTCAAAAGTAAATGAAAGGTGTGGTGTCAACTGCCTCTGTCATTGGCAGGTAGATGCAACCTGATAAAAATTGTTTCGATGCCGCAACTCTTAAATATATATATATATATTGCACACTTTGCCACTTTGGATTCCGAAGCAATGGTTTTTGGAAAATAGATGTAATTTTTAGGGAGCTAATATGGAGGAAAAAACAACCTCGGATAGGACTATGGGCGTTGTAGCTGCTGAGAGACAGGGGGGGGGGTTTGGTGGTGCCACGCCCCTAGAATTACTTTTTGGCTGCACAATTGCAGCACCTGAGGGGGTGCAATTTTCCAGAGGGAGGGGATTTAAACAAGGAAATTATGCTCCTGGTACAAATCATAATACATTAATAGAAGGCCTAGAAGCTACATCCTTTACACTTAAAGTACCTACCTTTGAACTGGTTGATAAGGTATGGAAGGCAGCCAAGGAGAGGTTGGGATATCAAGGCTACACCGAATTCTCTCCTATTTGAGAAAATAAACCCTCTACAGGAAATGGAATGAGAATGATAGGGAATAGGAACAATGTGGCCTGGTGTCGCTGGCTCAGTTATATAGAGGGACAACCCTTAAAGCATTTCAAGAGATCAGAGAGGTATTTGAAATTTCAAAGCAGTCCTTTTATAAATATTTACAAATCGGACACGCATTGGAGAAACAATTCAAAGATAAACCGTTGAAATGGAGTGTGATTGGTACTCTTATGCCGCGTACACACGAGCGGACTTTACGGCGGACTTTGCCCGGCGGACTGGATTTTGTCGGACAATTCGATGTGTGTGGGCTCCAGCGGACTTTGTTTCCTCAAAAGTTGGACGGAATTAGATTTGAAACTTGTTTAAAATTTATCCGTTGAAATCGAGTCCGGTCGAAAAGTCCGCCGTCTGTATGCTAGTTCGACGGACAAAAAGCCACGCTAGGGCAGCTATTGGCTACTGGCTATGAACTTCCTTGTTTTAGTCCGGTCGTACGTCATCACGTACGAATTCGACGGACTTTGGTGGATTGTGTGTAGGCAAGTCCGTTCGTTCACAAAGTCCGTCGGAAAGTACGTTGAAAAGTCCGCCGGGCAAAGTCCGCCGTAAAGTCCGCTCGTGTGTACGCGGCATAAGTCAAGTCATTGATGCGGGTATATCTAGGGGACTGAGATCAGGGGTGTACGGGGATATTTGTGGGGCAGTGACAGGTGGGAAGGTAAAACTTCCTTGTAGGCGTCGATGGGTGGAGGACTTAAAATAATGGAGGAACAGTGGAAATACATATTAGAAGCTGGACCAATACTATCCCTTCATAGACTATATTATACCCCTCAAATATTATTTCTGTTTGGGCGGAGGCAGGATGCTAACTTCCCAAGATGTGGAGACCCAAATGGAGACCTCATCCACATGATGTTGAGATGTCCAAAATTATATAGATATTGGAGGGAGGTCATTGGCACAATAAGATTAGCTTTGGGAGTTGCCCTTGAATTAGATCCCATAATATGTATTATAACGGCAATAAAAAGATGGTTGTTCTTGGCAAGGAAACTAATAACAAGAAAATGGTTAGCTATAAATCTACCAACTCGCACAGAATGGATAAATGAAGTAGACAATATCATTAAAAAAGTAAAATATGTGTACATCAGAAGGGGAAATGTTGGGACATGTATGAAAATATGGGAACTCTGGTTAAATAAGGAAAAGTAGAATATCATATAAAGAAATAATTGAGAACAACAGAGAAAAGGGAGAAAACGTGAAAGGAAAATGGAAAGTTGGAACTAGAGTACATTGTGGGTCCCTCTGAATCTTTTTCTTTTGTAGTCCTTTTTAAGGTAAAGAAGAATGTACAAACAAAACGGATAAACAGGGAATTAAGTGTTTAATATCTAATTATGTAAAGTATTTAGGCGAGAATTGTGTGAATGTGAAAAGAAATGAAAGTTTGTTTGTATTTAAAATGTAAATGAAGATTACTTGATTTAAAAAAAAAAAAAACTGCGCCTCTCTGATTCTTCTGGCCTTAACAAAATTTGTTGATCCTTGTCCTAGGACATCAACTTTGCAATATTAATTTTCCTTATTAGCGAAACCATGCTCTTAGATGC
Organism: Lithobates clamitans; assembly: GCA_037952925.1. Taxonomy (NCBI): domain Eukaryota; kingdom Metazoa; phylum Chordata; class Amphibia; order Anura; family Ranidae; genus Lithobates; species Lithobates clamitans. Next base: position 5,427,538 of record JBBGZY010000089.1, on the reverse strand, counting down.
ACGAGCGATTAAGATTAGACCTGTAGTCCTCCAGGCATGCTCCTAGTTTCAGCAAAATGTATCTTTTTACTGTTCACTGTTATATTGTTTTATTTCAAGTACACACAACCTTACCGTGGGATGGTCCAACCTACACCTATCGGAGTAGGGGTACTTCTACCGTTTAAAGCAGAGTTCCACCCTAAAGTGGAACTTCCGCTGATCGGATTCCTCCCCCCCTCCGGTGTCACAATTGGCACCTTTCAGGGGGGAGGGGGGTGCAGATACCTGTATAATACAGGTATCTGCACCCACTTCCGGGTATAGCTAGCCGCAGCTAGCCGCAGACTCCCCGCCCACCCCCGTTGTGTTGTGGGAAATACACAGTTCCCACAACACAACGGGGACCAGTGTAGACGCGCAGCGCGACTCGCGCATGCGCAGTAGGGAACCGGGCAGTGAAGCGGCAACGCTTCACTTCCTGATTCCCTCAGTGTGAATGGCGGCGGCAGCACCCGAGAATCGAGAGACGGCTCGGTCTCGGGTGCCGACATCGCTGGACCCCGGGACAGGTAAGTGTCCTTATTTTAAAAGTCAGCAGCTGCAGTATTTGCAGCTGCTGACATCTAATTTTTTTTTTTTTAGTGAAACTCCACTTTAACTACCCTATCGGCTCTCTAGAATGGAGACTCGCTTCACATCCCGCGGGCGAAGATCGCAGTATACCCCGGTAACACTGTTCGATGCCATAGGTATCACATGTGGAAAAAAGTGAAGTACAGGCTCCACTGGGTATGTTTTTGTTTTTTTTGTTTACCTAGCATGCTGTTGTCTTGTTCTCCATTCTCAACCCCCTCTCTAAGACTCTAAACCTAAGCCCCCCCTGAAGGAGTGCGATTCCTCTAGCGGGACTTTTTTCACGGGGTTACCTCTAATAAAGTAGAAAGTAGTAGAAGTTTATAGTTTTTGTATAAAAGTATTGTAGTTTATTAATTTAGCATCTAAAAATCATTACACATGACCTAACCATATATACAATAAAATGGATGCATGTAAATGGGAAAAAGTAATTCTACAAATAAATGACCAAATGCAATGATACAGGTAGTAAAGAACCAATGATCATAGAAACCGACGTTTTGAGGTAAGCAAAAGGGGTTGACCTCTTCTTCAGGGGTAACGACAATTGGTCAAAATGGATATTTCATCTAGAAAATTAACAAAAAGCAGAGCAAACATAAATGGATGAATATCTCAGGCATTCACAGCAGGAGGCAGTAGAGAGCATCTAGTTTACATTATAAAGGTCAATAGACATTAACATATGTTACATCTTTAGTAAGTTCCAGGCATATACATGCAGAGATTTCATACTGACCCCTTAAGATTCATATAAACACTCCCAGGGACATTATCAGCATCCAATGCGAATCAAGAATTTGCCGCCCGTCAAGGCCACACAGGGATCACAGAACAGTGGCTCAAGGAGATAGGGAAGATACCAGGTGAATCACAGGAAAAAGAACCAGGGTGGACTGAGGTTGCTTCACAAAGGATATCCCCAATATAAGAACAGACACAGTCCTCCCCTCACTGCGAAGGCTTGAGACAGCCTGTTTGGTGGAGTTAGAGGGTGGGGGGTACAATCCTGCTGCAATGAAAATATTTCAATGAGAGTCTTAAAAAGAGAGCCTAGTATAAATACAATACTATTCTCAGAATTGTAAGGAGTATTGGGGTTAGCAGATTCACCCGAGATTGTAAATATAGAACATATATAACACGTACCTAAAAACTGAGGATAAAAGGAACCAGATCATGGGTCCCAATTTCAGCAGCAGGAAGTATTTGAATAATACCCCAGAATCAAAATGGGCAGGAGTCCAAGGAAATATGCAGGTTCCCTTGTTGGGTGTGAATACGCATACGTCTGCAGATTATAAAACACATCAAGGAAATATTATAGGTAAGTAAACGGTTAACCGTCTGTAAAATCTCCAAACATCCCAACCAGAGGAGGTCCATGCATTTACCTGCCTGTCTCAGCTTCCTCCAAGCACGTCTGTGTGGTGTCAGTAGCAGCTGATTAATGCAGTGCTGGAGGAGTTTAAATGTGTGTTTAATTGCAGTGGGTGGGGATGTCCAATCAGCAGCCTGATTGGCTGAACCATGAGTATGGGGCGGTCACCGTTTTTTTTTTTTTGTTTTTTTGTTATTTTTTAAGGAGGACATGAGATGTCTGTCTAGGATATCCCCCGGGCAGAGCGACGCATAGCATCATTCCCACGAAACACTCCCTGGAGTGAAAGCATTCACAGCAGGGAGGGGATGGACATATATAACAGCGCTGTGCTCGGCGGGGGGTGGATCCAGCGTGACGTGGAGGATTCCCCCATGCGTCTAGAAGTCCCGCAGCGCAGAGCTGGCGTGCCCGTTGTCGTGGATATCCATGACACAGACTGCCAGAGAGAGGGGGGGTCGGGGAGCGCTCTGAAGGGAGCGCTCCTCGGTCTCCCCCGGGTGCGCTGAGTGAGCTAACAACACAGCCCAGGCCTGGATGGATGGAAGGGAAAGGAGTGAAAGTGATTGGATAAATGGTAAGAGGAAAAAAAAAAAAAAAAGAAAAACAACCCAGAAATAGGGGACACAAACATACAGAAAAGGGTGTAAAGAAGGAAGTAACAGTGAATGGAGAAGTGATAGCAGAAAGTAAACAGGGAAGGAAAGAAGAGAAAATGCAGTCATCTAGGAGGAGAAGGAGGGAGAATCCTCCTAGGAAAGGGAGGAGGAGAAAAGCAAAGAAGGAAGAGGTAAAAAGAGAATGAATATAAGAACACCGATACTGGATGGATCTCCGTGTGGTCGGGAGGGACGGTCCCACTGGATCAGAAAAGGTCCTGAAATGATAGGAAGGAGTTGTTCCATTATATATTTTCAACAGTATATTATATCACAGGCTAAACAGGAATAACATGTTCAAACTAGAAATATATCTATAATCTTATTAGTTTTTATGTCCTATCAATTCCAAAGACCATCCCTGGCCAGGGGCATATTCCCAGAGTGTATGTATTTATCCAGTCACGTGAGAGTACGAGATTACTATAGTGGGTAAAAAATAATAATCAATAAACAAGGAATACAGATGGTCCATGTAGGCAAAGGACTACCTCAATTTAAAAAAAGGGGGGGGCGATCCTATTGTAGAGGTTCCCATTCAGATCCTCCTAAAGGAGAAACCCTCCAGGAAGGGTCTGAAGGAAGTGGTTGCATTGAGGCCAGGTGGCATAGTCGCATTCAAGCGAAAAATCCACCTTTGTTCGGCCTGCATTAATATTTTGTTAGTGTCGCCTCCTCTAATACCAGGGTGTAATCTGTCTAGAATCAGGAAGGAAATCTTTGGAGTGATTCCTTCATGTAGGTCTCTCACATGTCTTCCCAGGGGGAGGCTTGGATTACTGGTCTGCATTGATAGGATGTGTCGATAGGCGCGTCGCCAAAAGGGCTGAATAGTTTTGCCCACATAGAAACAAAAGCAGTTACATAAAAGTAGGTAGACTACATTAGCTGTTTGGCAATTCGCATAGTGTTTAGGGCGGTAGCGTTCGCCATTTGGGAGTGTTATATTGCGCGTGGTGTTCATAAAGCGGCAGTAGTTGCACCCCCCACAAGTAAATGTACCTGGGTATTTGCATGGATCCTGGTGTCCGGAATCGTGGTATTCATTGGACACCAGGTAATCCTTGAGAGATCTGGCTCTTTTGAATGTGTCATCTGTGCAATTTCTGCGTGTCCTCAAGTACTGACTGAAAGGGATGGATGCAATTAGGGGTGTTGGATTAAAGCTGCTAGCATGTAATATAGTATTGCCCGCTGTTGGCTTCCTGTATAAACTACTGCTGATACGTCCCCTGTCATCTTTATGGATGGTTACATCCAAGAAAGTTATGGAAGAATTGTCAAAAGTCATTGTAAAACTCAAATTGAAATTATTTGTGTTCAAACATTCTAAGAAAGGTTCCAGTTGATCTTGTGGGCTGTCCCAAACAAGGAAGACATCATCGATGAATCTGAGCCATAGGCTCACATTCATCATGAAAGGAGCCAGCTCCTCGGATTGGTTAATCATGCGCTCCCACTCCCCCAGGTACAGGTTGGCATATGATGGGGCACACGAGGTCCCCATCGCTACCCCCTGCACCTGGAGGAAGTGGGAGCCATTGAAAGTGAAGTGGTTATGTTGTAGGATATAGTCCAAGGAATCCAGCAAAAAATCACCCATTTTGGGATAAAGTCTATTATCTTGTAAGATGACCTGTCGAATACAGCTTTAACCCTTGCTGTGGGGAATCGAGCTGTATAAGGCCTCCACGTCGATTGCCACCAAAATCGACATGGGGGGAATGGTCGCGTAAGTAACTGGGAGGATTGGTCACAAATGGGCGAAGATGCCCATCGATGAAGGAACTGAGGTTCTCTGTTATTGAGCCGTTCCCCGACAATATAGGTCTGCCTGTTGGTCGTTTTACACATTTATGCAATTTCGGTAGAGCATAAAAGGTTGGGATCTTTGGTTGTTTAATTCTAATAAATTCCCATTCTGATTTGCTAATCACCTGTTGTTCGAAGGCAAGATCTACTAGGGAGTAAAATTCCTGATTGAATTTAATAATCTTATTAGCTTGGATCTTACAGTACCATTTTTTATTTTCAAGGATTTTCATGCACATCTCCACATATTGTGTGTTGTCCATAATAACAATATTGCCCCCTTATCGGAGGGCTTTATTGTTATGTGTGGATGATCATGTAGTTTTTTGAGAGCGACTCTTTCGTCGTTCGATAGATTATCGCCTTCATTGATGTTGGTTCTAATCTTACAGATCTCCTTTCCTACCAATTTAACAAACGCTAGAATGTTAGAATTTGTGTTCAGAGGAGAAATTTGTCGGATTTCTTTTTAAATTTTGGCGTGGAGGGAGGTTCCGTATGGTCAAAACGACCCAACAGGTGTTCTAGATCGATCTGGTCGATCAGGTCAGGGGATTCGTTCTCTTCCAGTAGGCTGACTAAAGTGTCTAGGGCTTTCAGTTCCTGTGACTCAAAGTTAGGTTGAGCCGGGATTGACTTAGAGTACATCTGTTTAAGGTTCAGTTTGCGTGCAAACAATTGGAGGTCTTTTATGGCTTCGAATTTGTTGATATTTTGATTGGGGCAAAAACTTAGTCCCCGTGAGAGGACTTGTAGTTCAGTGTGAGAAAGTTCATATGTGGATAAATTTACCACATTTAGAACATTTAAATCTTGATCGGATGTCTCTGAGGCCCTGTCACCTCCATTCCCATGTCATAGTGGACCGGTGTTGTTACCGCCCGTTGCTCCACCACGCTCATGAGTTATATTCAGCAGTGTTGCAGTGGTACCTGTAGTCATTAATTTAGGAAAGAGGGAAGTGATCTCTTGTTGGGAAGTTGGAGGTGCCGTATTTCTCGTTGTTGGATTTTTATTGTGGGTTCCCGGAGGGCCCTGTTGTTGGGAAGGAGTATTATGGGTGTCCATAATACATTTTTTGGGATATTTTCCATTGGACCCACTTCTGTTTGAGCCATTTTTTTGATGATCTGTAAGGTCTAGATTGCCCTCCCACAGAGTATGAGGATACTGAGGAAGCGTCTGACAGGTCAGACTTATTAAAACGCGACTTGGTCCTGAAATTAGACTTGGGTCTTGTTTGATTAGTCTTCCAATTGTATGCTTTATGTTCAGAGAACGCAGTGCGATCCCGTAGGAATTTACTTTCCTTTTTTATCAGTATATTTCTGTTAAACTGTTCAAAATGTGCGTTTAAATCATTGTCCAATTGGACAAAAGAAGTGTGAGTTTATTTCGTTCCACCCCATTCCTGGTTTCACAGTGACACCCTAGTTGCCAACATATGTCTATTCCTTACATCTATTAAATTACTCCCCAACATGCTGTCAAGACCTCCCTCACTAATGATATTTTATGAAAGTAGTTTCATGGAACGTTAAAGGGCTAAATTCGCCCAACAAACGCATGGCGATTCTCCACCATTTAAAACGCCTGAAGGCAAATATCGCTGTACTCCAGGAAATGTATCTCACTACCTCTGACTTTGCCTGCATGCGCAAACTATGGGTGGGCCAGATGGTTGGGTCCCCAGCAGTGAGAGGTAGAGCAGGAGTCCTCCTCCTAATACATTAAAACCTCCCCTGCAAAATAATCTCGACCTATGCAGACAGTGAAGGACGGCTTCTCACAGCGAGACTCAAAATGTTTAATCATGAGTGGGCGTTAACCAATGTTTATGCCCCAAATTCCCCTTCAAAATAATTCTTCCAAACCCTAACCTCCAGTCTAGCATCAAATCTTCATCTACCCCTATTGGTGGTGATGTCAACACAGTTGCAGACATACAGGAAGATAAATTAGCTGACATCTGTCATGATACCACAAACCCCTCTTATATCCCCTCACATCTGCTGCAATTTTCTGATGGTCTTCAACTGTCGGACGTTTGGAGAATGACCCATCCTGAGGGAGGAGAATACACCTTTTTCTCACCCCCTCACAAATCACTCTCCAGAATAGACTATACCTTTCACAACCCCCTCCTTCTTGAACACACATTGGAACCTTGCATTCATGACATTGCCATTTCTGACCATGCGTCAATCTCTGTCAAACAGGACTAGTAACCCAGAATAGACACCTGGGCATCGTTTACATCCACCAATTCAGAACATATTGACAATCCCAACCTTTTTTGGGAAACTGGGAAAGCGGTCCTATGGGGAAGGATTATTTCCTATGCCTCTGGCTACAAGAAAAGAATTCACAAAGAACACTACAAGGCGAGCAAAGCTTTACGCGTGGCTCAAACTAACCTAGCGCTAAACTACTCACAAACTCACAGGGAAACTTGGCGAAAAGCCAAGGACTGCTTTGATTTGTGGGCAGAGGCACAGGAAAGAACTCGCCAATCACTACTAGATCTCAGTTTTTACAAATACGGCAATACGGCAATAAATCAGGCAAACTCCTTGCCCATATGGTCCCCACACCCCTACACATATAGCCGCTCTAAAAGACAAATCTGGTAACCTTATCACCTCCCCAAAACAGATTAACCTCATTTTAGAGGAATCGTGTGCCTCGCTCTACGGACAGAACCTTATTGAGAAGCATAAAGCCATATCCTTTTTAGAGAAGATCCTACTCCCCACCATCAATGACTATCTCCTGGCACAGTTGAATGCCCCAAAATCTCTCAATAAAATAGCACGCACAGGGGGGCGTGGCTTAGCAATGGCCGAGTAGGACGCGTGTTGCTGGAGCTCCCTGCCCGAACCTACCTACACGGACCGAACAGCACACTTAACCGCATGTGAACAAGGCATGTACAGCGCCAAACAATACAGGACAAGATCAGCTACCCGTGGAACTAACCACCGGACTATACAACCAGGGATACCGCACTTCTTTAACGGCAAAACGGTTTTGTCTCCGGGCGCCATTGTTGCCGCACCTCGTGGGTCTTCCAGAGTCTCCTTCTGGTTCACACACAGGCACCTATCTTCCTCACGGGGACACCGGCGATCTTCAGCTCAGACATGGAGGGCTCACAACCATCTCAGATCCCCATGGAGGAAGATCTCCGCAGCATGCTCAGAGCCCTCCCTACAAGAGCAGACATAGAGGCCTTAATCCTGAAAATAGAGGAGGCACACAGCAAAGACATTCAGGAGGTAAAGGCGGACTTACACAAAGTGGAGAATCGGGTCTCCGCCGGTGAGAACAAACTATCGGCTTTGGAAGAAAAAGTGCAAGCCCTGGAACAAATACAACAGGTCCATGCACTTGAAGCCCAGGAGATGCAGCTCCACCTTGAGGAAATGGAGGACCGTAGCCGCCGAAACAACCTACGGCTAAGCGGTATCCCGGAGGCCACAGGTCCTGAGGACTTAGCTGAAACAGCAACGGCAATCTTCCACAGACTCATGGAAGACCCACCTCCCAACCTGGAGATTGATCGAATTCACTGCACCCTAGGACCTAAATCTACTGATCCGGCCAGACCCCGTGATGTGCTATGCTGGCTACACCGATACGGGCAACAAGAAACTCTCCTGCGGAAAGCCTGGGACCAGGGAGATGTTGAATTCGACGGCGCACATATCCAAATCCTCCCAGACCTCTCCAGAGCCACGCTACAAAGACGCGCCATGCTGAAACCTGTGCTGGAAGTGGCAAGAAGACAAGGCTACACATACAGATGGGGATACCCGCTGGCAGTCTCCTTCCATTCGGAACGAGCATCATTCACGCTACGCTCTCCAGCAGATCTCCCAGCTCTCTTTGCCTTCATGGAGGCAGAGCCGATCCCGATACTGAACTGGCTGCAAAAAATCCCTCGACCTACCGGCCGACCTGGCCCGGCTATGGGAAGATCTAACCCACCAGCATGCACTCAACGTTCCAGGGGTCGCTCATGCATTAGGCCTGGAAACAACAACAGGGAGTCTTAACAGTAAAGAGGGAAAGCTGAATATTGCATCTTTAGTTCTTTTTTACTCAGTTTTAAGTTACATTCCTTTTTTCTGTTTTCCCTAACTCTGGCGAACACTTGCTTTGCCCCGAAGCCAGCCCTAAATAAAAGATCTTGCTCCACCCAACCCTGTTGATCGGTATGGGATGTGGCCCCTCCCCCTCTGCCCTGCAGCGGATGTCTGCTTGAGCCCTCATCCTGCCAGCGATCTTGCCAGCGATCCGAAATGATCCGCAGCTCTCCACTTTATCCGATTCCGGCAAGACTAACATTCCGTGGAGAATACCTGTGGAGGTAAAGATCGGAGGTGGATCTGTGAATGTCCTCCCCCCGGGAGACGCAACCCCTCCCCCCGTCTGAACAAGAATGCACCTACCCGAGAGGAGAGAGAGGCTATATGCCATCTAACACTCAAGGCCACAAACTTCTAACCCAGGAGCCTCTCAACGTAGACGCATGAGGATTTTGGGGAACGAGTTGCCTGACCAGTTGCTGACTGCCACAATCTGGACAACAGAGACCCTGGCCAGGGCCGTGTGTGAGAGACACTCCCCTACCTGGGTATCAAGTCCACACACAGGACCTCCTCGGAGGACGATGTAGATAAGTAGTCAGACACGTAAGGGGGGTAGGGGAGGGGGGAAGGGAAGTGCTGATGCGATAGACGGCAATATGGTGATTAATTGGGATGTTTTCCATGCTGTGGGGAGGGGGGGAGCTGGGGAGGTCATTGTATTGTAGCTGGGAACCCATCTAGGCAGGACGGCACCATGCCGACTTCATAGGTGGTCCTCCCGGACATCGCCAATAGTGCCCTTATACACTGCCTCTGGGCAGGGAGGTCGACTGACACACACCTAGACAAGCTAAATTTAGAGCGGCAGGGGAAGATATTACTGTAGACCTCAAAAAGGGCAATCAGTTGATGTAATATGCCAGAATATATGGTTGAAATGTTTACTGTAAATGTTCATATGGTACTATTATCGTTCATGCTAGTCATTAACAAGGGTTACTAAGTACAGGTATCATTTGGCACCCACGTATTAACCTGTTACATAATAGCATTATAGGTTTGTTCACATGCTCATATGTAATTATTGGTCTGTGGGGGTTGGGGGAAGGCAGGGTTCTCCATTCTTGGCTCCTGCTGAACTCACCTCCACATAGGAATACGCCTTCACCTGGATCCCCCTGGTGGGCGTTGAAGCAATAATTTGCTAAAACTCTTATGCCGCGTACACACGGTCGGACTTTTCAGCTACAAAAGTCCAACGGACGCTGACGGACTAAAGCTGGCTGGTAATCCGATCGTGTGTGGGCTTCTCCGGACTTTCAACTGACTTTTTTAGCCTCAAATCCGACGTACTTTAGATTTGAAACATGCTTTAAATCTTTCCGACGGACTCGAGTCCGGTCGAAAAATCCGCTCGTCTGTATGCTAGTCCGACGGACAAAAACCCACGCTAGGGCAGCTATTGGCTACTGGCTATGAACTTCCTTATTTTAGTCCGGTGTACGTCATCACGTAAGAATTCGACGGACTTTTGTGTGATCGTGTGTAGGCAAGTCTGTTCGTTAGAAAGTCCGCCGCAAGTCCGTCGAAAGTCCGCCAAAAGTCCGTCGAAAGTCTGTCGGACAGGCTGTCGGACTTTTGTAGCTGAAAAGTCCGACCGTGTGTACGCGGCATAAGCCTTAACTCTGGTTAGCTGACGCTGACTGTGGGTGATACCCTCAAGGTACACCAAATTACTATTTCTTTCTACTTCTATACTTATTCTTTCTTGCTCTATTTCGCTCTATCCCACCCTACCTTTCTCCCTCCCCCCCTCTACCCTCTCGCGAGCATGGAGGTACTAAATGTGATTATTCTTAATGTAAAAGGACTTAACGTCCCTGAGAAGAGACGTATGCTACTAAATGACATGAAGCAAATACAAGCAGACATTGTGCTGCTACAGGAGACACACTTTAAAGAAAAAAAATTCCCGATACTTAAAAACAGATACTATCCAACAGTATATCACTCCACTCATTTAGCAGCTAAATCCAGAGGAGTCTCTATTCAGATTTCAGCAAAAGTCCCGTGGACCTTGACAGACATGAAGGCGGACACGATGGGGAGGTTATTATTTTTAAAAGGCCTCATAGGTGGTGCTAAAGTGACCATCGCCAACTTCTATGTCCCAAATGTCCACCAGGACTCTTTTGTGAAAAAACATTTAGACTTACTCCAAAACTTTACAGAGGGTCAACTTATCATTGGAGGTGACTTTAACATCCCCTTACTGCCCGCAGAAGACACCTCCATGGAGATCCTCATCGATCTCCAGAGGTATACACAAGGGGATACATTCGGCACTCCATGCAACACAACTTGTAGATGTTTGGCGCCTCTCCCACCCAGGCGAGAAGGACTACACCTTCTTCTCCCGTCCCCATCAAACATACTCACGCATTGATATTTTCCTAATCCCTCAAAACCAGTTGCATGCTGTCAAGGGTTCGGCAATTGGGTCTATCACCTGGTCAGACCACGCGCCAGTCTCAATGAAATACGCATTAGCTGACTACTTTAGGGGGCAAAGAAACCCATGGAGACTTAATGAAAGCCTATTACAAGATCCAGACGTAGTCGCAGACGTGACTATAGAAATAACACACTACTTTGACACTAACACTTCAACTGAGGGAGACAGGGGTTTGATCTGGGAAGCACACAAGGCGGTGATCCGCGGGGTGCTTATAAAGCATGGCGCACGGTTGGAGAGACAAAGGATGGCACAATTAACAACACTACTAGCTAAACTACAGAGCTTGGAAAAAGACCACAAACAGACACCGACCAGAACACGGGGAAGTGAACTAGACACGATACGCACACAGATAACAGACCTCCTACACTTTAAAGCAAAGGCGGCACTCCAAATTTCCCGTAGGAGGATATATGAGTCGGGCAATAAGTGCGGTAGATTACTGGCACAATCGCTGAAAGCGCAAAAAACGGCGTCATATGTACCACACATTTATAACCCTACGGGACAGAAGAAGATGCTACCTCAGCAGATTACACATGAATTTATGTCTTACTACAAGACATTATACAACCTACAAACGACAACACCGCGCACCGAGCACATAACGGACTATATAACAAACTCCCAAATGCCTACATTAACGACTACGACGAGGGACCTTCTTGACGAACCTATAACGCTATCAGAAATACAATTGGCAATAAAAAATACTAAAAAAGGAAAATCTCCAGGACCGGACGGACTGACCATTCAATATTATAAAACCCTACTCCCGTCACTAGGACAGCACTTACTTAAACTTCTCAACGACTTAGGTGAAAGTAGGAAGCTCCACCATGATACACTACAAGCCCAAATAGCAGTGATACCTAAAGAAGATAAAGATCCGACGCAATGCGGGAGTTACCGTCCAATATCCCTCTTGAACACAGACCTAAAACTGTTTACTAAAATACTAGCCACCAGAATACAACAACAGATACCTAGTCTGTTATACCTCGACCAATTAGGTTTTGTCCCATCTAGGGAAGCAAGGGACAACACAACCAAAGTCCTGAATCTACTCTATAAAGCCACCACAACTAACTCACCGATGGTCTTCCTTAGTACAGATGCCGAAAAGGCGTTCGACCGGGTTAACTGGTCGTTCATGTTTGCCACACTTAGACATATAGGCCTAGGAAATAATATGCTAAACTGGATCTCAGCGATTTATACTGAACCATCAGCAAGAGTTAGGGTTAATGGGGTAACATCAAATGCCTTCACAATAACGAACGCTACGCGCCAGGGTTATCCACTCTAACCCCTACTCTTTGCGCTCTCATTAGAACCCTTCCTGTGTCGCGTCAGACTAAACCCGGACATAATCGGAGTGTATTTTAACCAAACTCAACATAAAGTCTCCGCTTATGCGGATGACTTGATGTTTTCACTATCAAATCTGGTAATCTCACTCCCGAACCTATTGAAAGAATTTACCATGTACGGGTCCCTCTCAAACCTGAAAATCAACTTAGCGAAATCGGAAGCGATGGGGATAGGGATCTCACCAAACAACTTACAAACTTCCAATCTAGTTTCAAGCTGAAATAGACGAATAAGGCCCTAAAATATTTAGGAACATATATCCCTGCAACATTTTCCAAATTATATGAACTTAACTTCCCCCCATTGTTAGCAAAAATCAAAACATTATTGTCCAACTGGCAAAATGGTGTTACATTCTTGGCTGGGCCGATGCAATATTTTGAAAATGTCCATATTGGCAAAAATTTTATACCTCATGCAGGCACTCCCCATACATATCCCCTCCATCTTTTTTAAACAGGTACAGACAGCCTTTACAGGCTTTGTCTGGGCAAAGAAGAGACCCAGGCTCTCTAACAAATTACTTGTACTCCCCAAAAAAGCAGGGGGTCTTGCACTTCCGAACATTCGTGCCTATTATCATGCGGTACACTTGGGTAGGCTCATAGATTGGTGCCGTCACCAAGAGACCAAGATATGGATCCATATAGAACAATCCCACACCAGAATTCCACTGGGGGGCAGTCCATGGTGTTATCAGGACATACCAGCAGACCGCCAGAAGACCCTCACACCCCAAAATTCACCCCTATACCCTGTAATAGGCAATCCATTGTTCAGACCGGGACTAGAAGACGGAATCTTTTGGAAACTAGGCAAGGCAGGGCTACTTTTAGCATCCCACTATAGCACTGGAGGACGCTGGAGAACGCATAGAGAACTTTCTGACCCCAATGGCCTATTCCGACTAGACTTTATACAAACACTCCAACTGCGACACTTCCTCAACTCTATCCCACCCCCACCCGAGGAGAACAACCGAATTCCCACAACTCTGGAGGAACTCCTCACAGAGGAAGGTGCTCTACCACACACGTTATCTTTGGCCTATAATCTCATAAATACCCCACCCACAGACTTTGTGCCCCCGGGACTGTTGAAATGGGAAGTAGAATTAGACTGTAGGTTTGACACCACAAAGAGGCAACGTATTCTTGGATTCACGCACAAGTCCTCGATTTGCGCCAAGATCCAAGAAACAAACTACAAAATACTGTCCCGATGGTACAGAACCCCAGCATTACTACACAAATTTTTCCCGGCAACATCAGATAACTGCTGGAGATGTCTGAGGGAAAAGGGAACTCTCTTGCACATTTTCTGGACCTGCCCCAAATTAGCACACTTTTGGAGAGTGGTGCGAGAAACAATACAACTTTTTACTGACAGGACAATAACAGACGACCCTGCATTCTTTTTATTACACGCCACAGACACTCCCGATAAAATTTACAAGAAATCGGTGATACGACACCTATTGGACACAGCTAAAGCTTGCATCCCGCTCTGCTGGAAATCTCCCATCCCGCCGACTATTGACATGTGGTTAGGGAAAGTTGAGGAAATAAGAAAAATGGAAGACCTTATTCTGACAGCACAACATAGAGAAGAAACGTTCTCTAAAACCTGGCAATTGTGGACCATGTTTATTTACTCGTCTGAGGGCCAAGCACTGAGAAGGACCAATGAGGCCCCATGACCGCATAACTCGCACCGCACGTCTGATACCCCCCAGCTGAAACGTCAGCACCAGAAAAACTTCAAACACGGGAGACCCCATGCTCGCGGGAGAGGGGTTTAAACCCCCCCTTTTTTAACCACCTTTCTACCTCCAACCCCAGTATCCCTACCCCACCTCTTTCCCCCTTCCTCTCCTCGCTCTATTTCTTACTATTTTCTCACTCTTTCCTATATATTTCCTTTTAATTTCTATACTAAAAAAAAAAAGAGAACCGAACCAGTGGACAGTAATACTCTAGAAAAACCAACTGAATAACAAAGAGTGTATATCCTTAATAGCAGGGGTCTCTAACTTGTTATATAAGGTATTGATTGAAGGATTACTGGAGATGTGAAACCGCAATGCACAATGTTTGTTTGTTTCCTGTATATCTCTATTATATCACTCTGTACCGAATTGTGATAAATGTGGTTTTTTGTAACTTGTTGGTCCATTGGGACCGGATTCTGCATATAAATAAACAATTTAAAAAAAAAGAAATAGCACGCACAATTAAATCACTGTCTCCAGGCAAGGAGCCAGGTCCTGATGGGTACACCTCTGATTTCTACAAACTGTCTCTAGACATCATAGCCCCCACACTTCAATCAGTATACCAATAGATATTGGATGGGAACCAGTACCTACCTACAGGCCTCCAAGCCCACATCAAGCTTTTTCCTAAGAAGGTCAAAGATCCCACTGACCCAGGCTCCTAGCATCCAATCTCTCTGCTAAATTTAGACTCCAAACTTCTTTCCAAAATTATAGCAAACAGACTTACATTCATTATGTCCTCTCTCTCATTCATCACTCTCCAGTGGGTTTCACTCAAGGAAGATCGCTACATCTAAAATTTGAATATTAGCAAAGTTCTAACAGTTCTGGAAATGACTAGAACCAGCTCACTGAGGAATTGGCCATAGTAACACTCGAATCAGAAAAAGCCTTCGACAATGTCAGCTTCCACTGGTTAAGCCTGGTATTGTTGAAGTATGGCTCCCTTTAGACACCAGATTCATGCAATGTACTCAGCTCTGTCAGCTAATGTGATTGCCACAGGACATATTTCTAATAAAATTTGTCTTCACAAAAGGCACTAGACAAGGCTGCCCCCTCTCACCCCTTTTGTTTAACTTGGCAATAGAACCCCTCTCTAGATTTCTACTTTCTCACCTCACTCTTCACAGGATTAAAGTAGGCTCCCAAGAGCTGCGCACAGCTCTTTTCACGGAAGATAGTCTTATATTCACTTCAAACCCCTCCAAGGATATGACTCATATCCAAGAGATCTTTAATACATTCCAGACCTGCTCGGGATTAAGAGTACATTTTTCCAAAAGTGAAATCCTACTCCTCTTCTGTTCACATTGCCCACCCATGGGCTGCGTCGTTGGTCTTTCCCATAGCAAGAAATCACATCACCTATCTAGGGATAAAAATAAGGAAATCTCCCTCCTCACTTTACCAACTTAACATTCTCCCCATCATACATAAAATCATTTCGGCGTTTTGAAGCCATATGCACCAGAACTGACCCCCAAAGACATGTAATTTCAGATATGTACGCCTTAATGTTCTTCGAGATCCCTTCCACAGATGACGTGTCATGCCTAAAATGGGGGAGAGAACTGTCCACAGACCTTACGCAAGATGACTGGAATAATATATACACTCATATACATAAAGGTTCTCTAAATGTTTCCGCACAAGAAAATGGTTTCAAAATATACTCTAGGTGGTATAGAACCCCCAGACAGAATACACAAATTCCACCCCAGTGTCCCTCCACTATGTTGGAGATGCAACGTTGCGCATGGGTCTTTAATCCACATCTGGTGGGAATGCCCTCTAATCCAACCCCACTGGAATGAAGTCCACCGTCTTACCTCAGAAATCACAACATATACCCCAGACTTCACACCGGCTCAGTATCTTCTACACCACACTTCTATACCCTAATCGGCTTATAAAAAACCTCTCACCCTACACCTCATAAACGCAGCAAAACTATGTATTCCCACTCACTGGAGGACCACTCCCCCCCCCCCCAATACAGCCGAATGGCTCCGCAAAATAGGGAAATTAGCTGAGATGGAAGATCTAATCCATCAAGCTAGAGACACCCCAGTTACACAAAACATGGGCATGTTGGCTTAATTTTAAGGAATCAGCAGAATATCGCAATATCTTATCGGATCACTCATAGCTTGGCGTGGGGGGCAGTTACTGACACCTAACAAATGAAACATGAACCCACTCATGACCATTCCCCTACCCCTCCTTTCCTCACCCCCTCTTTCCACCACTTCCTTTATCTGCATACACATGCTAACTGCATAAACAGATCTCAGATGAGAAACATCACATGGACAACCCATAATAGCAATCGAACTTGCTCATCATAAATGACACGCCTTGAATGGCACAGTATATGATGGTGAGACCGGTAGACTCACAACCTAGATGTAGTCGAAAAAAAGCCCCCATCCACGTACAGTTAGTACCAGATTGGGGTACGTGGGGACGAGGCTTCCTTGAGGAGGACCACATACCCCATTTTAAGTCCTAAAGCATCCCATAGCTCCAAGTATTCTAGATGATGATTTTTGTATGTAACATCCTGAGATGGGTTTTCTCTTCTTTTTAATATTCCATTTGGGACTCTCACTAAATGATACTGTTTACAATGTATTTTGAAAATGTAATGACACATGGTTGCATGTATTAATAGTTGTAACATGCAGTTTCTTTAATAAACAAAAAAAAAATCATTTCGGAATTAGAAAATTGGTCAGGCCTCCCCCTCTCACTGTTTGGCAGATGCCACATTTACAAGATGGTCAGCCTCCCAAAGTTACTATACTCTCTTCAAACGTACCCCATTCTGGTAAAACACAAAGACCTCCAAAAATTGTACAAAGCCCTATCAATCTTTCTGTGGAAGGGTCATAAGCCCCACATAGCTTCATAGAAATTATTTCTACCCAAACATGAAAGGGGTGCAAACCTCCTCAACATAAGACTATATAATCTTTCTTGTCTTCTGAGAGTGGGGTTAGATTGGACAACCCATGCCTCCAGGTACTCAGACCATGATCTAGAATCACAGATGACTAGCCCTATGGACTACTTTCATTGCTGCACTGTTGGACCAAAGCAATTCCCTCTCTGAAACATAACCTCCTCATCCGGGCCACAGTGGTGGACTAGAGAGAGGGAAAAAAATAGGTATTTCTCCCCATATGTCTAACCACCTTCCTATTTGTGGTCACCCTCTGTTCTCACGGGAACAGCAATATCCCATGTTTTCCACATGGGCTTCCAAAGGTCTATACACGTGTGCACAACTATTTGATGTTTCTTTGGGAAGTCCTCTCCCCTCTACCCAGATCTTACACAAGTTCAAATTTCCGACCCACCACCTACTATACATCCACCAGGCAACTAGTTTTGTGGCCAGCATGTGTCCCATGAGAAATTTATGCTTCAAAACACCGCTGCTGGACACATTCTTGAAGTGGAACAATTACAAAATCTCTGATCTTTACGAGCCTTCATTAGGCTTATATCCCTCACCTAACATCTATAGATCTTCCAGACTACTTCAAGTGCCCCTTGTGTAGTATCTCCAAGCCTTCATTTCTGCACAGACTCTGGTCCTGCCCACATATTCTATCCTACTGGAATTGTGTGGAACTTTTTGCAGCTTCAATTACTGGACTTAGCCCTCACAACAACATATTCCTTCTACTGTTTGGTTCATTGGATGCCTCCAAACAGGACCAGTCCAAGTCTCAGTCCAAAATCCTTCAACACAATAAGGCCTAGATCACTACTAGTAATAATGGCAGCCAGAAGGGCAATCCTCACAAAGTGGACTTCCTCTATCCCCTTACCATCAAAGACTTAAAAACTAACTTGCTGAACCCCCTCAGGATAGAGAAAATTGACTTGCTCTTCGCCAACCATCAAAAATCTCTTGGATTCCAACACAAATGGGCCCCGTGTAATAATATGAATGCATCATAAGGACTCCATTTTAATAATTCCCATTATTTGATTTGTTCCTGCTATTTCAGTATATGATTGTGTAAGGAATGTCTGTATAACAGCATACACCCTATAGTGTGTATTTATGGTCAAGCCCTTTCAAGTTTTGTATGTCCTGTTTATCCTTAAGCAATCAGTTTAATTTTATGACTAAATGACCAGGTGTCCAGTTTACTGTTTTTAGTATCTGTACTTCAAAGCCTCTCTCTTCCTGTCACTATGAACGCCCCTAGACCACACCCCCATTAAAGTTAGACATTTTGTGAATTTACTTTCTGTTTCATGTTTTTCATCTGAATGTCTCATGGTATCGAAGGGCCCAGGGTGGCTTGCCAAATTAACCAAGGATGGTCGTCCAGAACCAGAATTCCTTTCAAAATGGGGGCTCAGCCCGGGATAAAGTAATCACTCTTGGTAAGTAAATTTTTTGTCTTATTTTGACGAATTGCTTCCTTGCCTCGGCTCTGATAAAACTTTAGTCCCTTAAATTTATTAGAAAGGATACAGACCATGCCTTATAAGTATTAAAGAGGTCTTTGGTAGACCTGTCCTTTGGAAGAACTGTGCAAATTAGGATGTCTTTGGTAGACCTGTCCTTTTTGAAGGATTTTGCAAATTAAGGAGGTCTTTGGTAGACCTGTGGTCTTTGGTAGACCTGTTCTCTGGAAGAACTTTATACATTTAAATAAGTAGTACTACACTCCTTTTAATAAGCCTAAAGAAGAAGGGGGAGGGGAAAAGATTTTCCCCAGGGACTTTTAAGGTGCTCTTTAAATCAACAATATAATCAAAAAATTCTGTACAATCATATTAAATAAAATTGATAGTTTATTAGATCACAATTAAAATATCCATGCCTCACTTGAGGAGTGGGACATGTTTGTAAGAACAATTTGACATAAATAATGTCACCCAGAATAATTCACATTGAACAATGCAACATAAAGCAACTACTTAAAGGTGCCATGACAATCTGCCGCTCGACATGTTTCGCTCTAATACGAGCTTCTTCAGGAGTTTAAAGGCAATGATTGTGGTGGACTCTAAATGATGGGAAAATAGACAATAATCAATATATGCATTTGAACATGTATAGAATACATCTAATGAATATTGAATTCAGTTAACAGAGTAGAGATTGATACAGAGCATTTAAATGCATACATGTAAGTTTAGGTACTCAAACTTCAACCAAATATATATAAAGGATCAAGGTTTATACATCTTACCAGGCTGTAGCGCACCAATATGACATAAATACTTCAATAGAATGACACACTGCTGCTGATTTCAAACCGGGGGGTTCTCATATATAAAGGATATCGCTGCCATACTGTGACCACAGGGGAACATAAAGTTTAAAAAACGGCCCTTTAAAAAGCAGAGTAAATTCAAAATTAGAAAGGGATCGCATCCAAAATCCTTCATGATTTAATTTAATTTGAGGGGATATATTCCATAAGGTAGAACCAATTAAAGATCTATTACCTAGAACATGAAAGTATCACGCCATATAGCATCACATAGGTAAGGATAGCATCATAGTCAAGTGAACTCGTCACTGATGACTGCAAAAGTAGATAATGCAGGGAGAGCGATCTCCAATAAGGATGTTTTCTAAGTGAAGAAAAAGAGAGTGCAGTAAAAGGGACCATTAGAAATTCAAAGATGCAGCTTACTGTCAACTAATGGCAGTGTTGCAAAAAAAGAGCTTACTTCAAAGATTGTGGTCCGGCACGCAAGCTTGAGAGAGCTTCACGCTGCCTCCGTGAGACCGCGCCGGTGACAGAACTGTGGGCGGTATATAGCCGCCTTTATATACCCCCATCGCGGCGGCGTCTGCTCTCGCCGCCGGGATGCGGACGCTCGTTGAGACCGACTACGTCATGACGTGAGGGAACGTAGTGACGTCAATTCTGACGTCAGCAACGTGTATAGAGCTTAGTGCGCATGTCGGCATAATTTAGGAGCCTGTGGAGCATCAGGGCGCCTACGGCGCCATCTTGGCTAAGGGAAAGAAAGAGGTAAAGGCGAATGGAACTAAATTGAAGCATTGTGCCTGTATTTAAATACTGCTTCTGTTCTGAACAACAATAAAGAAATATGTATTCCCGATAGTTCTCAATGGAGGCTCATATGCATCATTGAATGGGTGTCAAAACCCCATCCTGACATGATCAGACTCAAATTAATAGGGCCACCACCGTGGGGGCGATTGGTTCTAGACCCCCAATGGTGGGTGCCCAGGGCGTCCGTGTGGTCTAAATTGGCAAAGATATTCCCAACATGAGAATAGTTCCGGCGAGTTGTTACCAAATATAAGACATGGAGGTAAAGAATCTTTTTAGGTGAAAATTTGCAGCCACAGCCTGCAAGATGTAATACAGATAAATCAGTGGAGGTTCAATGATATCCATTATAACATACAAAGATGCATATGGTCATATTACAACTATTACAACTATTGCTAACTATTTTTTTATGGCTCATACATACATGTGATGCCAAAATACAGCATTAAAAATATTGAATATAGTTGATGACCGGAAATAAAGAAGGGGCAGGAGAAAGGAGGGGAAGAAAAAGAAGAAAAAAAAAAAAAAAAGAAAAGAAAGGCAAGAAAAAACCAGGAAATAAGAGAAAGGACACGGCCACATCAAGGTTAGGGATACTATGGTTTTCAGATAAATGGCTTAAAACTGAACGCATCGTTCATGCCTGGATGCTGGAGAGCCGACAACTTGTGTATCCAGCGTGCCTCCTTTTGTAGGAGGAGCTTGTCATAGTCTCCCCCTCTAGCACCAGGGGAAATGTGTTCCAAAGCAAAGAAGTGTAAGCAATTGGCGTCAAAATTATGCTGCAGGCCTACATGTCGGCTGATGGGGGTCTCCATTCTTTTTTTCTGTATAAGGGAGACATGATCCCTAATTTGACAGAAGAAGGGTCTCTTAGTCTTCCCGATGTAAAACATCTTACATTCGCATAACATAATGTATACTATACCAATGGATTGACAAGTTACTGCAAATCTTGGTTTGAACAAATCCCCGTTGGGCAACAAAAGGCTTCGGGTGGCTAAAATATATCTGCAGTAGGAACAACGATGGCAGGGTCTGCTGCCCCTGTCACCTTCTTTAATTTTGACAGTATGGTTTTCATAATGGCTCTGTACCAATGAATCCCTCAGAGATCAACAGCGTCTGAAAGTAATCTCCGGTTATAGGTTTAGGTGTTTGGCCACTTTTTCGTCTCCCATTAATAAGTACCAATATTTGTTAAGGATGTCACGTGTTTGTTTATGTTGACTAGAGTAGGTAGTGATGAGTCTGACGCCAGGATTAGCTTTTTTGGATCTAGTATTGTGTAAAAGAGAGGCTCTATTTTGATTTTTAGCTCTGAGGTATGCTTTTTAAAAACATTTTTTGCTATATCCTTGGTTGAGGAAGCGTAGACGTAAACATTTAGCTTCCTTTTCAAAGTCAGACTCATCACTACAGTTGCGTTTTGCTCGCAAGTATTGCCCATAGGGCACACTTGTAATCAGGGAAGCTGGGTGGGAACTGGTGGCATGCAGCAGGGAATTACCTGCGGAAGGTTTACGGTATAAGGTTGTTCTGATGCTGCCGTCAGATTTGACTGTAATTAGGGTATCCAAAAAGGTCAAACTAGATTGACTAAATTCAACCGTAAATTTGAGATTGTACCTGTTGATTTTTAGACTTTCCAAAAAAGACAGAAGAAGATCTTTGGGGCCTACCCATATGAAAAAAATGTCGTCAATAAATCTCCTCCATAAGGGGATTTGTTCCATATATAGTTGCATATCGTCTCTGGAAAATAATTCCCGTTCCCACCCCCCCAGATACAGGTTGGCATAGGAGGGGGCACATTTGGTCCCCATAGCCACCCCCTGTATCTGGAGGTAGTGGGATCCCCCAAATAGGAAGATATTATTGGAGAGGATGAACATCAACAAATTCAAAATGAATCCGTTGTACTGAGATGATATCTCATGATTTTGAGAGAGAAAATCTTTAACAATCTCCACCCCCTGCTGGTGGGGAATAGAGTTGTATAAGGCCTCCACGTCGAGGGCTACCAGCCACGCGCCCCCGGGAAGGGAGATCCCATCGAGGGCGCGTAGCAGGTCATTGGTGTCCTGAAGATAGGACACCAAACCCTCGACGTGGGGCCTAAGAAAGTCATCAATTAGTTGACTGGCTGTCTCGGTGAGACTGCCATTACCAGAGACAATCGGGCGGCCTGGGGGTTTGGTCTGGCTTTTATGAATTTTAGGGAGAGCGTATAATGTGGGTGTTCGTGGAGATGTGACGTTTAAAAACTCCCAAGTGGACTTATTAATAAGACCACTACGATAGGCCGAGCCTATTAGATGTTGATACCGGTTAACTGTTAAAGAAACATGAGTTGGTGATACTTTACGGTACCACTCATGGTTCTGGACAATGGCCAATACCATGGACTCATATTGGCCCCTGTCCATCACCACTAGATTACCGCCCTTATCGGCAGGCTTGATTATGATACTTTGATTTAATTGTAAAGATTTTAGAGCCTTAGTTTGGGAGGGAGTCAGGTTGGTTTCGGAAGTATTTCTCCATTTAGTTTTCATAATCTCCTTGGTGACTTGGTTCGTGAATGCCCATACGTTGGGATTACCTTGAAGGGCAGGGAATTTGGAGGATTTAGGTTTATAATTACGGGGTGTAGCAGTGGTCAGGAGGTGAGGATGGACCAATGGGGGTGGGGAAGGAGGCGGGGGGTCAACAGCCGTTTCGAGGGCCAGGGCCTTGAGCAGGTCTGTTTCACTGATCCCCCCCTCCTCCCACAGCTCCATTAAGTCCTCCATAGCCTTGATGTCATTAATGGACATATCCTTCCAAAGAGGGTTGTCCAGAGAAGAACTCTGGATAGATAGAGGTGGCCTGTCATAAAGAATTTTAAACATGAGTTTCCTCGAGAATAAATTGAGGTCTTTTATCAATTCAAAGGGGTCTACCTTGCGCGTGGGGCAAAAGGTAAGACCCAGTTTTAACACAGAAATTTGTTCTGCCAAAAGGGGGCAGGAGGAGATATTGATCACCTCGAATTGAGTTTCTGGGGTTTGGGATTCACCAAATCTGAACTCATGGTTCTTTTGGGATCCGACATCATCTGTGTGAAAATCGGGGCTGGACGAAAATCCTGCTGCGAAGAAAAAGTGTTAACATTACTTACCGAAGTGCTCGGACCGGTAGTGGGTGCACAAGTAGGGGTGCAAGTGTTAGAAAGAGATTCAGGGTGTGTCGGTGCGTTGGTGAGTGAACTTTTGTTCGCGCCCGCTCGAGTGACCATAGGTGTCTTGGTGTTGGGCGTGCGTCTAACTGTGCCCGTGGGTACATTTTCTCTAGAGTGTTTGGAATTCAGTGGATCTTGAGTTCTGGTAAACCGCGTGAATTCTTGTGCCTGTAGTGAAGAAACAGAAGAAACGGATGAGTCAGAATCACTGGGTTCACTATTTGCCTGTTTGGTTTGACGTGTTCGATTATTGCGTTTTTTTCTTTTGTAATTATTCTGTGACCAATTATATGCTTGTTTGTTGTCATAAGCTAGTTTATCTCTGACATATTTTTTTTCTTTTGTTTTTAAAATTTCTGTTACATAAATTTCTAAATTCATTTTGAGTTCATTTTCACATGTAGGGAAAAGACCATCTGTAATGATTACTGAATTATCTTGGTATAACTTCTCAATTTCCTTATCCACAAGGGACAGCTCGGCCGTATAGTGTTTGCATAGGAGCTCCATCATTTTTCTGGAGCAACTCTGCAGATTCTCCTCCCATTCAAGTTTGAATTCTGGCTCCAGTTGAGTGATAGTGGGAAAGATCTGAATTCTCAGACCCCAGGGAGAGATGTTCTCTTCAGTATATAAAGGGCCCACATCTGTCTTGCTTTTCTTCTCTATCTCATAAGAGTAAGATGATTTAATGGTGTCAACTGAAACTGCAAGGTAAGGCAGTCTTCCTTTCACTGTAATTGTGATAATGGGTCAGTTGCAGGGAAAGGATCTCCCACCTCCTCCAAACCCTGGGGAGAATTGTAAAGATTATGTAGCTAGAGTAAACTAATTATGAGTTTATTAACCCCTGGGTATCTAACTTAGTTGGGTGGACAGAAAGTATGCACAGTAG
This sequence comes from Lithobates clamitans, assembly GCA_037952925.1. Classification (NCBI taxonomy): domain Eukaryota; kingdom Metazoa; phylum Chordata; class Amphibia; order Anura; family Ranidae; genus Lithobates; species Lithobates clamitans. The sequence continues at coordinate 5,403,116 of JBBGZY010000089.1, read as the reverse complement.
TGACCCATTCCCTCGAGAAGGAGATAATGATGAATTTCACATAGATATGGTGTAGGGATTATGTCTGGGAGAACAAGAAAGCCTTATGCCCCTTATTGGTTTCAGAGAAATAGTAAGAAACTAAAGGATAAGGAGAGATCAGACCCAACTGCCCCTCCCTTCCCATTCAATCCTCCACCATACACAAAACAATATATAGGTAGGCATGGAAAGTGTAGTTTTATTAGAGAAATGTGCTAATATTTTTGTCTACAGGTTGTAGTTGGCTAAGTGTGAGATTTATGTTTGTTGTGTAGAGGTGTGTGAGATCCATGGATTATTTCATGTCGTGTTAGTTGTATTAATATGCCTAAAGTGCTGTATCAACAAAACAGTTGATAACACAGATTGAATATTAGTTGCATGATGATTTTTTTTGTGTTTGTTATGCATGTTTTAAAGTGATGTAACATTGCCACAAGTACAATTACAAGACTAAAAATGTTTATGTTTAAAATCGTGAACAATTTGACCTATATAATTTGGGTAAAACAAATTGACTTAAAACTGTAAAAATTGTGTGCAATGTGTAGTCATTTTGCACTGTGGTAAGGTTAATATGGAAAAGAAAACGTAAAATATTATATTTGCTTATTCTAAAAGAAAAGCTCATCTAAAAAAACTGTAAGCTAAAAATTGTTAATTTAAACACTTGCTGGGGTGGCTAAGCATGTGGTAATTTGAGCCACACCCAATGCAGTTAATAAAATTGATAAAAATAATAAGTAAAGTGAAATGTTAAAAGATTAGTGATGTAAAAAAAGCCTTTTTCCCTGATGAATAAAGTTTAAAAAATAAGGAATGCTGTCTTATAGTTTAAGAAGCAATGATCCCCTCCCTTTCTTTGACACAGGTTAAATTGCATTGCGTGTGTGTGTGTGTGTGTGTGTGTGTGTGTGTGTGTGTGTGTGTGTGTGTGTGTAAATAGCTGTAGTGTGTAGTGTCCTGCAAATTGAGTGAGCTGAGTGAACTGTAAAGAGTAAAATTACCCCTTAGTAATGTACAAATATGTGTATTAAACTGTAATTGTTTTCATAAAAGAAACAGGTTTGAAGAGTTTTCCAATGGGTTATGGTGAAGTATAACTTTCTTGTAGAGAAGGGAACCTATAAAAATGTTAGTTTTTTGAGCTGCTCAATATTTTTTTCAGCCATGGTGAACAAGTTTTTTTTTATAGTAAAGGTATACCATACATACACCCTGTTCCAAATTATTATGCCAATTAGATTTTTCTCATTTACCTAAATGTTTGCTGTAAACAACAGTCAGCATAATTCTCATGTTATCAACTATTAAGAGTACAGTTCAAATTTTTTTTGAACAAACCTCCTAATGATAACAGTTTTTTTTTTCAAAATAAAAACTTACAATGCACTGTTCCAAATTAGTACACACAGAAAGTTTCAAAACACTTTATAGGTTGTAAAGAAATGAAAATTGTCATTTGTTGTGTTTGCAGCATATTTGCTGAAATCAAAAGCTATTTCAATCAAACTTTGAACAACATTTTAACTTTTTAAACATTTTAACAGGTCACGTTACATTTTAACAGCTGATAGCTGCTTCACAAGTCTTGCATCCATTGAACTTGGGAGTTTTTGGACAGTTTCTGCTTGAATTTGTTTGCAAGATGTCAGAATAGCCTCCCAGAGCTGCTGTTTGGATGTAAACTGCCTCCCACCCTCATAGATCTCCAAAGGTTCTCAATAGGATTGAGGTCAGGGGGGGATGGAGGCCACACCATGACTTTCTCTCCTTTTATCCCCATAGCAGCCATTAATGCAGCGGTATTCTTTGCAGCATGAGATGGTGCATTGTCATGCAGGAAGATGATTTTATTATTGAAAGCATAGTTCTTCTTTCTGTACCAGGTAAGGAAGTGGTCAGTCAGGAACTCCACATACTTTGCAGAGGTCATCTTTACACCTTCTGTGACATAAAGGGGCCGACCAGCTCTCTTCCCATGACTTCGGCCCAAAACATGACTCCACCACTGACCTTGCTGACGTCGCAGCCTTGTTGGAACAGGGTGGCCGTCCACCAACCATCCACTACTCCATCCATCTGGACCATCCAGGGCTGCACAGCACTCATCAGTGAACAGGACTGTTTGAAAATTAGTCTTCATGTATTTTTCTGCCCAATGCAGCCGTTTCTGCTTGTGAACATTGGTTAGTGGTGGCTGAATGGAAGGTTTATGCACAGTTGCAAGACTCTGGAGGACTCTACACCTTGATGTCCGTGGGACTCCAGAGGCACCAGCAGCTTCAAATATCTGTTTGCTGCTATGTAATGGTGTTTTAGCAGCTGCTCTCTTGATCCGATGCATGGATCTGGCAGGAATCTTCCCCAATGTGCCTTTATCTGCACGAAACCCGTCTGTGCTCTGAATCAGCCACCAATCGCTTAATAGTGCAATGATCACGCTTACGTTTTAGTGAAATATCTAATGTTTTAATATCTCGTCCAAGGCATTGAACTATTTCACTCTTTTCCGCAGCAGAGAGATCTTTTTTCTTCCCCATATTGCTTGAAAATGGTGCTCCCCTCCTGGAACTCCCTCCTTTAGTAGTTTTTCCTTTAATTGGGCTCACCTGGCAATCTAATTATCACAGGTGTCCGAGATTGTTTTCGGCGATCAAAATAGCCCTAAGACACAATACCATCCATGAGTTAAACTGAAAAACAAAATATTTAATCTTTGTGACACTGAAATAGAATTTGCATTATAATTTGGAACAGGGTGTAAACTCCACATGGTAAACATTAGTTCGACGTCAAACTATTTTTTTTATATTAGAAAAAGTGCACTGGTAAAAACAAATAAGAAAGACTTTCTTTATGGAATATAATGTAATGTAAGTTTGTGTTTTCATATGCTAATGTACTTGTTACAGGTATATAACCAGTGGTTTATTTTGTTTCTAGGCAGGAAATGGAATATTTATCACTAAATTTTATCAGTGTTTTATCCATCAGATTCGATAATTGGGTTTCATGGCTTTCAGAACAAAAGGAAATCACAGCTTCCATAGACAACTTTATACAAGATTGTTTTTTTTTCCTGGTTTGTTGGTTTTCACATGTGAATGTTTTAGGTGTTACATAGCTGTTTCCTATTCCCAAAGACTGTGCTAATACTTGCAGTTCCAAGACTTTAAAGGGTAAAGGACTGTAATTATTTTTGTATATGAGGCTTAGGACTGCCTAACCCCCCTGCTGTTATTGTAATTAGTTACTTGCCCAGCCATGCCTGGCTATTCAAGCTCCACTCATTGCCTCAGGCTAAGGTATGTTAAATGTCCCTAGCAATACATCTGTGTGTCCCCAAGTGTATCTCAAGCACCATTTCCTATCCAGTGTCACCATGCAACTCTATTTGCTCCTAGAGTTTCTCTTTTGTCTGGTTTTAGGTGGCTATTTGTTAATATAGGTCTGGCATCGTATTGTATTGTTTTGGGTGAGTCTGGAGAAGAGCTGTGCAGGAAGATTGTGTAGGGTGTTACCAGCCCTTGGCTGTTCCAAGGGCCCTCGCTTTCGTTGTATATGTGGGCATACTGTAATCTCCTCAGTTAATACCCATAGGGGTCCTTCCTGTGTTAGACTTGTTTACCTTAACTAGTTGTCTATGTCCTGTATGCTAGGAAGACCAGCACCCCAGTGCTACTCTGTGCCACTGTCATTCACGTAAGTCCTGTCTGAAGAGTGTAGGCAGTTTATTGGTATGGGTAAAAGATAACATTGAAAAGTCCATAGAAGATTTTATATAAAAGTTGTCTGAAGCAATCACAAGCAATTCACAGCAGATCTCCACAGGCATAAAGTGAAAGGAAGCCCATCACCATCACCCAAACAAGCACCAATTTCAAATGAACATTCACATTTAGACAAAAGGATAAAAGCAAAATGAGGAAAGCGGCCAGCGCTTCCTACTGCTGAGATGGTCACAGCTCCTCCGTTCTCTCCGACGCGTCACTCGTCATCTAGCTCTGCCCGGAGGAGCTGTGACCATCTCAGCGGTAGGAAGCACTGGGCGCTTTCCTCATTTTGCTTTTATACTTTTGTCTAAATGTAAGTGTTCATTTGAAATTGGTGCTTAATAAATTTGCCATTATGTGGAATGTCTGCGCAATGAGTCCTTCCCTTTTTGTTCACATGTACACTTAATGCTTTGCTGCAAATGTGGAGTGCTTTCGCTGGCTATTAATCCTTATTGCATTATTGGAGCGAGGAGCCTAGGATAAAGAGATGCCTGTTTCCTGTGGTTACTGCTCTATTGTTAGGCTACACAACCCACTTGCTGACGGTAAGGGTCAGTGTGTTTGGGTGATGGTGATGGGCTTCCTTTCACTTTATGCCTGTGGAGATCTGCTATGAATTGCTCTTGATTGCTTCAGATAACTTTTATATAAAATCTTCTATGGACTTTTCAATTATTTTTTCTATAGCGCTACACCTATATCCCATATATCTTTCCATTGTATCCAACAATACTGTGTCAGCTGCTCATTTCCTATTGTTTTTTTCCAAATAGCGCAACAAATTCAAGCTTTATAAAAGATAACATTGTGTGATTACCGAATTGATAAAGGAGGAAATTGCTCTGATGGTGACGCACTCTCCTAAACTGGAAATTTTAAAAAAAAAGACAGTTTCACCCTACAATACACCTATAAATCCAGTTAAAAAGCCGAATGGCAGTTATAGGTTGGTGCAGGACTTAAGGGTTATAAACAACTTAGTTATACCCATTGCACCCATAGTGTCTGATGTGCCATCATTTCTCAGCTCCATTCCATCCGATGCAGAATATGTCTCTGTGATTGATTTAACAAATGCATTTTTTTACTGTCCCTGTGAACAAGGAGACACAGCCAATACTTATGTTTTAGAAACCACATTATGTTTTAGAAACCACCAGATGACATGGTGTAGAATGCCCAAGGGTTGTGTGGACTCCCCTGTAGTCTACTCAGTGGCCCTCCAGGCAACATTGCGGTCCTGGACTCCCCGTCATGGTTCCGTCCTACTCCAATATGTTAATGATTTATTGTTGTGTAGTCCAAGCCAGGTTGCATATATATCTGTTACATTGGTTAGCAGATAATGGTTACTAAGAAAGATATGCTGTCTTTTCTTGGTATAATTGGTTACTGCTGCCAATGGATACCTGATTGTTCCTACTATGATAAACTCCTGAGACAAGCCACAAATATTGATATGCCAGATTGTGTCAAAAGGAATGATGAAATGTGTAATGCTTTTGTATATCCTAAAACTGCAATGGTCACAGCTCCTGGTCTTGGATTACCTGAATATGGCAAGAGGTATTACTTACTTGCTAGGGACAACTGTGAAACCATGACGGGAGTCCTAGGACAGGAGCATGGGGGCAAACTTCACCCTATTACATTTTGTTCAAGGGTTGTGCCTATGCTGGTACTGGGCATTACGGTGTGTCTCTGAGCTTTAGCATCTTGTGCGATGGTTGCGGAGATGGCTACTTCATTCACCCTGGGTCATGCAACCACACTGCACACTACTCACAATGTGTCCATCCTGTTAGGAAATGGAACACTGAAGGAGTGCAGAAAAAACCTTGAATTAGGGCTCATCTGCCAAGTGGGGAGACCATGCATACCCATAGCTAGTACACCTCTATTTATTTCACAATATCATGGGGTACGACACAGAGGCTGGCAGGTTACATATGGGTTATTGAATAAAGATTTTTTCATCCCCCGGTCTTCCCTCATTTAGTAAAATCACATGTTGCAAGATGCACAAACAGTCAGACAATGGTCCTGCCTTCATAGCCAAAGTGTGTCAAGATTTAGTGAAAACACTGAAGATTGACTGGAAGTTTCACATCCCATACCACCCCAGAGTTCAGGGATAGTAAAAAAAATGAATAGGACACTTAAAGATAAAATCAGGAAAACCACAAGGGGACTTTCAACGGATGGAAAAAGGTACTATCTACAGTCCTCACAGAGGTAAGAATGACTCCCTCTAAAACCACGAGTTACTCCCCTTTTGAGGTCCTGATGGGCAGACCCTATCCCACCCCATGGGCTAGACAGTCATTGTTAGCCAATGTTAGAAATCTTGATCTCATACAGGAGGCGTATGTTAAGAAAGTGATTGGAACTTTGGATAGAGTTGAAAAACATGTCGCTCTCACCTTTCCTTTTTCTTTGCATGAACCTACTCATCCTAAAATTTCCTCCCAATCCGAATCACTAACTGCTCCTACGTCTCTTTCCCATCTTGTTTTGGCTTTTTGCGTCACTTCTCTGATTCTGGGTAATCTTATGGAGTAGTAGAGATTAGATATCAATTTTTGTGGATCGGCTCCCATTACTATGTCCAAGATTTGGGGATGTTCCAGGATGCAGTTTTCGTTCCTGAATTGAGAACGCAGGGCATGTCTGAGTTGTATGTATTTGAACATTAATTGTTGTGGTATAGAGTATTCTTCCTTAAGGGTTTGAAATGCTTTAGGCCTATCACTTGCCATTACCTGGTGCAGGTAAATAATTCCATATCTGGCCCATAGATTAGGGTCTGGTATTTTTTTAAGCTCCGCTAGCTGGTTGTTAGCCCATAATGGAGTGTGAGAGTGAATGCACCCTATTTTAAGTTTTTTCTGGGCTAATCCCCATATTCGTTGGTGATGGTTGAGTACCCCATCATTAAAGTTTGGACCTTTCCTATTAAATTGGCCCCCTCGTAGTATAATTTGAAGTGGGGTAGATAAAGGACTGTCTGGGCTACTAGATACTAGTGTACTATACCGCTGTCTTTCGTTATTGTGGTAGTGATGCATGTGCGACAACTGTGCCGCTATGTAATATTCCTGCAGATCTGGCAGAGCTGTTCCCCCCATATCTGTAGGGTTTTTAAGGACATGCCAAGCTACCTTATGTCTTTGATGTCCCCAGACAAACGTGTTCAAAATAGATTCCATTTTTTTGAAAATCCCGATAGGTATATATAGTGGGGCGTGCCATACCATATATAGGATCTTGGGTAAAATAATCATTTTTATGATGTTTATCCTCCCCATTACTCCCAGTGGTAGTTTGGACCAGGCTTGCGTTTTGGTTTTTATCATGGCAAACAATGGTTCTATGTTGTTGGTTGTGTATTCGCGTAGGTCTCTTGTAACCAGTACCCCTAAATATTTAATAGCGTTTACCCTGACTAATGGTAGTTCTGGATGTATATTGGTTGGGGGGAATTGGTCTATGGGGAGTATCTGTGATTTTTCCCAGTTTATCCGTAGGCCTGAGAGTTTTCCCATTTTATCTATAGTGTCCAAAGCTGCTTGTAGTGATGGGCCCTGATCTGCTATATAGAGTATCGTGTCGTCTGCGTATAGTCCGATCTTCTCTATATAGTTGCCTATTCTAAGTCCCACTATGTCCATGTCAGCTCTTATAGCTATGGCCAATGGCTCAGCTGCCAGGGCATATAGCAGTGGAGAAAGGGGACATCCCTGGCGTGTGCCTCTCTCTAGAGGAAATTGTCCCGATATACAACCGTTAACGAGGACCCGTGCTTTTGGTGACTGATAGAGTATTTGTACCCACTGTATGAAATTGGGACCAAATCCATATTCTCGTAGACACTCCCAAAGAAAAGACCACTCTACTGAGTCAAAGGCCTTTGCTGTGTCCAAGGCCACCACTACCCTGGTACCCTGATTATCGTGCTGTGCTTGAATATTTAGAAACAGTCTTCTTATATTCATGGCCGTATTTTTCCCGGGCATAAAACCGGTCTGGTCTGGGTGAATTAATGAAAGAATAACTTTATTTAGACGGGATGCTAGGATTTTGGCCAGTATCTTAATGTCTACTTGTAGTAGTGAGATTGGACGGTAGGACTCGGGATATCTAGGGTCCTTTCCTGGTTTAGGTATAACTATTATTTGTGCTTCTTGCATTGATGGAGGGAGTGTTTTATATTTAAATATTTGTTGGTATAATTTTTGCAAATTCGGGACTAGTATATCAGGGAATGCAGTGTAAAATTCTAGTGGCAGGCCGTCCAGTCCGGGGGCCTTAGATTTAGCTAGCTGGGACAGTGCTTCAGATATGTCCTCCTGGCCAATGGGGGCGTCTAGTAGCTTAACCTGTTCTAAAGTGAGTTTAGGGAACTGAATTCTGTGTAAGTAGTTTTTAATTTCATGTGTGGATTGTGTTGTCTGAGTTTTGTATAAATTCCTATAGAAGTTTAGGAAAGTGTCTGCTACCTGATGTGGGTCAGTCACCTCGTCTCCCTGTGGAGTAGCTAGGGTCACCACTACTGGAGGTTTTTCATTTAAATGGGCTAAATATGCCAGTAATTTACCTGCTTGCTCCCCGTGTTCGAAGATTCTTTGTTTTTTGAAAAAAAACTGTTGTTTGGCCTTCTCTATGTGCATTTGGGTTACTGCTCTGGATTGCATTTGTAGTTTATGGAGATTGTCAGTACTGGGTTCTTGTGCGTATACCTGTTCCAATTCCTGTAGTTTGTCAGTGGTCATCTGTAATAGCAGTTTAGAGGAATTTTTAAATCTGTTTATTCTTAGTGAAAGTAGTCTACTAGCTTGATTTTTAAAGGTGTCCCATACTGCAGTGTCTGAATCTGTAAATCTTAAGTTGTTTAGGATATATTGTAATTCTTGCCCTATGCTCTCAAGATCAGGCAAGACCGACAGCCAGAATGGATTCAGCCTCCAATTAGAAGTGGGCACTGCCTTTAATAGAGATGCTGTTATCCAACAGGGTGAATGGTCCGATAGTGCTCGTGGAGCCATACCCGACCCTGTTATTTTAGGCAGTAATGCATTTGAGACCAGTATAAAATCAATCCTGGACATCGTGTCACAGCCTGCCGAGTGACATGTGTATGCTTTTTTAGTCGGGTTTTGCCATCTCCATACGTCTGTTAGCGCAAATTCTGTGAATAGTCTGCATAGTCTGGTTTGGTGAGGCACAGTCCTGGATGTATCTCCCAGGCCTGGTCTGTCCAAATTTGGATTCATGGTTTGGTTAAAGTCGCCCATCCATATAGCAGGAACTGATGGGTGTTGTGCCATGAATGCCAGTCCCTTGAGTACTATCTCGATCGAAAAAGGGGGGGGATATAACACGCCAGAATCAATAAAGAGTTGCCTCCTATGGTGGCATGCAGGAAGATATATCTTCCTAATCTATCTGACTCTAGAGTAATTAGTTCAAAGGGCACTCTTTTGGCAACCAGTATCGATACCCCCCTTGATTGATTGGTATGTGTGCTGTGGTATAACCATCCTATCCACGTTTTTTTTAAGGCTACCTGCATCTGGCCTGTGATATGTGTTTCTACTAAAGCTATGATATCTGCTTTCTGTGATTTTAGAAATGTTAGAGCTGTGGTTCGTTTTACCTTATTCCGCATACCGCGTACGTTCCACGACAAAAACTTTACACTGGCCATATTGGTTTCTGAATATAATAGTGTGGCTGCCATCTAGTGAGACTCCAAGACAGTGGAGCCTCCTTAGTCTGCCCTTTCCACAGTGCCAGTCTGCTAATACATATCTTAACCTTGAATGCATATTGTCTGTCTAGCCGTATCAAAGTCACATCAATACTTATATTCCCAAAGTAAAACACAAAACTTATCCTTTTAACTGTTCCCATCCCTCCCAGCTGCACATCTCCCCAACCTGATGTGAGCGTATATACCCAAATTATCAGCATATAACATATCATCCAGCGGTTACACTTCGCTGGAGGCACATTTCTTAATAGCAATAGATGTGTTGTCCTTTTATGCTGAAACAACTTTGTTAAGGGGGCGACTGTTTTCCATGTCTCTCGTGAAGCAGTTATAGTCAGGACTACCACACATTTCAGTCAGTGAGCTCCCTTTGCACTTTTCCTTCTTGCATCTGGTCAAATTATAACCCATATTCCAGGATATTGTAGTACAGTTCATCCCTGTCATTCAGGAGTCTTGCAGAGCATATCACTGTAGACTGTCCCCACTCTTCTCAGAATGTAAGGGCGCAACCGGTAACCCGCGCAACTTTATTGTATGATCCCGCATGCTCCATGTCAAAGTTATACAGGAGCTAGCTCTCTTATCCTTATCCACTTTTCTTGTATACAAGCTGTGTATGTCCCCATTCTTTATATCCCTAAACTGGATTCTGGTTCCCTTCTAAAAAATCTCTGTGACATTTGTATTGTAGGATTTTGTGCAAAGTCACTGTGGTTGTATGAACTTAGACAGATTAGGCAGGTCTGTCTCTACGATCCAGCCATGCTGTCGCTGCCGCCGGGTCGTCAAAGAACTGTACTCTTCCGTCCTCTTCCACCCGCAGCCGGGCAGGAAATAACATTGCATACTTGAGATGGAGGGTCCTCAATCGGCGCTTCACCTCTTGATATTGTGCTCTCTTCCTTTGCACCTCGCTGGAAAAATCCGGAAATACTGCTATCTGGCTGTTCCCGACCTGTATGTTTCCTCTCTCCCGGGTGAGTTTAAGGATTTTGTCTCAGTCCCGAAAATTTAGAAATTTGGCGATGAATGTGCGGGGAGGCGCTCCAGGTGGTGGTGGCCGCGCAGGTATGCGGTGCGCCCTCTCCACCGCAAACATTACTGTAAAGGCTTCCCGGCCATACGTTTTGAGCAGGAGTGTTTCTAGATAGGTTGCCGGGTCCGCAGCTTCCTCTTTCTCCGGCAACCCTATGAAGCGGAGGTTACAGCGTCTAAGGCGGTTCTCCATGTCATCTTGGTGGGCATGAAGTTGCTGTATTTGTCTCTGCATCTCCTCTGTATTATGTCTCATGGGGTGCAGGGCATCTTCCACGTTGCTGATTCTGGTTTCTGCCTCCGTAACCCTGTCTTCCAGTTTTGAGAAGTCCTGTCTCATCAGGGATTTATCAATTTTTACTTCGTCTATCTTCGCGGTCAGAGTACCTTGCAAGGCGGCTATAGCATCCAGCACTTTGGCGGTGTCTGACGTCTGAGGAGCGGGGCCCGTACACGTGTCTGCGCTGCCCTCCTGCTGCATGTCTTTCTCCAGGCGGCGAAATTGAGCGAGCTTGTCTGTCGTCCCAGTGTTCCGCTTTGGCGGTGACATAGTCCACTGCGGTCCCAGGACAGAAGGGGAGCCCTTGTGATGAATTACTTTGGTGTATCTTCCCACAGGACCTCTATCAGGAGTTTGTGTGCTGGAAGTTTGCTCTTTCTGTGTCTCACTCCCCCACCTGTCAGGCCTCTCCTCAGGTGCTGTGTCCTTAGAGGAGATCCGGAGGCTCATGCACGCAGAGAACAGTCCTTTGGGGAGCCAGGCAAGTCAGGAGGACCTGTAGGGCCGTTGCTGGGTGCAGCAAGATGGCCGCCGTTCCGAGGACCAGGCCGGACCCCCGGGCCGTCCTAGGAGCTGTTTCAGGGTGCAGAGGTTCAGCGCTGGGGGCCACAGGCAGTCCGGGGGCCGAGGCAGGCAGAGATCCGTCTCTGGGGAGCTTTGTATGTCCGGGAGATGTGCAGGAGCCGCCGCCGGGTGGAGCAAGATGGCCGCCGCTCCAAGCACTAGGCCGAAGCCGGGGACTTTCCTACAGGCAGGGCCCGGGGCGGGACGATCCGGTCTCCGCGGCCTCGGGCAGCGCTCCAGACGGCCAGGCAGCACCCAGGACCACACAGGTGATGGGACAAGCCTATTGAGGTGTCTTTTCTTGGCAGGGTTGTTAGGATTGGAGCAGGATGTCAGTTAAAGGATTTTGGGCAAATGGAGCTCTCTTTCCAAGCGTCCTACTCCATAGCTCCTCAGGCCACGCCCCCCTGAACCTACTCATCCTCTCCAGGTGGGAGACATCATAGTGGTTCAGCAACTGAATCATACCAAGAAGCAAGAGTACCTTTTTGGGTCCCCGACTACAGTGGTCATGGTTTCCAAACAGCCATTCTGGTAGAGGGACAACAGGCTTGGATCCATGCCAGTCGTGTGAAGAAGGTGAACCAAACACCTAAGACGCAAGATAAAGCACAGAGAGGTGAAGCAGGTGATTAAAATCCTTGAAAATAAAAAAAATGCAGCGCTCAATGGGACCAGTAGTAAAGAACTATTGCTGGCGGTATAATCAATAAAGTTCATTTATTGGATGCATGCTGAGATTTGAAATTAAAAACAACTGTCAATGAAAAAATGAGATGATTAAATTATTAGACTTCATAAGCACAACTCATTATCATGGTTGAAGTAATCCGAAAATTAGTGTATACGATACCACCATGACTTCCAGATGACAAGGGGTTAATGTCATCTGGAAGTCATGGTGGTATTGTATATATTAATTTTCGGATTACTTCAACTAATCTAATAATTTTATCATCTCATTTTTTTCATTGACAGTTGTTTATCAAATCTCAGCATGCATCCAATAAATAAACTTTATTGATTATACCATCAGCAATAGTTCTTTACTACTGGTCCCATTGAGCGCTGCATTTTTGTTTATTTTTGTTGTCTACTTTTCTTCCAGAAGTTTGCAGCTGTACTGGTGTCCAGCTATTCCTTGCATAATTGTTACGACATGACAAAAGTTTCTAATGACTGCCAGTTTTAGCACTTCAGAATAGGGATGAGCTTCGTGTTCGACTCGAACCCATGTTCGACTCGAACATCGTGTGTTCGTTCGTTCACCGAATTACGAACGATATGGGCCGTTCATGCCAAATTTGAGTGGCATGTTATGGCCCATAATTCACTGCGGCACTCGGTCGAGATTTCATAGGACTACTGTATTAGGCCCTGCTCACGAATTTGTGGGGGTCACCACTTTGTCTAGCTATCCATGATCCACGTCGTTTTAGGATACGATCCGCTTTTAGGGGTCCTTTTACTCCCCCCCTTGACGCTTGGGCCCTTTAGGAGGCCACCCCCCCTGCCAGATTGTGGGTGGGGGGAGGGGGAGGTTTGGAGGGAGGGGAGAGTTGTCTTCCGGTTATAGTTTATTTGTGTTTGCATAGTTAACCTGGCATTAAGAGCCGGGAATATTGGGCTGTTAGAACCTTACTAGTGTTTTTCACATTAGTGTGTAAGTTATACTGAATTTCCTTGACATAGCAAGGGTCCGGGGTGGACCCCTTGCGCCTCCACTCATTTCCGAAGAACCGTTAGTGTCCTTTGGATTTGAGTCTTGAGTCGGCCTTTCAGGTGGACTGAAGGTTAATATTGGGATTTTTGCGGACATTACTCCGCAATACCCCAAGGGTCCTATTAGGGGACCCATGTCTCTATCTTTGTTTTTGTCTGTTTGTTTGTCCTTCTCTACTTTCCTTCCCCGCTCATCCCTCTTCTTTTTTCTAGCCGTCCGACGGGAGGGTGCCCCGCACATCCCCAAAACAGATTCAGGAGATCTCCACTACTTTCCTTGCCAGGCCAGAAGTAGAAGACTTCCAATGGTAAGTGACTGCTTGATCATTGGCCTCCCTCCCCTCTGTTCTTATGACTGACTCGAATATGAATGGAAGTGATCTCAAGGTAGCTTCTCATAACGTTCAGGGCCTGAACTCTCCTAGGAAAAGGAGACTAGCTCTTGACTACTACAAATCTTTAAGACTTCATGTAGTGCTTCTTCAAGAGACGCACTTTCCGATCCGATACACCCCCAAGTTCCTTCACTCATACTACCCATCCTTTTTCTTAGCAAATGTCCCTAACAAGACAAAGGGGGTGGCAATTCTCTTTTCTAAACACAGCAAATTCTCGCATATCTCTGACTATAAAATTCCAGAGGGTAGATTCATTCTGGTGAAGGGTACCCCGGAAGGAGTTTTATACTCAACGAGCAGGGCCCTCTGATTCCTCCTGTATTGAATTGTATTGTACTTGTACTGTCTGCCCTAATGTTGTAAAGCGCTGCGTAAACTGTCGGCGCTATATAAATCCTGTATAATAATAATAATAATATACTCGATCGTATCGTACTATGCCCCGAACAAGGGTCAAGCTACTTTCTTCCAGGGACTCTTCACAACACTAGAACCATTACTGGAAAGAAAGGTCATTCTGGGAGGAGATTCAAACGTGGCGTTTGATCAAGGTTTAGACAAAACGAAGCCCCCCAAGGATCAGCTCACACGCCCCACGAAATTAAGCACCAGAATTGCCAAACTTCTCCACTCCCATGGACTAGTTGACATCTGGAGGGAACTGTACCCCAACAGTAGGGATTACACACACTTTTCCTCCCCCCACCAATCATATGCTAGAATTGACCACATACTCATTCCGTCATGCCTCATACCCCTGTCCAAAAAGACTGCAATTTTTGACACAGCATGGTCAGATCACTTACTGGTCCTCCTCACCCTGAGAAATGTGCTCACAGGGAAAGGCAGCTCCTTTTGGTGACTAAATGAGTCCCTTCTCTCCGACCCTAGCCATGTCAAGGAGATAGCAAACTCCATTAAAGAATACTTCCTCCTAAATGACATTGATAACATTTCCCCCGAGACCCTATGGGCTGCCCATAAGGCAACCATTCGAGGCGTTCTAATCAAGATTGCGACCCAGTTCAAAAAGGAGCGCATGATCGATATCCAACGTCTTGAAAAATCCTTTCTTTCCCTAAAAGCAGAACACAAAAAACACCCAGCCAGGGCTATTTTAGAAAGGCTAGACGCAACTAGACTAGAGCTGAATCTAGCTTTAACGGCCAAAGCAGAGAAAAACAATAGATGGAGTGGAGCCAAATTTTATTGTCACAAAGATAGATTTGGATCGATGTTAGCCTCTAAAATCACCCCTAAGTACCGCTCTCTTTCCTTCCCTAAACTGAGGATAGCTGGACAACCCCCAACAGCTAATCCGAACAAAATAATGTCCGTCTTTCACGATTTTTATGCAAAACTTTATAAACCTCCTCAAGCAGAGAAAGGCCTCGTAACCAATGCATTCCTGCAGAACTTGCAGCTCCCCTCTATCTCCAAAGATTGCAAAGACTTAATGGAAGGAGCCTTCACAGTGGAAGAGGTCAGGGAGGTTATCAAAGGCCTTAAGTCTGGCTCAGCCCCAGGGCCAGATGGTCTTTCGGTCCCCTACTACAAAGAATTTGGTGAAATTTTAGCTCCCCACATGGCTAAATTTTTCAATTTCATAAAATTAGGTTTATCTCTGTAATCCCCAAACCCAACAAAAATCACGAGGAAGTGGAAAATTAAAGGCCTATTTCTCTGATTAATAATGACCTTAAAATTCTGACCAAAATCCTAGCCAGCCATCTCTCCTCATTCATCAATCTTTATGTTCACAAGGACCAGGTCGGTTTTATTCCGGGCAGACAAGGCCCTGACCAAATCAGGAGAGCAATAGATATAGTTTCCATTCTCCAATCAAACTGGGAAGGTGGGCACAAACAGGAAGGAATGATCCTTTCGCTGGACCTTCACAAGGCCTTCGACTCCATAGAATGGCCCTACCTTTTCTCCTTACTGGAGAAGTGGAGATTTGGGCCCAGTTTTCTAGGGACCCTCAGATCACTGTATTCCACTCCACGAGCAGTGATTCGTTTACAAGGCCAATACTCTAAACCCTTTCCCATTGCAAGAGGCACTAGGCAGGGTTGCCCTCTCTCCCCTTTGATTTTCGCAATTGCGATCGAAACCCTAGCAATAGCAATTAGATCTAATCCCAACATTCCAGGGTGTCATGCGGGGACCAAGTCCACAAATGCGGGTTATTTGCTGACGACATGCTCCTTTTCATCACATCCCCAACCACCTCCCTCCCAAACCTGTGCAGACTCCTGAAGGAGTTTTCATGGATCTCAGGGTTAAAGGTTAACTACTCTAAATCTTCATCTTTGAACATCTCCCTCAAACCAGACATGAAGACTTCCCTCCAGAGTGCCTTTGAATTCAAATGGAGTGACACTTCTATCGACTATTTGGGAATCAGACTCACAGCTAAAACGGAACTACTCTATTCAGCCAACTTCCCTCACACATACCGTAAGCTTGAGGCAGACTTAGGCAACTGGGCTAAGGGGGGAA
This sequence comes from Lithobates clamitans, assembly GCA_037952925.1. NCBI lineage: Eukaryota > Metazoa > Chordata > Amphibia > Anura > Ranidae > Lithobates > Lithobates clamitans. Next base: position 5,387,039 of record JBBGZY010000089.1, on the reverse strand, counting down.
TATCCTGGCTAGGGAGAATTCACGCAGTCAAGATGACATTGCTTCCTAGACTCCTCTGCCTCTTCAGAGCCCTTCCAATACATATTGTAAAAGATCATCTGTCTAGCTTTCAAAGAAAGGTTGTCAAATTTATTTGGGGGTGTAAGGGACACAGAATCCAGCAAAACACCTTATTCTTATCCAGATCACAGGGGGGTTTGGGTCTCCCTCAGCTCTTCTGGTATTACCAAGCTGCCAGTCTTGCCCAGATATCGACAGTGTATGCGAAGGCGGAGAAACCAGATTGGATTAAAATAGAGAGACAGGCTGTACCCTCTTACACTATTGACTTCCTCTTGTGGGTCCCCCCAAGAAAACGCCCCCTAATTCTTTCCCCGATTCTCTCACAATCCTTTAAAATATGGGATACATTAAGAAATAACCAGGCTTTAACTTCTAATTGCCACCCACTTGCACACATTTTCAACAATCCAGACTTTGCCCCGGGGCTAGACATCAAAGCATTTCGATGGTGGTTGGACAAGGGGATGTATCGGATCGGATACTACTTCACTAACGTAGGCCCTATCACCCTAGCCTTTTGTGTGAGCCAATTAGAGATGCCTAGCTCTGAGCGTTTCAGATTTCACCAAATACGTCATTTCCTCTCCCACATTGGGGAGGCCAAATCTGCAACACACATTCACGCCATACGAACTATGGTGTGCTCGGTCTACAGAACAGAGGGGTGGAATCTCCATCATCAACCAGTCACTCGCTAACCAGTCTACCAAGAACCCATACATGCTCGCGTGGGAGTCAGACCTGTCCATACAGTGGGACCTAGATAAATGGAGGGTCGCCTTTTTAAGGGCCTATAGGGGCATTCAGAATATATCCATGATAGAGTCCAGTCTCAAGGTCATTACCAGGTGGTACCTTTCCCCGGACAGACTAGCCAAAATGTTCCCCTTGGCAGATCCCAGGTGTTATAGGGGATGTCTACTCAGGGGCTCTTTGGCCCACATATTTTGGGAATGCCCGAGATTGAGGACATTCTGGAACAGGATTTTCCTCTTGATGAGAAAAATCACTAATGTCCAAATTCCGAAAACCCCAGCATTGGTGCTCCTAAATGATAATTTGCCCAAGGCCCCAAAACTCTCCCGTAAACTAATTCAATTCATTTTTCTGGGTGCTAAGCTCACCATTGCCAAGGCCTGGAAACAACTAAAAGTGTCCTGGATCATGGCCCAAGAGAAGCTCGCCAGTATTCTTAACAACTCCAAAGAACAATTTGAAGCTATATGGGAGCCTTGGGCAAAATTCATTGGTATTTCCTTGATTCCAGGAATGCAACCATAATACTTCTGACTATAAGGTGATAGGGTCCCCTCCCGTGGGAAAGCTCCCATCTCTACTCCCCTTTCTTCTTCTCTTCTCCCCCCTCCTTTCGACTTCACTTTCTCTCCTATTTGTTTGTTTATGTTTCTACAAGACGCAGGTAGTTTTTTGGTTTTAATTGCATTTGGGACCCCAGAGGGAAGGTTTCCCCAGGGGTTTATATTACTAAGGTATTAGCTCCCTCTTATGAACCCCTACACTACAACCTATAATTTCTGGGGGCGTTGGGGAGGGCTTGTTGAGAGTTAGCCGGTCACAGTGTGTTCCCTCTTGGGGTGACGGCGGACTCTCTCCGGTCTCCTCCAATTAGTCCACTGAAGGTACAGGGATATTCCCTCTTTTGGTAAAGGTCAATAATTTCTATGAAAATTTGTTATGGTCACAGACCGGTGCTATATACCTAATAATTGCTGTCACTCAAGTTACGTTGCCCCATTGGGGATCCGACTATATATGATATGTCTAAACTATCTTTTTGGCTTATGATTTGTTTAACCTTTTTTGAAAATCAATAAATATTTTGAAACAAAAAAAACCCACGGACTTGTACTTGGCTGGGAGGAGGTGGCCGCGGATCATGTTGTCCTTAGTGACCCAGAGGACTCCGGACCAAATGCCTCAGCAAACCTATGGCCTCCCTGATCCTGCAAAGCCTGCAGAAGGATCCTCATATTCGTGGTATCAAGGAGAGGGATCAATACTGGCTGGCAACCCTCCTTGATCCACGTTACAAGGGTAAGTTTGCAGACCTTATCTTGTCGTCACAGAGGGAGCAGAGGATGAAACATCTTCAGGAGGCCTTGCAGAAAGGTCTGTGCAACGTGTTTCCAGGGATTGGGAGGTTACAAACTCCTGGACAATGTGTTGCTGAGGCTTCGGTCAGTCAAAGAAGGAGCGGTGGAGAAGGTAGCCGTCTGACCGATGCGTTCAGACAATTTTTTAGTCCGCAGCCCCAAGGTATGATCGGTTCCAGCAACCATCGCCAGCGTCTGTTTTACATGGTGCAGGAATACCTAGGGGCAAGATCTGACTTGGACACCTTTCCCACCGAAAATCCTCTGGGTTACTGGGTCTTGAGGATGGATTACTGGCCAGAGCTTGCACAGTATGCAATTGAGCTACTGGCCTGTCCTGAAACCAGCGTTCTTTTGGAACGCACATTCAGTGCTGCTGGAGGTTTTGTAACTGATCACAGGGTGCGTCTGTCCACCGACTCGGTCGATCGACTGACCTTCATAAAAATGAATCAGTCTTGGATCACCACCAGCTACCAAGCACCTGATGCTGATATAACCGAATAATTTTTTTTGAAATGTCAGATCCCTTCAAAGACTGTCTATGCTGATGCTGAGTGACTATCCTGTTATGCTGAGTAATTATCCTCTTCCTCCTCAATGATCATGCTGATAGTTTGTAAGAACATTTTTGGTTCTGGGCGCCGCCACCAGTGCCTAAGGCCCAATTTTTCAGCCCCTGTTTAACAGGGGCGTGTAATTACAATTTTTGATGCAATTCTTTGCAGCAGGGCTAGTTCCTGCGCTCCAACTAGAGTATCTGTGAGGGGTTGCAGTGTTGTGGCACCAGCACCAGTGCCTAAGGCCCAATTTTTCAGCCCCTGTTCAACAGGGGCGTGTAATTACAATTTTTGATGCAATTCTTTGCAGCAGGGCTAGTTCCTGTGCTCAAACTAGAGTATCTGTGAAGGGTGGCACTGTTGTGGCACCAGCACCAGTGGCTAAGGCCCAATTTTTCAGCCCCTGTTTAACAGGGGCGTGTAATTACAATTTTTGATGCAATTCTTTGCAGCAGGGCTCGTTCCTGCGCTCCAACTAGAGTATCTCTGAGGGGTTGCAGTGTTGTGGCACCAGCACCAGTGCCTAAGGCCCAATTTTTCTGCCCCTGTTCAACAGGGGCATGTAATTACAATTCTTGATCTAATATTTCACAGCAGGGCCCTGTGAGGGCTCACAGCGTTGTGGCAACACCAACACCTAAGGCCCAAATTTCTGCTGAGTATATAGGGCAGGCCCCTACTTTCAAACATCCAACATACAAACGACTCCTACTTGCAAACGGAAGGAGACAACAGGAAGTGAGATGAAATCTACCCCTAGGAAGACAAATTCTCTCCTGTAAGAGTTAATATGGGGAAAACGTTTCTCCTTTCCACTGATGCTTTATCACCAATCCTTGTTTCACTAAAAAACCCAAATTTTCAAAAAACATTTGTCATTGGGACAAAAAGTGAAGTGAAATCTTCTGAAGAGGAGCACAGACAGCAAAACAAATGTCACACTGGTGATAACCCTTCCCTATGTTTTCCAAAAAGCTTAAAATAGATTATTTTGCTGGAGCTAAACACGTTAAAAATGTGCCAGTTCAAAATTACAAACAGATTCTACTTAACAACAAACCTACAGTTAAAAATGTAATTTTGTGCAGGGACTGTTCTACGCACGGGAAACACGCGCCACTTTACAGGCATACTATAGACACCCCCCAGGTACGATATTTAAAGGAATATTTCACTTTTTTTTTACTTTAAGCATCATTAAAACCACTGCTCCAGAAAAAACGGCCGTTTTTAAAACTTTTTTTGCATTGATATATGTCCCCTGGGGCAGGACCCGGGTCCCCAAACCCTTTTTAGGACAATACCATGCAAATTAGCCTTTAAAATTAGCATTTTTGATTTCAAACTTTTGAGTCCCATAAACATCAATGGGGTTCTAACGTTCGTGCAAATTTTTGGTCCGTTCGTAGGTTCTGGTGAGAACTGAACCGGGTGGTGTTCGGCTCATCCCTACTTCAGAACTCTTTTTGTTTCCTGATTCAAATCCTCGAACAGTGAGTGAAGCAGGTAGTCAAGAAACAGACTTTTGGGAAGGCCTTGGGCATCTTGTTTCTTGATGACGTTAATGTGTTACTTTGCATCACTGATCCCTATAATGGGTATAATGGGGGACAATAAGGGAGAAGACCTGTTAAAGGCTAGCATACCACCCAGGTACCCCCTCAAGCACTGCCACAAGAGAGAGTTGTTCTTAGAGAAAGACATGGAACCCTTTTAACAACATAGGAGGGTTTGGCCTTAGTGGGATATTCTCATGTATGAACTGGAAATGGAGCAAGTACAAAGAAGGGCAACAAAGCTAATAAGGGGGCTGGAGGATCTTAGTTATGAGGAAAGGTTGCGAGCACTGAACTTATTCTCTCTGGAGAAGAGACACTTGAGAGGGGATATGATTTCAATATACAAATACCGTACTGGTGACCCCACAATAGGAATAAAAGTTTTTTGCAGAAGAGAGTTTAACAATACTCGTGGCCACTCATTAAAAATTAGAAGAAAAGAGGGGAGGTTTAACCTTAAACTACGTAGAGGGTTCTTTACTGTAAGAGTGGCAAGGGTGTGGAATTCCTTTCCACAGGCGGTGGTCTCAGCGGGGAGCATCGATAGCTTCAAGAAACTATTAGATAAGCACCTGAATGACCGCAACAGGGATATACATTGTAATACTGACACATAATCACACATAGGTTGGACTTGATGGTCTTTTTTCAACCTCACCTACTATGTAACTATATAATGATCTTGCTTTTTGTCTTATTCATGTATGCTTGTTTCAAACTTGTCATGTGCCTAATTTCCCGGGCTGCTCAAATCTCTGACCCAGCTGCGGCTAATAGAGCTTACCTCAGCTTATATTTCAAACACCAAGATGAGTATGTTATGGGATAAGTCATATCCATGGCTTAAGAGGGGATTCTAATAATATGAATTAATCATAAGGACTCCATTTTAATAAATTCCCATTATTTGATGTGTTCCTGCTATTTCAGTATATGATTGTGTAAGGAATGAATAACAGCATACACCCTATAGTGTTTATTTATGATAGAGCCCTTTCAAGTTTGTATCTCCTGTTTATCATTAGGCATTCAGCTTCATTTTATGACTAAATGACCAGGTGTCCAGTTTACTGTTTTTAGTTTCTGTACTTCAAAGCCTCTCTCTTGCTGTCACTATGCACACCCCTAGACCACACCCCCCTTATCCTTTCATCTGTATACCATATAAGCTGGACGATCTCCCATTAAAGACAGCCATTTTGTGAATTTACTTCCTGTTTCATGTTTTTCATCTGAATGTCTCAGGGTACTGTTAGGGGCAACTCTTAAACAAGTTGCTTTAAGTTTATATTGCAGCTCTACAAGCAGTAATCTTATCGGCATTACCAAATGAGGTTAAGGTACAAAGAGTTTCTTATCAGTGAACATGTAATGATTATTCAACAGTTCCAAATTCCATCTAGATACAGATTGATACGTACACAGAAGAGAAAAAGCACAAACAATTTAAGTAGAACAATTGATACGTACACAGAAGAGAAAAAGCACAAACAATTTAAGTAGAACTCTAAGTCATTATTTCAACCCTATCAATTTCCCCCTTTGACATCATCCTCTCCCTCCCCCTGTGTCCTCATGAACAAGTTCTAGTCAGCTTTTCCTAGAGTACTATCCCTGACCGCGGGTTGTCAGAGGGGAAAATCCCATCCCTCCAGGTGTTGCTCACATCTTAAATTCAAGAAGAGGAGTTTTGTAGGAGTAGGGTGATGTCAATACACATTTATCAGTATGCCCTGTCTATTCTCCTAATTTTCCTATTTATTTTCCTGTATACACATATATTTGTGATTGTAAGTGATATTAATATTAAAATAATAATTACCATTGGACTTAACAACCAGTGAAAGGTATTGGTTGCTGTAGAAGACATTCCACTGAATATATCCCACCAATGTGGTGCAGTATCCTGTTGTATCTGTGAGGAAAGATGCACTAGTCTATCTTTGTCAATTATTGCGGATACGAGGTTATTCTGTAGGGTATGTTCTAGTGTTTCTATGTGTTGTCTTAACAACTCTGATTGTTCCAAAACCTGTTTTAGTGGGTCTAAAGAAATTATAAAGGGTGTAGTGTCAGTGAGATTATGTACCTCATAGACTGAAGAGAATATCTTATCGGCGTCTGGTTCAAAAAGATAGGTGTCGTTACCCCATTGTAATATTTTAATCTTTTTTATACATTCCGCAAACGGCGCCGATTTATTTAATGCTGACATGGTGCGGTTATCATTAGTAATGATACAAATATGCTGGGGTCCTATTTCTATGAATCTATTGTTCACATTTATCGGTGTTCTTTGCATTTTGCATATGCTAGTTTGGTATTTTAACAAGCAAGGTTCATATACTGGGGAACTTCTGCCACATACCATTCCCTTATTAGTTCCTTCACATAGATTTAAATCATGGGTTCTGTTTCCTTTATCTACATATTTCCCATATATTTCTGGATACCAAAACTCGTCTTTAATTACTAGTGGCATGACCACTATTTTACACATTTCCATTACATCTGCTACCCGGTATGCTTCAAACCTTCCTACACACCATTTATTCTCACATTCTATCTTATCCCCTTTTACTTGGAATCATACACCATCGTCAGTTAGACCCTTAAAATATTTCATCCAGGTATGATAATTTCCCAACTGTAGTTCAGTCCTGGCCCTATTTATTTGTATATGATAGGATAAGAGGTTAAAAGAGCACTGTGTGAAATTTACAAACTGTTGACTTTGATTCCACAGCTGGAGCTCTGCTCCTATCGTGTGATTTATTAACCCTCCCAAAAATTGTAATAGGGGTATTCCTTGCAGTTGGGTTTAAAAAGTGGTGGGTAACCATTTGCTTGTGATAGTCAAGCTGTCAGCTATGTGTCCCCCTGCATGCTTCCATCTGTTGTTCATTTCTTCTATTTCGACCGAGTTTAAAATTCCCATCCCTGTACCTGACAGTCCCAGTAAAGTGTCATACCATGCTCGTCTGTACCTACATTTTGGAATTTCAGGGAAAGTTACATTGAATTTAACTTTTGTCTTTTGTTGTGATACTGATACATTGATACAAGTGTGAGGCATGGGTGTTAGCATTGATGATTCAAATGTGGGAACTACTTCTTCCTCCATCTGTATGTGAAACCCATACTAGTGTTTAATTGAAACGTTATATTTACCTTTGATGATGGGTCTGCCCTTATCCATCCTATGTTTTCATCAATGTGCAACGGCTTCCTATGTCCTTTGACTGTGAAATTACCCACTACTATGTACTCGTCCATTGTATATCCTGAAACATTCGCTACATTAGGATCGTCTATAACCCATTGTAAATCGGCTGTTTCCTCTACCTCAATTACATTAATACCAGGAGTCCAGGCATACACTTGTACAAAGGCAAGTTTAAACAGACTATAGAAAAGTAGAGATTTCATGATGACGTTTTCTCAGGTTGTTTCTTGCAGTGTGATGCGTGTATCCAGGTTGGCTTTCCCTCCAGCTTTACTAAAGTGGCTGTGGTTAAGAGTACTTGATAAGGACCTTTGAACCTGGGTTCCAATGTCTTTCTGGTGTGTCTCTTTACATATACATAATCCCCTGGTAGCAGCGTATGGGTACCTGTTATTGAGTTAGGGTCTGGAAGAGAAGAATACACACTTTTGTGGATCTTAGTTAGAAGTCGTTGTAATTGTATCACATATGCAGTCAAACTATCACATTGCAATTGCATACTCTGTGGAAAGTATAGACCTAATCTAGGTGCATTCCCAAAAAGTATTTCATATGGGGACAATCCTGTTTTCCCTGTTGGAGTGTATCTTATGGAGAACAAAGACAAAGGCAAGCATTCTGGCCATGGCTTGTTTAACTCTTGCATGGCTTTTTGTATTTTCAACTTTATTGTCCCATTTACTCTTTCCACTGATCCTGAATTCTGTGGGTGGTAAGGGGTGTGGAAACTTTGTTGAACCCCTAACATGGTCATCACATTCTGCATGATTTCTCCTGTAAAGTGTGTCCCCCTATCTGATTCTATGGTTTCAGGAAGACCAAACCTAGGTATTAACTCAGTGATCAGTTTCTTAGCTGTGGCTTTAGCTGTAGCTGATTTTACTGGATAGCTTTCAGGCCAACCTGAAAATAAATCGATACACACGAGGACAAATTCAAAGGGGCCGCTCTTAGGCATTTGTATGTAGTCAATTTGCAGTCTCTGGAAGGGGTATTGGGCTCGGACCTGGTGTTTCCGTGGGGTTTTTACTTTCTGTCCTGGGTTATTCAGGAGACAGATTTGGCAGGCTGCACAGTATTTCTCGCAGTACTACTGAATCCAGGGGCGAGCCATCCTTGGTTCACAATCCTATACATGGAATTGGAACTGACGTGTGTGGGTAGGTGAACTGCCGCTGCCATTGCTGGGTACAGAGAGGCAGGTAGGCATATTTTGCCTCCTTCCCTCCATACATTGTCAAGGTCTGGTGCTGCTCCCATCCTGACCCACTTATCTTTCTCACTCTCCCCTGCTTGCTCCTGTAATTTACTCAGCTGCTGCCATGTTGGTTCTGGGATACTCACCTCTACCTCTGCTAAGGTCTCAGGGCTTCCTTCCCCTAGAGCTGCCTGTTTTGCAGTCAAATCTGCAAATGCATTTCCTTTTGCCTCAATTGTTTTTGCTCTCGTGTGTTCCGCTATCTTCATAATGGCCACTCGTTTAACCTTTTGAAGATTGTTCAGGACTCTCTTAATCCCTTCTCCATGTTTTACAGGTGTACCTGCTGCTGTCAGATAACCTCTAGCCCTCCATATGTGGCCATAATCGTGCGCTACACCATAAGCGTAGGCAGAGTCAGTGTAAATATTCCCTTCTCGTCCTTTTAAGTATTCTAGGGCTTGTTCTAAAGCTTTTAATTCTGCTTCTTGTGCTGACATGTGGGCTGTGGGCTGGGCTATGCTTCAATCACCTGCGTATCAGTCACTACAGCATACCCTGTGTGATATTTACCCTTGTCATCAGCAAACCTGCTACCATCTATATACAAAGTGTGCTCAGCATTTAAAATCGGTGTATCTGTAACATGTGGGAATCCCATTGTCTCCTATTCCATGAGCTGAAAACAATCGTGCTGATCTATCTCTTTAAACAGAAGGGTGTCAGTTTCCTCATCTCCTTCTTTATTAGCACTATTATTCCCCCTTGCCAAATCTGGTGACTGAAGAGGCAAAAAGGTGGCCAAATTTAAAGTTGTGCAGCGCTGAAAAGTGACATTTGGAGGTAAGAGTAAAGTACACTGTAACCTCAGTTGTCTGGCCATTGAAATGTGTTTGGGCTGAACTTGAGACAAGATTAGGTAAATAGAAAACACCGTGCTAACCAGTAAAATGAATGAAAGCTGCTGCATACAGTTTGACAAAAACAACAAAATAGGCATATGGAAAAATGCAGCGCATGTACAAATGAATATAGGTCTTTAAAATGGTGAAACAGTCAAGAAATAACTAATTGACCACAGGTGCCTTGAAACACAAACGTCCATAGATGGATGTAAATGTCCAACCGCACAGGAGGTATAAGTACTCCAAGGGGTGGTGATGGTCTGATGGTTGTCAGAAAACACCTGGCATCATACAGCGACTTCCCAACCGAGAAACCGGGTCCCAATGGGTCATTCAGAGAAAGTGCAAAAAAGCCTCTTACCAGATCCTGTGGATTCCCATGTCAGCGACAGGGAATCGCATGCGCAGTTTGTCACAAATGACGTGGAATGGGAGCTCAGGAATCGCCAATCTCTTGGATTGTGGTCTGTATGGATCTCGGCCGGCAACCGGATGGGTCCTCACAACGAACCGTCCTCACACCGAACCGTCCCAGCATGCATCAGAAGTTTCACAAACGGTCCCCCGAAAGAAGCAGTTGGAGGGATTGGATCTCATGCGGTAAATGTGGAAACAAAAAGAATGTGCCTCCACATGGTGCAGATAAAAAAGGGTGTTTTTATTGACAAAAACGACCATACACAAATAAAAGCGTGATCACGGTGGATAAAAACAAATGGGCAACAAAGAGAGTGGTGTATGTACCCGACGCGTTTCGACCTAGGGGTCTTCAACAGGGGCATATGCGTCAATAAAAACACCCTTTTTTATCTGCACCATGTGGAGGCACATTCTTTTTGTTTCCACATTTACCGCATGAGATCCAATCCCTCCAACTGCTCCTTTCGGGGGACCGTTTGTGAAACTTCTGATGCATGCTGGGACGGTTCGGTGTGAGGACGGTTCGTTGTGAGGACCCATCCGGTTGCCGGCCGAGATCCATACAGACCACAATCCAAGAGATTGGCGATTCCTGAGCTCCCATTCCACGTCATTTGTGACAAACTGCGCATGCGATTCCCTGTCGCTGACATGGGAATCCACAGGATCTGGTAAGAGGCTTTTTTGCACTTTCTCTGAATGACCCATTGGGACCCGGTTTCTCGGTTGGGAAGTCGCTGTATGATGCCAGGTGTTTTCTGACAACCATCAGACCATCACCACCCCTTGGAGTACTTATACCTCCTGTGCGGTTGGACATTTACATCCATCTATGGACGTTTGTGTTTCAAGGCACCTGTGGTCAATTAGTTATTTCTTGACTGTTTCACCATTTTAAAGACCTATATTCATTTGAGACAAGATTGCATGTATGTCATGTGTGGTGTGTACTACAACTGGATTGTCTAGGACAATCTCTGATGATTTATCAATGATGATTGACACTGCAGCTACCACCCGTACACAGGACGGTGAACCTCTGGACACTGGATCTAGTGCTGCTGAAAAGTAAGCGACTGGTCTTTGTTTTCCATGTGCCTGTGTCAAAACACCTGTGGCGTGTCCAGTGATCTCGGCACAGGGGGAGGGAGAGGATGATGTCAAAGGGGGAAATTGATAGGGTTGAAATAATGACTTAGAGTTCTACTTAAATTGTTTGTGCTTTTTCTCTTCTGTGTACGTATCAATTGTTCTACTTAAATTGTTTGTGCTTTTTCTCTTCTGTGTACGTATCAATCTGTATCTAGATGGAATTTGGAACTGCTGAATAATCATTACATGTTCACTGATAAGAAACTCTTTGTACCTTAACCTCATTTGGTAATGCCGATAAGATTACTGCTTGTAGAGCTGCCTATAAAAGGCCTTTGAAAGAAGTAAAGGGCGCAGTCCTCTTTTGCTCCAGACTGTGACACAGACATATCTGATTCCGTGTCATCATTCTTATAGAAGCAATAATTTGACAAAGCAATATAAACTTAAAGCAACTTGATTAAGAGTTGCCCCTAATAGTAACGTGAGACATTCAGATGAAAAACATGAAACAGGAAGTAAATTCACAAAATGGCTGTCTTTAATGGGAGATCGTCCAGCTTATATGGTATACAGATGAAAGGATAAGGGGGGTGTGGTCTAGGGGTGTGCATAGTGACAGCAAGAGAGAGGCTTTGAAGTACAGAAACTAAAAACAGTAAACTGGACACCTGGTCATTTAGTCATAAAATGAAGCTGAATGCCTAATGATAAACAGGACATACAAACTTGAAAGGGCTCTATCATAAATATACACTATAGGGTGTATGCTGTTATACAGACATTCCTTACACAATCATATACCTAAATAGCAGGAACAAATCAAATAATGGGAATTTATTAAAATTTAAGTAGAACTCTAAGTCATTATTTCAACCCTATCAGTACCGAAGGGCCCAGGGTGGCTTGCCAAATTAACCAAGGATGGTCGTCCAGAACCAGAATTCCTTTCACCCCGTTCATGGACAAAGCGCTCTCTCCAGCAGACATTCAGACCCTAATGAATCTGACACTCAACATAAGGCACCACCAGATACCACAGTACCCCTTCAGTCATCTTCAAGGCCACACTGCTGTCTAACCATCTCCATCGCCAGCTCCACTATTGGATTAACTGGCCCCATCCATTAAACCCCATCCCACTCTCCAGACACTCTTACGGACAGCACAGCAATGAGAATCTTACTGGTGGGTCATAATTTCAATCTTTACAGGCCCCGCTTTATACAGATCTACTAGGTTTTCTTGTTTGCAGTTATGTTGGCATGTTGTCTGTTATCTCCCCTCACCCTGTTCCTACCCCCCTTTTTTTCCTTAGTAGACAGACTCTTAGGGGACTCCCCAAATGTTCCTGCTATGTAATCCGAACCACTAATGGACTTGTCCGTTTGTCTACTTTATTGTTTTTTTGAAAAAGTAATACATTTCATTAAAAAAAACAACATTGGATAAAGGAAGTTGTAGCCCATCTCTGGGCAAAGCGAAATGTCTTTCCCACACCTCCCTCCACCAATATTTTTAAAAAACCCTGTTTTACTCACCTATGTCCACCATCATTGGATCCTCTTCAGGGAATGGAGATGAGTGATAAAGCATTGTAGCCAATGCAGACATGACATCATCATGCCTTACCAGTCTTCAGAGTCTTAGAGGATCCTGCTTCTCGACAGCCAAAAGAAAGCATCCATGTCACACAGGCAGCAGTGTGGTCATCCGAAGAATGAAACTCCCACCCTGTAGTGAGGAAGAGTGAAGACTCGAGATTCACCACAGATTTAGATAAATAAAAGGAAATTTTAGATTAGAACTTTGTTTAAGCTGCCATAAAGATTATTTGGGGGGGGGGTGAGGGTAAGATTTTTTGAGGGGGGGACTGGATGCCCATATTACAGGGTGTAAATTGCTGATTAGAGCATGGATGAATGATGTTACATTTATATTTTTTATCCTTTAGCATACTTGTACAAATATTAAATTGATTCTGTATATAAAACTAAGAACATAGATCTCACAGTAAGGCAGGCTATACACAGTTTGAATCTCGGCCAGTTCAGCAGGAACCGGCTGAGATTTGAACCATGTATGGGCAGGCCGAGTGTACCAAGCTGATCGATTGATCAACTTGGATACAACCAGCATGCCAGATTGTACCTGTGATTATCACTAGTGGCTGCTATAGCTGCTAGCAATAATCACTGTTATCCCCTGCCCTCTCCCACCCCCCATTGGAAGAAGACAAAGGGATTCCTGCATCACCACTGTCTGTGGTGATAGGAGAATCAAGAAAATTTCTCTGGTTGCAGGAAATACATTTTCTCCATGTATGGTGGGCCTAAATAAAAGAATGCCAAAATCAGTAGTTACAAGAAATGGACCCTCTGAAGTTCAGGTACTGTTGACTATCAACATTAACCATTTGCTTTACGCCATATAGGTCCTTACTGTATATCTGCAGTATTGTTAGTAAACAACACGGCAGAAATCACTCAGGGTGGCCAGTGCATTAATAACTCATTGGATGGCTTAAATCACAGATATAGTGTACAGAGCTGATCCAAGTAGCTTCAGTATGTACCTTGTGATCTTTGTGATAACTGTTTACATTTGAGAGCCATCCCCTTTTGCTACAATAGAGGAAAGGGAAACAGAGGATATATTATTAAATATTAAATTAATGAGGGGTTTAGCAGCAGCAAATTACTGTTGAGGTGTTTTAACCCTTTCACCCCTCACCCTTGATACCACTTTACTACAGCTCGTCTCTGGTGTTGTATTATTTCCTTGCAACTTAGGAAAGGTGAAAAGAAACAAAAAAACTGCACTCTTTGTTTCTTTTCACGTTATAGGTGTTTTTTTTACACTTTACAACATGCAGCTCTTTATTGTACTTTATTTGTTTTTTGGTCATTGACTTGCATGGTTTTAGAACCTATTGGTTACTATATTTTCCTTCAACTTAGGAAAGGTGTCGGTCTTTGGAGCAGTGCCACTGGGTCTGCACCATTCAACATCAAAAGAATAATAGTTTGGTTTTTCATGTTTTCTTGCAGTTAGGGATACGACCATTATATTGTATGTTATGATCTCTACAATTTCTCTAGTATTAGTTCTTTTGGATTACATGCAGAAACAAACTTGTGCTCATTGGACAACTAGTTAAGACAACCATTATGTGCTTATAACGGGAACATACCCAAATCCATGGCTCCACTCTAGATTTGCTCCTTTAAACCCACAAGATGACCCAGGTGCTGGCTACCACAAACCGTCTACACTCTGTGTAAAAGAAAATGTAGGATGCACTCCAAACTTAGCTCTTTTTTCTATATTTAATTTGTCAGGAGATGAAAACTGCATACATGAATGTCTCCACCCGAAACCACCTTCCTTGATGTGTTTCACCATTGCTGGCTTGCTCATAAGGATAGTCCTTCATTGTGAGCAAGCCAGCAGTGGTGAAATGCATCAAGGAAGGTAATTTCAGGTGGAGACATTCATGTATGCAGTTTTTGGCTTTTGACAAATTAAATATAGAAAAAAGAGCTACGTTTGGAGTGCGTAGCTCTCTAGAAAGAGGAGCTAACTCTTGTAGTGCGGCTTACATTTACTTTTAACCATTATCTGCTGTTTAAAAAAACAACATTTCTGAATAAGTATGGGTTTTGTTTTGCTAGCATCTGCTGTTGGTTTTACACATGCAATTAAAAATAGAAAGCTTATAGTGGCATTGTTTTACCAGTAACAGGTGTGTTTACTAAAAATGTACAGTGGCCATTACTTACAAGTATTCTTTATTCTTTGTCCTCTTAATTACATATTTTATTTGCAGTTTTGGCTATAGTACTTTTATTTTACTAGGTGTTAATAATGCCTCGCACAGGATTTATTTTTTGTGCATAAGCATATGCTGTGCTTTTCCTTTATATTTCAGTCAGCACATCACAATATATCATCAACAAGGCTGTTTATCACTGTGTCATAGCTCAATTTGAAGTGAGAATGTGGCAGTTCTTACCAGCACATGAAATATTGCTGATCCTGTCCTTAAAGAAAAGAAAGAAAGAAAAGCAAATATGCAATTCTGTTTAGTTTTGTTGCCCTTAAACCTGTAGAAATCAGCTAACACACTGAAAAAAAGTCCTGACTAGAATAAACCCACAGACACATGTATTCATTCAGTCAGGCAACACATAGAATGTTGTATATCCATTTGCTACAAAGACCGCAGATGCATTTGTTGTGCATGTAAACAGGTCAAAGGCTGTTCAGCTGCAGGAACAAACTTGATTAAGACTGGAGATAATGTTTTGAAAGATTGTAATTTATCTCTTTTTGAAGGGGTTATCTTTGTTCTATAGCTATCACACAGAGCAAGGTTAACAAATATTCAGTGATGAATATTTGAAAGCTAGTTAGATACTGTTCACAGAAATCCTTTGATATGTCTGTCAAATACAGAAATTATATAAAAAAATATAGCTCATGATCCATATCTGTAAAAGTCGTTTTTTCTTATACTTTACTGTCACATTTTCAAATTATTTTTTTTATATCCATGTATGCAGGAAAAAAATACTCTCTATAGTGCATTTAACACAAAAAGCATATCAAGGTTGTTTTTCTAGCCATTTTCTTTTATTTCTGTTGACTTGAAAAACAAGATTTTTTCACAAGAGTTTGGGTCCCTACCCCAGAGCATATGTATAAACTGAATAACAAAATCTAATATAGTGCTGCTTAAAGCAGAACTAACCCCTCCTAAAATGATACTAAAGTCTCATTTTTTTTAGTTAACAATAACACACATGTTATACTTACCTGCTCTGAGCAGTGGATTTGCACAGAGCAGCTTGGATCCTCCTCTTCTCGGGTCCCTCTTCACTGCTCCTGGCCCCTTCCTCCGGTTGAGTGACCCCACAGCAACCAGCTTGCTATGGGGCACCTGAGCCAAGACACCTCCACGTGTCCATTCAGACATGGAGCCATGGCGCAGCCCTGCCCCATTTCTCTTCTTATTGGTTGACTGACTTTGATTGACAGCAGCGAGAGCCAATGGTGCCGTGATGCTGTCTCAACCAAAGAGAATGGGAGTCCTAGGCAGCCGAGACACTCCTACAACATTGCTGGATCTAGATGAGGCTCAGGTAAATGTTGGAGGTGCTGGGGAAGCTGCTGCACACAGAAGGCTTTTTACCTTAATGCATAAAAAACCTTTAGCCTTTACAATCACTTAACTCTTACAGCCAATGAAGCTGCCATTTTATCATCTGTTTGGTCTGTAGTTGTCATGCTACTACACAAGTGATCGACTTTAGCAGTAGCCATTTGGTGGCTTCACAGTTAGGTAGAAAGTACAAGCAATTGTGACAGTTATCACTCACAGCATGCTTTGAACAAACTCTTTTGGGAAACACTTAAATAAATGGGTTTAATTACTTTTTATCAGTGGTTGTAAAGTGGCTTATTTAGGTTTCTTCTCTTCTATTATAACTGGGTGATCCCACCAACAACACTCTTTCTGTCTTAGGGTGACATGGCAGACTCATCATACTGTATCTATGGAGGAGCAACATTATTACTCTAAGGCCAGCCATACATGATTTGAATCTAGCAGGAACTGGCTGAGATTCGAACCATTAATGGGCTGGCTGAATGTACCAAGTTGATTTTACAATCAACTTAGGTACAATTAGTCTGCTAGATTCTCTTGCGATTATCGCTAGCGGTTTCTATAACCACTAGCAATAATCACTGTCTTTTCCTGCTAGGAGAAGACAATTGCTCATTCCCATGTCAACACTGTCTGTGTTGATGGGTGAATCCTGCAAATTTATTTCCTGTAACTTGTGGTTACAGGAAAGAAATTTGCTCCGTGCATGGCCTGCCTAACATCAACAGATCAACAGGACTAAAGAAAGCCACCCTCTTTATGTCTTCATCATAACATAGGGGGAAGTGTTTTGTCTACAGAGATAACTAGGAAGAATGTATCTTATCTTCTGTCAAAATCAACAGGTATTTTTTTCACCAAACTGAAGTAACAAAACAGATTTAATGGTATATTTAACAGGCTGAAAGGAACCTAGTAATAGAAGTTTATTGTTGGAGTTTACAGACTGTAATACCAAATCCACTGTATGAGTTGTATGCCATTGTAATGAACATGTACAAATCATCATTTTTTTTCTCCAAAAAGTACATATCAAAACAGTTATTTATTTGTTCTTCAAAATCGGCTGTAAGTACTCGGATTTGGAAATTTGGTTGTCAGCTCTTATGCCGCTTACACACGGTCGGACTTTTCAGCTACAAAAGTCCAACGGACGCTGACGGACTAAAGCTGGCTGGTAATCCGATCGTGTGTGGGCTTCTCCGGACTTTCAACGTACTTTTTTAGCCTCAAATCCGACGTACTTTAGATTTGAAACATGCTTCAAATCTTTACGTCGTAACTACGACGGACCCCGAAGTCCGCTCGTCTGTATGCTAGTCCTACGGACAAAAACCCACGCTAGGGCAGCTATTGGCTACTGGCTATCAACTTCCTTATTTTAGTCCGGAGTACGTCATCACGTACGAATCCGTCGGACTTTTGTGTGGTCATGTGTAGGCAAGTCTGTTCGTTAGAAAGTCTGCCGCATGTCCGCCGCAAGTCCGCCGAAAGTCCCCCGAAAGTCTGTCGGACTTTTGTAGATGAAAAGTCCGACCGTGTGTACGCGGCATTAGGTGTAATACTTTGTATTTTGTCAAACATGCCTCCCCCCTCCCTCAAAAATATAGCTTGTAACTAATTGATAATTGTAACTAATTGCCAACTGCCAGCTATACATAATTGCACTTCTGATAGGGGGGCAACATTTACATTTGGCATTTCAGTTCACAAACAAAAGGTACAATGCCAATGAAATTGCCTCTGTACCATGTGATCACTGTGACCAATTACATCATCACATAATATAAACAATGGCTGCAGTTAACAGCCAACTTTTACTTTCCTATTACAAACTGGTTGGTGTGGGAGAGGAAAGAAAGCTTCCTGATTGCAGCCAGTACCTATAAATGAATAGCAATGTCACCAGTAACAAAAAACAGTCATGCATCCCCTACAGTATTAGCTCCATCCTGTCTCTGATCTTACCTGTATATCAATCCCTCATCTCCTTAACTTACACATATTCCAAGTGCTGCATCAATATAAATCTCCAGGTCATCTTGGGGTGGCTACTTTCCAAAAAGCAGTCATTTCAGGGGTTTTCATACAGCCAGGGCCTTTTTTATTTGTTATGTTTTATAGCAGAATATATATATTTTTATTTATTTATTTATTTTTTTAAGTAAAGTTAAGAAATGTAAAAAAATCCCAGTGGTTGTTAAATACAACCAAAAGAAAGCTCTATCTTTCTCAAAAACATATAACATTCATGAGGATACAGAGTTGACTGACAAAGTAATTGTCAAACTACCACAGTGTTAAAAACTGAAAAATGGCCCGAACAGGAAAGGGGTGTAACATCTCAGTTCTCAAATGGTTAATAAACTGAGTTTGCAAAGGAGTTGTCAGATATGAGGTATTTATGCCAAAACAAAACTTTTCATTAAAGTGGATGTAAACCCAAAGTCATCCTTTCTAAACTACTGCCATGGTTATGGTTATCTATAAGGATATACAAGCCTCCTGCATGTATCTTTACCTGTCAAATGTTTCCCCTCTCTCTGTTATTAGACCCGAAAAACTGCATATTCTGTGGGTGGGTCTGTTGTCTGGAGCTCGGTGGGGGGAGTCGTGATGTCAGTAGACTCCCCGCCCACCTCTACACTCCCCTTGTCAATATGCATTTTCTCTGTGTATTTCTAACACTGAACTTCTGCTGAAGTTCTGCTATGATCTCTAACATCCAGTGAAAAGACCAGAAAGTAACCACGTGACTTCAGCATGCCAAACCATGCTGAGGTGTGGAACAGCCAATCCTTGCAGAGCTGCTGAAGAAAGGAGTGGGGGAGGGAATTTAAAAATACTGCATGTCTCTTAGGCTAATGCACAAGATGTAAATCACCTGTCACTCACAGCAAGGGGGAGTATTTGACAAAGTTTTTCTCAGTTTGTCAAGAATTGTCTCACTGAACAATAAAAGGGGATTGCTCAGAGATGGATTAACTCTGTGTGGCAAGACTGGGCTCAAATGATAGCAAATCTTATACTCTACAGTATGATATATGTGAAAATACTGTGCCAACTAAGTATAAAATGCAGCCAACATAACAAATAGACTAAATGTAGAATAAAATACAAAAAAAGTGGCACTAAAAATGTGATGTCTGTTATTAGGCAAACCTACCAGAATGAAAATCTGGAGGTCTACTGCACAATAAAGATTTAGTGAAAAGAAACTCCAATATATGAGTATGAAAAATGTGAGTATAAAGAATATACCTAAGTGTATATGTGTGTATTTAGTAAGGTATCAACCTATGTTAAACCTAAAGCAATAATTGTGAATAAACAAGTGACTGGGTGTGATTCACTGATGTATCAAATAGAGTGTCAAAATAAATAAAAAAATCAATATATAAGAGATATAACGTGATATACCCCACCCATAAAGCAAATATGTAAAATTAGTGACAACAAAAAATAATGACTTCATAGAATATGCATTCATGTAGGACGATAACTGAAATCATGGTTGTGAGTCAGACATGGCTGTGAGTCAGACAAGCTTATATCAGGATCCCGTGGGGCAAATGTACAACATGTCCCATCACATATATACTAGGGATGAGCTTCGAGTTCGAGTCGAACTCATGTTCGACTCGAACATTGGCTGTTCGCAAGTTCGCCAAACACCGAACAATTTGGGGTGTTCGCGGCAAATTCGAATGCCGCGGAACACCCTTTAAAAGTCTATGGGAGAAATCAAAAGTGCTAATTTTAAAGGCTTATATGCAAGTTATTGTCATAAAAAGTGTTTGGGGACCCGGGTCCTGCCCCAGGGGACATGTATCAATGCAAAAAAAAGTTTTAAAAACGGATGTTTTTTCAGGAGCAGTGATTTTAATAATGCTTAAAGTCAAACAATAAAAGTGTAATATCCCTTTAAATTTCGTACCTGGGGGGTGTCTATAGTATGCCTGTAAAGGGGCGCATGTTTCCCGTGTTTAGAACAGTCTGACAGCAAAATAACATTTGGAAGGAAAAAACTCATTTAAAACTACCGGCTGCTATTAATGAATTGCCGGTCCGACAATACACATAAAAGTTCATTGATAAAAACGGCATGGGAATTCGCAACAGGGAAACCCCGAACCAAAATTAAAAAAAAAAAATGACGTGGGGGGGTCCCTCTAAATTCCATACTGGTATGGATATTAAGGGGAACCCCGGCCAAAATTTAAAAAAAAATGATGTGGGGTTCCCCCTAAATTCCATACCAGACCCTTCAGGTCTGGTATGGATTTTAAGGGGAACCCCGCGCCAAAAAAAAAAAAAAACGGCGTGGGGTTCCCCCAAAAATCCATACCAGACCCTTATCCGAGCACGCAACCTGGCAGGCCGCAGGAAAAGAGGGGGGACGAGAGTGCGCCCCCCCCCTCCTGAACTGTACCAGGCCACATGCCCTCAACATTGGGAGGGTGCTTTGGGGTAGCCCCCCAAAACACCTTGTCCCCATGTTGATGAGGACAAGGGCCTCATCCCCACAACCGTGGCCGGTGGTTGTGGGGGTCTGCGGGCGGAGGGCTTATCAGAATCTGGAAGCCCCCTTTAACAAGGGGACCCCCAGATCCCGGCCCCCCCCCTGTGTGAAATGGTAAGGGGGTACTTACCCCTACCATTTCACTAAAAAAGTGTCAAAATAGTTAAAAATGACAAGAGACAGTTTTTGACAATTCCTTTTTTTAAATGCTTCTTCTCTGTTCCTTCATCTTCTTCTTCTTCTGGTTCTTCTGGCTCTTCTGGTTCTTCCTCCGGCGTTCTCGTCCAGCATCTCCTCCGCGGCGTCTTCTATCTTCTTCTCCTCGGGCCGCTCCGCACCCATGGCATGGGGGGAGGCTCCCACTCTTCTCTTCATCTTCTTCTTCATCCTCTTCTCTTCCTTATCTTCTTCATCTTCTTCATCTTCATCTTCTCTTCTTAATTTTCTTCTCCGGGCCGCTCCGCATCCATGCATGGAGGGAGGCTCCCGCTGTGTGACGGCGTCTCCTCGTCTGACGGTTCTTAAATAATGGGGGGCGGGGCCACCCGGTGACCCCGCCCCCCTCTGACGCACGGGACGTGACGGGACTTCCCTGTGGCATTCCCCGTGACGTCACAGGGAAGTCCCGTCAAGTCACCGTGCGTCAGAGGGGGGCGGGGTCACCGGGTGGCCCCGCCCCCCGTTATTTAAGAACCGTCAGACGAGGAGACGCCGTCACACAGCGGGAGCCTCCCTCCATGCATGGATGCGGAGCGGCCCGGAGAAGAAAATTAAGAAGAGAAGATGAAGATGAAGAAGATGAAGAAGATGAAGAAGAGAAGAGGATGAAGAAGAAGATGAAGAGAAGAGCGGGAGCCTCCTCCCATGCCATGGGTGCGGAGCGGCCCGAGGAGAAGAAGATAGAAGACGCCGCGGAGGAGATGCTGGACGAGAACGCCGGAGGAAGAACCAGAAGAGCCAGAAGAACCAGAAGAAGAAGAAGATGAAGGAAGATAGAAGAAGCATTTAAATAAAGGAATTGTCAAAAACTGTCTCTTGTCATTTTTAACTATTTTGACACTTTTTTAGTGAAATGGTAGGGGTAAGTACCCCCTTACCATTTCACACAGGGGGGGGG
Source organism: Lithobates clamitans (assembly GCA_037952925.1). Classification (NCBI taxonomy): domain Eukaryota; kingdom Metazoa; phylum Chordata; class Amphibia; order Anura; family Ranidae; genus Lithobates; species Lithobates clamitans. Next base: position 5,365,093 of record JBBGZY010000089.1, on the reverse strand, counting down.
GGCGTGATCTGTGGGTCCCCTTGTTAAAGGGGGCTTCCCGATTCCGATGAGCCCCCCGCCCGCAGACCCCCACAACCACCGGCCACGGTTGTGGGGATGAGGCCCTTGTCCTCATCAACATGGGGACAAGGTGTTTTGGGGGGCTACCCCAAAGCACCCTCCCAATGTTGAGGGCATGTGGCCTGGTACGGTTCAGGAGGGGGGGGCGCACTCTCGTCCCCCCCTCTTTTCCTGCGGCCTGCCAGGTTGCGTGCTCGGATAAGGGTCTGGTATGGATTTTTGGGGGAACCCCACGCCGTTTTTTTTTTTTTTTTGGCGCGGGGTTCCCCTTAATATCCATACCAGACCTGAAGGGCCTGGTATGGAATTTAGGGGGACTCCCACTTCATTTTTTTTTTTTTTAATTTTGGTTCGGGGTTTCCCTGTGGGGAATTCCCATGCCGTTTTTATCAATGAACTTCTATGTGTATTGTCGGCAGTGCAATAGCCGCGGGTAGTTTTAAATGGCTTTTTTTCCTTCGAAATGTCATTTTGCTGTCAGACTGTTCTAAACACGGGAAACATGCGCCCCTTTACAGGCATACTATAGACACCCCCCAGGTACGAAATTTAAAGGGATATTACACTTTTATTGTTTGACTTTAAGCATTATTAAAATCACTGCTCCTGAAAAAACGGCCGTTTTTAAAACTTTTTTTTGCATTGATCCATGTCCCCTGGGGCAGGACCCAGGTCCCCAAACACTTTTTATGACAATAACTTGCATATAAGCCTTTAAAATTAGCACTTTTGATTATTCATGTTCGTGTCCCATAGACTTTAACGGTGTTTGCGTGTTCGAGCGAACTTTTTTCCTGTTCGCATGTTCTGGTGCAAACCGAACAGGGGGGTGTTCGGCTCATCCCTAATATATACATCTGACCCACCAACTTACATGCATGTATGTGCAAAGGCGACACCGCCAAGAAAGCCAGGCCAGCCAGTAATACTCATTTAAAGTCCCAACAAACATTTCTCCTTGTATCTTATTAACCAATTAGGGATGGAGGCACACTGTTGCATTAATAATTTTTACTCCTATACTTTAATGTATTGGTAACTCTCGAAATTATGTAATTTTATTCTTTCCCTTTTTTCTCTTTCTTTGATATCCGCCCATGTTTTGATTTATTTCCTGACATACATGTTTATAATTTATGCTTTTTGTGAACATCTTTTTACTAGACCATGCATGCCTGTGTGCGCTGTGGGGCCATTGGCTGTGATTTGCTGTGGCTGTGTCATTCTGCTACGTCCTGGAGCCGCAATGCGCACTGGTGGTGGACCCCCCCCCTTGATCTGACTCGGGGGGTTGGGCTTCCTCCACTGCGCGTCGACATCATGCCTCCATGCCGGATATCTGGCGTCCTCGTGGCGCGCTCCTACCCGGCATGCCTGCTTTCCATCTCCAGCGCTCGAGGGGCTTGACATGACGCATCTGGGTGAGCCACTTGGTTGTACCGGCAGTCTCCCCACAGTGCCTCCCTTGCCCCCCCTTTGCTTTCTGGTACATGACGTTGGGGGCTCTTGAACGGTGATACTCCCTGCCTTGGCCTCCCCTTGATTTTGGACTTCACAATTTGCCTTTTCCCATCTTCCCTTTCCTGGTTGACACTCACCTTTGGTGTCCTTGCCTCATTCACCCTTTTACCAGGTAAATTTCCTTGTTCACCTTTCTACACAGCCTTTTCTTTCCCTTTCCTGGTTCACTAACAAACACCTTTGTCATCTATCACCTTTGTTTCACTTTGTTTTTCACAGGCCCTCCCTTACAATTGGGGCAGCCTGTCCCATCTGCATCTTTCTCTCCTGTTCACCACCATCACCCCCACTTGTGACCCACCTGGGGCGTTGCTTTGGGCTGGTTGTGTGTCGCCAGAAAGGGTCCGGCTTCAGGGGTGGTATTATTTCCCACCTTTTCTTTTGAACTTTTTTCAAATGTGGTCTTTTCATATTCATAGGTGACCCTTGAGGTCTTTCTCCTGAAGAGTGACATAAAGGTCTCGAAACGCGTAGAGCTTACAACTACCAAAAGGTGTACCTAACCAATAAATATGTATGGTCGTTCCAACCCATTCGTGCTCTCTTGATTCTCTTCGTTTATACTTTGGAAACATTGGTATCTCTGTACATTATATGTTATATGCTATTGTGCTTTTTCATATATTACTTACTTGCAAATGAGTCCATGTTGGACCGCTTATTGTGATATAATATTAAGTATTTATATTGACCTTGTGTAATGCCATGTGGAAATACACTACCTTTTTTCAATTAAATTTGTTTTTTGCCCCATATCTACCGCTTCCGTGTGCCTCACTCAAAGTCCCGCCCTACGTTCTATTCATAAACATTTTTTGTACCAAAATCGGGATGGAGGAGGGGAGTTGAACGACCCCATAAATCCTCATTTAAAGTCCCAACAAACATTTCTCCTTCTACCTCAAGAAAATTAGTGGTGTTCTTCTGATCCTATTAATACCACAGGCAGGCAGCTACAGTATTTACAGTTAGTGTAGTGTGTCCTCTGCACAGTGTGCACCTAAAGCTACCTGGAGACAATTGCTGTTGTTCTGCTCCTATTAATACCACAGGCAGGCAGCTACAGTATTTACAGTTAGTACACTGTGTCCTCTGCACAGTGTGCACCTAAAGCTACCTGAAGAAAATTAGTGGTGTTCTTCTGATCCTTTTAATGCCACAGGCAGGCAGCTACAGTATTTACAGTTAGTGTAGTGCATCCTCTGCACAGTGTGCACCTAAAGCTACCTGGAGACAATTGCTGTTGTTCTGCTCCTATTAATACCGCAGGCAGGCAGCTACAGTATTTACAGTTAGAGCACTGTGTCCTCTGCACAGTGTGCACCTAAAGCTACCTGAAGAAAATTAGTGGTGTTCTTCTGATCCTATTAATACCACAGGCAGGCAGCTACAGTATTTACAGTTAGTGTAGTGTGTCCTCTGCACAGTGTGCACTTAAAGCTACCTGGAGACAATTGCTGTTCTGCTCCTATTAATACCACAGGCAGGCAGCTACAGTATTTACAGTTAGTGCACTGTGTCCTCTGCACAGTGTGCACCTAAAGCTACCTGAAGAAAATTAGTGGTGTTCTTCTGATCCTATTAATACCACAGGCAGGCAGCTACAGTATTTACAGTTAGTGTGGTGCATCCTCTGCACAGTGTGCACCTAAAGCTACCTGGAGACTAGGGATGAGCTGAACACCCTCCCGGTTCGGTTCGCACCACAACCTGCGAACGCACCGAAAATTCGCAAGAGCGTTAGAACCCCATTGACGTCTATGGGACTCGAACATCCGAAATAAAAAGTGCTCATTTTAAAGGCTAATTTGCATGGTATTGTCCTTAAAAGGGTTTGGGGACCCGGGTCCTGCTCCAGGGGACATGTATCAATGCAAAAAAAAGTTTTAAAAATGGCCATTTTTTCAAGAGCAGTGATTTTAATGATGCTTAAAGTAAAGAAAAAAGTGAAATATTCCTTTAAATATCGTACCTGGGGGGTGTCTATAGTATGCCTGTAAAGTGGTGCGTGTTTCCTGTGCTTAGAACAGTCCCTGCACAAAATGCCATTTTTAAAGGGAAAAAAGTCATTTAAAACTGCTTGCGGCTTTAATGCAATGTCGGGTCCTGGCAATATGGATGAAAATCAGTGAGACAAACGGCATAGGTACCCCCTAGTCCATTACCAGGCTTTTTGGGTCTTGTATGGATATTAAGGGGAACCCCACACCCAAATTAAAAAAGGAAAGGTATGCGGCCCCCAGGCACTATATACAAACAAGACAGGGACCGTAGGTTTGTTGTCAAGTAGAATCTGTTTGTAATTTTGAACTGGTAAATTTTTAACGTGTTAAGCTCCAGCCAAAAAATCAATTTTAAGCTTTTTGGAAAACATAGGGAAGGGTTATCACCCTTGTGACATTTGTTTTGCTGCCTGTGCTCCTCTTCAGAAGATTTCACCTCACTTTTTGTCCCAATGACAAATGTTTTTTGAAAATGTGGGTTTTTTTGTGAAACAAGGATTGGTGATAAAGCATCAGTGGAAAGGAGAAAAGTTTTTCCCATATCAACTCTTACAGGAGAGAATTTCCCTTCCTAGGGGTAGATTTCATCTCACTTCCTGTTGTCTCCTTCTGTTTACAAGTAGGAGTTGTTTGTAAGTTGGATGTTTGAAAGTAGGGGCCTGCCCTATATACTCAGCAGAAATTTGGGCGTTGTTGGGGCCACAACACTGTATGCCCTCACAGGGCCCTGCTGTGAAATATTAGATCAAGAATTGTAATTACATGCCCCTGTTGAACAGGGGCAGAAAAATTGGGCCTTTGGTGGTGGTGGTGCTGGTGCCACAACACTGTAAGTCCTCACAGATACTCTTGGTGGGAGCAGAAACGGGCCCTGCTGTGAAATATTAGATCAAGAATTGTAATTACATGCCCCTGTTGAACAGGGGCAGAAAAATTGGGCCTTTGGTGGTGGTGGTGGTGCTGGTGCCACAACACTGTAAGTCCTCACAGATACTCTTGGTGGGCGCAGAAATGGGCCCTGCTGTGAAATATTAGATCAAGAATTGTAATTACATGCCCCTGTTGAACAGGGGCAGAAAAAATTGGGGCTTTGGTGGTGGTGGTGGTTCTGGTGCCACAACACTGTAAGTCCTCACAGATACTCTTGGTGGGCGCAGAAACGGGCCCTGCTGTGAAATATTAGATCAAGAATTGTAATTACATGTCTCTGTTGAACAGGGGTTGAAAAATTGGGCCTTAGGCACTGGTGCTGGTGCCACAACACTGGAACCCCTCACAGATGCTATAGTTGAAGCGCAGGAACTAGCCCTACTGCAAAGAATTGCATGAAAAATTGTAATTACATGCCCCTATTAAACAGGGGCTGAAAGATTTGGCCTTAGGCACTGGTGGCGGGACTGGCAGCGCCCAGAACCAAAAATGTTCTTACAAGCTATTATCATGATCATTGAGGAGGAAGAGGATAATTACTCAGTATAACAGGATAGTCTCTCAGCATCAGCATAGGCAGTCTTTGAAGGGATCTGACATTTCAAAAAAATGTATTCAGTTACATCAGCATCAGGTGCTTGGTAGCTGGTGGTGATCCAAGACTGATTCATTTTTATGAAGGTCAGTCGATCGACCGAGTCGGTAAACAGCCGCACCCTGTGATCGGTTACAAAGCCTCCAGCAGCACTGAATGTGCATTCCGAAAGAACACTGGATGCAGGACAGGCCAGTAACTCAACTGCAAACTGTGCAAGCTCTGGCCAGTGATCCATCCCCAAGACCCAGTAACCCAGAGGATTTTCGGTGGGAAAGGTGTCCAAGTCTGATCTTGCCCCTAGGTATTCCTGCACCATGTAAAACAGACGCTGGCGATGGTTGCTGGAACCGATCATACCTTGGGGCTGCGGACCAAAAAATTGTCTGAACGCATCGGTCAGACGGCCAACTTCTCCACCGCTCCTTCTTTGACTGACCGAAGCCTCAGCAACACGTTGTCCAGAAACAGGAGTTTGTAACCTCCCAGTCTCTGGGAACGCGTTGCACAGACCTTTCTGCAAGGCCTCCCGAAGATGTTTCATCCTCTGCTCCCTCTGCGATGGCAAGATAAGGTCCGCAACCTTACCCTTGTAACGTGGATCAAGGAGGGTTGCCAGCCAGTATTGGTCCTTCTCCTTGATACCACGAATACGAGGATCCTTCCGCAGGCTTTGCAGGATCAGGGAGGCCATGCAGCGTAGGTTTGCTGAGGCATTCGGTCCGGAGTCCTCTGGGTCACTAAGGACGAGATGGTCCGCAGCCACCTCCTCCCAGCCACGTACAAGTCCATGTGTTTCTTGGGACTGATCCCTTAAAGACTGCTGCTGATGCTGAGTGCCAGGCTCCACCTCCATACTGACACAATCTTCCTCCTCCTCCTCCTCCTCCTCGTCCTCTTCCTGTGTGATCGGCGGGCACGCAGGAACACTGTCTGGATAAAGGGGGCCTTGAGAGCTAAGGAAGTCCTCCTCTTCCTGCCTCTGTTCTGCCTCAAGGGCCCTGTCCATTATTCCACGCAGCGTGTGCTCCAACAGGTGGACAAGAGGACAGTGTCACTGATGCATGCACTGTCACTGCTCACCATCCTCGTGGCCTCCTCAAATGGTGACAGGACAGTGCATGCATCCCTGATCATGGCCCACTGGCGTGGGGAAAAAAAACAAGCTCCCCTGACCCTGTCCTGGTGCCATAGTCGCACAGGTACTCATTGATGGCCCTCTGCTGCGTGTGCAGCCGCTGCAGCATGGCCAACGTTGAGTTCCACCTGGTGGGCCTGTCACAGATTAGGCAGTTCTTGGGCAGGTTAAACTCCTTTTGGAGGTCCGTCAGCCGAGCACTGGCATTATATGACCGGCAGAAATGCACACAGACTTTCCTGGCCTGCCTCAGGACATCCTGTAAGCCTGGGTACCTGCCCAAGAACCGCTGCACCACCAAGTTAAGGACGTGAGCCAAACAGGGCACATGGGTCATTTGTCCCTGTCGGAGGGCAGAGAGGAGGTTGGTGCCATTGTCGCAAACCACCATTCCTGCCTTAAGTTGGCGTGGCGTTAACCACCTCTGAACCTGCCCCTGCAGAGCTGACAGAACCTCTGCCCCAGTGTGGCTCCTGTCCCCCAAGCACACCAGCTCAATCACCGCATGGCATCTTTTGGCCTGCTTACTTGCGTAGCCCCTTGAACGACTACGGAGCACCGCTGGTTCCGAGGAAGAGGCCATGGAGGAAGAAGAAGAGGAGGGGGTGGAGGAGAGAGGTGTGTCACAATCATTAGCATTTTGGAGGCGTGGTGGCGGAACAACCTCCAACACTACTGCACCTTGTCCTGCATCCTTCCCAGCTGCCAGCAGAGTCACCCAATGCGCCGTGAAACTTAGGTAATGTCCCTGTCCATGCCTGCTGGACCATGAGTCAGCGGTAATATGCACCTTACCGCTGACCGCCCTGTCCAGCGAGGCATGGACATTGCCTTCCACATGCCGGTAGAGAGCCGGAATCGCCTTCCGTGAGAAAAAGTGCCACTGAGGAACCGCACATTCCACAAACTCACGGAAGGGGGCAGAGTCTACCAACTGAAAAGGCAGCAGTTGAAGTGCTAGCAATTTTGCCAAGCTAGCATTCAACCGCTGGGCATGTGGATGGCTGCGGTGCAGCAGCTGGGGCAGGGAAATTTGCCTGGTACAATCTGACGTCGGTGTACCAAAAGCAGATTGCCCACAAGTACTTGGCTGTGACACACCTAATTCTACACCTTCATTCCTCTCAGTGCAGGTCTCAGAGAGGACTGAAGGTCTAGTGGGGTTGGAAATCTCAGCTGATGAGGAGCAAGGAGATGTCCTCTTTGTTCTTTGGTGTGGGTCTTTTAGATACGCTTGCCAACGAACTGCATGGCAGGTCAACATATGTCTGGTCAAGCATGTGGTACCCAAGCAGGAGATGTTTTGGCCACATGAGATACGCTTGAGACATATGTTGCAAATAGCAGCGGTGCGATCTGATGCACTCGTCTCAAAAAAGGCCCACACCAAAGAACTTTTTGAATAACGCGCAGAGACTGCAGCGCCCTGCACATGTGGAGCTTTGGGGTGTGATGCAGTCAATGTGCTGCCCTTAGGCTGGCCCCTGGAGGGCATCCTGCTTCGTTGGTGATGTGCCGCCTCCTCCTCCTCCTCCTCCTCCTCCTCCTCTTTCCTATCAGGCACCCACGTTGAGTCAGTGACCTCATCCTCCCCTCCCTCCTCATCACTGGAGCAAACCTGGCAGTATGCTGCAGCAGGGGGAGCATGACTGCCAGATTGCTGTCCTTCTTGGGCACCCCCTCTGTCCGTGCTCATGTTACTGCCTTCATCGAGCTCAGTATCATCATCAGAGCCTTCCAAACGCTGGGCATCCTCCTGGAGCATGTACCCAACACTGTGGTCAAACAGTTCGAGGGACTCCTCAGGAGGACATGGTGGAGCTAGGGAAGGAGTCACTGATTAATCCCTGTATATCCCTGTATATTGCGGTCATTCAGGTGATTATCTAATAGTTTCTTGAAGCTAACAATGCTCCCCCGCTGAGACCACCGTCTGTGGAAGGGAATTCCACATCCTTGCCACTCTTACAGTAAAGAACCCTCTACGTAGTTTAAGGTTAAACCTCTTTTCTTCTAATTGTAATGAGTGGCCACGAGTCTTATTAAACTCTCTTCTGCGAAAAAGTTTTATCCCTATTGTGGGGTCACCAGTACAGTATTTGTAAATTGAAATCATATCCCCTCTCAAGCGTCTCTTCTCCAGAGAGAATAAGTTCAGTGCTCGCAGCCTTTCCTCATAACTAAGATCCTCCAGACCCTTTATTAGCTTTGTTGCCCTTCTTTGTACTCGCTCCATTTCCAGTACATCCTTCCTGAGGACTGGTGCCCAGAACTGGACAGCATACTCCAGGTGCGGCTGGACCAGAGTCTTGTAGAGCGGGAGAATTATCGTTTTATCTCTGCAGTTGATCCCCCTTTTAATGCATGCCAATATTCTGTTTGCTTTATTAGCAGCAGCTTGGCATTGCATGCCATTGCTGAGCCTATCATCCACTAGGACCCCCAGGTCCTTTTCCATCCTAGATTCCCCCAGAGGTTCTCCCCCCAGTGTATAGATTGCATTCATATTTTGCCACCCAAATGCATTATTTTACATTTTTCTACATTGAACCTCATTTGCCATGTAGTCGCCCACCCCATTAATTTGTTCAGGTCTTTTTGCAAGATTTCCACATCCTGCGGAGAAGTTATTGCCCTGCTTAGCTTAGTATCATCTGCAAATACAGAGATTGAACTGTTTATCCCATCCTCCAGGTCGTTTATGAACAAATTAAATAGGATTGGTCCCAGCACAGAACCTTGCGGAACCCCACTACCCACCCCCGACCATTCTGAGTACTCCCCATTTATCACCACCCTCTGAACACGCCCTTGTAGACAGTTTTCAATCCATGTACTCACCCTATGGTCCATGCCAACGCACCTTATTTTGTACAGTAAACGTTTATGGGGAACTGTGTCAAATGCTTTTGCAAAATCCAGATACACCACGTCTACGGGCCTTCCTTTATCTAGATGGCAACTCACCTCCTCATAGAAGGTTAATAGATTGGTTTGGCAAGAACGATTCTTCATGAATCCATGCTGATTACTGCTAATGATATCATTCTTATTACTAAAATCTTGTATATAGTCCCTTATCATCCCCTCCAAGAGTTTACATACTATTGATGTTAGGCTAACTGGTCTGTAATTCCCAGGGATGTTTTTTGGGCCCTTTTTAAATAATTTTGCTACATTGGCTTTTCTCCAATCAGCTGGTACCATTCCAGTCAATAGACTGTCTGTAAAAATTAGGAACAACGGTCTGGCAATCACCTGACTGAGTTCCCTAAGTACCCTCAGATGCAAGCCATCTGGTCCCGGTGATTTATTAATGTTAAGTTTCTCAAGTCTAATTTTAATTCCGTCCTCTGTTAACCATGTAGGTGCTTCCTGTGTTGTGTCTTGAGGATAAACACTGCAGTTTTGGTTACTGAAGCCCCCCGATTCACTCGTGAAGACTGAGGAGAAGAATAAATTCAATACCTTTGCCATCTCCCCATCCTTTCTAACCAGATGTCCTTCCTCATTCTTTATGGGGCCAATATGGTCTGTCCTCCCTTTTTTACTGTTTACATACTTAAAGAATTTCTTGGGATTTTTTTTGCTCTCCTCCGCTATGTGTCTTTCATGTTCTATCTTAGCCATCCTAATTGCACCCTTACATTTCTTATTGCATTCTTTATAAATTCTGAATGCTGTGGATGATCCCTCAACCTTGTATTTTTTGAAGGCCTTCTCCTTTGCTTTTATATGCATTTTTACATTGGAGTTAAGCCATCCAGGATGTTTGTTCGCTCTTTTAAATTTATTACCCAATAGGATACATTGGCTAATGCCCTTATTTAATATGCTCTTAAAGCAAACCCATCTCTCCTCCGTATTCTTTGTTCCTAATATTTTATCTCAATTTATGCCTTTTAGCAAGGTTTGTAGTTTAGGGAAGTTGGCTCTTTTGAAATTCAGTGTCTTTGTGTTCCCTTCATGTTTCCTATTTGTGTGATTTATACTGAAACTAATTGACCTGTGATCGCTGTTACCTAAATTGCCCCGTATTTCCACATCTGTTATCAGGTCTGTATTGTTGGTAATCAGTAGATCTAGTAAGGTTTTATTTCTAGTTGGTGCGTCTACCATCTGACCCATAAAATTATCCTGCAAGAAACTAAGGAACTGGCGAGCCTTAAATGAATGCGCGGTTCCCTCCGCCCAGTCTATGTCTGGATAATTAAAATCCCCCCACTGATGACATTGAGCCAAAGGAAGAGGCCGCTGCTTTGCCAGACAAAGCACCCTGGGCATGGGTGAGAGAGGATGAGGAGGATGAGGACGGCTTGGTCATCCACTCGACCAAGTCTTCCGCATGTTGCGGCTCAACACGACCAGCTGCCGAAAAAAAGGCCAAGCGTGTCCCATGGCCACGTGCTGATGAGGATGCACCGTCTCCACGACCAGCACTAGACACAGAGCCTGCTTGCCCTCTCTTATTGGCTTGTGAATGTCTGCCTCTCCTTCTTGGCCTTCCAGACATACTAATGGCCTGTAGCTGCACTAAGCTGGGATATATATATATATATATATATATATATATATATATATATATACTGATACTGCAGCTTGCAAAATCAACTGCCTGCCTGTAGTATGAGAACACCACCAACCTTCTACAGGTAGCTTTTGCTGAACACTGTGAGCAGGACGCACTGCACTAAATGTAAATAGTCTAGTGGCCTGACCGTGGTACTAATAGGATCAAAAGAACACCAGTAATTTTCTTTAGGTAGCTGTAAATACTGTAACAAGACAAGCCTGCCTGTCAGTAGGAAGATAACAGGAACGGATCTAGCTGAACACTGTGAGCAGGACGCACTGCACTAAATGTAAATAGTCTAGCTGCCTGACCGTGGTACTAATAGGATCAAAAGAACACCAGTAATTTTCTTCAGGTAGCTTTATATACTGTAACAAGACAAGCCTGCCTGTCAGTAGGAAGATAACAGGAACGGATCTAGCTGAACACTGTGAGCAGGACACACTGCACTAAATGTAAATAGTCTAACTGCCTGACCGTGGTACTAATAGGATCAAAAGAACACCAGTAATTTTCTTCAGGTAGCTTTATATACTGTAACAAGACAAGCCTGCCTGTCAGTAGGAAGATAACAGGAACGGATCTAGCTGAACACTGTGAGCAGGACGCACTGCACTAAATGTAAATAGTCTAGCTGCCTGACCGTGGTACTAATAGGATCAAAAGAACACCAGTAATTTTCTTCAGGTAGCTTTATATACTGTAACAAGACAAGCCTGCCTGTCAGTAGGAAGATAACAGGAACGGATCTAGCTGAACACTGTGAGCAGGATACACTGCACTAAATGTAAATAGTCTAGCTGCCTGACCGTGGTACTAATAGGATCAAAAGAACACCAGTAATTTTCTTTAGGTAGCTGTAAATACTGTAACAAGACAAGCCTGCCTGTCAGTAGGAAGATAACAGGAACGGATCTAGCTGAACACTGTGAGCAGGACGCACTGCACTAAATGTAAATAGTCTAGCTGCCTGACCGTGGTACTAATAGGATCAAAAGAACACCAGTAATTTTCTTCAGGTAGCTTTATATACTGTAACAAGACAAGCCTGCCTGTCAGTAGGAAGATAACAGGAACGGATCTAGCTGAACACTGTGAGCAGGACGCACTGCACTAAATGTAAATAGTCTAGCTGCCTGACCGTGGTACTAATAGGATCAAAAGAACACCAGTAATTTTCTTCAGGTAGCTTTATATACTGTAACAAGACAAGCCTGCCTGTCAGTAGGAAGATAACAGGAACGGATCTAGCTGAACACTGTGAGCAGGATACACTGCACTAAATGTAAATAGTCTAGCTGCCTGACCGTGGTACTAATAGGATCAAAAGAACACCAGTAATTTTCTTTAGGTAGCTGTAAATACTGTAACAAGACAAGCCTGCCTGTCAGTAGGAAGATAACAGGAACGGATCTAGCTGAACACTGTGAGCAGGACACACTGCACTAAATGTAAATAGTCTAACTGCCTGACCGTGGTACTAATAGGATCAAAAGAACACCAGTAATTTTCTTCAGGTAGCTTTATATACTGTAACAAGACAAGCCTGCCTGTCAGTAGGAAGATAACAGGAACGGATCTAGCTGAACACTGTGAGCAGGACGCACTGCACTAAATGTAAATAGTCTAGCTGCCTGACCGTGGTACTAATAGGATCAAAAGAACACCAGTAATTTTCTTCAGGTAGCTTTATATACTGTAACAAGACAAGCCTGCCTGTCAGTAGGAAGATAACAGGAACGGATCTAGCTGAACACTGTGAGCAGAACGCACTGCACTAAATGTAAATAGTCTAGCTGCCTGACCGTGGTACTAATAGGATCAAAAGAACACCAGTAATTTTCTTCAGGTAGCTTTATATACTGTAACAAGACAAGCCTGCCTGTCAGTAGGAAGATAACAGGAACTGATCTAGCTGAACACTGTGAGCAGGACACACTGCACTAAATGTAAATAGTCTAACTGCCTGACCGTGGTACTAATAGGATCAAAAGAACACCAGTAATTTTCTTCAGGTAGCTTTATATACTGTAACAAGACAAGCCTGCCTGTCAGTAGGAAGATAACAGGAACGGATCTAGCTGAACACTGTGAGCAGGATACACTGCACTAAATGTAAATAGTCTAGCTGCCTGACCGTGGTACTAATAGGATCAAAAGAACACCAGTAATTTTCTTTAGGTAGCTGTAAATACTGTAACAAGACAAGCCTGCCTGTCAGTAGGAAGATAACAGGAACGGATCTAGCTGAACACTGTGAGCAGGACGCACTGCACTAAATGTAAATAGTCTAGCTGCCTGACCGTGGTACTAATAGGATCAAAAGAACACCAGTAATTTTCTTCAGGTAGCTTTATATACTGTAACAAGACAAGCCTGCCTGTCAGTAGGAAGATAACAGGAACGGATCTAGCTGAACACTGTGAGCAGGACGCACTGCACTAAATGTAAATAGTCTAGCTGCCTGACCGTGGTACTAATAGGATCAAAAGAACACCAGTAATTTTCTTCAGGTAGCTTTATATACTGTAACAAGACAAGCCTGCCTGTCAGTAGGAAGATAACAGGAACGGATCTAGCTGAACACTGTGAGCAGGATACACTGCACTAAATGTAAATAGTCTAGCTGCCTGACCGTGGTACTAATAGGATCAAAAGAACACCAGTAATTTTCTTTAGGTAGCTGTAAATACTGTAACAAGACAAGCCTGCCTGTCAGTAGGAAGATAACAGGAACGGATCTAGCTGAACACTGTGAGCAGGACACACTGCACTAAATGTAAATAGTCTAACTGCCTGACCGTGGTACTAATAGGATCAAAAGAACACCAGTAATTTTCTTCAGGTAGCTTTATATACTGTAACAAGACAAGCCTGCCTGTCAGTAGGAAGATAACAGGAACGGATCTAGCTGAACACTGTGAGCAGAACGCACTGCACTAAATGTAAATAGTCTAGCTGCCTGACCGTGGTACTAATAGGATCAAAAGAACACCAGTAATTTTCTTCAGGTAGCTTTATATACTGTAACAAGACAAGCCTGCCTGTCAGTAGGAAGATAACAGGAACGGATCTAGCTGAACACTGTGAGCAGGACACACTGCACTAAATGTAAATAGTCTAACTGCCTGACCGTGGTACTAATAGGATCAAAAGAACACCAGTAATTTTCTTCAGGTAGCTTTATATACTGTAACAAGACAAGCCTGCCTGTCAGTAGGAAGATAACAGGAACGGATCTAGCTGAACACTGTGAGCAGGATACACTGCACTAAATGTAAATAGTCTAGCTGCCTGACCGTGGTACTAATAGGATCAAAAGAACACCAGTAATTTTCTTTAGGTAGCTGTAAATACTGTAACAAGACAAGCCTGCCTGTCAGTAGGAAGATAACAGGAACGGATCTAGCTGAACACTGTGAGCAGGACGCACTGCACTAAATGTAAATAGTCTAGCTGCCTGACCGTGGTACTAATAGGATCAAAAGAACACCAGTAATTTTCTTCAGGTAGCTTTATATACTGTAACAAGACAAGCCTGCCTGTCAGTAGGAAGATAACAGGAACGGATCTAGCTGAACACTGTGAGCAGGACGCACTGCACTAAATGTAAATAGTCTAGCTGCCTGACCGTGGTACTAATAGGATCAAAAGAACACCAGTAATTTTCTTCAGGTAGCTTTATATACTGTAACAAGACAAGCCTGCCTGTCAGTAGGAAGATAACAGGAACGGATCTAGCTGAACACTGTGAGCAGGATACACTGCACTAAATGTAAATAGTCTAGCTGCCTGACCGTGGTACTAATAGGATCAAAAGAACACCAGTAATTTTCTTTAGGTAGCTGTAAATACTGTAACAAGACAAGCCTGCCTGTCAGTAGGAAGATAACAGGAACGGATCTAGCTGAACACTGTGAGCAGGACACACTGCACTAAATGTAAATAGTCTAACTGCCTGACCGTGGTACTAATAGGATCAAAAGAACACCAGTAATTTTCTTCAGGTAGCTTTATATACTGTAACAAGACAAGCCTGCCTGTCAGTAGGAAGATAACAGGAACGGATCTAGCTGAACACTGTGAGCAGGACGCACTGCACTAAATGTAAATAGTCTAGCTGCCTGACCGTGGTACTAATAGGATCAAAAGAACACCAGTAATTTTCTTCAGGTAGCTTTATATACTGTAACAAGACAAGCCTGCCTGTCAGTAGGAAGATAACAGGAACGGATCTAGCTGAACACTGTGAGCAGAACGCACTGCACTAAATGTAAATAGTCTAGCTGCCTGACCGTGGTACTAATAGGATCAAAAGAACACCAGTAATTTTCTTCAGGTAGCTTTATATACTGTAACAAGACAAGCCTGCCTGTCAGTAGGAAGATAACAGGAACGGATCTAGCTGAACACTGTGAGCAGGACACACTGCACTAAATGTAAATAGTCTAACTGCCTGACCGTGGTACTAATAGGATCAAAAGAACACCAGTAATTTTCTTCAGGTAGCTTTATATACTGTAACAAGACAAGCCTGCCTGTCAGTAGGAAGATAACAGGAACGGATCTAGCTGAACACTGTGAGCAGGACGCACTGCACTAAATGTAAATAGTCTAGCTGCCTGACCGTGGTACTAATAGGATCAAAAGAACACCAGTAATTTTCTTCAGGTAGCTTTATATACTGTAACAAGACAAGCCTGCCTGTCAGTAGGAAGATAACAGGAACGGATCTAGCTGAACACTGTGAGCAGGATACACTGCACTAAATGTAAATAGTCTAGCTGCCTGACCGTGGTACTAATAGGATCAAAAGAACACCAGTAATTTTCTTTAGGTAGCTGTAAATACTGTAACAAGACAAGCCTGCCTGTCAGTAGGAAGATAACAGGAACGGATCTAGCTGAACACTGTGAGCAGGACGCACTGCACTAAATGTAAATAGTCTAGCTGCCTGACCGTGGTACTAATAGGATCAAAAGAACACCAGTAATTTTCTTCAGGTAGCTTTATATACTGTAACAAGACAAGCCTGCCTGTCAGTAGGAAGATAACAGGAACGGATCTAGCTGAACACTGTGAGCAGGATACACTGCACTAAATGTAAATAGTCTAGCTGCCTGACCGTGGTACTAATAGGATCAAAAGAACACCAGTAATTTTCTTTAGGTAGCTGTAAATACTGTAACAAGACAAGCCTGCCTGTCAGTAGGAAGATAACAGGAACGGATCTAGCTGAACACTGTGAGCAGGATACACTGCACTAAATGTAAATAGTCTAACTGCCTGACCGTGGTACTAATAGGATCAAAAGAACACCAGTAATTTTATTCAGGTAGCTTTATATACTGTAACAAGACAAGCCTGCCTGTCAGTAGGAAGATAACAGGAACGGATCTAGCTGAACACTGTGAGCAGGACGCACTGCACTAAATGTAAATAGTCTAGCTGCCTGACCGTGGTACTAATAGGATCAAAAGAACACCAGTAATTTTCTTTAGGTAGCTGTAAATACTGTAACAAGACAAGCCTGCCTGTCAGTAGGAAGATAACAGGAACGGATCTAGCTGAACACTGTGAGCAGGACACACTGCACTAAATGTAAATAGTCTAACTGCCTGACCGTGGTACTAATAGGATCAAAAGAACACCAGTAATTTTCTTCAGGTAGCTTTATATACTGTAACAAGACAAGCCTGCCTGTCAGTAGGAAGATAACAGGAACGGATCTAGCTGAACACTGTGAGCAGGACGCACTGCACTAAATGTAAATAGTCTAGCTGCCTGACCGTGGTACTAATAGGATCAAAAGAACACCAGTAATTTTCTTCTGGTAGCTTTATATACTGTAACAAGACAAGCCTGCCTGTCAGTAGGAAGATAACAGGAACGGATCTAGCTGAACACTGTGAGCAGAACGCACTGCACTAAATGTAAATAGTCTAGCTGCCTGACCGTGGTACTAATAGGATCAAAAGAACACCAGTAATTTTCTTCAGGTAGCTTTATATACTGTAACAAGACAAGCCTGCCTGTCAGTAGGAAGATAACAGGAACGGATCTAGCTGAACACTGTGAGCAGGACGCACTGCACTAACTGTAAATAGTCTAGCTGCCTGACCGTGGTACTAATAGGATCAAAAGAACACCAGTAATTTTCTTCAGGTAGCTTTATATACTGTAACAAGACAAGCCTGCCTGTCAGTAGGAAGATAACAGGAACGGATCTAGCTGAACACTGTGAGCAGGATACACTGCACTAAATGTAAATAGTCTAGCTGCCTGACCGTGGTACTAATAGGATCAAAAGAACACCAGTAATTTTCTTTAGGTAGCTGTAAATACTGTAACAAGACAAGCCTGCCTGTCAGTAGGAAGATAACAGGAACGGATCTAGCTGAACACTGTGAGCAGGATACACTGCACTAAATGTAAATAGTCTAGCTGCCTGACCGTGGTACTAATAGGATCAAAAGAACACCAGTAATTTTCTTCAGGTAGCTGTAAATACTGTAACAAGACAAGCCTGCCTGTCAGTAGGAAGATAACAGGAACGGATCTAGCTGAACACTGTGAGCAGGACGCACTGCACTAAATGTAAATAGTCTAGCTGCCTGACCGTGGTACTAATAGGATCAAAAGAACACCAGTAATTTTCTTCAGGTAGCTTTATATACTGTAACAAGACAAGCCTGCCTGTCAGTAGGAAGATAACAGGAACGGATCTAGCTGAACACTGTGAGCAGAACGCACTGCACTAAATGTAAATAGTCTAGCTGCCTGACCGTGGTACTAATAGGATCAAAAGAACACCAGTAATTTTCTTCAGGTAGCTTTATATACTGTAACAAGACAAGCCTGCCTGTCAGTAGGAAGATAACAGGAACGGATCTAGCTGAACACTGTGAGCAGGACGCACTGCACTAACTGTAAATAGTCTAGCTGCCTGACCGTGGTACTAATAGGATCAAAAGAACACCAGTAATTTTCTTCAGGTAGCTTTATATACTGTAACAAGACAAGCCTGCCTGTCAGTAGGAAGATAACAGGAACGGATCTAGCTGAACACTGTGAGCAGGACGCACTGCACTAAATGTAAATAGTCTAGCTGCCTGACCGTGGTACTAATAGGATCAAAAGAACACCAGTAATTTTCTTTAGGTAGCTGTAAATACTGTAACAAGACAAGCCTGCCTGTCAGTAGGAAGATAACAGGAACGGATCTAGCTGAACACTGTGAGCAGGACACACTGCACTAAATGTAAATAGTCTAACTGCCTGACCGTGGTACTAATAGGATCAAAAGAACACCAGTAATTTTCTTCAGGTAGCTTTATATACTGTAACAAGACAAGCCTGCCTGTCAGTAGGAAGATAACAGGAACGGATCTAGCTGAACACTGTGAGCAGGACGCACTGCACTAAATGTAAATAGTCTAGCTGCCTGACCGTGGTACTAATAGGATCAAAAGAACACCAGTAATTTTCTTCAGGTAGCTTTATATACTGTAACAAGACAAGCCTGCCTGTCAGTAGGAAGATAACAGGAACGGATCTAGCTGAACACTGTGAGCAGAACGCACTGCACTAAATGTAAATAGTCTAGCTGCCTGACCGTGGTACTAATAGGATCAAAAGAACACCAGTAATTTTCTTCAGGTAGCTTTATATACTGTAACAAGACAAGCCTGCCTGTCAGTAGGAAGATAACAGGAACGGATCTAGCTGAACACTGTGAGCAGGACGCACTGCACTAACTGTAAATAGTCTAGCTGCCTGACCGTGGTACTAATAGGATCAAAAGAACACCAGTAATTTTCTTCAGGTAGCTTTATATACTGTAACAAGACAAGCCTGCCTGTCAGTAGGAAGATAACAGGAACGGATCTAGCTGAACACTGTGAGCAGGACGCACTGCACTAAATGTAAATAGTCTAGCTGCCTGACCGTGGTACTAATAGGATCAAAAGAACACCAGTAATTTTCTTTAGGTAGCTGTAAATACTGTAACAAGACAAGCCTGCCTGTCAGTAGGAAGACAACAGGAACGGATCTAGCTGAACACTGTGAGCAGGACGCACTGCACTAAATGTAAATAGTCTAGCTGCCTGACCGTGGTACTAATAGGATCAAAAGAACACCAGTAATTTTCTTCAGGTAGCTTTATATACTGTAACAAGACAAGCCTGCCTGTCAGTAGGAAGATAACAGGAACGGATCTAGCTGAACACTGTGAGCAGGATACACTGCACTAAATGTAACTAGTCTAGCTGCCTGACCGTGGTACTAATAGGATCAAAAGAACACCAGTAATTTTCTTCAGGTAGCTTTATATACTGTAACAAGACAAGCCTGCCTGTCAGTAGGAAGATAACAGGAACGGATCTAGCTGAACACTGTGAGCAGGACGCACTGCACTAAATGTAAATAGTCTAGCTGCCTGACCGTGGTACTAATAGGATCAAAAGAACACCAGTAATTTTCTTTAGGTAGCTGTAAATACTGTAACAAGACAAGCCTGCCTGTCAGTAGGAAGACAACAGGAACGGATCTAGCTGAACACTGTGAGCAGGACGCACTGCACTAAATGTAAATAGTCTAGCTGCCTGACCGTGGTACTAATAGGATCAAAAGAACACCAGTAATTTTCTTCAGGTAGCTTTATATACTGTAACAAGACAAGCCTGCCTGTCAGTAGGAAGATAACAGGAACGGATCTAGCTGAACACTGTGAGCAGGACACACTGCACTAAATGTAACTAGTCTAGCTGCCTGACCGTGGTACTAATAGGATCAAAAGAACACCAGTAATTTTCTTTAGGTAGCTGTAAATATTGTAACAAGACAAGCCTGCCTGTCAGTAGGAAGATAACAGAAACGGATCTAGCTGAACACTGTGAGCAGGACGCACTGCACTAAATGTAAATAGTCTAGAAGATAACAGGAACAGATCTAGCTAAACTGAATACAGTGTATATATATATATGCAACACCTGGGATGCATATATATACACAGTACACTTTAAGTGCAGCTAACTGACTGACTGTCCTGCCTAGTCTAGCTAACTCAAATGAAATGACACTGTCTCTCTCTCTCTCTATCTCTCAGCACACCGGAACACACTGCACAGGGCCGCCGTGCAGGCGGCCTTATATAGTGTGGGGCGTGTACTAAATCCCCTGAGCCATAATTGGCCAAAGCCTCCTTGGCTTTGGCCAATTACGGCTCTCTGTTCAGGCGGCGCTGTGATTGGCCAAGCATGCGGGTCATAGTGCATGCCTGGCCAATCATCAGCAAGCAATGCACTGCGATGCCGCAGTGAATTATGGGCCGTGACGTGCCACACAAATTTGGCGCGAATGGCCCATATCGTTTGCAATTCGGTGAACGACCGAAGAGCCTATGTTCGAGTCAAACATGGGTTTGACTCGAACACGAAGCTCATCCCTAGTCTAAACCTTATAGTGGACACAGCTTTACTTTCAGTGTATAATGGGTAACATTTCATACTACAACTCACCCACCAGCCTACATCATTTTTATCTGCAAGAATAAAGAAACATACTTAACAGTCATTATTCTTACAAAGCATTCCAACATAATATTAAAAAGGCATATATTCAAAACCTAACACCCACCACCAGCCCACAATCCACACACATACCATGTTCTGCTGGAAGCTACATTTCTGTGTACATAATTAAACAATGAGTAGAAGGTCAGCAGATGCTCCAAAATCATGTTTGCATGGTCAGACAGGAACAATACACACACAACATTGACAGCATGGCCACATAAATCAACTTTTCATGGAAAAAATGCACAAGAGTTTCAGCAAACAGCCTTGGTTGGGCGTTTGTCAAAATGCACAATATCATTCCTTCTCCCCCACAAATCACATCAAAAAACATGGCCTTCTCAGGCCAAACTAACCCCTCCTACTGCAGCCCTTTATATAAGACAGGTTGTATTGCGGGGCGTGGCCTGGACAGCAATGTGAGAGGACGTGTAAGACCGGAGCTCCGCATGTGGTAATCCTTCTACCCTCGTCCTGCACCTAAAATCAGCCTAAAAACTTACCCAAACTCTGGGAACCGGCGGCGCAGACATACCGGATCATGTCCCCTCCAAAGAGAAACACCGCTGCCTCCTCTTCCCTGGATAGACATCGGAGGACGGATCAGATCCAGCAGAAGACGGAACGGCTAAGGTACTGGAAGCTATCTCACTATGTCAGTCTACCCTGACGACCAAAATTGAAGAAGTTAAGGTGGACATATCACTAATTAGACATGACTAAACTGAGAGAGAGGGTCACTGAGGCTGAGACCAGGATAGGGCGGGCGGAGGACACATTACATCCTTTGCAGCATTCCTATGAGGACTTGCAGAGACAGATGCAGCAACTTGCACAGAAACACGATGACCTCGAGAACCGGTCTCGCAGATCCAATCTGCACTTTATTGGACTGCCTGAGGGCGCGGAAGGTGCAGACCCTGCCACCTTCCTTGAGCAACTTCTGATAAATGCATATGGCAGAGATACCTTCTCTACTACTTTTGTGGTGGAGCGCGCTCATCGTATGCCGGCACGCCTTCCACCTGAAGGAGCACTACCCCGTACCTTTATTGCAAAACTACTGAACTTTAAAGATCGTGACGCTGTACTTCGAATGGCCAGACTTAAGGGTAACATCCCTTTTCAGTCTAGATTCATTTCAGCATTTCCGGATTTCTCTGCTGAGGTGTAGAGATAACATGCACGGTTTACAGAGGTCAAACGTCGCTTACGTGCACACCACATCAAATATGCAATGCTGTTTCCAGCTCGCCTCCGTGT
Source organism: Lithobates clamitans (assembly GCA_037952925.1). Lineage (NCBI taxonomy): Eukaryota > Metazoa > Chordata > Amphibia > Anura > Ranidae > Lithobates > Lithobates clamitans. Next base: position 5,343,432 of record JBBGZY010000089.1, on the reverse strand, counting down.
AGTTGGAGAAGACCGAGTGCACTTCTTTGAGGATCCCACCATGGCTTTGGAATGGATAGATCAACAGGATGCTGCAAGAAATCGCCCAGCATGACCATCCTATCACTCTACTACTGCTGTAAGTGCCTCCTTTTAATCTACTAGGATGTTTTTCTACCTCACCTATTATACCCACCGTCCTGTACCATATAAGGCCTGTCTATACAACATCACCACATAAACAGGAATATTTCGAATCTGCAATGACTAAGGCCCAAGATTTACATGCTACTTAGTCCCTCTGTCCAAATTTGATATGATTTGACTTCCGCCAACATGACTTTCCAATCTTCAGAACGTCTGTTAGCCCATATTCAGGGCCGCCACGTTAACTTCAGCAGATGGATTTTGCAGCGGCCATGTCACAATCGGTTACACCACATGATCTGGAACATGGAACTGCTCATCTCTTTCCATATCTAAACCACCAAAATCAGACACAGTTTTCTATGGCCACAGCAGAACCCTGGACTCCTATCCCTTTTTGGCGCCAATACTTTAAGGCTTAATGCCACGGCGGAGCACAGACTCAGGTTAATGCGACATACCCACGGTTGTAGGTCGCAGAGGTCACACGTTCTCCGTTGCTGGATTTATATCCAGAATTTGTTCGCACCCAAAGGTTGCTGGTTATACCGCCACTGGCGTTGCCAAATAGGCTCCTGCTGGTGGGGTTATGTTCAAAACTGCACTACTTTAATTTCTTGATTGCTGTTACTGCACTAGTTCTGGGATGCATACCCCAGTCAAGTTTGGGAGACTGAGGGTAGGGAGGGGGGTAGAGGGTAATGTTAAGTTAAGAAACATGTTTGATGTTATTTCATGTCTTAAGGCACTATTGCATAGTCGTTTCCCTGCAGAAAAGGAGACAGAGCTATTTTTACCACGGTGCGGAGTGTGGTGGGGTGTATGCCCCCATAATGATTCACGTCTATTTTTACAATACTTGCTACTAGAGTACTGTGGCTAACGTAAAATTTCTCTCCTGGAACATCCGGGGGATCCGGGATAAAATCAAATGCACAGCGATATTTAACATTCTCAAATCATACAGAGCGGACATTATAGTCCTCGTGGAAATGCATGCTACAGGTCAACTTCAACATGCGTTGAAGCGCCCCTGGATTGGCTGGGCATTTCACACCACCCACACTCCGTACTCCCATGGAATTTCAATCCTCATAGCTAAAACTACCCCATTTGCAATAATATCGGTACGTACAGACCCATAGGGCAGGTATATTTTCCTACACTGCACACTAAACGGAATACAGTACTTATTAATGGCATTTTATATCCCTCCTCCATACAGGTCTACCTTAGTCACAGAGGGATTGTTATATATGGCGCAACACCCCAACATCCAAAGTATTTGGTTAGGGGACTTCAATATGGTACTCAACCCCCGCAAAGACAGACTACAAACACATCCAAATCCCCACTCCCCCGGTACCACTAGATTTGGGCGTACACTAGCGGAGTTTTCACTAACTGACACTTGGAGACACAAATATCCCAACACCACGGCAAACTCCTGCTTTTCGGCGACACACTCCACCATGTCCCGGATTGATCTTATCCTAATATCAGACACCCTAATTCCCCTACTAACTGACTCAGGCTACCATACGAGATCTCTTTCAGACCACGTCCCATGTTGGGCTACGTTAAAGCTAGCCCCAAATATTGGCCCTCGCACCTGGCGCCTACACCCCTTTTGGCTAACCACACTAAAGGACCAAGAGGACATTCACAGTGAATGGAAATACTACTTTAATACCAATAGGGACACAGCCCCTGTGGGCATGGTATGGGAAAAATTTAAACTCCACGCACACACTATTTTATCTTTCCGGATAAATAGAGCCAAAACCTCTTCCAAAGCTATTTTGTGTCAGGCCTCTGACAAATTGGATTTGATTACTAGGGAGTTCCAAAATGATCCTTCGCAGGAAAGGGTGTCTGCACTCAAACTCCAAACCCGCCTTGTAGACCAGTTACACTTTGAAAAAGCTAAACAAAAACTTTTCTTTGTGAAGCAACGGATTTTTGAACAAGGAGAACGTGCGGGTAAATTATTAGCATACCTTGCTCGTCAAGACATGAGTCCGCCAGTAGTGGTTACACTCCTAGGCCCCAACTCTGTCACATACTCAAACCCTCCAACAGTGGCAAAAGCTTTTCAAACATACTTTATGGACCTATACTCCTCGAAGGTACAGGTCACCACACAAGAGACCCAGGCCTTTCTTAAAGACATCCCCTTTCCCCAATTATCAGAATCTCAAGTTACTGAGCTAGAGGCCCCCCTTATGTTAGATGAAATAGCACTCGCCATAGCATCCCTTGCACCAGCTAAAGCTCCTGGAGGCGATGGTTTACCACTTGACTTTTATGCAGCCTACTCGGAAATTCTTATCTCCGAATTATTAGTGCTCTTTAACCATATATTCGAAACCGAGGCCCCCCCTGAATCCCTTCGTCAAGCAGTAATCATAGTGATCCCCAAACCAGGCAAGGACCCCCACCACCTAGAATCCTACCGTCCAATCTCGCTCCTCCAAGTGGACATTGAAATACTAGCCAAAATTTTGTCCATGCGCCTTAACCAAAGCATTCTCTCCTTAATAAACTCGGATCAAACGGGGTTCATGCCTGGCAAGAATACAGCCATGAACTTACGACGGTTATACATGAACATTCAAGCTGATCATGAGAATGTGGGAGATAGGGCGGTGGTGGCGTTAGACGCCGCAAAAGCTTTTTATTCGGTGGAGTGGGGGTACCTGTGGGAATGCCTTAAGGGGTTCGGATTAGGGCCCAACTTTATTAAATGGGTAAAATTACTATATTACTCCCCCTCGGCTAGAGTGGTAGTTAATGGGTACACATCCGACCCCTTCCCCCTGGGACGTGGAACCAGACAGGGATGCCTGCTGTCTCCCCTACTTTATGCCCTGGCGGTGGAACCCCTGGCCATTTCACTCAGGCTAAGTCCAAATGTACGAGGACTGAACAAGGGACCCCTGACAGAAAAAATGAGCTTATACGCAGACGATATGCTCCTCTATCTAGAGGACACTGGCCCTTCTCTTCAAAAAGTCCTTGATATCATCAGGGAATTTGGGAAACACTCAGGGTTAAGTATGAACTGGTCCAAATCACAGATTGTCCCTCTTGACCTCTCACCTCCCTCCTTTAATGCGGCCTCCCTTCCGCTACCTGGCCTCTATTAAATATCTAGGCGTGACCATTACAAGAGATTCCCGTGAATATATAGTCAATAACATTGAACCACTCTTCCCCCTTCTAAAATCTTGTACACAATCTTGGGCAAGGCTTCCCCTAGGAGTAATGGGGAGAATTAATTTATTTTTAAAATGGTACTCCTGCCAAAACTTTTGTACATATTTTGGAACTCCCCGGTGCTAATCCCATTAGAGATCTTTAAAAAAATGGACCAAATCATCAACTCTTTCATTTGGGGGTCCAATAGACACAAACTTGCTTGGAACACGATTAAAAACCCAACCTCGTTAGGACCTACACCAGACCTACACACCTACTACATAGCTGCAAAGCTTTCACATTTCTATCATATTCATAAGACTGATGAACTTAGATACCAAACATTGGTATGTGAAAGATCAAATAACGATATGCATTCCCCACTACAAGTCCTATTTAGGAAGGAGAGTAGGAGACGGACAAATAATGAACGGCACCCACTATTACATCAGCATCGCCACATATGGGGAAAAGCGATTAAAATGTCCAGTGCTGATTTTTTCCACTCACATACACCCTTATGGCATAATCCTCTTTTGAGGGAACTACTGTTCTTACCTGGGGCCAACAGGTGGGCTGCTAAGGGTATAGTGTTTCTTTTCCAGGTTATCACTATATTTGGGGTAAGACACTTCCAAACACTTTGTGAGGAGTTTGACCTTCCCTCTAACATGCAATTTAGCTATTTGCAACTGAAACACGTGCTCCAGGCACAATTTTCAAACGGCTTTCCCAACCCACAAATGCTCCCACTGGTGGACATAATCACAGGTTCCTCTCCAGAAAAACTTATATCCAATCTGTACACCGCACTACGCACTAGAACAACTGCCAGAATAGTAGACACAGCAAGAATCAGATGGGAGTCAGACCTAGGCCAAATAGATAATACTGATTGGGAAAATATAATGGAAAATGTACGGAAAACCTCACCTAAATTATCCGAACGCCTGACTCAACTATACATGATTCATAAATCTTACCTTACGCCCGCCAGAATAGCCAAATTTTCCGCAAACCAAAAACTAAATTGCCCAAGATGTCTAGGCACTCCATGTTCCTTTTTCCACTTGATCTGGTCATGCCCAGTGATAACTGACTACTGGATACAGATTATAAAATTCCTCCATGACCATATGGGTTGACCACTACAACTAGACCCCAGGCCGTGCTTACTGGGTCTACTCCCAGACACCATGTCTAGGCCTTTGGCTACACTCCTTAGTGAAACACTGTTTAGTGCTAGAAAACTAATTGCCAAAAACTGGATGAGAACCACTTCTCCCTCTGTCCAGGACTGGTTGAGAGAGGTAAATGCATCCCTGCCATATAAAAAAGTACTCTACATGCATAGGGGATGCCCCAAAAAGTACCATAAGATATGGAGCACATGGCTAGCCAACAATAATACCTGTACTACATGATCATTAATGCATAGCTGCAAGACTGTGGAGGCTAAGGTATTTACTATCTTAAGAATGTATTTTGGGGAAATGTCTAGATTAATATGAATAATACAATGTAAATGGTTAATCTAGATACAATGTTCAAGTTATGTACATATCTACACATTCCTAGTTCGGTACAGATAACGACGGAAAAGTAGGCTAGAATATATGTATTGTTTATAACCTTTTCTGCTGTTGTTATGACACGTATTTTATTTGTATGATGTTTTTTGACAACAATAAACATGTTTAAAAAAAAAAAAAAAAGATAGGTTGTATTGCATATATACAGTATCTCACAAACATAAGTACACCCCTCCCATTTTTGCGAATATTTTATTATATCTATTTCATGTGACAACACTGAATAAATTACACTTTGCTACAATCTAAAGTAGTGAGTGTACAACTTGTAAAACAGTGTATATTTGCTGTCCCCTCAAAATAAGTCAACACACAGCCATTAATGTCTAGAACTGCTAGCAACAAAAGTGAGTACACCCATAAGTAAAAATGTCCAAATTGAGACAAAAGTGTCAATATTTTGTGTGGCTGCTTTTATTTTCCAGCACTGCCTTAACCCTCTTGGGTATGGAGTTCACCAGAGCTTCACAGGGTGCCACTGGAGTCCTCTTCCACTCCTCCATGATGACATTATGGAGCTGGTGGATGTTAGAGACCTTGCTCTCCTCCTCCTTCCATTTGAGGATGCCCCACAGTTGCTCAGTAGGGTTTAGGTCTGGAAACATGCTTGGCCAGTCCATCAGCTTTACCGTCAGCTTCTTTAGCAAGGCAGTGTTCATCTTGGAGGTGTGTTTGGGTCATCATCATGTTGGAATACTGCTCTGTGGACCAGTCTCCGCAGAGAGGGGATCATGCTCTGCTTCAGTATGTCACAGTACATGGTTCCCTCAATGAACTGTAGCTCCCCAGTGCCGGCAGCACTCATACAGCCCCAAACCATGACACTCCCACCACCATGCTTGAATGTAGGTGAGACACGCTTGTCTTCGTACTCCTCACCTGGTTGCCGCCACACACGCTTGACACCACCCGAACCAAATAAGTTTATCTTGGTCTCATCAGACCACAGGACATGGTTCCAGTAATCCATGTCCTTAGTCTGCTTGTCTTCAGCAAAACTGTTTGTGGACTTTCTTTACATAATCTTCATCATCATCATCAGCTTCCTTCTGGGATGGCAACCATGCAGACCAATTTTGTGCAGTGTGTGGCATATGGTTTGAGCACTGACAGGCTGACCACCCACCCCTTCAACCTCTGCAGTAGGGATGAGCCGAACAACCCCCTGTTCGGTTCGCACCAGAACATGCGAACAGGAAAAAAGTTTGTTCAAACACTCAAACACCGTTAAAGTCTGAGGGGCACGAACATGAATAATCAAAAGTGCTAATTTTAAAGGCTTATATGCAAGTTATTGTCATAAAAAGTGTTTGGGGACCTGGGTCCTGCCCCAGGGGACATGGATCAATGCAAAAAAAAGTTTTAAAAACGGACGTTTTTTCAGGAGCAGTGATTTTAATAATGCTTAAAGTCAAACAATAAAAGTGTAATATCCCTTTAAATATCGTACCTGGGGTGTGTCTATAGTATGTCTGTAAAGGGGCGCATGTGTTTAGAACAGTCTGACAGCAAAATGACATTTCGAAGGAAAAAACCCATTTAAAACTACTCGCAGCTATTGCATTGTCGGCCCGACAATACACATAGAAGTTCATTGATAAAAACGGCATGGGAATTCCCCACAGGGAAACCCCGAACCAAAATTTAAAAAAAAAATGACGTGGGGGGTCCCCCTAAATTCCATACCAGGCCCTTCAGGTCTGGTATGGATATTAACGGGAACCCCGGCCAAAATTTTTTTTAAAAAATGACGTGGGGTCCCCCTAAATTCAATACCAGACCCTTCAGGTCTGGTACGGATTTTAAGGGGAACCCCGCGCCAAAAAAAAAACGGCGTGGGGTCCCCCCAAAAATCTATACCAGACCCTTATCCGAGCACACAACCTGGCAGGCCGCAGGAAAAGAGGGGGGGACGAGAGAGCGCCCCCCCCTCCTGAACCGTACCAGGCCACATGCCCTCAACATTGGGAGGTGCTTTGGGGTAGCCCCCCAAAACACCTTGTCCCCATGTTGATGAGGACAAGGGCCTCATCCACACAACCCTGGCTGGTGGTTGTGGGAGTCTGCGGGCAGGGGGCTTATCGGAATCTGGAAGCCCCCTTTAACAAGGGGACCCCCAGATCCCGGACCTCCGCCCTGTGTGAAATGGTAAGGGGGTACTTACCTCTACCATTTCACTAAAAAACTGTCAAAAATGTTAAAAATGACAAGAGACAGTTTTTGACAATTTCTTTATTTAAATGCTTCTTCTTTCTTCTATCTTCCTTCATCTTCTTCTTCTGGTTCTTCTGGCTCTTCTGGTTCTTCCTCCGGCGTTCTCGTCCAGCATCTCCTCCGTGGCGTCTTCTATCTTCTTCTCCTCGGGCCGCTCCGCACCCATGGCATGGGGGGAGGCTCCCGCTCTTCTCTTCATCTTCTTCATCTTCTTCTTTTCTTCTCTTCTTCTCTTCTTCATTTTCTTCTCCGGGCTGCTCCGCACCCATGCTGGCATGGAGGGAGGCTCCCGCTGTGTGACGGCGTCTCCTCGCCTGACGGTTCTTAAATAACGGAGGGCGGAGCCACCCGGTGACCCCGTCCCCCTCTGATGCACGGTGACTTGACGGGACTTCCCTGTGACGTCACGGGGAATGCCACAGGGAAGTCCCGTCATGTCCCGTGCGTCAGAGGGGGGCAAGGTCACCGGGTGGCCCCGCCCCCCATTATTTAAGAACCGTCAGACTAGGAGACGCCGTCACACAGCGGGAGCCTCTCTCCATGCCAGCATGGATGCGGAGTGGCCCGGAGAAGAAAATGAAGAAGAGAAGAAGAGAAGAAGAGAAGAAAAGAAGAAGAGAAGAAGATGAAGAAGATGAAGAGAAGAGCGGGAGCCTCCCCCCATGCCATGGGTGCGGAGCAGCCCGAGGAGAAGATGATAGAAGACGTCACAGAGGAGATGCTGGATGAGAACGCCGGAGGAAGAACCAGAAGAAGATGAAGGAAGATAGAAGAAAGAAGAAAGAAGAAGCATTTAAATAAAGGAATCTTCAAAAACTGTCTCTTGTCATTTTTAAGATTTTTGACAGTTTTTTAGTGAAATGGTAGGGGTAAGTACCCCCTTACCATTTCACACAGGGGGCCGGGATCTGGGGGTCCCCTTGTTAAAGGGGGCTTCCAGATTCCGATAAGCCCCCCGCCCGCAGACTCCCACAACCACCGGCCAGGGTTGTGGGGATGAGGCCCTTGTCCTCATCAACATGGGGCAAGGTGTTTTGGGGGTTACCCCAAAGCACCCTCCCAATGTTGAGGGCATGTGGCCTGGTATGGTTCAGGAGGGGGGGCCGCACTCTCGTCCCCCCTCTTTTCCTGTGGCCTGCCAGGTTGCGTGCTCGGATAAGGGTCTGGTATGGATTTTTGGAGGGACCCCACGCCGTTTTTTTTTTTTGGTGCGGGGTTCCCCTTAAAATCCATACCAGACCTGAAGGGTCTGGTATGGAATTTAGGGAGACCCCCATGTCATTTTTAAAAAAAATTTTGGCCGGGGTTCCCCTTAATATCCATAACAGACCTAAAGGGCCTGGTATGGAATTTAGGGGGAACCCCACGTCATTTTTTTTTAAATTTTGGTTCGGGGTTCCTGTGGGGAATTCCCATGCCGTTTTTATCAATGAACTTCTATGTGTAGTTTTAAATGGGTTTTTTCCTTCGAAATGTCATTTTGCTGTCAGACTGTTCTAAACACAGAAAACATGCGCCCCTTTACAGGCATACTTTAGATACCCCCCAGCTATGAAATTTAAAGGGATATTACACTTTTATTGTTTGACTTTAAGCATTATTAAAATCTCTGCTCCTGAAAAAACAGCCGTTTTTAAAACTTTTTTTGCATTGATCCATGTCCCCTGGGGCAGGACCCAGGTCCCCAAACACTTTTTATGACAATAACTTGCATATAAGCCTTTAAAATTAGCACTTTTGATTTCTCCCATGGACTTTTAAAGGGTGTTCCGCGGCATTCGAAATTGCCGCAAACACCCCAAATTGTTCGCTGTTCGGCGAACTTGCGAACAGCCAATGTTCGTGTCGAACATGAGTTTGACTCGAACTCGAAGCTCATCCTTACTCTGCAGCAATGCTGGCAGCACTCATACGTATATTTCACAAAGACAACCTCTGAATATGACGCTGAGCATGTGCACTCAACTTCTTTGGTCGACCATGGCGAGGCCTGTTCCGAGTGGAACCTGTGCTGTTAAACTGCTGCATGGTCTTGGCCACCATGCTGCAACTCAATTTCAGGGTCTTGGCAATCTTCTTATAGCCTAGGCCATCTTTATGTGGAGCAACAATTCTTTTTTTCAGATCCTTAGAGAGTACTTTGCCATGAGGTGCCATGTTGAACTTCCAGTGACCAGTATGAGAAAGTGGGAGCGATAACACCAAATTTAACATACCTGCTCCCCATTCACACCTGAGACCTTGTAACACTAACGAGTCACAGTAACGAGGGAAAATGGCTGATTGGGCCCAATTTGGACATTTTCACTTAGGGGTGTGCTCACTTTTGTTGGCAGCGGTTTAGACATTAATGGCTATGTGTTGAGTTATTTTGAGGGGACAGCAAATTTAAACTGTTATACAAGCTGTACACTCACTACTTTACATTGTAGCAAAGTGTCATTTCTTCAGTGTTGTCACATGAAAAGATTTGATAAAATATTTACAAAAATGTGAGGGGTGTACTCACTTTTGTGAGATACTGTGAGATACTGTGTATATGTATAGCACACTGACACATGCCCAATAGAAGTACACGCCCACCAGTATCTTTCAATCTGCCTCTTCATGTATGTGATTGCCCCTGATGAGCAGGAACACATAATACTATTTGTAACTGTGTTAGCCCTTGGCTATGTGCATCAAATCTCCAACTACAGGCCAAAGATCGAAGTCCATTTGCATGCACATAAACAAAGCAACAGTTTTCAAGCATATGTACCTGTGCAGTGTAAACCCTACAATTTTAAATGTCCAAGTCCCTGGGCATGATTAGTGCTAACAAACATTAACATCAGTCCCTGGCTGCAGTGAGCTTCCAATCTAAAGTCCAAAACGAATTTTCTTAGATTAGAGACTATTTCGACAGGGGACAATTAAAATGCCAGCATGTCTTTGGATTGTGGTGAGAAACCCACACAAGGAGAACATATAAACTTCAACGCAAGCATTAGGATATTGGGGAATTGAACCAGCAACCCCAGTGCTGTTACACAGAATTGCTACCCATTTAGCCAGCGGGCAGCCTCACACATGTTGTCTGCATCTCTGTGGTGTGAATCAGCCCTAAGTCCATAGCCATGCTCAGTGTCACAAGCAATATACAATATATTGTCCGAAGTATTGGGACGCCTGCCTTTATACGCACATGAACTGTAATGGCATCCTAGTCTTAGTCCGTAGCGTTCAAAATAATTTGGCCCACCCTTTTCAGCTATAACAGCTTCAACTCTCCTGGGAATGCTGTCCACAAGGTTTAGGAGTGTGTCTATGGGAATGTTTGACCATTCTTCCATAAGTGCATTTGTGAGGTCAGGCACTGATGTTAGACGAGAAGGCTGAATTGGAGCAGAGACTGCAAGCCAGGCCTTCTAATCCAACATCAGTGCCTGGCCTCACAAATGCACTTCTGGAAGAATGGTCAAACATTCCCATAAACACACAAAACCTTTTGGACAGCCTTCCCAGAACAAGCTGTTCTAGCTGCAAAGGGTGGGCCAAATCAATTTTTAACCCTAGGACTTAAACTTGGCTACCATTAAAGTTCATGTGTGTGTGTAAAGGCGGGTGTCCCAATACTTTTGGATATATATTGTATCTGGCAAGATTTACAGTGTTGGTGGAACCCTCCTTCACATAAATACTACATTTAGACATAGTTTTAGGACCTGGGAGATGAGACAACCTCTCTACATGAAGCAGCACGTTTGAGATTTGAACCCAGACGCTCAGGGATGCTAAGCAGAAGTTCTAACCTCTTCTTTTTTTTTTTTGCCACATCAGCGAGACATTTTTCCATGAGTCATGTTTCAGTTATTAAAATTCAAACTCATCCCTTCACTTCATCACATCATAGTGGCAGTTTTTTATCTGCATTTTTACAAAACAAATATATCACAGAAATACCATTTTTACACTAAAATGCCCTCTTTTAGCACGTCCTGGGATGCACCCCCCCCTTCCACCACCTCCCAACCCCCCAATACCTGTATATATAGGTGGGGACACAGCTCATTGGGTGCTAGGACATTACTAACAATATTTCACTTATGAGGTGCCCCCTTGTGCTTTGCATTTTTATTACAGAGATCTCACTGTCTGCTGGTGGAGCAGCCTTCCATACAGCAAACCTATTCATATTGATGGATCTGTTTTGCACCATATTCTGCTTTGTTTGCATGGCATTATGAAAAAGTACATTTTTTAAAATAGTAACAGCAATAGCGTACATTGGCAGTGCTTTTTTGGCTGTGGAATAGTTTTTTTTCTTTTATAATAAGCTTGGTTTACATACAGCACTAGCACCCCAGATTCATTTCAGTTAGTGTTAGCAGCAACAAATGTTTTTTTCATCAAACAGAAAAAGACCTGCTTTGACTGTCAACTATAACTATAGTCATTCTCTGAGGCTGCTCATTTTCTCACTAAAACACCTGCCTGTAAATTTTACTTTGGTATGTTTTGCTAATTCTCTCTCATTAAAAATGTCCAGCTGCTGGCAAATCTTAGACCAGCAGCAGGATGTTTTAAATGAGAGAGAATTGGTAAAGTATACTAGTACATGGTAGAGGCAAGTGTTTTACTATAAAAAACCAGAGATGACACAGCAATGTTAAATTAGCCATCAGCAGGACAAATGTATATAGATAGGCTAGGCCAAAATGTATGAGATTTAGATAAAGAGCTAAGTTTGGGGCTTTATCACAAGATATTAAGGTATTACAGATGATAGAGCAGTGTAGAGTGGCCAGTAGCAGGATAGTTTTAATCAGGCATAATAATCCTAAACTTTATATGCCTACCTTTTTTTTTTTATCTGTGCGGATTGGGGGTGAATGTGATTGATACAATAATGACCCTGCTAACCTAAAAAAAAATAAAAACCCATATAACCCCAAAATAAATGAAACTCTCAAAATATCATACCCTGAAACAAAGCTAGACAAAGTAAAACTCAAACTCATTACAATTATTCCAATTTGTGATAATAAAATGCCCAAATAGTGAGGCAGATGCATTGATTGGTTGCCTCCCAAACAGATTCCATTCTGTCCTGAGCATCATCTGTAACTAGGAAGTCACCCGGAGGCATAGTGTCAGTTATAACTGGATCAGTAAGTGAAACAACCCCATAGTCCTCTCAATATCTGCTGTATTAACCACACACACACACTTGAGTCAAAGTGATGTTCTTTATTTCCAAGCTTTTAGAATAATTTCATCCGGCTAAGCCCTGGTTCACATTGGAGCGATTTGGCATCTGATTTGAGATGTCAAATCACATGCCAAATCTGCAGCAATTTCCGGCAATGGCACCGTCACAATCGGTGCAATGCAGCATTTGAGTTACAGCCTCACCCCATCATCAACTGGAAACAATTGTGATACGTGCCAATTGACCCTGAGGTCAAAAAGGTCAAAAAGCCTTAAAGGTCAAAAAGGTGTTCATAATATTAAGCAACATTCGGCAACATAAAAAAAGAAGCTTATTGGCGTATAAAGCCACCCTCTCTTCCAACCAGCCTACCCTCAAACCTTTGCTGTCAGGAGAAACTCTAATGCCGCGTACACACGAGCGGAATTTACGGCAGACTTTGCCCAGCGGACTGGATTTCGTCGGACAATTCGATGTGTGTGGGCTCCAGCGGACTTTGTTTTCTCAAAAGTTGGACGGAATTAGATTTGAAACTTGTTTAAAATTTATCCGACGGACTCTTCTTTCTAGCGGACAAACCGATCGTCTGTGTGCTAGTCCGACGAACTCAAACTGACGCATGCTCTGAAGCAATTACAAGACGGAAGCGCTCGGTCTGGTAAAACTAGCCTTCGTCTTGAAGCTAGCACATTCCTCTTCTGTCGTCTTTTAATACAGCCTTTTTTTAGGATTGATAATGCGAGAGGAATGAAGTTGTTTTTCTGCTTTATATTCACACAGAGTTCTCACAAACTTCTTTCTTCGTGATTTATCCTCCTGCCATGACTAATATAATATTTTGTAACAGCCAGATCTCCATAACTTTTAAATTTTAAAATAGATTTTTTTTTTTTATTTCAACACTTTAGCTATTTTACAATGTGTGTTAAATGCTAACCACATTTTTGGTGTGTATTTTCAAGTTACCACAATTAACATTCATATTTTGTGTTGTTTTAAAGAACCTTAATGAGGTTGTTGTCCCTTGTTCATTAGACATAGGGGGGTGTATTTAACAAAGGCAAAATCATTTTTCACTCCAATTGCTAATTATACATATAATTCCACATAAAGAGCATTTTGAAGTGTGTTCGATGTGGATCCGAGGGGCACATGCAAGGAAGCCCAAACCAAAACAATTAATTTTTATTTGACATGATTTTCGGAAAAAATCAGCAGAGCTTCCTCCGAGCTTGTTTTTGACAAAAGGCTTAAATCATTTAAGAATATCAAGTGAAACGTTCACTTGAGAAATTGCACACCAAGTGCACTTGTTGGAAGTGCAGTCGCAGAAAAACTGAGGGGAAAAGCTTAAATTCGGGGAAGCTCTGCTGATTTATTCCTAAAATCATGTAAAATCGAAATAAATTCTTTTTATTTGACAAAAACACACATAGGGGTTGATTTCCTAAAGGTAAAAAGCCTGTGCATTTTGGAAATTGCATTTGCCCTCTGCAAGAGCAGTTGCTCCCAAGCTTTATTAAATGTGAAGCAGCTCTGCTGACTTCCATCATCCAATCATGTGCAAGCAAAAATGTTTTTTTGTTTGTTTTACTTGCACAGGATTGGGTACTCTTTGCAAAGTCAAGCTTTTAATTAATTTCTGATGCTCTGGAGCAATTGCACTTGCAGAGGGCAACTGCCCTCTGCAAAGTGCACAGACTATTTGCTTTTCTCAAATCAACCCCATAGTCTTTTCGACCTGTACCTGCCTACTCCCAAACAAAATGGCGTTTTTTAATCAAAAGACATAGGCAAGAATGTAAGGTAAACCCAAAAGTATTTTTTTGATAAACCAAAAAATTAGGAAGGCAACACTGGACACACTTTTAGAATCTGGGAAGCCTTTCCTCCCCCAGGACACACATCAAGTTTGAGGACAAGAAAATAGGTATCTTGCGACTATAGGGAGCACAGGGAGCACAGTCAGAACAGACAGAAACCAGGCAATCACTTTCGACTCTTCCGTGTAGCCTTCCCTCCACGCTTCTCTGCAGCCTTCCCTCCACGCTTCTCTGCAGCCTTCCTCGGAGGTTGTGCCTCTGGTGGTGTACTTGGGGCAGGAGGAGGAGGAGGAGGAGTAGGAGTGGCTTCATCTGCTAGATATGTGGTAGCAGTAAGCTCCTCTCTCAAGCCCTTCTGGTAAGCCTGGAAAAATAGACCCTCACAGAGGAGGCGTTGGCCCTTTTCCAACTCCTGTAATCTGCAGGCTATATAGGTGCCATACGCCTCCTCTACATTGGGAGGTTTACTCAGGATCCGGCTTGCTTCCCGTATGAGCTCTAGGGATTCCTGCTCTGTTGCAGTCATCCTCCTAGGCCTTTTGTGTAGAATGCGGAGGGGAGGCACCTGGCACTCCGTGCGGCTTCTACTTGGCCCAGCCACAGCCTCCTCCTCTCTCCCACTGGGCAAGGCCTCCTCCTCTCTCCCACTGGGCAAGGCCTCCTCCTCTCTCCCACTGGGCAAGGCCTCCTCCTCTCTCCCACTGAGCAAGGCCTCCTCCTGGCTGAGATCATCCTGTGTCAAAAAAAGGGACATAGTTGTAATTTTCTGTTATGCAATCACACACAATTTTCAGCTCCTAACTTTCAAAGATAATTACACAAAATAGTAAAGGCTATCTATTTGACCACACCATTATTTCAGATGATCAACAAGATCTGAAGTTACGTATATATTTGGCCACTACTGTCTAGTGATATGTCTACATATTACTCTTTGTGCAGAAGGGATTTTTGATGAAGCACTTTCAAAATTAACACCTTAACATCATTAATAACATTTACACAATCCCAAAATCTTCAAAAAAAGTATACCTGGCTGAAGCTGGGCGCATCCACTTCATCTATGGTGAAAAGGCCCAGTTCATCCTGGGACTCCTCAGCTGGGGTGGAGGTGGATGGAAGGCTGGAGGGAAGGCTGGAGGGAAGGCTGGAGGGAAGGCTGGAGGGAAGGGTGGGCGGAAGGGTGGAAATAGATTGCCTGGCTTCGGTCTGCTCATCCAGGAATCGCAGTTTGTGGTAATACCACAACTTGGGTACATAAACTTGGTCAGCTGCTGCCCCGGATCTCAGCGACTCCTGGATTTTTCTGTGTTCCCGCTTATACATATTACGCAAGATACCTATTTTCCTGTCCACAAACTTGAGGTCTGCCTGGGGGAGTCGAGTCTTCACAAACTCTAAAAGTGTGCCCAGTGTTGCCTTCCTAACATCACGATTATAATATTGGGGGTGTTTGACCTCCCAGAGGTTTTTCTTCTGCTCATATAGATCAATGAAATGGGTCAAAAACTCTTCCTCTTTAAAGGGATTCATTATTTCTGCAAGACAAGACACAAGATCAAAACTTAAATGTCAGTCCCAAATCTCAGGATAAGTTTGTGTTGTAATCTAGGGGACACACACGGGGACACACACAAACACACACACACACACACACACACACACACACACACTTTAATCTTACCTTCGTTTGTGCCGCTCGCTACTTCCGCACGGACATACATAGGCCATCGTACTAGCTTTATATACACTGCGCATGTGTCATGCTCCGCCTGCGTCACCCGCCCCTGACGTTCGTAAGTACGATTTGGCCCCGCCCCTTCACTCTTCGTTGCGCAGTGGGAGTAGATAGCAAAAGATGGCGGAGCGATTAAGTGAAAGTAGCGCGGAGGAAAGCCCGGAGCCCCAAACATCCACATCCCGGAGGAGATATAAGGCCACCAACATGGCTTTTGGAGAGATGGTGGAGATGGTGTCCATATTAAGAAGGGAGGACTACGATGGCAAAAAAGTCCTCAATTGTCACCGCTCTGGAAGAGAAATTTGGTACAAAACGTTCGAAAGAACAATTGCGGAAGCGGTGGTCTGACATCAAAAGTCGTGAGCCAGAACAATATTGGCGAATAAAGAAGCTGCTGAAAAAAAGTAAGTACTTGTGTTTTACTATTGAGATACAGAACTTGCATGCTGATCCTTATTTTTGGCGGTTTTTCTGCATCGTTCGTAAATACCGTTCTTTGTAATAGATCGGATACTTTATAAAGTGACGTTATTTTTTCGCCAAATACGATGGGACAGGGTTGGACATACATTTATGGCTTGATAATTTGTCGAATTCCCACAATGAGTTGATGTGGTGTAGATGTGTTTGAAAATATAATGCTTCATCAAAAATGATTCAGTGTAATGTAGGGACAGGACACAGCAGCTGTTTCCACATCTGGACTCACGAGCACTATAGTTAGTGGGAATGATTTAGCAGTCCCACTATTGTTCTTCGATTTTATTTTTTTTTAAATTTACTTTGAATTTTATTCCGTACGTTTTTTGGCTCTGCGTAACTTCTGCATACTTTCAGCTATTAAAACCATTCAACTATTAAAATGTTCGTCTCTTTTAGCTGATGTGTGGTCATTTTCAAATTTTTTACTACCATTTATACTTTATTAAAGAATAATTTTTTATTCACTTTTTTCAACATTGAATTCAATGGGAGCATGCTTGAAATCCTCAAATTCTTCTTCTGCTCCCAAAAGTTTCAGCTCCTTCATACTTTCACCTAGAGACACCAAACAAACTTTACAATGTTCACTAAATATTCATCTATCTGGCTATATCCTTTCAGTTTAATATTTTTTTAATTTTTGGAGAAAAAGCTTTTTTTTTTAATGGTCATTTCGTGACATTTTAGACATTAATCAGAGTGTACTGTGTTTGTTTTGTTGCCATGGTTACCCAAGCTTCTGTTATACACAGAGGGGGAGGTGGCTGGAGCATCTCAGCTCTGATTACAGAGCCCGGGGGGAGGGGACAGACACACCATGTACTGATTTATAATATAGGAATATGATGGGGCAGTTTTGATGGCGGTCATTTTAGCCATTTAGCTATTCAGCATTCCCACGCATTTTGCTAAGGAAATGCATTTTCTAGTGTACTATGTGACCATAACTAAATTTTTGAGGGGTAATACACATAGGAGATCATTGAGGTGTCAGCATCTGTGAAAATTGCCAAAAAATATGCATTCTTTATAATTGTTGTTCAGAGGTAATGTTCATCCTGTCTTCAACATTTATTATGATGCAAAATTGGCAAAAAATATTAACCAACGTTTTACTTTATTTATTAAAACCTAAAAGATCAGTGTGTTTTAACTATACCTTTTTTTCAAATCTCATAGGGGAGAAAAGACTCAGACAACAGTCCAAGGATCTCAGGACCCCCCCAAGTCACCAGCCTGAGGCCGAACCTACCCCAAGCCCCAGCCCAAGACCACGCCCACCCGACGACCTTGAGGAAGGAGAGGTGGAGGAAGTGTGCGAGGTTTCAAGCCCACCAAGTGAGTGACTGACACCCCAGCTTCAGTTTTACTGTATTTTGGCGTGCATATTGTAAACCTTGTTTTTATTCACTCGTTTTAGGTGAGTTTCTGGTTGTGGAAGGCCAAGCGGCAGAGCACTTCACCACAGACAGTGCGCAAAGATTAATTGGCCAGATTATGCTGTGGAATGGCCACATAGATCAAATGCGTGAACAAATTCACAGCATGAAACTTCGCCTGGACTCCATGCAACAGGAAATGAAGAACATGATTGATGTTTTGGGCCGAATATAATCACGTTTGGCCTAAAAACATCAATCATGTTCTTCATTTCCTTGGGAAGTTATTTTGTTATAAAAAAAATTTTGACAATTTTGGGGGTATACCCAAATTTACAATGTGTGATGCACACGGTGTGTCATCATGTGCTATCTTCCATCATGGGTTAGCAATGTACTTGTTTTGTGTTTGCAAACCCTTCATCCTGAAAATTCTTTGGTGGTGAGAGGAACCAAAAATGGGATTGCACACACAAAACACGTACATTGCTCTCCCATGATAGGAGATAGCACATGTTGACTTGACCCTTTAGTAAAGCTCAATTTTGAGCATCTTATAAATGACCAATTTCTGCAAGGGTGACATTACATGCACCGTTCTAGAAATATTGAACTTTGTAAGTTCATTTATTGTAAGTTTTGTTTCTAAAAACACTGTTGTGTATGTAAATCTTGTTAGATAAAGGTCTATATATTTGGGAAAAAATGGCTTGAATAATTTACTAAAATATTATTTTTTTACACAACGTAAAATATTTTTGAAAAAAAAAAAAAAAAATAAAATAAAAAATATGGTAAAAAATGCACCTTTCAATGTGCACCAAGTAAAATTTTTTACCCTATACAATGTGTGTGGCTGTTTCTTGAAGTCAAAATTTGGGGTTTGTTTTTGTGGGCCTGATTAACTAAAGCTAAATGCACTTGACACTACTACAAGTGCACTAGGAGACAGACATAACTTAAAGGTAAACAACAATAAAAACAAGATATTTAGATAAACCAATTTTCTTTTTTATTTTTGAAACAAACTTACAGCTGTTGCTGAATAGCAATGGCCCCCCGACCATTAAAATAATTCACATAACGGTCACGCACTTGACGTGCGGTTCGGGGGGCCAAGCCAATACGGCCAATTTCTAGGCCTGTGAAAGTGCTACTAGCCTCTTCCAGTCTGGGCTCAGGCCCAACAGAGGATAGATATGTAGCTGAATGTCTCCTTAAAAAGTTATGCAAGATGCAGCAAGCAAGGATGACGTGGTTGATTTTATAGTCCGCCAAATTAATAGCCGTAAGGAAGATACGGAACCGGCTGGCCAGAATACCAAAGGCATTCTCCACAACCCTTCTTGCTCTGGCCAGCCGATAATTAAATACCCTCCTCTCAGGGGGGAGTGTCCTTTGGGGGAACGGCCTCATAAAGTTCTCACAGAGAGCAAATGCTTCATCAGCAATAAAAACTGAGGGGAGTCCATCCACATTGTCGTCATCAGGTGGCAATTCCAGGCCACCGGTCTGGAGACGATGGCACAGCTCGGTCTGTGCAAAGACTCCTCCATCAGACATCCGGCCGTTCTTCCCCACATCCACAAACATAAACTCCAAATTTGCCGAGACCACCGCCATCAAAACTACACTATGGAACCCCTTGTAGTTAAAGAAATAAGACCCCGAATGCGGTGGTGGCACAATCCGGACGTGCTTCCCGTCAATCGCCCCTACACAGTTGGGAAAGTCCCAACGGTCAGTGAACTGGGAGGCCACAGTCTGCCATTCCTGTGGACTTGTAGGAAACTGTGGAGTGCAAAAAAAATAAGATAAGGACTTTTTTTTTTTTTTAATCCAACAAGGTTTTATTGAGTTTGCAGGGAAAGCATTACAAGCATTGTAGCCAGGTTTACACATCACCTCTTGTGCTACACATAATCCAATAGTAGAGTAACAATCTCCATATAACATTGTTAAAAGGTTAATCTAATCACAGTCAACCTCTATCCAGGTCTCACCCGGCATTATTACC
Source organism: Lithobates clamitans (assembly GCA_037952925.1). Classification (NCBI taxonomy): domain Eukaryota; kingdom Metazoa; phylum Chordata; class Amphibia; order Anura; family Ranidae; genus Lithobates; species Lithobates clamitans. The sequence continues at coordinate 5,323,662 of JBBGZY010000089.1, read as the reverse complement.
TAACAACCTGTCATATACCAGTTCCATAGGTGCCAATCCCGGTACATCTAACCATGGACCCCATATTTTTTCAAATTTTTGCATGCTACCTCTATGTTGGTAAATCAATTTTTCCATTTTTAGAGTTGTGTTAATACTTTCAGTCCACTCCTTAACAGTCGGTGACCTATCGGACTTCCAGTGAGTCATAATCAGCCTTCTGGCCTGAAAGAGTACTCTATGCACAGCTTCTCTGTTGTGACCTTCCCATTCGTATTCCTCCAGAGCACCCAAGAGACACGCTCTAGGGTCCTGTGGAAGACCCACATTAAAGATTGAGTTAATAGTTTGAACCACTCCTGCCCAGTACGTATGCAACTTGGGGCATCTCCACAGCATATGAATCAGATCTCCATGTTCCCGTTTACACCTAGTACATGTTGGTTCCGTCAGCCTGTTCATTAGATGTAATCTGTGCGGAGTATAATATGTTCTCAATAGAATATATAGTTGGGTGAGTTTTTGTGACACATTAAGTGAACATTGGTTCACTGCCTGAAAGATCTCCTCCCACTGATCCTCGTCTAGCTGTCCCACCTCTGCCTCCCACCTCTCTCTCACCCTCAAGGGATGACGTCTCATCACGGATTGCAACAGGATGGCATAGCATTGAGAGATAAATCCTTTAGATGAGCCAGCATCCTCCAGAAGGTTGAAAACCGGGGTCGGGGACAAGTGCCACTCCGAGGAGCGGCCCTGTGTCTGTACTGCGTGTCTAAGTTGCATATAATAGAATAACATTGATGCTGGCAGGTTATACGCTTCTTTTAGATCAGCAAATGTTCGCAACACACCTTCCCTGAATATATGCTTGATATGAGTGATTCCAAACTGCTTCCAACGAGTTCCGCATTGTAATTTAGCTAGTTCCCCATATGTGTCATTGTGCCAAATGGGACTATATTCCGTATATCCATCTACGTTTTGGAGATATTTGGACTTACTCCACACCTTTTGAATTAGGCTAAATGTTGGGTATTTTTTATGTGGTTTAGTGAAGGCCAATGCCTCTAAAGCCATGTGTATCGGTCCCTTACCTACTGTATGGATCATTAGCCTGTGGGATGAGTTGTGTGACGGGACAAATGTACCAATCAGATGCTGCAGTTGGGAGGCCAGGTAGTACAGCCATGGATTGGGCAATGCCAATCCACCGCAGTCCTTGGGTCTCTGTAGGTGTTCTAATTTGATCCGGGCGGGACCATTTTTCCAAATAAGGGTTCGGAAAATGGCATTGACTATGTAAAATATTTTTAAGGGAATAACCATAGGGGTATTGTGTAGAAAATAAAGTAACTGGGGCATGAGAATCATTTTCACTAAATTTACTCTACCTGCTACTGACATTAAAAGAGAGTTCCATGTCTTAATTTTGTCTCTAAAATGCTGTAGGAGTGGAAATATATTTAAATGTATAAAGTCTCGGGGCTGGGACGTAATTTGAATCCCCAAATATTTGAAAGTAGTGGCAATCGGGATGGGGCAAGTGGCGCAGACCTCCTGTGAATCATCTCCATCCAATAAGAGAAGGGCAGACTTCGACCAATTTATGTGAAGGCCAGAGAACTTCCCAAATTTAGATATGGTCGACATGGCCTCTTGAAGGGAGGGGCCAGTGTCACCGAGTAGGAGCATGGTATCATCAGCATACAACATAATTTTTTCCTGCATGTCACTGTAGCAGAAGCCCGTAATGCCCAGATTTGCCCTGATCCCGATCGCCAAAGGCTCAATAGCCAGTGCAAAGAGGAGGGGAGACAGGGGGCATCCCTGCCTTGTACCCCTCCTCAACACAAAACTTGGGGATAGGTAGCCTGCAACCCTCACAGCGGCCTCCGGCTGGCTATAAAGGAGCCTAACCCAAGAGACATACCGGGGGCCGAATCCGAAACTCTGCAAGACCGACCACAGATAATTCCAGTCTATGCTGTCAAATGCCTTAGTGGCATCCAATGACAGCAAGGCCCTGGAACCCATATTGTCTGCTTTGGATTGCATGTTAAGGAATAGCCTTCTCAAATTGACTGCCGTCGATTTGTTGGGCATAAAACCAGCTTGGTCTCCATGGACAATCGAAGTAATAACTCCATTTAGTCTAATGGCCAGAGCTTTCGCTAATATTTTCACGTCACTCTGTAGCAAAGAAATCGGGCGATACGCCCCGGGATCTACTGGATCCTTACCAGGCTTGAGCAGCAAAACAATATTGGCCTTTGACATTGATGCTGGTAGACGGCCTTCCTCCCGGGCTCTATTAAAAACTTTAAGCAACTGGGGCAATAATTCAGTAGGATACTGTTTGTATATTTCTATGGGGATTCCGTCTTCCCCGGGCGCTTTGCAGTTAGGAAAAGATCCAACAGCATCCTGTAGTTCTTCCACTGTAAGAGGATTCTCCAAGAGCCCTCTCTGATCTTTGTTTAATCTAGGGAAATCTATCTGTTCTAAGTATTGTTCTAACTCCTCAGATGTATAAGATGTACCCGGCTTATACAAATCTTCATAAAAAGTGTTTAGTTCCTGCATCACTTTCTCAGGCGTGTTAACTATGTTACCCGCTTTAGTCCTGATAGCACCTATAGTTGGGGACTTCTGGTACGAATTTTGCGATTCTCGCTAGTATGCGGCCTGTTTTCTCGCCCTCCTCAAAAAACGCCTGCTTAGCAAAGAATCTCTTCTTATCGGCCGAGGAGGATAGCAGCTGTCGGTATGCAGAGAGAGCTGCCTGCCATGCCTCCCTGGTCGAATCAGAAGGATCCGTGACATATAACTGTTCCATCTCCTGTACCTTGGTTTCAAGTTCATTTTTAAGTGCGGAAGAGTCCTGTTTAACCTTATTCATTTCAGCTATTAACACACCCCTCAAATATGCCTTGAAGACATCCCATTGCCCAATTATCGATTCATTTGGATCCTGGGTGCGGAAAAACTCACACATGCTCCCAACTATCCCCTCATGTGAGCGGAACAGTTTCAACCAAAAAGCATTGAACTTCCAAGGGGCTTTAGGTAGTGTAGCTATTGGGGCAATTATAAGCCGTATAACCACCGGTGAGTGGTCGGATACACTGCGGGGCCCATGTATCATATCAGAAACAAACGGGAGCATGTTTAAGCTGCACACCCCCAGGTCAATTCTAGATAAACAACCATGGGTTTTGGAAAAGCATGTAAATTGTCTCACTCCTGGGTTCCTATGTCTCCAGACATCCACCCAGCCCACCTCTTGCAACAACCGCGCCAGGGGGGTAACCCTGGAGAGGGCAGAGGCTCCGGGTCCTGGGTGTCTATCTTCCACTGGATTTAAGCAGCAGTTAAAGTCCCCCGTTGCCAACAACGGTGCGTCAGGCCTGCCATCCATAAATGTCAGCAGGGACCTAAGCACCGCCGCCGTGAAGGGGGGGGAATATATACTACCGCCAGCACACAAGTCAATGTGCCCAACCTGCAATGAAGAAAAACATATCGACCTTCACTATCAATTTCATGTGCAATTTCTTCAAAGTCCAGGTTACCATGGATCAACACGCTCACCCCCCTGGAATAGGAGGTGTGCGTGGAGTGATAGGCCTTTCCCACCCAGGAGTATCTCAGGAAGCTCACAGTGTCCGCAGTCAAGTGGGTTTCTTGGTAGCAAAGAATTCCGGGAATGTACTTCTTCAAGCACATGCGAATCATGGTGCGCTTCAGCGGGGAATGTAATCCCCTAACATTCCAGGATACTAATGGGATGTCCGCCATGTCCGCTGGTAGGTAAGTAGTGTTGACCGGTACTTTGGGTATCCACTTCTGTAGCGAGGTTCTGCTAGGTTTGCCGTAAGGTTGAAGTAGTCGTGTCTTGTTGAGATATTCTTCTCTCTGCTTGTAACTCTTATTGCTAAAACTTTCCCCGCTTCAATTGGGGGTGATGAAAAGGAAAACTTTCTTGTGCTATAAACTGCACATTCTGCCAACATGGCAACTTTAGCAACGCATGCGACAGTACATCGCTCTTTTTTACTGGAAACAATCATTTGTAAGTTCGACCTTTAATCCAATTCGCTCTCATTGCACTGCTTAGGAATATTCAGTCCCCCAGCCAAGGAACATCTGACAACACTGGAAATAGAAAATGAGGTATGCTCTGGTTGCCCATCTAGAAAAAAAAGGGGGAAACAAAACGACTGTTTCTAGTGTCCCAGTCTTCTGCAAGTATCCGATTTAGTCTTGTCAATCTTCTTCTTGTGGAGCCTGTCGTTTCAATGCCTGCTCATTTCTATCCAACCAGACTGAGGCGTCCTTAGCAGATTCAAAAAATTGTGCTTGGCCTCTCACCACAATCCGAAGCTTCGCCGGATATAACATGGCGTATGGGAGTTGCAGAAGTCGCAGTCTGCGTTTCACATCTGTGAATTTAGCTCTGCGTCTCTGGACTTCTGCCGAAAATTCCGGATAGAAAGACACCCGAACACCATTGTGGAGGACATTTGCCTTCTCACGAGCATGTCTCAACACTGCTTCTCTATCCTTGTAATGTAAAATTCTTGCAAGAATGGATCTTGGAGGGCCCCCTGGTGGAGGAGGGCGTGAGGGCACTCTGTGGGCACGTTCCACCGCAAACAATGGGGAGAATGCATTTTTCCCAAAAAGTTCCATTAGCCAGTTTTCAACATAGGTGGTGGGGTCCCTGCCCTCCACTTTCTCAGGCAACCCCACTATGCGGACATTGTTTCGCCTTAAGTGATTTTCCAAATCCTCTGCATGATTGCATGCATCCCTGGCTACTTGCAGTGCTGTTCTGGTATCCTGTGTCAAAGGTGGTAGCTGGTCTTCCATGTCACTGACTCTGCTTTCCACAGCCGTGGTGCGTTCACGTATCTTTTGCATGTCTTGCCTCAGTAATGACACATCTTCTCTCAGACCCCCAAACTGCTCCTTCAAAGTGTTAACTGAAGCTGTGCAGTTGTTCACAGCTCTGAGTATGTCAGCTAGAGTAGGCTGCGTGGCGTCCGGGTCCGCTGAGCTTTGTGGTTCCCCAGATTCAAGGGCCGACTGCTCCCCCTCCTCCTCTCCCCAGGGAGCCTGTGTGATGTCTGCCTGCATAGCATGTGTCCCAGCCTGGCTAGATGATTGCTCTGTTCCCAATGCCCCAGCCATTTTCTGAGCATAATAAATCATGTCTCTGGGGGCGTCTTTACCAGTGGTTTTAGGTGTCTTACTTGCTTTAGGCCAAGAGTCCTTCTGCCTGTCCTGTCCGCGCGGTGTGTGTTTCGCTGAAGACGCCGCGGCGCCATCTTGGATCTCCAGGCCCGTCATCTCAATCTGTCCTTTTCGGAACTTTCCTCTAGTGCAGAGTGCCGGCGGATGATCCCCTGGGGTCTCAGGATCGTGCCCGTGCTGCATAGGGCAAAATAAAGTCGGTAAGTGGGCTGGGGGAGGATCGGTTACCGGATCACTGCTGGGAACTGTGGGAGATGCGTCCTCTCACATGCCTGCCTTGGCCACGCCCAAGATAAGGACTTTAATAACAAAAATTGTATATCAGATTACACCAAAACATTAGTAAACAACAGCAGTCAAATATTATGAATATGTGTGTTTGTAATTGAAATGTTGAAAAACATAAGGCACACTTATAAGATTACTCACCCCCTATGATGGCCCATTGATACATTTGAATGTGGGGGGAGGGGTTCTAATTAGGTTAACAAACACACCTGACTGGCTGAAACATTTGTGGGGTGGGGGAGGGGTTCGAATTAGGTTAACAAACACACCTGACTGGCTGAAACATTTGTGGGGTGGGGGAGGGGTTTGAATTAGGTTAACAAACACACCTGACTGGCTGAAACATTTGTGGGGTGGGGGAGGGGTTCGAATTAGGTTAACAAACACACCTGACTGGCTGAAACATTTGTGGGGTGGGGGAGGGGTTCGAATTAGGTTAACAAACACACCTGACTGGCTCAAACATTTGTGGGGTGGGGGAGGGGTTCTAATTAGGTTAACAAACACACCTGACTGGCTCAAACATTTGTGGGGTGGGGGAGGGGTTCTAACTAGGTTAACAAACACATCTGACTGGCTCAAACATTTGTGGGGTGGGGGAGGGGTTCTAATTAGGTTAACAAACACACCTGACTGGCTCAAACATTTGTGGGGTGGGGGAGGGACAAACAAGACAATGGAGCAGACAATATACATTGTTCAATGGATTATAGGCTAGAGATAAAAATGGACCCAGCATTGCATGGTGGGGAGGTTAATGAAATAAATTAGGCATGTATAGGGCAATAAATGATTAAAATAGGCATGCACAAAGATAAAGGGGACATTCACAGCAGATTGAAAGCATGGCAATTAGGTAAAGAGGACAGTTCTACAATACATCCAAAAACAGTTAATACATATCATGTAATGTTAAAGGATAAAACTTACCTTCATATATTCCTTCTGCAGGACCTGAATAATAGCAGAACAGATCTCTGGGATTATGATCCCCAGAGCCTGGGGGGAGATGCCTGTCAAGAACTTTAAGTCCTGAAGACTTCTCCCTGTCGCCAAGTAACGTAACGTGGCAACTAGCCTCTGCTCCGCACTGATGGCTTGCCTCATGCAGGTATCCTGCCTGCTGATATAGGGGGTCAGCATAGCCAGCAGACGCTCAAAGATGGGGTCCGTCATCCTGAGAAAATTCCTGAAATCATCAGGATTATTCTCACGGAGCTCACGGAGCAAAGGCATATGACAGAACTGGTCACGCTGGCGCAACCAATTCTTGGTCCATGAACTCCTCCTCACCCTGTTCATGGACTGGACTCGGGTCAAAGTATTAACCCCAACACCAAGTCCCCACACAGCACGAACTCGAGAACGAGAACGTCCACTCGACATGGCTTCAAAACGGTCGGCTGCTCAAACAAACAAACTTATAACAAACGCACTGAAGAACAGCAAGGCCTATGAAGAACGACCTGAAAATCAGGAACGAGCGGAGCAGAACGGCCTGCAAGGCAGGTTACGAACTGACCAACACGCACTGAAAAGCAGATACAAACCTCACAAGCACAAACTGAACCGCAGAAAACGAACGAAATAAGCTGAAGTGTGAAAAGCGCGAATCGTCTCTAACCAAACTTCTACTAACACGAGATTAGCAGAAGGAGCCCAAAGGGTGCCGGAGTGGGGCTTGGACTTCCTTTTTCTAGTCCCGTCGTACGTGCTATACGTCACCGCGTTCAAAACCAGCGGACTTTTGCAGTGACCGTGTGTGGCCAAGTCCGTTCGTTTTTAAGTCCGGCGCAAGGAGCAAACAAAGTCCGACGAAAAGTCCGCCGGGCAAAGTCCGCCGTAAAGTCCGCTCGTGTGTACGCGGCATAAGAGTTTTAGCAATAGGCTCCATCGCAAGAGCAAATAGGGTTGGACAGAAAGGGCAACCCTGCTTGGTACCTCTATGAAGATGAAAAAGGGAGAGCTAGAGAAGGCTGCCCAGCTGAGTGTGAACTGTGGAGCTGCCTTATAAAGTTTTCAATCAGTCAATGAAATGGAGTAGGAAGCCCAACCCCCTCAACACCTCCCACAAGTATAACCATTTAACGGTATTGAATGCTTTTTCTATATCAAGTGTAGCTATTGTTCTAGAGACCTGATTGAGATGTTGTGCATGCATGTTTGAAAAGAGTCTATGGATATTTTTATCAGTAGATCTATCGGGCATGAAACCCATTTGGTCCTGTTCTATCAAGGAGTTGACAACCTGATGTACTCTGGTGTTAAGTAGTTTGGTGAGTGTGACAGGAAGGCCCGTGGAACTCAGAATCCCTTGGAAAGTAGGGGATGCCCTTGTTTCAGCTCCCCATACACCTCTTATGTCTAAGTCACCCTGTGCTATCCTGGCACAGGATGAGTGAGAAAATATATCTTGGACCACCTAAAATGTCCACAAAATCTCCCAGGATGTATGTAGAGACTATTATTGGTTTGTTTGATTCTGAACTCAACCTGTTAATTGAGTGAGCTGATCACATTAGTCTCCAGGACTGGCTAGGAGATGAACAGTCTACTCCTACTATAATTGTTGATGACTAGGTTGAGGAGGGGGGAGATTGTTGTTTGTATTGTTAATTGTAATTAGCTCCTGCTATTGTGTTTATACTACTGTGTGAAGCTCGGTGCCCACAAGTCTGTGTCCTACAGGTCATGTCTCTGAGTCATCTGGTCTGGGTAAATGATTTAGAAAACTATCTCATGTTAATTAGGTTTATTAGGTTACATGTGTATTGTTAGAGGAGGTTCCAACGGCATATAATGTCTTGTAAGTTTGATTCTAAATAAAACAGTCCATGTAAGCATCTAAGCAAGTGTCGCCTTGTTTTGTGCTTGGGAGCATTTGGAATATCTGATATCTGTATCGAGACTACAAGGAAGTGGTATACTGACGGAAGCACTCAAGCAGAGTGTGGGACATTCCGTGACAGTGAGTATCTTAAAGTCACAATTGAATAAAGCTATTGGCCTATAATAGGCACAAAGCAAAGGATCCTTACAGGATTTGGGCAAAATGATTATATGTGCCTCTTGCATTTATGGAAGCAGCAAGCTAGAGTTTAGACAGTCATTATATAGGAAAGCCTGTTTGGGAGCTCAACATGAGCCTTGTAAAATTCAATCAAAAGGCCATCAGGCCCAGGAGATTTATCATTTGGAAAAGAGCCTATGGCAGTCGCAATCTCTTCCGGTGTGATCTCCTGAATCAAAGGAGAGCATTCAGAGCCGGTCAACCAACCTAGGGCCAATGAATCCAAAATGGAAACCAATGACTAGGGTTGAAAGTCTGATGGGAGAGAAGAGGAATTTAAGGGCATGTAGAATTGAAGTGAATTCTCCCAATATGTCCTCCTGGGCAGAAACTAGGTCTCCACTGGACATACACATCTCAAGAATAATAGTAAGTAGGTGTTCACGCTGAGCAAACATGGCTAAAAATTTACCATTTTTGTCCCTATGTTCAAAATACTCTTGTTTGAGGCTACATAAAATCAGAGTAATTTCAGTTAAGTGAAGGTGTAATTCTCAGCTTACTGATATGAGGTGATCAAAACTGTCAGGGGTAAGGGGCATAGAGTAATGCTGCAGACTATCCCCCACTAATGCCTGCAAGGCAGTGGTACTTGATAAGTGTTTCACCTTGATGGATGCAATCAAAATATATAACCCTCTAGCAGACATATTAAAGGCATCCCATGTCACCTCAGGGGAAGCTCACCCAACATTAACCAGCCAGAAATCTTGCAAGGGGGAAGGAAGGTGTTCTTGGGAAGTGAGGTGATTAATCCATTGGGGATGAAGCTGCCAAAGAGAATGGTTATGAGTCTGGGAAAACACAGGGTCAGCTGGAGTGGGCTGTGATCTGAGAGACCAACAGGAAGATAAGCAATCTCATGAACATCACTAAGGAGGGAAGGATTACGCCATGTCTCTGTAAGAGGAAGTGTTGTAAGTTGCAGAGAAACAAGAGTATACTCTGGAGTTGGGATCTCTCCAGCGCCATGAATTCAGTATGGATCACAACCTGAGCCCAGGTGCATAGATCAGTATAGTAATTAAAGGAGTGGACAGGTCTGTCTAAATCAGGAGAAAGGATGGCTATAAAGTCACCCATAAACAAATTTTGTGCAGGGTAATTTGGGGTCAGCTTCTCCAGGAGTAAATGTAACAGGTCCACCTGAAACAGTAGGGATAGGTATACATTTCCAATGATATATTTTTTGTTAGATATAGTCATAATAAACAATATACATTTCCTCTGAGGGTCAGTAAGGACATCAGTCACCACACAAGTAGGAAATTTGTTAATCAAAACTGAAACTCTCCAGGAAAACATTTAAAAAATATGAGTATGTAGCGTGTTTTTAGGCTAAGATTTTGCTGACCATTAGGTGCGTTTCTTGTAGCATGACAATATGAGGGTTGTGGAGTTTGAGGTATTGAAACATTAAAGCATGTTTATACTTAGAGTTGAGACCCCTTTTTTTCCAGGAGAGAATGGAAAGGGTGTTAATAGTAATTTGAGCCATGACTCAAAAAGCAATGTGATACATGGGGCTGCACGTATAGGGGTTCTTCCAAAGAAGTGGGGTTCTTTAAATAAGTGGCACTTCTGCTCTTGCACCATCCATCTGAACATTTTCTTCTCTCTTCACAGGTAATCTGCGTTTATACCCCCATGTCCTGCAAACTGAAAATTGAATGACTGCCCACATATATACTTGGTAATTTGCGTTTATACCCCCATGTCCTGCAAACTGAAAATTGACTGACTGCCTACATGTATACTTGGTAATCTGCGTTTATACCCCCATGTCCTGCAAGCTGAAAATTGACTGACTGCCTACATATATACTTGGTAATCTGTGTTTATACCCGCATGTCCTGCAAACTGAAAATTGACTGACTGCCTACATATATACTTGGTAAATCTGTTTGTCACCGCTGTTTCAACTCCATCTGTAGCCATGTTTACACTATTTCAATGTTTATTTAGCTATTAAGTCTTACCTAAATTATGGGCTCCCTTATTTTTACAATTTTGGCCTCTTGATCCTCCTGCAATTTGATTGTGATGTGAAAGCTTTGCTCTGCTAGCTGTGTGCCTTTATATCACCTCCTAATTGATTATTTGCCAGATTCCATCCACACCCAACACAGTATATAACAAGGCTTTCTTTACGGGGGAACACATACAGGGGGCTGCACATACAGGGGTTCTTCCAAAGAAGTGGAGTTCTTGAAATAAGTGGCACTTCTGCTCTTGCATTTCAGCGATTTGCACAAAGCAAACTACAACAGACTGCAGATGACCTCAATTCCAAATTATCTCACCTTCCTCTCTGAAACATACACTCTTTACCTATCCTCCTTTTCACAATTGCTGCCTCTCTCCTCAAACTCTCTTTTCTTCACCCCTCTGCTCCACCCCACAATATGTACATATGACCCTCACTTCTCCTCTCCCCCTATTACTGCACTGCACTCATCACCTCTTTCTAACTCTAAGCCCACTTGCTAACAAACCCCCCAGGATACTGAAGCATGTCCCCTCATACAAATCGTATTCTCATATTACCTCCCTTACTCTTCTGCTTCTCCTAATCGCTGGAGATATTTCCCCAAACCCTGGGCCTCCCTTATTTAACTGTACCCAACATACCCATCACCATCACCCTACACCCTCTGACAGTAGTCGCAATCTATGCAATTTAGTCTCCATTCCTCTTCTTCCCAACGCCAGCCTCCCTCTCTCCTGCACCCTCTGGAACGCCCACTCTGTCTGCAACAAACTCACTGCTGTTTATGACCCCTTTGTCACTAATTCCTTTAATCTACTTGCTCTCACCGAAACCTGGCTCCACGAACATGACACCCCTTCTCCTGCTTCCCTCTCCCAGGGTGGCCTTCACTGGACTCACTCCCCTAGACCTAATGGACGCAAGGGAGGTGGAGTGGGATTCCTCCTATCCCCCCAGAGCACCTTCCAGGTTATTCACTCTCCTCCCTCTTTTTCCCTTTCTTCATTCGAAGCCCACTGTATACGTCTATTCTCTCCTACTTCCCTGTCAGAGAGGATCTCGGTACAGGGCGATTGCTGGGCACTCTGGAGTGCGCGGGCGCGCACCTGGGCACGTCGGCACGCGCGTGCATGCGATGTTTGGCGCTGGTCGCTCTATTTAAGGTGCTGGGATTCTGTGCTCGGTGCTGTCCGATCATCAGCTTCCTGTTCCCGTACTTCCTGTTTGCCTGTGTGCTAGTGTGATCTCTCTGTGACCCAGCTTGTTTACTGGACTCTTACCTGCTATCCGCCCGCATCTGACCCCGGCCTGCCTCCGACTTTGAACCTGCCTGACCCCTTGTACCGTGCCGACCGTCTGCTGCCAAACCTGCCTGTGACCTGGACTTTGAATCTGCCTGCTCCTTTTGTACTGTGCTGACTGCCTGCTGCCAACTTTGCTAGTGACCGGATCTGCCTGCTCTGCTCCTGCTCTGCACCTGTTAGCTGATCTTCAGTCTACCAATTATCTCCTACCAGCTTGCATCAGGATCTTGGGCCTTATCCCTGCAAATCACCCGCCAAGCTCTCATACCACTCTGTGCTCCCGTGCCTTCTGTTTGCTCTATCAGGGGCTGGGAACCAGATTTGTACGGGAGGCCTTTCCCTGCTATATCGGGTTTACCTACCTATGCACTCCATGCAACTTCTCAAACAATCCTTTTCCTCTCTCCGACCATCACCTTATTAGTTTCTCTCTCCCCTTGTCTTCCACCACCTTTCCCTCCAATCGCCTAACCATCACCCGTAGAAACTTTCGCAACTTCAACTCCTCTCTCCTCTATTCTGCTACTGACCACCTCTATGACAAAATCTCTCCCCTGTCCTGCCCCAACCAAGCCACGTCCATCTACAATAAATCCCTGTCCTCCACACTGGACAAGCTCGCTCCCCTCACTACACGCAGAATCAGGCCTCAACCCCTACAACCCTGGACAACATATGACACTAAAAATCTCAAAAAATGTAGTCGCGCTCTTGAGCGTCTGTGGCACAAGACTAAGTCTCTCAAAGACTTCAACCAATACAAATTTGCCCTCCAAAAATATTATTCTTTCCTCCACACTGCCAAGCAAACCTATTTTACAACTCTTATTAACACCTTCTCATCCAGTCCCCGTAAACTCTTCTCTACCTTCAACTCTTTACTTTGTCCTCCACCGCCTCCACCCACTGACTTACTCACTGCCCAGGAGATCGCTAATCACTTCAAAAACAAGATTGATACAATCCGTGATGAAATCTCCACTCTACAGATATCTTCCCTAGCTAAGACCTCATGTCAACAAGTACAACTGACACTCCCCTATTCAAATCTGCTACTACAGACGAAATTGCTAAACTCCTTTCTATCGCCAACCTAACCACCTGTCCACTGGACCCTATTCCCTCTCAAATGCTACGGTCGCCCTCTGACCCCATCCTACACTCTTTAACCCACATCTTCAATCTCTCCCTCACCTCTGGCATCTTCCCCAGTGCTCTAAAACATGCACTGGTCACTCCCATACTTAAAAAGTCGTCCTTGGACCCTACCAATCTTAACAACCTACGCCCTATCTCCTTGCTTCCCTTTTCCTCTAAACAACTGAGTGACCACCTCATTAAAAACAACCTTCTTGATCCCCTTCAATCTGGATTTCGCCCTCAACACTCCACAGAAACTGCTCTTTTAAAACCCACAAATGACCTAATAACCGCAAAAACCGACGGACACTTTTCTGTACTCCTACTTCTGGATCTTTCAGCTGCCTTTGACACGTTTGACCACCCCCTCCTCCTCAAAAAACTTTACTCCCTCGGTCTCCGTGACTGTGCTCTTCAGTGGCTCTCATTCTACCTATCCCAACGCACCTTCAGTGTCACTTACAATTCTACTTCCTCCACTCCTCTTCCCTTCTCTGTCGGGGTCCCCCAAGGTTCTGTTCTTGGACCTCTTTTATTTTCAATCCATACCTCTTCCCTGGGTCAGCTGATAGCCTCTCACGGCTTTCAATATCATTTCTATGCTGACGACACACAAATCTATCTCTCCACCCCTCAACTCACTCCATCAGTCTCCTCACGCATCACTAACTTACTAACCGACATATCTGTATGGATGTCACACCACTTCCTCAAACTCAACTTGTCCAAAACCGAGCTTATAATATTTTCTCCCCCACGTGCCTCTTCCCCTGACTTCTCTGTCAAGAGCAATGGCAAAACCATCCACCCGTCCCCACATGTCAGGGTGCTAGGTGTTATCCTGGACTCTGAACTCTCTTTTCGGCCCCACATCCAATCACTTTTCAAAGCTTGCCGCCTCAGCCTCCGCAACATCTCTAAACTACGTCCCTTTCTAACCAATGAAACCACAAAGCTCCTGATTCACTCCCTGGTTATCTCTCGCCTTGACTACTGCAACTCCCTCCTCATTGGCTTACTTTTAAATAGACTATCCCCCCTTCAGTCCATCATGAATGCTGCTGCCCGACTCATCCACCTTACAAACCGCTCAGTGTTTGCTACCCCTCTCTGCCAATCCCTCCATTGGCTACCACTCACCCAACGAATTAAATTCAAAATACTAACAATAAGTTACAAAGCCATCCACAACTCTGCCCCAGCTACATCACTAACCTAGTCTCAAAATACCAACCTAATCGCCATCTCCGTTCCTCCCAAGACCTCCTGCTCTCTAGCTCCCTCATTACCTCCTCCCATATCCGCCTCTAGGACTTCTCCCGAGCCTCGCCCATCCTCTGGAATTCCCTACCCCAATCTGTCAGACTGTCTCCAAATTTATCCACCTTTAGGCGATCCCTGAAAACTTTCCTCTTCAGAGAAGCCTACCCTGCCTCCATCTAACAACTGCACTAATTTCTGTGTATGAGCCAATGCACCCTAAAATACAATACTAAACAACTCAATTTCCCTGAGAAAGTGAACTCCCTGCCAAGGCACTGCATAGTAAAAACAAAGAAGAAGGGGACAATTTCCCTTCAATGCAAGACTTTGACCCAAAAACTTAGACCTAGGAGCAAGATCCAACAAAACCAGTCATCAAGGAGGAACTCCTGAGGACAGGTTGAAGAAAACCCCTGTCAGGCACAGGTGACATAGAAACAAATAAAAAGGCAAAATAAACGTTCCAAGGTACAGGAAAAAAATATAAGAATCTATGTGCAACCAACGGAGCTGCCAGCTGCCATTAAGTATATACTGAATACTAAGGCGAGAGGGGTGATGCTCACTGCCTCATACTGAACAAAAAAAAAAGGATATCATCCGTAGATAGAAACAAAAAGAGAAAAAGTTCAAACAAACAATAACCAGGAAGACGGGATAAGAGAGCAAGGTCAGGGTGAAGTATCGAAGAATCTAGTCGTGACACTATCCATTACCTTGAGCCGACTACTATAAAGCAGGCTGTACTTGAAGCCACGGTCACAGAGATATCTGTGAATGTCAGTAAAGGAGTGGCTGCTTTGTTTGTACCTCAGGGGAATAGTCGAGGAAATGGAGATTTTGGAGTTCTTATAGAGGACCTATTGCTTTTTCCTTGCAGCCACCAGGAGCATGTCATGGTCCCTGTAGTTGAGTAACTTAATGAGGAAAAGCCTCACTGGAGCATCAGGAATCGGTATGAAACCTTGCTGTTGTTGGTTCAAAGTATGTAAATACATTTGAATTAAATAATACACTTATGTTTGTGCATTAAAATTAAAGCAGTCATTTTGACAAAATTAGAAAAAGTTGTTTTTCAGATTTACACAATTCACTTAAAGCGGAGTTCCACACAAAAATGGAACTTCCGCTTTTCGGAACCCTCCCCCCCTCCGGTGTCACATTTGGCACCTTTCAGGGGGGAGGGGGGTGAAGATACCTGTCTAAGACAGGTATTTGCACCCACTTCCGGCATAGACTCCCATGGGAGTCTATGCCTCTTCCTGTCCCGACCGCGCTGTCTGCTGGGAACACACAGCTCCCAGGAGAGAGCGGGGACCACTAGAGACGCGCAGCGCGACTCGCGCATGTGCAGTAGGGAACCGGGAAGTGAAGCCGCAACGCTTCACTTCCTGATTCCCTCGCCTAGGATGGCGGCGGCAGCTGCCGAAAACCAAGCGGGTTCTCGGCGTCCCCTGCCGACATCGCTGGACCCTGGGACAGGTGAGTGGGCATGTATTAAAAGTCAGCAGCTGCAGTATTTGTAGCTGCTGGCTTTTAATATTTTTTTTTGTTGGCGGTGTGGGTGAACCCCCGCTTTAAGTTAAATTAATTAAATTGCGTTGTGTTGATTCTGCAAAACAACACTGATCAGGAGGTGGAGCTATTTCTGCACATGCTCAGCACACTTTTGATGACACCATTTTGTCCAGACAAGTCCTACAGTTCTACTGCACGTGCAAACAGAAAAAAACGACAGTTCTGTCTTTATGTGGAGACACAGGTGAGTTATTTTTACTGATTGCTTACTTATTTATTGCATTTTTATTGAGTTTATCAGAAGATTAGAGTGGTTAATTATAGATTACAGAAGCTGTACACATGTGCCATTTTATATTATATACAGGTTGTAGTGTGCAAATTAGGTCATCTAGTCCTATGGTATCTATTTCCAATAATTGTTTTAAGTAATGTACAAATACCAGCAGCTAACTAATTTTCAGTTTTGTTTTCTGCAAGTGGTGAGCATGTGTTAGAGATAGAATGGGACTTCAGCTTTCAGGTATGTAAACATTCTGATGGGTGGGGGAGTGTGTGTGCCTGTGTGATAGGAGAGGGGGTCCTTGGAAGTGTTTGTATGGGAGAGCAGGCGTTGCTGTGAAATGTATGTATGTGGAATTTTTTTGGGGGGATGCGTCAGGGGGTGCTGTAAGATGGTTAGGGGTGGGTATTGTGAAAGGTCAGGGGGAGATAAGTGAGGTGGGGGGGGTTACACTGAAGTGTTGGGGGAAAGGGATGCTATGGAGATGTGATGGGGAGTACTGTTGTGGTGTGACATCTGCGGGTAAGAGGGCACTCTGACAGGGACACCTGGTTTTAGGGGTACACTGATAGGCACACCTGGTGTAAGGGGGCACTTTGACGGGGAGACTTGATCTAAGGGGGAGCATTGTGACAGGACACCTCATGTAAGTGGACACCTGATGTAAGGGAGGACACTCTGATGGGGACACTTGGTGTAAGGGGGCACTCTGATGGGAGCATCTGGTCTAAAGCACAACTCCAGGGAAAATTATTTTTAACCCTTGCAGTGGGGATGACCCCGCACTGCAAGAGTTAAATGCTCATTTTAGGGGGGATAATAAGAGAGAAATATTACCAGCCCCACTGCAAGGGTTAAAAATCATTTTCCCTGGAGTTTTGCTTTAAGGGGGCACACTGATGGGCACACCTGGTGTAACTGGGGGCAACTCTGACAGGGACACCTAGCATAAAAGGGCACTCTGCCGGCCAACAACTAATCAACAATGAGAATCACTGACAACAATTATTATTGAAAATATTTATTAGTTATTTCAGCCATAGTAGCTTTCCTATAGCAACATTTTTGGTTTAGGACCATTTTCTTGCTCTGGTTTCCAGGATTGACAGATTTGACCCTTGTAAAAATAATTTTGTGGGTGAAAAAGCAAACTGCTAATAATGGATTCTTTATTACATGTTTCAGAATGTCACCATCAAGAAAAGACGTGAATGCATCCCAAAAGCCCTCATTGTTTACATGAATGAAGAACCCTCTAACCTCGTAAAGTAGTACATGGTAATTTTTTCAACCTGTTAAAAGTTTCTCTAAAATCAATTTCCCCTTTTTACCCCAATCTGATCTAATTATTTTTTTTTGTATGTGATTTTTTTTAAGATGCTGAACATGATGAACCCTAAACCCGATGTGCAACACCACCCTAGGAATCTATGCCATCATATCTGAAGGGGCAGATGCTACAGACCCTTACCAAGATGTTGGCATAATCATTGATGGCATCACAATACTTGAAACTTAAACAATGTAGCCAATGCTTGTTCTATGATGCTTGGTCTAATGTATGCATTAAACTTAGCCTACCCACAAGACAAAACATTTCAAAATATTTTCATGGAGCTAGATGCCAAGAAGCTGTCAAACAAGGTCCAGGTCCTGAAAAATAAATGTATTTTCTAAGTAATAACTTAGTTCAGGATTAAGAGGTAGTATTTATGTTTCCTCAATAATGTTGCACTGTTGGCTTGTTATTATGGATGCACCAATATCGGTATCAGTGTCGATACTACACATTAGGGTGAGTATTTGTACTCACCCAAATGCACTGATACTTGCTCCAATACTGGAGCTGTGATTGCAGATCTGGTATCTGAGCAAGTATTTGTGCATTTGGGTGAGTACAAATACTCACCCTAATGTGTAATATTGACACTGATACCAATATCAGCGATATCAGAGCAAGTTAGGAAGCCACACACCTCCCCGCAGTGCTGCAAAGGAGCATGGGTCTGTTTTCCAGACATGCAATCGGGAAGCTGGTGAGTGATAACCCACACCCTGGTTTACTAATTGGCCGGGGAAGCTGGCCTCATGCTCCCTCATGACACTGCAGGGCAGCGTGGCTTCCTGGACAATCAGGAAGTTGGGTCGTGAGTCATGATTCGCCATTACCTTCCTGATAATTCAGTGTTGGGAGGGAGTGTGAAACCTTTCACAAGACTGGATACCAGTGTTAGTACTCAGTATTGGCGAGTACCGATAAAAAAAAATATTAGTACTCCTATCCCATACCGAAAACTGGTATTGGTAGATCCCAATGGTTATACTACATTTGTTATAGTACTGACCATGTTCCAATCATTTCAATATTCATCTTGTTTTAAATAAATGCATTGTTATTTAATTTCCAATTTAAAGAAATCTCACTGGAGACTTCTCCTTTCCCCATGGGACAAAGTGCAAATTTCAAACTATCATTCAGCAGCTACAGAGCGAAGAATGCAGAGCTGGAGCTTTGCCCCCTCACAGAGTCTTCTCAGCTCTCCTATCTCCCACAGAGATATGAATTGTGGAAGCTTACAGGTCTGTGCAAACATTCACAGAGCTGTACATCTTCATGGGAGATGGACCTCTGGTATTGTAGTGATAGTAGGTCCACTCTCTAATGAAGATTTACAGCTCTGTGTGTGTTAACACAGCCCTGTAAACCTAGGCTCTCCATATTGGAGAGATAGGAGAGCTGAGAAGACTCTGAGTGAGGTGGCAGTGCTTCAGATTTGCATTCTTTGCTCTGTAGCTGCTGAATGACAGAAGCTACAGAGATGGCACAAAGTGCAATTTTCAATTTGTCTCATGGGGAAGAAGAAGTCTCCAGTGAGACGTCTCCTTTAAAGGAGGCATTCAAAAGGCACATTAAGAGAAACAAAACCTATTTTTGTTGAAAATGTTTAAAATTAAAAAATGTTCTATACCTCCGCTAAGGAGTAGAACACAGATGTCTAGGCCTTGGACTATTGCTTTAATGTCTCCTTATTGGTACTTGGGATACGATACTCAAGCTGATTTTCTTTGTCAGTTTGTATTCTTTCTCTTGTTTTTGTACTGTTTGTTATTTAAAAATAAATAAAGAATTTCTGAAAAAAAATTTCTTGAATGTGTTCATTGAATAAAGTCTGTATTCGATAAGTCCTGCGCACTCTTTGTTCCTGTATTAGTCAGCCAAGTATATTAGGTGCTGTAGCGTAAAAGGGTATGGAGACCCCAATCCAGTGAAGTTGAAACCCCAGCATACCAGGATATTTCAAAACCAAACTCTGATTTATTGCTTCATATCAAAATCATAAAATTTGGGAGCCATGCAGAACCCCTTCATCAAGTGAAACAAAGCCTTGTGTCTGATAAAGGGGGCTCAGAAACAAATTATGATTTTTATATGAAGCAATAAATCAGAGTTTGGTTTTAAATCCTGGTGTTTTAACTTCATTGAATAAAGTAAAAATTATTTTTAGGATAATTGAGCCTATTTAAGTTTATAGCTTAAAACAAAAACTAGATTGTTAACCTGATTCAAATTAACAAGATTGCATTAATTTAATGTAAATAACTTAAGTTTACTGAAATAGACCATGTTACTTAAATTCAACATAACCCAGCTATGTGGAACCTGTTGACATAAAAATGTTAATTAAATCCAACATATCATTTTTTTTGAGTGTAGAGTAAGGGGACCCTATGGGCCTGCTCAACTACCAACTTGGGAGGTAAATCATGAAGGCAAAGCAGAGTGGTTAGGAATTGCTCAGCACATTTAGCAGGCTTAGAGCCCTCCACCCATTCAGGAATGTCCACCACCTGAACATTGTTGTGGCATAGCTGATTCTCCATTTTGGCAGTCTTCCCCTGGAGAGCTTTCACCAGGCACTGTAGCACACATATCTCCGTAGAATCAGTCTGTACCATGTCCTACACTGTAGAGATATGAGATTCAGCCTCCAAGAGCCACGTGCGGTATTTCTCCATAGCATGGATGATGTCCATAGAGAGCGAGCCTATCTTGGAAGTAAGAGCCTCTTTACATGAGGTAAGGTCTG
This sequence comes from Lithobates clamitans, assembly GCA_037952925.1. NCBI lineage: Eukaryota > Metazoa > Chordata > Amphibia > Anura > Ranidae > Lithobates > Lithobates clamitans. The sequence goes on along the minus strand of JBBGZY010000089.1, from coordinate 5,303,480 downwards.
TTGTGTGAGGAGACCTCATGGTCAAGATGGTGTCCAACGGTGGAGTTTGGGAAGGACCCATTGGAGGTTTTGTCAGCCTAAGCTTACCTGGAGACAAGAGGAGGCACCACAACCCAAACACTGGAGAAAGAGCAAGTGTAGCAAGCCCTGAGTTAATAAAGAAAGTGGATAAACAGGATAAGATAGGAGGGGAGCTCAGTCTTTCCACCTCTTACTCAGTCACATCCCGACCACATCCCCTGCATTGAGGTGTTTTTATATTACTTTTTTGCCAACAGGTAAAATTATATTGGACTCCCTTGTCTGGTTTTGGTCTGGCATGCCTTTCCGTATTTCTATGGTTTGAGCTACTGTTGGTGCACATAAAGGGAAGCCTTGCTGTGTGGGAGCTACCTTGCCAAGCTATTGAGCTTGTTTGAAGTTTACCTTCATCTGACTACACATGCAAGTCTAAAGGTTTCCAGCGACTCTTGAATCTGTTGTTTTGAAGTCCTATCAGATGCAGTCACTGTTTGAGTATTCAAATAGCTGCAGGTGATGTGGCTGCCTGAAAAAAATAGCACTCAGGTGAGATTTCTCCATCCATGTAGGCTGAACAAAAAAAATCTATGCATGTATGACTAAATGATGACTTCCATCAGTTGATAAATCTAAGCATAAGTTTTTGTTAATTCAAGCCCAATGCAATGATTTGAATGCTTTTGTTTTTTGGTGCCACTATGATTTTAGCTGAATATAGACCTTTAGTGAGTCTTCTCATTGGTCAGTTAGACAATCCATTACATTACCAGGCCATTAAGGAAGCAAGGGAGATGTGATCAAGCTCAGCTTTGGCATGCTTCCTTTCTTTATATTTTGTGAGTTGCTACAACTGGAAAATAACATCCTTCCTCTGTTCACTAAAGTTTCAGCCTTTCATTTACATAGTATGTCTTTCATATTTGACCTGGTAATAGCAAGAATCTTGTATATTGTGCTTTATCAAGGGTAAAGAAGATGTCTTACTGCCCCTTATATGACCAGTTTTATGTTGGAAATAAATAAATAATGCAAACATATGGTAGTTTTCAACCTCTGCATTTTTTTGTACTGGGTCTAAATCTATTCAACATATCCAGAACATGCTTTGTATGTGTCCTCTAAGCAAGTAAATATTATTTGCTATTCTATGGTTGCTTCTGTTTCTGGACATGGAACTTTTAACAGATACATAAATGCTTTTTACAGTAAACAATACTGTCACATTTTTATCCTTTGCAATTACATTTTTACATAATAAAAAATATGTTGTATAAACTTATTTGCTTCTGTTTGAACAACATGGTGTTATGATAAAATAATAATGAATAGCTAATTTTAAAAACATTTCTCTTGTAGCTTGAAGCATTATTATTTGTGGGTTTCTTTCAGCTCAAATCAATTGGCGTCCATAGCATGAAAATCACCATAACACCCCTTGTTAAATGGCATTGGCTAAATACCAGTGAAATTAGATATGCCCTTCTGTTCATGAGTGACTGCTCCATGAATGCCAACTAATTATCCTGGCCATAGCATCTGCAGGCTTCTTTGTGCTGTACTTGGCAAACAATTTGATGTGAACAAATATTCACAAGGTTAGTCCAGTAAAAATGTGTCCTCTGTTCTGCACTCATCTCTTTACAGACTGTTATCTAATAGTTTACCTGGCTAATGCCTACTAGAAATATACAATGCTTTGATGTTATTTGAAAGCAACAAGGAATGTTTTAGCTATAGAAAAACAGATGTGATTTTTACCTCTAGCTTTTTGTCTAATGGTGAGAAATTCTGAACAATAAGTACAAATGGAAGAAGAAAAAAATCACAGATGTATTAAGTTATTTATCATTGTACTCTCATGAATACATCTGGTAAGCACTGTTTCATGTATGCTAGATGCATTATGCAACCCTTTGATCAGTGCAGGAAAACATTTCTGTGCATCATATACATGTAAATGCCTGATGCATGTGTGAATATTTCAGTTTTTGGCCACTTATAACGCAGTGCAGGTGAACCACGAAAAGCTCAAAGGCTGATTCAATTTGAAAATTCTCTACTTTCACAGCATGGTATAGTGGGTTGCTTTACAAAAGCATCCATCTTCACTTACAATTACCCAATATAGAGAAGAGGAGTGATTATGGCATTATTACTTTGCAGCAAAGTCACTGCTTTCAATGTTAGAGAAATTTCACGATATTGGGAACTCATAATTTCACTTATTCAGACATCCCAACCTGCAAAAACTCATTTCAGGGAGGTGGCAAACTTATTTCAGGGAGGTGGGCTTGGCTTAAACCGTGTTACATGTGCGTGGCTTAAATGGGGTGTGTTTTTTTTTAGAGTCTGAGATGACTTACATAGTGCAGAATGTAGTAATGTTAAATAGGGCCTGTACAGTGCGGAGTGTATGACGGTAGGTAGTTTGTGCAGAAGAGGAGTGTGGATTGTATGTAGGTGGGTATAATGTGCATGTGAGGCGTGTGGAGTGTACAGTAATGAGTAGTATGTGCAGGATGGTGTCAGTAAGGCAGTGGACGGTGTCAGTAGTTCTTTATTTTTATTATTATTTTTTTACAATTTTATTATTTTTATTATTTTTTACAATTTATTTTTTTATTTTTTGTTTTTCATAATGATTGGGGGTGGGGGTAGTGGAGCAGTGTGTCAGTAGTTTTTTTGTTTTTATTATTATTATTATTTTTTTTTTATTAATTTTATTTATTTACAATTGTGTTGTTTATCATTTTCTTTAAATAATTTTTTTAAATATTTTTTCACAGTGCTTCTGGGGAAGGGGTGGGGAGTATGTGGTGGTGATGGTGTCAGTAGGGCCAGGGTGAGTGGTGTCAGTAATTTGTATTTTTACACATTGTTTTTTTTTTACAATGTAAGTTTTTTTAATGCTTTTTGGGGGGAGAGGGTTTGGGCAGTGGACATTGTTGGTAGGGCAGGGGGTGTTGTCAGTAGTTTTGTATTTTATAATTCAATTTGTTATGATTTTTGTTTACCATTTCATTTTTTATATTTTTTGCATTTTTTTTAATCAACCCTGTTGGGGGAGGCTTTGGTGAGATATCAGGGGTCAAAACAGACCCCTGACATCTTCCCTTTGAGACAGAGAAAGAGACTGAGGACAGAAATTCCCCAGTCCCTTTCTCAGCATTGAAGATGAATGGATAGGAGACACAATGGCTCCTGTCCATTCATAAACTGAGCAAAGTAACACACAGGTTACTCTGCTCAGTTTTGACAGGACACAGGCACGATCTCGCTCATTGTGTACAATTCAGAAAAAGAAGGGGCCGGTAAATGACTGGCCCCTTCCTCTGCTCTCCACCTTGACAGATCCCCACAGCCAGCGGGAGAGGAGGGAAGCCGGCTCTGGGGGTTGAGGGAGGGAGGAGGAGAACGGGGGGGTGAAGGACACGGAGGGGAGCCATAGAAGAACAGGGGGGTAGAAGGACACACAGGTGGACTGGAGGAGGAGGATACAGGGAGCAGTCTGGGATGATCGGTGCAGCAGGAGGGACAGCTGTGATCACCAATCTCGCTGTATAGCTTGTTAGGCTACAGCCGCAATAGGGAGAAAAGGAGAAGCAAAAAAGAGGGGGAGAGGGTGGGACTTTAGATGAGGTGCTTGGGGTAGAGCCAGACAAAACCATATACATATGTAAAAAATTGTATTCTTTATTAGACCAAAGATAGGGCATGGATCAATCCATATAAACACATAATAGCACATTGGCATATAAAATACAAAGCATCAACATACATATTGAGGATAGTCACCAACATGACACAGAAAGTAAATATTATACATCACAGTCCTCCAAATGGAGTAGGCATAACATTATGTTAGGGTGGTATCTGACCCCTAGTGGTCAAGTTATCATATACCACATTGAACACTGCTGATTTTGATGGACACACTGCTACTGTAATTGTCTGTACTCCTTTGGGCTGAATTGGTTCAGTGTGCTCTGCAGCCGACAGGTTGGCCGGTGTTTTTTTTGCACGGGAGCTGCGATGCACGCTGCATGCCTTCCCTCTCCCCTCCTTCCCACATATTATGGGGATGGGGGATTGGGCGGGTGATTTCACCGTGCATCGGTGCCACACCTTCCACTCCCTGCTTGCAACGACCAGTGGGCGTCCTTTCATGCAGGCGTGTGCTATTTCAGCTTGGCTGACACATGGTGAGTAGGACTGGCTGCTTCCGTGCTGTCTCTCCCTTGTCATGCCAGTGTGACGCTGGATGGGACCCTGGCCGTTGGGCTCACCCTGAGGTTCCCCTTCAGTGACCTTTTCTCAGCAGTCCCACATTGCACTCCATTTTGGTTCATATCCCATTAGGACCTACATGGGTAAATACATAGCAAGCTCTTGATTCATTCTTAAATTCCTCTATAACAAGCATTACCAATATTTCTTTACTTTAGTTTTCATTAAGGAATCTCATCTCCTCTTCTCTATTCTTACTATATGGACACCCTATTTTTTCATTCTGTTCACTTTGTTGATTTGCTCCAAAATATACTGCTATACTGTGGTGATGGGTCTACCCTATATGACATTTCTTTTTATTTATACCAATATGGTAACAAACCTTTAACTTTATTGTATACAATACAGAAATCCCATCCACAGTTACATCAAGATTTTTCTATACACACTTTTTCTTTTTTTGGGGGGGACTGCATGTGTTCTCCTGATCCATGCTTGGGTCCTTTTCTCAGCTCCCGTGCTGGACATAATTATCTGGCTGACCTCCGGCAGGTGGTATCCCATGGCCTAGTGTCAGCTCTTATGTGAGTACTTTCAGTTATGGTCGTTTATTTTTTCATCATCATCTTTAATCCCTCAACCCCTCCAGTCTGTGGTTATATCCAACTATAATGGTGATTTTTTTATCCCCTTTTTAGTACATGGATGCACTTGCTCCTGATGAGTGGAAAGAAGTCCACAAAATGTCGTCAAACTTATTTGGATGCATCCATCTCATATTTATGATTCCAGATGGTTTTTATTGTTCTACTACCCTGACATAATGTTATGCCTACTCCATTTAAGGGACTGTGATGTATAATATTTACTTTCTGTGTCATGTTGGTGACTATCCTCAATATGTATGTTGATACTTTGTATTTTATATGCCAATGTGCTATTATGCATTTATATGGGTTGATCCATGCCCTATCTTTGGTCTAATAAAGAATACAATTTTTTACAAATGTATATGGTTTTGTCTGGCTCTACCCCACGCACCTCATCTAAAGTCCCCCCCCTCTTTTTTGCTAAAGCAACCAGGGATGGAGGCGCAATATTTCCCATTGTGTCTCATTTAAAGTCCCAAAAATATTCCCTTTTTTCTTTAAGAGAGAAGGAGAAGCGGATGTCAGCTATACAGGGAGATTGGTTTTCACAACTGTCCCTCCTGCTGCACCGATCATCCCCTACTGTGAACCAGGGGACCAACCAGGATCAGCCCCACAGCCGGGATATTGGGCAGCACTTGCAGGTGTCCAGGAGCTGCCCCCAAAATGCAGGAGGCTCCCGCACCTTGAGGGAGATTTGGGATGTCTGCTTATTGGACTGCTTATATGAAATTTTCGTTGTTTTCTTTTCTTTACATTTAAGTTGTCTCAGTTTTTTTCCCATTCTCTTTCTTTAAAGTGGTTCAAAGGCATGAGTTTTTTTTATCTTAATGCATTCTATGCATTAAGATAAAAAAACCTTCTGTGTGCAGCATCCAGCCCTCAGCCGCCCTAATACCTACCTGAGGCCAAACTCAATCCAAAGATGTTACAGGAGATACTTGGCTGTCCAGAGACTCCCCCTACTGATTGGTTGAGACACACAGCCGCTGCTGTCAATCAAAGTCAGTGAGCCAATAAGGAGAGAGGGGGCAGGGCCGAGCCATGGCTCTGTGTCTGAATTGACACATAAAAGCTTCAGCTTGGCTAGGGTGCCCCATAGCAACCTGCTTGCTGTGGGGGCTCGACAGGAGAGAGGGGCCAGGAGCACCAGTAAGGGACCCAAGAAGAGGAGGATCTGGGCTGCTCTGTGCATAACTACTGCACAGAGCAGGTAAGTATAACATGTTTGTTATTTTAAAGACTTAGGTATCACTTTAACTATATTAGTTTCCTTTTTCCTTTTTTTTTTAAATATGTGAATAATACAAAAAAAAACAATGGGGCTAATAAGGGACTTTTTTGGCACATGAACAGGTTCAGAATTTGTAAAAGGAGCTTCAGTAAGTCCCAATGGCTATTAAAAGCCCATTGCACAATTTAGAAAAAAATGAATTTTGCCTCCTATTGACTGCAATGCAATTTTCCTAATTCTTCCACTTTAGAATTACATTTTGGGAAAATTAAAACTATTTCATCTCATCCATATAACTCAATCATGTGCAATGGAAGTGGGGAAATTCTCAGGTTCCACAAATAAGAGCACACACTGTACTATCCCATAGTATTGTCCTCGTTGTATTTATGTATTTATTCATTTTTCTTTCTTTTTTTTTACATTGGGGGACTAAAATACCGTAAATGTGTAAAGTGAAAGAACCCCAATCTAAATGGGCCAAATCATTTTTTATGGAAAACCTAAATTGGGTGTGACGGTACCCAAATGCCTGTATATAATCATAAATAAATAATTAATGAAGTGAAAATAGCTATTTTAGTTTAAAGAGTCACCAGAATTATAGTCACATTTTTACCATGCTTTTTTAATGGGTTTTCAAAAAAAGAGAGTACAGCAGTTTTTTTTTTTTTTTTTACAGTGTATGACTGACCCTCATATGAACAGGCAAATGAGGGTACACATTTGATTTATTGCCTCTGTAAAAGACGGCTTTTTTCAGAAGGGAAGCTAAGGCTAGTCTGGTAAACATGTTAAAGCAGACCTTTCCCCTTTTCACTAAAAATCTCATCAGCATTTAGCTCTGCATGCTGATGTGAAACCATATTACATTCATTTGTGAAACAAACATTTTTATTTATTTTTTGCTTTTACTTAGAATTAATGTTTTTCCACTTCCTGGTTAAGTGAGGCACTGGCAAAGTTACCAGTGCCTCAGATGCATCCTAGGAAGGCTACATCACCAGTGCCTCACCCTTCAAATGATGTGCTTTGTCATATGTTCAAGGAGGCATACCCAGAGTTCCAGAAAGTAAATTGAAATGGATTCATCTGCTTTAGTAAAAATGGCCACCATGAAAAGAATGGGCAGGAAAAGAAAAATAAGACATGCAAAGAATGAAAAAGTTTTTGATCATCTATAATTATCAGGTTTTTTTTTATGCATTAATGTTTATTCAACAGAACTGGTTTGTATTAAAAAAATGTTTTATCACTGGGAAATGTATTTTTACATAGGTAAGCCAATAATGGAACCAGGTTTTGGATATCCAGTGAAAGACTTGTTCTGCACAGAGGTTATTTTGAAGAAATGCATGTAGAGAACATAAAGAGGGAATTGTATGGTAGCCCCAGACTTTTATTAACATCTCATAGATATTCCCATTAAATGGTAAGAATCCCTTTGTTCCTATTTGTGTAAACTAACATGGTTATGGCACGAAAACTAAATTTGCAATGGAGAGGGATGCAAAGGGATGCAGACAAAATTAGATAAAATAAATATTGATTATTATCATTATTAATAATATTATGATTATTATTTCTACTTTTCATTAAATTAAGTTTTGCTGACGTGATTTGCAAATATAAAATAAAAACCTATTTGTATTGATTTAAATCATTTATTTATTTTTTTTATTTTTTTTTGTTTTTTTCTTTGGATATCCAAATAGGTTAGGGGGATTGAAAGACATCATTGTGTTTTTAACCCAAGCTAGTACCTCAAGACTATGATTATTAATAATGCATTAGTAAATTAAACCTGTGTGAGCTCCATTTAGTCACTAGTAATTATTTGCACCATATTTCCACAGCAACAAAACTCACTACTGCTGTCTTATGTAAACTATCTATACAAAATCTCGTTCAATGTGTAGTGATCGGGTATATTAATATATACTGGGTGATATGATGTAGAGTGGGTATGATAATTAATATTTAGGTATTATTATAATTATGATGTAAGTACTCTTCCACAGCAACCCAATTTTTCCAGAGAGATGCACTTTATTGACTTCCAACACAGAACAAAGTCCAAATTCCACAGATGACAAAAAATCCGAGAGAGTAGATATAATTCAGAGACCCATATTCCTAGGCCTGTGTGTTCCCAGCCATACACAGACAAGCCTCACCCAAAACTATAGACTGAATGCCGTGTTATATTCACTAAATATTGAATGGCTGAGCAATTTGATTGGCCGTTTCAATTTAGGACTTTGATAAGCTTTAGTCTATCAAACAGACAACAACCCCCAGCCGTGAACAGCCGTGAACCACCCCAATTTGCGCTCCCACATATCAACATCAACAAGTCCCCTTTAGATATATGTAATTAGATTAGATTAACAGATACCACCTGAATACCCTTTGAGATGTTCAAATAGACTTGCATAATATTAACACATCAAAGAGTCTTTAGCTGTTAAAATTCAGTTGGACAAATCAACCATTGTCATTCTGGCCTGGTCAACATTGACTGCATGTGTACATAAACACAACAATGTCCCACATAAATTGGTGAACATATTACAACATATACCCCCACTTGGGTCAGTTCTAACTACTAGAACTGACCCATAAATCAAACAACAAAAAATATCATTACGATTTAAGGTACTGGATGCTTTACAATGGCTCATATAAAATATGAAGTTGAAACTGGTTACATCTCTCTTCGCCAGCCTCTAAAATATCCCCATGAAACAGTTATTAGATAATATAACTTTTAGACCATGACTGGAAAAGGATTTGGTAAACATCAGAGGCCCATATAGCTGTTAGGCCTCATTATATCACATCAAGATCTTGAATATTGCGCAAAGACGAGCTGATGTCACAGTCCATTCTTCGGTCTGACTTCATCACATCTCTCACCATCTCACTGAAAGTAAACTTGGTATACTCTGGGAGCTCCAATCCACATAAGTCCAGGATTTTTTTCATCTCCAGGCTAAAGCTTTCCATTTTTAAAGATGCTTTTACGCAAACACTCTACTTTCATCTTTATAGTAAGAAGAACTATCAATGTACCAGCACTCACTTTCAAGGTCAAAAGGTTTGGATATGGCAGTAAAAACCGTGCTTCAAACTATTTTCTTGCGCTTGACATTAATGAGTCCATCTTGCAAGCATTTTACAATTCACATCTGCTTCTTTCCATTTCCACAATTTGAACAAAGATGACCGGGTTGTGTACCTGTCAAGTACAAGAATTTGTTGATTGCCAGCCACAATTTGCTTTTGTAATTTGCTGTAGGCCGACCCCTCATTGCCTTCAATAAAGCAGTTACTTGGATCATTCAGTCCACAATTACACTTGAATGGTATATCAACATATACATATACCCCCACACGATGGTTCAGATAGAATCAGCTTGACATCAGTGTTTATCAGATCTTCTATCCAGACAAAGCGGCAGTGGAAATTCTTGCCAGTATCTTCACCATGAAAGGTAGAAAGGTCTTTTTCCATCCAAATATGTCATAGCCTTTAGCATATTATAAACAACTGAATCAACAAAGTTTCAAATCATGACTAGAGTGATGAATTTCACTCACCCCTCTTATAAATTTAGGAAAACCACCCAACATACTATGATTTATGCTATGCCAAGCCATTGTGCAGCATTTCACCTTAGATGTCAAATATATTGATCAATATGCATTGTGTAATATGTACAGATGTTATGAAAATTATTTTAGGTTTAAATGCTTCTCTTTGGTTTTAAGATAAAGTTCAAGAAATAAAACATAAAGAAAATAAAAAAAAATGAAAAGCAAAATATATCAGGAAAAGGGAGAAAAATTAAAAATTAGGGCATTGAAGAAAAAAGAAAAAAAAGGTCCATTGCTTCATGAATTTCGAGAGAGTCCGTGAATACTTTATAATTCCATGTATAGTGATATATTGTCTATTCAGCATTTCTCCCATAATTCTCCCCCACTAGCCAGCAATTTCAGACTGTGCTTCTGCTATTCACATGCAAGCATCTTCAGACGTCCCTGAAAGACAAAACTCTCCAACAAAACTAATTAGCAAGGTCCTTAAACGTTGTTTGAAGTTAAAACAAAGCATTATTTACACGTTTACAGTTTGGAGCTAATTCACCCCCACTGCTAGAGAAGTGTCATCTGCATTCAAAAACAGATCTGGAGAATGTACATCTTGCATTCAGGACACCCTGTACCCCCTTCAACTGCTCTAATAATTTATCACGTTCCCCTCTCATCTTGTCATACTCAATCTTCAGGTGGTCATATTTCTGTTTTAACTGAGAAAACGGTATCCAAGTCTTGGACCTTTTCTTATTATTTTGTTCAGCTCTGTTTTTCATATTAATATCACCTGTTTGACCCGGAGTGACCTCTCTGGGTGTTATCATAGGATGTTATCTTCTGATCTTTATGCTCAGTATTTGTCCTAAACAATGTGGCTAAATCAATTTTGACAGCCTGCTCATTTGACTTTCTCCATAAATGGTCTGCTCTCAACAATATGTCTTTTAAATCATGAGGATTTGGGGTAACTAATAAAATATTTTGTTTCATATCTTCATGCAACGCATCTAGAAACATACTCATATGTATCAAGCCCCCACGCTCAAATGCAAGATTATTACCGACCAATAATTCCATAATAGTTGCTATCCTGTGCGACAATTCATATGGAGATTCATTTTGCATTTGTTGGATCTTCCCATGAATAGTAACATCAGAACGTACACCATACAAAACACATAATAATTCCAGTAATATGTCCCTTGTCCTCAGAGGCTGAATACAGATCTGTTTAATTCTCATCCAAAGACCACTTCCTACAGAATGTTGCAAAACTCTTTCTAAGTCAGATGGGTTGAGATTGTACATATCTCTGACTTGCTGCACACCACAAAACCATTTTAAAAATCTGTTTAAATCATGGTATGGAACCATTCCTATTTCTGTAAGAATTGCGTCTAATAATTTTGGTTTCAAAGGCTTCATTACAAGCTGAACTTCACCTGTATTATTATTATTGTTATAAACTGTGGTAGTCACAGTGGGGGCAGCTGGTAATGAATTATCAGATTTAATATGAGGTTCTGTTTGCTGCAGATTGCTGAATCCAAGATTCGATGCATATCTGCATTCCTGAGATCTCTTCTCTAATTCCATAATTCTTAATTTTAATCTCTCATTTTCCTCTGATAATTCATCACAACGTTTAGATTTCTCAAGTAAAGCTTCTCCAATGGTAACTGCATGCAACTTTAAATGTACTGTCTCAGTGTCTGATTTTGTAACCTCTCACAAACATTGTTGCTATTATCAACTGCCTTCTGTAACTGCGCATTTTCCTCAACCTTACCATTCAAAGAACTTTCCATTGTTAAACAGCAAGATAACAAGCCCTGTATAATGCAACCTTTTCTTTTACTTTCTGAAATTTTGCTATCAAAAACATTTTTCTCTAAAAATTCCTTCATCATCGTCCATGTCTGCTTACATTTTTCTGGAATTTCATAAGGACCACCATGGCGCTTAATACATTTTAATACCCATCTGTTAACTTTATCAGAACTGACACTAGCTTCACACTGAGTAAGCATTTTGACTATATTACTAATAATTTAAAAAAAAAAGGAAATATTTTACTCACTGCATTAGTTACTCCTTCAGCTTCCAGTTCAGGTCTTCTGGTACACGACACAGTCCTTTTTTTGTTGTTTCCAATCTCCAGAGAATAATCCTGGGGTTCCCACCTTGTTTAAATTTGTAGACCAGACTCTTTTATGTCACAACCAGACAATAGAGTCACAGCACAGCTCTTGGTTCTTCATCAGACTTCTGTCCGACTCACAGGATTGTTGTCACCACCGACTTCTGTTACTAAGTCCGAAAATGCTCTTCTGGTCGCTTGAACGGCACCAATGTAGTGATCGAATATATGTATTGGGTGGATAGATAATTAATATTTAGGTATTATTATAATGATGATGTAAGTACTCTTCTGCAGCAACCCAATTCTTCCAGAGAGATGCACTTTATTGACTTCCAATACAGAACAAAGTCCAAAGTCCACAGATGACAAAGAAATCCGACAGAGGAAATATAATTCAAAGTCCCATGTTCTTAGGTCTGTGTCTCCATACACAGACAAGCCTCACCTAAACTATAGACTGAATGCCGTGTTATATTCACTAAATATTTAATGGCTGAGCAATTTGATTGGCCGTTTCAATTTAGGACTTTGATAAGCTTTAGTCTATCAAACAGACAACAACCCCCAGCCGTGAACAGCCGTGAACCACCCCAATTTGCACTCCCACATATCAACATCAACAAGTCCCCTTTAGATATATGTAATTAGATTAGATTAACAGATACCACCTGAATACCTTTTGAGATGTTCAAATAGACTTGCATAAGATTAACACATCAAAGAGTCTTCAGCTGTTAAAATTCAGTTGGACAAATCAACCATTGTCATTCTGGCCTGGTCAACATTGACTGCATGTGTACATACACACAACAATGTCCCACATAAATTGGTGAACATATTACAACACAATGCAAGTGCAAAAAATAAGATGTTTTCTGCGCTTTTAATACTCTAGTCAGAATCATATACAGTAACTCAACCCTTTGTAACAAAATAACAAAATAGTTTAGTTAGTTAGCCTACTGTAAGGTAGGTCAAATGAATCACAAGGCTCCTAATGTATTGCACTGCAAAGTAAAGCCAGCCATAGATGGATTGAATATTACAAAAAAGGTGTCCACTGCCCCACCTATAACTGGCCATTGCATTTAACGCATGCTGTTAGATAGGTTCATTTGGCTGGTCAGTGAGTAAGTTTGGATCTTTCCTTGGATTTATCCTTGGCCTTGTTTATATCATATGTTGCCTTCCAATGCTGCTTGCAGCAAAGGCCAGTTATAGGTGGGGCAGTGGACACCTTTTTTGTATTATTGTTATATTGGTCAGGCAATACACTGACACCTTTGCAGCCATTGTGCGATTTGCTGGGTGTTCAGTGTGCCCCTGTATATTTAAAGCGGGGGTCCACCTATCTATCGTTTTTTTTTTTTTTACTCACTGCATTAGTTACTCCTTCGGCTTCCAGTTCAGGTCTTCTGGTACACGACACAGTCCTTTTTTTGTTGTTTCCAATCTCCAGAGAATAATCCTGGGGTCCAATTGCCTCCCTTCAGTCCAATTGCCCTCCACCTATCGATCAGAATGCATGTGCTTCCATTGTGGAGTCACTCATAAGCTAGTGAAAGGACCACAGATACCAGGGTGCCGTGACGAGGCTCTGTGGCTTACACATGTATTTGCAAATGTGTGCAGACTAAACCACTGTTTTAACGCATATTGTTAGATAGGTTGATTCGGTTGTCAGTGGGCTGGTCGGTGAGTAAGCTTGGATTTTTCCTTGGATTTATTCTTGGCCTCGTTTATGGATTGAATATTGCCTGGTACAGCCAGTTTCTATAAATGTAGGCAGTGTATTGACTAACTAAAGAGAATTTGCAATTCCCATACTAGAATATGTATTACTTAACACAAGCTTGTAAAAATATTATTGTTATTTATGTGTTACTCACTCCACTTACGTGGCCTTTAATTTTCGCTGCCATGTGCTTGTAATTAGTTATAAGAAATTAATATTTTAGGTGAATTTTCCCATGCTCCAACAAAAACAGTTGTAATCACTTTACCTAGTAATTTAATTGAGATAAATGTAAAGCTTGAAACAGTTTGGTGCTTTAGTGAGAAGTTTAGTGAAAGTGAAAAGATGTTTTCTTTTCCATCTCGTTTTCCAGAACATAATGCCTTAACATAAATCTATGTTTCAGAGTATTCTCTATGTTACACTGTTGAGCTATGATTTCAATAGGTTGAATTACTAAAGGCAAATAGGTTGTTTTCTTTTTCAGGAATTTCCTCAGGAGCGTAGTGAATGTGGTAAAATTTCACTTTGCAAAGATTTTCACTTTGCATGATTGGGTGATGGAAGTCAGTAGAACTTAATCTCATTTACTAAGCTAAGGGAAAATTCCATTGCAAAGTACAACTTCCCTTTAAAATGAACAGCTAGATTCTCTTTAGGAAATCACATCTAATAATTGGTAAGCTGCAATATAACATTTTTTGGGTGTTTCTTTAATTGGTATGCATTATCTATTTTTTTCTTCAGTTTTACATAGAATGTGTAGGAGTGAGACCCTTTGTCATGTATTTGTTGCTGCCTGTGTTCCTGTGGTTGTTATGTATTTCAAGAGGGGAATTTTTCATCACTTTATAAAGATTTCCTCTCTCTTTCTGCTGTGTCTATGGTGAAAGTCCCACAGGATGACAACAAAAATTAATCTGACATAATGTTCAATCCTTCCATACTCTTTCCGAAATAAAATAAAATAACTATGCATAACCTTTAATCTTAAAGGGTAAGTTCACCTTTACAGAAAATCTGTAAGGTAAACTTTTACTGGAACCTCTCCCCACCCCCCTCCCACTGACCTTGAGTACCACGATCTCCCGCTGTGACACATCTTACAGCCACTTTACCAGTCCAGGGATATGAAATCCCAGTGGCTTAATCTCCTAAATGTACCTTGTAAAGTTATGTATAGGTATAGTATGTATAGGAGGCATTCTAACTAGTCAGAACCAGCGTAGCCTGTCCTGTCAGCGGGGGAGAAGAGGAGAGAAAGCCACAGGGATTTCAAATTCCTGGACCTGTAAAGTGGCTATACAATGTGTCACAGTGGGAGATCACGGGACTCTAGGTCAGTGGGATCGGGGGTGGGGGGGGGAGAGGGTCCAGTGTAAGTTCATCTTACAGATTTTCTGTAAAGGTAAACTTACACTTTAAGCAACTTAATTTTCTTATTCAGTAAAGTAGTGCTAAGATCAATAATAATGTGAGGATACCAACTGCAGTCGGATTTTAACTTAATGTAGTCAAATCAGTTAATACATGTCTGCTTGTTATTATAAAGTAAAGCATGTTGTTCATAAATCAGCATGGGCTGATTTAATAAAGAACGTTTTTATTTGTTTTGCTTCCATATGCCTATTGTATTGATGGTTGGTTGTCAGGTCACCTTGAGGCTAGGTGACAGATGCACACCGTTGGGATCAGGAGTGCACCGCAAGGTAGTGGACCCTACGGCTGACTGCTGCGGATGGGAGTCAGGGTGGTAAGGAAGGCAGGGCCGCTGGAACACCAGCGCGGATCCCACTGGGGCGCGGAGTCTAATAGGGCGTACACACGGTCGGACTTTGTTCGGACATTCCGACAACAAAATCCTAGGATTTTTTCCGACGGATGTTGGCTCAAACTTGTTTAGCCTACACACGGTTGCACAAAGTTGTCGGAATTTCCGATCGATAACCACGCGGTCACGTACACCACGTCCGACGAGACTAGAAAAGGCCGGTTCAGAACCAAGTGCGGCACCCTTTGGGCTCCTTTTGCTAATCTCGTGTTAGTAAAAGTTTGGTGAGAGACGATTCGCGCTTTTTCAGACTCGTGGCTTTCAGATCGTTTTCTGCCATTCAGTTTGTGCTTGTGGGTTTGTATCTGCTCTTCAGTGTGTGCAAGCAAGTTCCGCGTGACTTTAGGTAGTCATTGTATTCTTGTTCGTTCGTTACTGGTTTTCAGGTCGCTCTTCACAAGCCTTGCTGTTCTTCAGTGCGTTCTGTTACTTCGTTCTGAGCAGCCGACCGTTTTCTAGCCATGTTTCGTATGCGTACTCCTCGTAGAGTTCGTGCTGTGCGGGGGCTTGGTGTTGGGGTCCTGTTCTTGACACAAGTCCAGTCCATGAACAGGGTGGGGAGGAGTTCATGGACCAAGAATTGGTTGCTTCAGCGTGACCAGTTCTGTCATATGCCTTTGCTCCGTGAGATCCATGAGAATAATCCTGATGATTTCAGGAACTTTCTCAGGATGACGGACCCCGTGTTTCACCGTTTGTTGGCTTCGCTGACCCCCTATATCAGCAGGCAGGATACCTGCATGAGGCAAGCCATCACTCCGGAGCCGAGGTTGGTCGCTACCTTGCGGTATTTGGCCACAGGGAGAAGCCTGCAGGACCTCAAGTTCTCGACAGGCATCTCCCCCCAGGCTCTGGGTATCATTATCCCAGAGACCTGTTCTGCCATCATCCAGGTCCTGCAGAAGGAGTATATGAAGGTAAGATTTTTTTTCCTTTTATATCACATTTTCTTGTATTGAATGTTTGCTAATATATTGTATTTCTTTCCTCATTCCCTAATTACCATGATTGTAATATGCTGTGAATGTCCCCTTTGTCCTCATGCATGCTGGATTTTTATGTAATTATTATTTTATGTCCTTCATACATATTTGCCCTTCAATAAACTCTCCAGCATGGTGTCTCCTGCCCCTATATTCACCTCATGTACTCACTTAACAATGTAAGTATTTTATCAGCTCTATAGTAGTGCTTTACCCCAAACACCCCCTAAAATGTTTGGAAATGTTATTTTTTATTTAAATTCAGGCAGAGTGCCAGAGGCTTTTTTTTGTGGTGTCCCCAAATTTTTTGTAACCCTCCCTCCCCCCGACTGCTAAGTCAGCTGATCCCAATTCTCTATCCTCAATCATCTATCTGCTGACTTTGCCAAACCCATACACACTATACCCATCTCTTTAGTGCTCAGATTTATGGATGAATTCCCCAAAGCATGTAGTGCAAGGGCCTGCCTGTATACTTTCCAATGGTACTGTTTAAAGTTTTTGTATCCTATTATTATCTTGATAGGTAATAGCAGAATGTCCAAATGTCCTCAAATGTGTACAGTGTGTATTTATATCTTTGTATTCAGACACTTCTTACCTGTCCAGTGGTCTGCCAATAGTGTAACTAAGGAGGGTCTGTTCCAAGTAATACCCTGTATTTAGGCATTCATCTCTCAATGAAGTGAAGAGGGTTACCTGTCCAAGAGCTCCCCCCTATAATGTTACAAATGGCCCATGAGGGGGCGAGGGGGAATATGATAGGTGTACCTTATACTTTGTTGTTGTTAAATTCCCCTTAATAAATGCTATCTGGAGGTTGCCCCATAATGTTTGTGTATAATCTGCTTGCCATGTTTCTGTGAAAAAATAGTAATGTTTATTGTTTTTTCCTCAACAGTTTCCTTCAACGCCACAGGAATGGCAGACTGTGGCCTCCCACTTTGCCCAGCGGTGGGACTTTCCTAATTGCGGAGGGGCAATTGATTGGAAACACGTCCACATCATCCCACCACCCAACTCGGGGTCGTACTATTATAATTACAAGGGGTTTAATAGTATAGTGATGTTGGCGGTGGTGTCGGCTAATTACGAGTTCCTGTATGTGGACATGGGGAAGAATGGCCGGATGTCCGATGGTGGAGTCATCGCCCAGACAGAGTTCTACAGGCGTCTCCAGAATGGCAGCTGGACTTGCCACCTCCAGAGGACAATGTTGAAGGTCTCCCATTTGTGTTCGTTGCTGATAAGGCATTTGCGCTCGGGGACCACCTGATGAGGCCATTCCCGATGAGGACCCTCACCCCGGAACAGAGGGTTTTTAATTACCGGCTGACCAGAGCCCGAAGAGTGGTGGAGAACACATTTGGAATCCTGGCCAGCCGGTTCCGATTATTTCTGACACCCATCCATATGGCGGAGTATTAACTGAACCATATAATACTTGCCTGCTGTGTTCTCCATAATTTTTTAAGAAAACATTCAGCCAACTATGCTGGCTCAGTTGGGCCTGAGGCCGGAATCCCAAATCCATCAACACTGACGGCGCTTGAAAGTGGCCGTCCTGGCTTGCCCTCCCTGAGTGCCCGTGATGTCCGGTTAAGATACCTGGAGTTCTTTGCGGGTAGGGGGGCTATCAATATGCCAGACAATCTGTGAAACCTTTTTCAAATAAAAAACAACCAAAAGAAATTCTTTGTGGACATTTACTGCTTGTGTTTGTTTTAGCTGACCCTGACAGAAATGTGTTGAGTGCAGAAAATGTCGTGATTGGGTAACCTTATAAAAAATAGTGTTGGCTGGTACTTCCTAAATGCAAAAACACATTTCACTACAAGTGCACTTGCAACTGCACTGAACCTGCACTTATAGTGCAAAGTGTATTTGCCCTTAGGAAATAACCCCCATTTTTGCATAAAACAGCAATTACATCACCCCAAAAGTGTTGTAGTGTTGAGACAATAATCCACACATTCTTGAGTAAGCCACTTTTTTATACCTGCACAATCACATGTGCATTTACAAAAGGTTTTTAAAACAAACCAACGTGTTTGTTGTATAACAATTTTTGCAGTAGCATTATCAAAAATCGAAAGATCCATTTCAGATAAAACAGGCCTGTGTAAAACCAACAAGAAAGCCAAAAAACTTGAACTTACAAAGTTCACATATGGGAAAACCTGAAGGCTATATGAGACATCAGTATTTAGGAACTGGGTTTGATATAGCGTTCAGATGGGTGGAAATCACCCCTGGAAAAGCCAAATTTGGAAGATGCACACCAATTTACGAATGTCAACATGTGCTATCTGCCATCAGGGGGGATCAAGGGACGTGTTTTGGGGGAGCAAGCCCTTCCTCAACGCGACTTTATAATTGAGGAAGGGGTTGCACCCCCAAAACGCGTCCATTGATCTCCTGTGATGGCAGATAGCATATGTTGGCACACTGTGTGCATCCTCCAAATTTAGCTTTTCTAAACATTGAAAAAAATTTTAGAAGATTGGACCACAATAAAACAGGTGATTTTGTGGGGTTTAAATTTGCCCCAAAACATCAATGATGTTATTATTTTTTTTAATAACATCACTGATTTGTTGCTGTATGTTGTGCAATTCGAGATTACACCCCATGATCTCCCCGATCAGTATCTGGGCACTTTCAGATGTGAAACGTTCTCTATCCCTCACATCACGATCACCTAAAAAGAGATAAAGAACAAAAAAAAAGGTCTCAAAAATCTGCCACCATCCATCTCTTTTACCTGAGCCTGTGGTCGCAGACACTCACCTGTTGTGGTGCCAATCTCCACCACATCTTCTTCTTCCTCCTGCTCTTCTTCTTGTGTTGGTGGTATTTCACCTTTTTCCATAGGTGGGGGGTCTGTGTTCTCCTGGGATGAGGGGTGTCCTCCGAGTCTTTTCTCCCCTATGTAAAACAAAAATGGTATACTTAGCACACAGATATTTGATGGCAGAACTAGAAATAGGAAACATTGCTTGGAAGTGGGGTACAATTGTCTATTTTTAGCAGAGTTCCAAGATGTATATTTTTTAGTGGCCTTTGTCAAGCTGCAATACTTTACCTGTTTGGTACAAGCTTCACAGATGTAGCCCCCCCTATAATATACACTGGAGCACCTGTGTGCCCCCCCTAATAAAAATGGTGTTCTGGGGTCCCACACTAGTGCTCCAGTGTCCAGATGTGAAAACAGCTGCTCAGTGTCCTCTCCTTACACACAATCTAGTTGGCATTTCATTCTAGTAACAAACCCATCTACACAAACAAATATTTGGCATCCAAGTAGGCCCCAAAAAATGTGTGAAAAATGTTTGATACGAACGAATAATGGGTCCATGAACATTAAAGTTGCCCTTTTAAACGTTACAATTAATAAAAGCATATGGAGCAGAATGAACGGAATAAAGACAGAAAGAATAGGAACACAGCACAACTACTTACTTTTTTGCAGCACTCTCCGGATCTTTCGGTACTGCTCTGGCTCTCTCAACTTCAGGTCCGACCACCGCTTCCTGAGCTGATCTTTAGATCTTCGTACCCCGAAATTCCTGTGAAGGCTTTTGATCACTTTAGCAATGATTTTTGCCTTTCGGATGTTGGGGTGTGGGTAAGGCCCATATTTTCCGTCATAGTCGGACTTCCACATGATGTCGACCATCTCCAACATCTCCCCAAAGGACATATTTGTGGCCTTAAAACGTCTCCTTCTGGATCGGGACGTGCCTGGATCCGGGCTTTCCTCCTCCTCCTCCTCGTTGCTAGAATTAGCATGCGCCTGCTGTAACTCCGCCATGTGCTCTTCACCCACTGCGCCGAACGAAAAGGGGCGGGGAATAGACTAGAAAGAACGTCAGGGGTGGGCGGAGTTACACGCATGTGCAGTGTGTATAAAGCGTAACACGCGTGCGTATTATGTACGATCTGTGAGCGGAGGAAGGAGCATTGGACGCGCCGATCGTAAGAACGAAGGTAAGAGACAAACTTGTGCCTATACTGCTTCTAGATTGAGGCCTATATTGTAACAAGATTAGGAGAGTTTTGTCTGACATTAGGCTTTCTCTTGTGTTGTGTCTTGCAGTGAACATGGATATCTTAATGAAAGACAATGACTTCATGTCAGTATTCGAAGAGATGATAAGTGAGCTGCCCTGTCTGTGGGAGATTACCCACCCCCATTTCAAGAACCAAGCAAAGAGGAAGGCAGCACTGGAGCAATTGTGTGAAATTGTGAAGCAGGTGATCCCCACGGCAGACATCACCTATTTAAAGATCTTCATTGGTGGCCTGAGGAGCACATATCTGAGGGAGCGCAAGAAAGTCCTGGATTCACAGAGATCCGGAGCAGCAGATGACATCTATGTCCCCAGGATGTTGTACTACGGCAGGCTGCACTTTCTGGCATGCCAGACTGAACCCAGGCCATCCCTCTCCAGTCTTCCTTCCACGCTTCCTTCCCCCCTGGCTGAGGCTTCTGACGCCCAACCTGGGCCTTCCAGGCGATATGTGGAGGAGCCCAGATTGAGCCAGGTATAGCATTCCTTTAAATATTTCTGCTTGTCCAATCAATGATGTTAGTTGGGAGTACTAATTTAGGATTGTGATTGATGATGCAAAACATTACAACCATGTCCCTTTATCATACACAGGGAAGTCTCAGCCAGGAGGTGGCCGGGCCGAGCCGGCTGGCTGATCTGCAGGTCCCTCCACCCCCCCCTGAAAGTAGGAGGAGTACCCTAGAGGAGGCTGCTATAGCATTCTTTTGGAGGGCTACAGAGGTCCTGGGAGCACCCCACACCATGGAGGAGAACATTGCTGCCTTCATAGCCTATAAAATGCAGAGGATGGAGGAGGGCCAAAAAGTCTTGTGTGAGGCCCTCATATCGGAGGCTCTGGAGAAAGGTATGAGGGGCCAAATTACACCTCAGACACACCTTCGCGTTGGTCCTCCTCCTCCTCCTGCAGGTCCTCCTCCTCCTCTTCCCTCTCCTCCAGGTCCTCCCAGTCCTCCTCCAGGTCCCCCCAGTCCTCCTCCTCCTCCAGGTCCTACTCCTCCTCCTGCCACATCTCCAACTGCACAGCCACAGCCCGGAAGGAAGCATGGAAGGAAGACCAGACAGTGATTGCCCTGGGTTCAGTCTGGTCGGCCAAAAGATGCAGCCTCTTGTGGTACCACAGCCTGGGGACACAGATGCCATCTGCTGCTATCCGGATCTCTGCGAATTCTGGACCAGACTGCCCTCCCTTAGATATGGACTTCTCAGGCCACCAATTTTGATGTTGAAGAATTGTTGTCTGCCGTGGGGGTCCCAGGCTTCGCTAATTTCTCCTGTTGATCCAGTGTTGCCTTCCTGTTTGTTTGGTTCTGATCCCTTAATAAAGGATTTTTGTTTTGAATTATACTCTCCTATGTGTTTTACTTCAAAAAGGACAGTTGGTTTGTGAGGATTCAGGTACATTTCAAATATACAATGTGAAATTAACAAGGGACACCAACACCAAACAATCTCCTTGAGATTAAATAATAAAAGATATCAATGGTGTTGGGGTAACTTGACACACAAAACACACCCAAAAATATTCTGGAGTAAAAATAAAAATAACATTGAACAAAGATCAGCCTTGGAAAAAATCCAAACATTAAAGAAAAAAAAGGCATAAAATCCCCCCCAAAAAAATAAAATATATAAAACTGTCAGATGTGACAACTAATAACAATATATTCAGGGAATCCCACTAAAAAAACACAAATAAAACTTTGTGAGAAGTGTGTGTGTATATGAGCAGCAAAACTTAATTCGTGTCACATTATAAAGAAGAAGAGAGTGCGCTGTATTAAACCATTTTTAACATTGCAGCGTGACGAAAGTGCTGTATCCATTGCGAACGCTAAGTTTCCCAGAACGAGCTGTCCCGTCTCGGAATTTCTTCTGAGCATGCGTGGCACTTTGTGCGTCGGAACAGGCCACACACGGTCGGAATTGACGTGATCTGATTTTGTCGTCGGAAAATTTTATCTCCTGCTCTCCAACTTTGTGTGTCGGAAAATCCGATGGAAAATGTCCGATGGCGCCCACACACGGTCGGAATTTCCGACAACACTCTCCGATCGGACATTGTCCATCGGAAAATCCGACCGTGTGTACAGGGCATTAGAGCCAGCAGGTGTTCACCAGAGCCTCTAGTGGTGAGGATGGACTGCGCTGAAACGGGCTCCAGGTCGCGACCCCCAGGGTCCTTCAGCTCACACCCACAGTAGGCCACAGGAGGATAGGTATAGTAAGGGAATAAGCCAAGGTCGGGGCCACAAGCAGACCAGGACAACAGAGTTCATGCCAAGGTTCAGGGTCACAGGCAAACAGGGATAGTCGGAGACACACAAAAGGTCAGGGTCAAGAGCAGACAGGAATAGTCAAGAACAGGCCAAAGTCGGTAACTGGAATCAGATGTAGGAAATATAACAAGTGCACGTGAAAGCTAACACACAATGGTTGATCAGCACTGCTGGCTTGCAGTGCACAGGTTATTATAGGGTTCCCTGATAGGGCCTGGGGTGGAGCCCTGCTTAGAGAACAGGTTATAAAACCAGCCAGGTGTGAGGGGCTGGCCTCTTAGTCTGAACACATGAAGAGCAGGTAAGCTGATAGAGAAATATTACTGCATAACCATGACATTGGTGAGCCTGCCCATGAATGTTATAAAAGCTTTGAAAGTGGAGTGTTTTATTTATGTGTTTGAGTTTTCCAAAACTAAAAGGACCAGTTTAGCTGAAGGTATTCATGGTGCTCCAGAATACTTCATAGACAGTGGTATTGTTGATGGTTTTTTTTTTCAACTTCTTATTAATACTACAGAATAATAATTGTCGCTTAATGTATTTTTTACTGCCACTACATGTGTACTGCATATGAATTCTCTTTATGAGAATACCCTACACAATGGAAATGTAACACCAGAAAACACTTTTATATATAACTACTGTAGTTGTTATGACTAGAGGTAAATTATGGGTTTGAGACAACCTTAACTTTATTGTTTTAGCTCTAGATGTTTGAGGTTTGCTGAACTTGCAAACTTAATGGTTGGATTTGGCCAATATGCAGCCCAATACTTTGACTGTTGCAGCTGGAAATCATTCAATTAGTGGCAGTATCATCCCCACCCCTAAACATATGACTTCCCACCTCCTGGCTTGTGTCACATTGTAAACAAGCTGGCGACGGGAATCCTGGGTGACATAATTGACCATATATGTGATTTGTGGCATATGAGTAGCTTTGGGAATACTACAGTCAACTAACATTTTTCAGGAAAATTATTGTACATTAGATACACACTGATAAACATCAACCTTTAAGCATCAATCAGCAGCATAAAAATTAATGATCACAAATAAGCAATCCACAACAGATGTGTAACACATCAGAGCAGTACAGCAGAACAGTTTTCTGCCTACAGACATTGGGGTGGATATACTAAAGGCAAATAGACTGTTCACTTTGCTAAGAGGTTGCACTTTGCAAGGGCATTTGTTTTTTTTTCTTTGCACATGGTTAGGTATTCTTTGGAAAGTGAATTTAACAACATTCATTAAGCTTTAGGGCAGATTCCCTTGCAAATTGCAACTTCCCTTGAAAAGCTAATTTTTAGTAGACTATTTAGTAAATTAACTCCATTATGACCAATTAAGGGCAGCTTAAAATAAGAAAAGTTAAAATACAAAATGCTTCATTGTCTCAGAGATTAGTAAAAATGCCTTGGGTTGGGGCTTTGAGAAGAAAGAAAAAAAATAGGATGGTTGAGAGGGGACAGGAAGGGAAAGAGAAATAAATGAAGAGGTAATACTAAAAAAAATAAGCATTGAATGTGCCAGACCAGGGGGCATGGCCTGAAGCAGCATGGAGTAAGGTGATTGAGAGCAGAGCTCTTATATTCACTTCACAGACCTCTCCTCTTACCATCTGGGGGTTCTACAGCCTAGCCCACCATGTCTGCCCCCAAAAGGTCCCAGACTCTAGCACTTGGTTTAATAAATTTTGGTGGAAGGAGAGGGAGACACAGGGAGAGCAGCCAACAGTGGCAGAAAAAAGTCCTGGACACTATCTCCTCCTGTCAGGCAACACTCACCTCTGAAGACAGAAGAGCTGAAGGTAGATATTTCTTTAATTTTCCAAGGCCTCCACAAATTATGGGGCAGAGTCACAGAGGCTGAAACTAGTTTTAGCTGGGTGGAAGATGCTAGAACTTCACCGACCGCATCAACAGCAACTGAGCCAACTCACACAGAATCAAGATGACCTGGAAAATAGACTGTGTTGCAGTAATCTTCAATTCATCAGCCTCACGTAGGGTATAGAGGGTTCTGACCAGGCTTACTTTCTGGAAAATCTGCTGCACTCCACCTTCAGCAAAGCCATGGTCAAGCGAGCCTACTACATGATGGCAAGACAACTATCTCTGGAAGTGCCCCCTCTCACTTTCATTGTGACACTTTTCAGTTGCAGAGATGTTGTCTTCCACCTATCAAGGGAGAATGGCAACATCCCCTTTTAGAATGTAAAAAGTGAGGTCTTTACAGACTTTTCCACTGAAGTCCAGCATCAACACACCCAGTTCTTGGAAGTCAAATGTACACTCATAGTGCAACATAATAAATACACAATGCTCTACCCCACTTGCCTATGTGTGGTATGTGAGGAGAAAGTCCACTTCTTTGCTGACCCTGTGGCCATTACTACCTGGCTTGAGTAGAGGGTGACTTCCAGAGCTGTGGCAGATTGATCCTACCAGATTGCACAGGGAGGCTGTTAGAAAAGCTGCTCATTTATGTTGCTCCTCATGATGCTGCAACCTGCCATAGTTTCTATGTGCCCAACCTTAATCTCACCTCCTATCCCCCAGTTGTTGAATCGCTCCTGGATAGACCCAAACCTGCAATGATTGTACCACGTTTATCTCATTAATTCTTCAACTGGAGCCCCATCTGTTGTCAACATTAGTTCCTCTCTCAACTTGTGAGCGACCTCGCCTTATGATCATAGTTGCTTCTCAGTACAGCACCAGATTGTTGTGCCACAACATGTCTTACTGCTAGCTCTGGTTTACAGCAGGAATTTTCCCTCCCAATGGACTCCAGTGGGACACATTCCTACAAATTGTTTACCTGGCCAGTGCTGTTTTAGTTGTTAGTTTTATATATTTGTGCTGAGGTAGTTATTTATTTTGGTTAATTGTTTTCTACTACAACTACAGTTAGTTTGGATATATGCTCACGCTGATTGGGAAATGTGGAGAGCACGGTAGGTGGGAGTGTAGTTGTCGTTTGTGGCCTACCTATTATTAGCCTGCCAGGAGTTTGCTATCAGTGCTTAGAGATAATGTATTACTACACTTGACAATTATTGTGATTACCAATTTCCTGTTGTTACAGCTTTGAGAATCCAAGTGTCAAATAATTTGTTTTCTTTACTAATTGTGTTATGGCCTCCCTGAAATTTCTTACATGGAACGTTCAGGGACTCAAGAACAATGTGAAGAGTTCAGCTGTACTGTCTTTTCTTAAAACCCAATGAGCTGATATTATTGTATTTGTGGAAACCCGTGTAGTCAACACACCATGATGAGACCATTAATAGGCTAGACCTTCAATGCTTCCCAGACAACTAACTCATGAGGTGTTTCTGTACTCAATATGCTTTGAATTACTTGGTACTTGACATGGCCTTAAATAGATAGGGTAGATATGTTTTTCTACATGCTTTATTATACGGGCAACCACTATAGATTTTGGCCTTTCACATTGCTCCTCCTTACAGCTCTGCGGTGGTTAGAACAGAGTTCTACTTAATGCCACAACACCCTACAATCCCTACAATTTGGCTGGGCTATTTTAACACAACACCTAATCTGGACTTAGATAGATTTGGCCCCCAAATTCTCGAAATCATCCTGACCAGACCGGCTTCATGCCTGGCAAAAACACAGCAATTAATATGAGGTGCTTATTTATGAATTTTCAAACCTATCATAATTATATTGGTACAAGAGTGGTGGTGATAATGGATGCAGCCAAAGCTATTAAATCAGTGGAATGGAGAATAAAGGAAGCAAAAGGGAGCACCATCTATATGTAGTAAAAACAATCCCTTTTATTCAGCACAAATAATAGCAACTCACAGGATTAAAAAAATGATGAAGGTATTACAAATGAAAATAAAGATATGTTCCATAAATTTTCATACTGACTATGCCGGTGACGGTGAACCTTGGCACCCCTGATGTTTTCAAACTACATTTCCCATGATGCTCATGCACTCTGCAGTGTAGTTGAGCATTGTAAAAAATGTAGTTCCAAAACATCTGGGGTGCCAAGGTTCACCATCACTTGCCATATCTGTAAACTGACAATTAGGGTCCACCTGAAAAAATTAATATTTTAAAATTAGCTAAACTAAAACAATATATTATATACAAAGATGGTATATATATGTATCTTTATACCATGGGTTTTTCAGACAAAGATGATTTAAAATGGGGGTCTTGTAATAGGATTAACCAGTGTTTATTCATTACATTTTCCTCTAATGCACATGAAACTGTGTGTTGCATCTGACCTCTAAGACCCCGCCAGACTCAGTTTTCTTGGATGACACTTCATTTTTAACAGAGGAAGTATAAGCCTCCTCAATTAAAGCACTGGAGTACCCTTTTTTTGAAGAATATTTTTCTTCAGAAAATTACTCAAGATAAAGTCCTCACCTCAAGTACAGTTATGCCTCAACTGGCAAAACTGACAATTTTAGGAAGGTTTTTTTATCCATCTGGGGCAATGACTAGGGATGGGCCAAACTTACCCCTGTTCGATTTGCACCAGAATTTCAGAACACCGCGAAAGTTCGGACCCGAATAACGAACCCCATTAAAGTCAATGGGACCCGAAAGTTAAAAATGAAAAGTGCCAGTAATTGGGCATACAATGGTTATTGTGGTCCGGGTCCTGCCCTGGCGGCAATAAAAAAAAAGTTTGTAAAAACGTAATTTTTAAATGAGCAGTGATTTTTTGTTTTTTAAAGTGAAAGCCTAAAAATGAAAAATGAATCTCAATATAATGCCTGGGCGGTCCCCTTAGTCTACCTGTAAAGTGGCAGATCTGTACCATGTCTAGAATCTGCTGCAGCAATAATTCCATTAATAAAGCCAAAAAAAGGCATTTTCCCTGAAAGCTGCCTTTATTTTGCTCAGCAACAGCTAGGGAGCCAGTATGATGAGGCCACAATGTAGTGCACTGTGAACAAGATTAGAGATTTTTTGGAGACATTCTGGTGTCACTTTGACTTTGTATAGAAGTAGTGGGTGCATAAAAATTGGTCTTTAGGTGTCGGGGGCGCCTTCCCACAGTAACCCTATAGAGGTAATCTTAATGAAAGCAAGAATTGGCCTTGCTGTAAAAAATTGCAATTATATGCTCCTGACAAACAGGTGCAGAAAAATTGATCTTTAGGTGTCGGTGGCGTCTCCCACCATAACCCTATAGAGGTAGTCTTGATGAAAGCAAGAATTGGCCTTGCTGTAAAAATTGCAATGATGTGCACCTGTCAACCGGGTGCAGAAATATCGGTCTTAGGGTGTCGGTAACGCCTTTCCACAGTAACCCTATAGAGGTAATTTCATGAAAGCAAGAATTGGTCTTTGGGTGTCGGTGGTGCCTTCCCATCGTAACCCTATAGAGGTACTCTTGATAAAAAAAAGGATTGGCCTTGCTGTAAAAAATTGCACTGGTAGGCACCTGTCAAACAGGTGCAGAAAAATTGGTCTTAGGGTGTCAGTGGCACCTTCCCACTGTAACCCTATAGAGCTGCTCTTGATGGAGACAAAAAATTGCAATGATATGCACCTGTCAAACAGGTGCTGAAAAATTGGTCTTTGGGTGTTAATTGTGCCCATGAAACCTATACCAAAAACATTCTTCCAGATGAAATGATTGAACACCCTCAAAGCTAGGCAGCCTCTAAGTCCTGCAGAGTTTCCACATTCCAAAATGACTTAATCAGTGACATCGACATCAGGGGCTTCAGAGCTGGTAATCCAGGACTCATTTATCATTATAAAAGTCAAACGGTCCACAGAGTCTGTGGACAGACGCTTTCTATGATCAGTAACAAAACCTCCTGCAGCACTGAATGCTGTTCTGAAAGCACGCTGGATGCAGGACAGCCCAACAACTCAATAGCATACTGGGCAAGTTCCGGCCAGTGGTCTATTCTCATGACCCAGTAAGTCAGTGGATCGTCAGCTGGAAAGCTCTCTCTTTTGGCATCTCTGTTTTGGCACCAAGGTAATTGTCCACCATGTGATGTACACGCTGCCGATAGGAAGCTGACAGCCCTGGGCGGCGAGGACTAAAAAAATTTTGAAATGCCTCACTTAGGCGGATGCCTTCTCCAACACTCCTCTCTTGACCAACAGAATATTCAAAACGACATTTTCCATGACACTGTAACCTACTGGAGTCAGGAAAAATGTTCAATAAAATCCTCTTTAAATTGTCCTCAAGAGATTTTATCTTCTGCACTCTCTGTGGGGATGGGGTGAGTTCTGAGACCTTCCCCTTATAATGGTGGTCAAGGAGGGTTGCCAACCAGTAATCATCCTTCTCCATTATGCCACGTATTCTTGGGTCCTTTAGTAGGCTTTGAAGCATGAGGTTGCCCATGCACCCCAAATTTGCCGAGGCTTGAGAAGCAGACTCCTCGAGGTCGCTCAGGATGACAGCATCTGGAACATCCTCCTCCCAGAGATGTACTACTCCCAAGGGCCCTGGGGTTGGAAAGACATTGCTTACAGATTGACACACATCTTCCTCTTCTTCAAAGTCTATGAAAGTGCAAGAATCCTCCTCCTCATCCTCCTCCCCTCTCTCCTCCTATGTGTTCTGTGACATAGGAATGATGGTGTCTGGGTAAAGTGGGCCTTGAAAAGAAAGGAAGTCCTCCTCTTCCTCCTGCTGCTCTACCTCCAGTGCCCTGTCCACAATGCCATGCAGAGTCTGCTCCAGCAGGAACACAACAGGGATTGTGTCACTGATGCATGCACTGTCACGGCTCCCCATCCTTGTGGCTTCCTCAAATGGTGACAATATAGTGCATGCATATTTAATGATCAGCCAATGGCATGGGGAAAAAAAGCCAAGCAGCCTGAGCCTGTTGTCGTGCCGTATTCGCACAGGTACATGTTGATGGCCCTCTGCTGCATGTATAGCCATTGCAGCATTGACAAAGTCGAGTTCCACCTGGTGGGCATGTCACAAATCAGGCAGTTTACGGGCAGGTGGATTTCCCGCTGAATATCAGCCAGCCGAGCACAGGCTGTGTATGACTGCCTGAAATGGCTACAGACTCTTCTGGTGAGCTTTAGCACATCTTGCAACCCTGGGTACATATTTAGGAAACACTGCACCACCAAATTGAGGACATGTGCCAGGCATGGCACATGTGTCAACTTTCCCTGTCTAAGAGCGGACAGGAGGTTTGAGCCATTATTGCACACCACTATTCCTGGCTCAAGCTGGCATGGTGTGAACCACCTCAGGGCCTGTCCCTGCAGAGCTGCAAGAATCTCTGCTCCAATGTAGTTCCTGTCCCCTAAACACACCAGCTGAAGCACTGCATGGCACCTTTTAGCCTGACTCTGGGAATAACCCCTTTGAACGCTTAGGGGGTACCTGATGTTCATAGGCCAATTCTGCATAGGAGGGCATGGAGGTGGCAGAGGAGGAGGAGGGGGTAGAGCTTACAGGTCTGGCATCATCACCGCTAGCTGTATGGAGATGTGGGGGCACAACAAGCTGCAGCACTGAGCCTTTGTCCTGCATCCTTTCAAGTTGCAAGCAGCGTTACCCAGTGTGCTGTGAACAAAATATATCATCCTTGTCCATGCTTGCTGGACCACGTGTCACCAGTAAGGTGGATTTTATGGCTGACTGCCTTGCCCAACGATGCCAGAACATTCCCTTCCACGTAGGGAGATGGAACATACTTACGTGAAAAATAGTAGCAACTGGGAACCTGCCATTGTGGTACAGCACATTGTGCGAATTCACGGAAGGGGACAGAATCCACCAGGCTGAAAGGCAGAAGTTGGAGAGCCAACAGCTTTGACAAGCTTGCATTTAGGTACTGGGCATGTGGGTGGCAGGGACTGTAATTTTTTTTCTGCTGCAGCAGATGGGGCAGATAAATTTGCCGTCTATAGTCAACAGCTGGCAGTGCGCTACTGGCAGATATGCTGCTAGGACCAGGGACACCCTGTGCTATACCATCATCCCTGTCAGTGGAGACGGCTGAGAGGTAATGACTCGGTATAGCAGGGGCAGACTGAAGTGGGTAAAGAGGAGGAGGAGGGGCAGATTTGTGCGGCTTTTAGGTGCTCTTGCCAAGTGGTTGGACGTTAAATGGCTTGTTAAGCATGTAGAACCCAAATGGTTGGTGTTTTTGCCACATTTGATGTGCCTGAGACACAGTTTGCAGATATCAACAGTGAGATCTGTTGCAGATGTGCTGAAAAAGGCCCAGACAGCTGAGCTTTGGGGAGTGGGCCGGGAGATAACAGCTGCAGAATGTGATGGAATAGGGTGGCTGCTCTCCTCTTTCTTAAAGTTGGCCTCCTTGGGGTTGTGCCGCTTCACCTTCAGTTTCCTCCTCTGCTCTATCTGGCACCCAAGTTGCATTAGTGACCTCATCATCATCATCATCATCAACTCCATCTCCTCCATCTTCATCATTCATCACCACTGGAGACAACTTGGCAATACGCTGCATCTTGGGAAACATGAATGCCAATTTGTCTACCAGTGTTCCTCCCTCTCTTTAGGCTCATGCTCCTGTCACCCTCAACCTCTGAACCAACATCCGAATCCAGTAATGGCTGGGCATTATCAAGGTGCAAGTGGCTGATGCTGTGGTCAAATAACTCAGCTGACTCCTCAATGGTTGATGTTGGGGCTATGGCAGGAAAATATGTGGACAAGGAGGCATGTTTATCCACTCTGGCAACTGCAGGGAACTGCACACTTGTCTCTGCTTGCGTGACAGAGGATGAGGAGGATGAGTAAGGTTTAGTAAGCCAGTCCACCACCTCCTCTGCATGCTATGGCAGGATAGCACAGGCAAACTCATTAAACAGAGGAAATGATACCCTGTCTGAGGACTGACCACCACGTCCACCTTTGCCTGTGGACACATTTGTTGCTGGCTCTCTTACAGTGCTAAGGGAAGGTCTCCCTCTCCTTGTTATCCTCACAGACATTATTGGGAGGGGGCGGTGCTTATAAGCAAATGTAAAGAAGAAGTTGAAATATGTATGTAGATGCACTTTAATCAATGTAAAGAGGTGTTTGGTGAACTTTAATTTGAGTACTAACACTAGACAGACACACTCCATGGATACACTATAATAAATTGCTATATAATGCACAAATGTACAGTGACACACAGAACTATATAGCGTTTAAACTGGCAGTAATGCACACAAAAGTAAATGGCGTTAAACTGGCAGTAACACACAGAGAACTATATGGCGTTAAACTGGCAGTAATGCACAAAACTGTATGGCGTTAAGCTGGCAGTAACGCACACAGAACTATATGGCGTTACACTGGCAGTAATGCACACAGAACTATATGGCAATAAACTGGCAGTAACACACACAAAACTATATGGGGTTAAACTGGCAGTAATGCACACAAAACTATATGGAGTTAAACTGGCAGTAATGCACACAAAACTATATGGCATTAAACTGGCAGCAATGCACACAGAGGTTAATGGCATTAAACTGGCAGTAACGCACACAGAGCTATATGGCGTTGAACTGGCAGTAACACACACAGAAGTAAATAGTGTTAAACTGGCAGTAATGCACAAAACTATATGGTGTTAAACTGGCAGTAACGCACAAAACTATATGGCGTTAAACTGGCAGTAATGCACAAAACTATATGGCGTTAAACTGGCAGTAATGCACACAAAACTGTATGGCGTTAAACTGGCAGAAAGGCACACAGAAGTTAATGGTGTTAAACTGGCAGTAACACACACAGAATTATATGGCATGAAACTGGCAGTAACGCACACAAAACTATATGGCGTTAAACTGGCAGTAACGCACACAGAATTAAATGGTGTTAAACTGGCAGCAACACACACAAAACTATATGGCGTTAAACTGGCAGTAACGCACACAGAACTATATGGCGTTAAACTGGCGGTAACGCACACAAAGTATATGGCGTTAAACTAGCAGTAACACACACAAAACTATCTGGCATTAAACTGGCAGTAATGCACACAGAACTATATGGCGTTAAACTGGCAGTAATATACACAAAACTTTATGGCATTAAACTAGCAGTAATGCACACAAAACTATATGGCGTTAAACTGGCAGTAATGCACACAAAACTACATGGCGTTAAACTGGCAGTAACGTACACAAAACTATATGGTGTTAAACTGGCAGTAACGCACACAGAACTATATGGCGTTAAACTGGCAGTATCGTACACAGAAGTAAATAGTGTTAAACTGGCAGTAACGCACAAAATTATATTGTATTAAACTGACAGTAATGCACAAAACTATATGGCGTTAAACTGGCAGTAACACATACAGAACTTTATGGCATTAAACTGGCAGTAACGCACACAGAACTATATGGCGTTAAACTGGCAGTAACGCACACAGAACTATATGGCGTTAAACTGGCAGTAACGCACAAAACTATATGGTGTTACACTGGCAGTAACGCACACAGAACTATATGGCGTTAAACTGGCATAAATGCACACAAAACTATATGGCGTTAAACTGGCAGGAACACAATCAAATAGACGGTGTTCAACTGACACTTCACTGACCTGAACTGAACTGTCCCTACTCTAGCTATACACTAATATAAAGATTACTGACATGTGATGACAGTGTCCAATCATGACTCTGACAGTGCTCTGTGCCCTGATTGGCTGAAGCTTTCACTGCTTCAGCCAATCAGGGATTGCAATGCACTGTTCAGCGCCGCAATGCATTGTGGTCAGTTGGGGGAGTGAACAAACGGTCGAACAGCAAGTTTGGCCTGAACTTATGCTCGGGCCAAACCATTCGCCCATCCCTAGTGATGACTATTCCTTTTTTTTTAAATGGTTTTTATTGAGTTTTGCATGTTATACACGAAATACAGCGTTACACCATTGCGCTTTACAATATTACATTAAGATTAATACAGAGTTCTTGTTTAGATTTTTAACCTCAAAAGTACTATAAAAAGCAGTGGTCCTGCAAGGGTGTATTAACTTCTTTGATATAGATAGAACTGAGTAACACGGTATCCATATACGGATAAGATGTATAACTAGAAAAATATAAAATATATAAAGAAATAACATAAAAGAATAAGAAGGTGGGGGGTAGGGAGTAAGGAGAGGGGGGGAGGAGGAAAGTTTGTCTACGGTCCGACCACCATGCAAACACTGTGAATGTAGTTGGAGTAAAATGGTTTATTTAATATTTTCTAATATCAGTTATCTTTAAACCATGTTGTCCAGATTTTCCAATTTTTATCAAACTTTTCTT
This sequence comes from Lithobates clamitans, assembly GCA_037952925.1. Taxonomy (NCBI): domain Eukaryota; kingdom Metazoa; phylum Chordata; class Amphibia; order Anura; family Ranidae; genus Lithobates; species Lithobates clamitans. The sequence continues at coordinate 5,269,408 of JBBGZY010000089.1, read as the reverse complement.
TCTGACCATTCTTAATAGCTATCAAGGATTCTTACACATAATGGGTCTGAGTGTTTGTGAGAACTTCCGATACATTTGGAGCTCTGTCTGCCTTCCAATGTTTGGCTATTAGTGTTCTAGCTGCTAGAAAAATGTGGGTGATCACAGTTCTAAATTCAGAAGGGAAGGTTTCAATACCCACGTTTAAGATTGCTAAGCTTGGTTTGGGACGGGTCAGAATTCCGGTGATGCTTGAGATAGACCGGAAGACAGAGTTCCAAAAACTAGTTAAGTGCTTACAGGACCAGAACATATGTAGTAGGTTGCCTATGGAGCCACAATTTCTCCAGCATAGTGGAGAGCTATGATTCCCAAACTTTGAATTCCTATAAGGTGTAAGATACCAACGGAGTGCAATTTTCTGGGAGAGTTCCCAGTGGTTAACACATCTAGAAGCTTTATAAAGTGATCGAAATGCGTATTGCCACTGCAAATTTGTAATGTGCACGTCTAGATCTGTTTCCCATTTCTGGAAAGGCTGGGATTTAATAAAATCTAGTTTATATTGGAAAATATTATAGAACAGAGAGATACCTTTTGGTGGGGTGGGTTTCGTGGTGAGATATTTCCACGCTTCTCTAGGCAGATATATGTGATATGATTTGATAGAGCGCAGAAGGTGAGCTATTTGATTATATTTATATTGGTTGGCAGAACAAAGGTTGTATTGGTTCTGAAGGGAAGTGAAGGGGATAAGGGAGTTATTGGAGTATAAGTCAGTGATTAGTTTAATGCCTCTGTCGTGTCAATCTCCAATATTGAGATTTGGGATGGCATGAGAAAGGATTGTTATGGGTATAGGAACGTCCTGTAGTTGGGATAGCAGAGTTGGGACCTTGTATAGGTCTCTCCACGCTAATAGTGATGCTTGGATAGTGAGTAGAAGATTGTGGAGAGAATGAGGTTTCCAGACGTCTAAAAGTAGAAAACATTTTAGATTATTGGAAGGAGTTAGAGTTTGTTCGATACTGCACCACAAGGTATCAGGTGCCGGGTCGAACCACTCTTTAAGTTGTGTAAGAGGGGGGCATGGCCAGCGCGGCATGTGAGCAGACGCTTAGTCACAGAGCTCCCACAGTTACCCTGAATTGATCCGGTTTCCGGCGCTGATTCCGACCCAAAAGCAACTTAGCAGCCCTGGGAAAGTCCCCGCTACATTCCGCACTTGATCCGGTCCGTGCAGAGGGTATGATGACCCGAGGACAGAAGGGAGAAGGATCGAGGATGGATCAGCAAAATGGCGCCGCTCCGCCATCAGCACAGAAGCGTGGCGCTGATAAACTGAAAGAGGCACAGAACAAACAGCAGAAAAGTCTGAAGGACGGCTCCGCTGAACACCCTAAGGACATGTGGTACTATACCCAGAAACTTAATGATAAACCCGGCCTGCTAGCAGCTCAGTCTCACTGTGACTTTGGTATACACAATGATCCTGATGAGGAGGAGGGGGAGAGAACACAGGGGGCGAGCGCCATTATAACACAGGAAGACACTAACAGCGGTGTAGCTGAGGAGCCTGATGATTGTGAGGAGGAGGAGGGGGGTGAACAGCCCACACTTGCAGCCATACTGAGAGCGGTAAACAAATGCACAGCCTCTGTCAATAACCTGCAGGCACGATTTGGGGGCTTGAAAGAGGAGGTTAGCCTCCTTAGGCAAGACATCCAGAAGATCCGAGAACGGACCACTGCAGCAGAAAGCAGAATAAGTGAAATAGAGGATAAGCTTCCCCATATGATCAGAGAATCCCAAGCTACCACACGATTAGCAAGAGCCACTGACACACGTGCTGAGGATTTTGAAAACCGCCTCAGACGCAATAACGTGCGCATCGTGGGATTTCCTGAGAAAGCAGAGGGCCGTGATCCCACGCAGTTTATAGAACAATGGATGACGGATGTGTTTGGCAAGGATGCCTTTACCCAACTATATGCTGTGGAACGGGCGCACAGAGTACCCACCAGACCCCTCCCCCCGGGACACTCTCCTCGTCCGATCCTGGCCCGGCTTCTAAATTACCGTGATAGAGAGATAATTTTGCGGCTAGCCAGAGAGAAAAGGAATGTCCAATACAATGGTACCCGAATTTCCTTCAACCCCGATTTCTCCGCTGCGGTTCAGAAGAATCGCGCACGATTCACTGAAATTAAAAAATGCTTACAAAAGCTACAAGCCTCCTATGCAATGCTGTACCCAGCGAAACTCAGAATTACTCTAAGAGGTCAAGCACATTTCTTTGAACACCCGGCGGAGGCCTCTGACTGGCTGGATGCCAACGAAAGTGAATTTAGACAAGAGCGGAGACCAGGCATGGAACTTGATTGACACCATTAATACCAGTACAGGTCCTTTTCATATTCCTCCCCCGGACGGGGGTAGTGCCGGAAACGTACAATGATTTCTTCATCAAGTAATGCGAGCTCGGATGCAAGTTAAACCCTGATGAAGTACATGTCAGTACCCATCAGGTACTTTGGGCTGGAGATCCGGGAGCTCCCGGATTGCCTGTGGGACCAGTTGTCCCACAAAGGTTTGTCATTTACTTTGACATTTTGGAGTCCTGGATTACAAAGCAAGTGGGCCCTTCTACGTGTTGAGCTGTTGCAGGTGCGTAACCTGGCTCAGAAGAGGCCCCCATGTTTATTTGACGCACCGTTGTGCGTTTTGAGTTTTTCTTTATCTATACAGACTTACTCCGGAACTGTAAAGCTACATTGTTATGCGGGTCACAACATGGCCCTTCTTTCCTCCCTCAAGATACTCACTTACCCAGCATTCCCACTCAGATGTCACATAGCAGCCCTCCTGCCTCCTTCCTGTGAACATGGGAGGAGTAAGCAGTGGGTTACTTATACCAGCCATTTTTTCTTCAATCCGAGATGACAACAGTAACTGTGCTTTCATGGAACGTCAGAGGGTTACATGACCCCTGAAGAGGACCATGGTATCATCGTTACTTCGGAAACGTCTCCCGGCTATCTGCGCCCTGCAGGAAACCCACCTCACCAAGGACCCATTGTCTTGCATTGGTTTTCGTTGGGTGGGTAAGGCATACCATTCCACCCATACCTCATACTCTCGTGGTGTGAGTGTATTGGTGCATAGTTCCATAGAATATGAGGAGCTTGGCTCCGATATTGATCAAGAAGGGAGATATGTATTCCTTTTGTGTAGGTTATCTACTCTTAAATGTATATTAGCCTTTGTGTATGTGCCTCCTCCGTATAACAACCAAGTAGTGAGAGCCCTGCTAGCATACCAAGTTAAATATCCTGAGGTTCCACTGTATGCCTTCGGAGACTTTAATAACTACACTGACCCATTTCTAGACAAGAACCCACCAGTAGCGAGTGGGCGGGGTGGGGGTCGCACAGCACTCAGTAAGTTTATGGAGGAAGTGGGATGGAAGGACCCTTGGAGAGCAGGGAATCCAGGGGTGCGTCAGTTCTCTTGTTTCTCCAGGGGCCACTCCTCTCTATCACGGATAGACCTTTGTCTGTGTTCGGGGGTAGCGGACCGCTACATCTCGACGGTGACATATGCTATTAGAAGTGTATCTGATCATTCACCACTGATTGTGACCCTGGAGGTGCGTCCTCCTTACACGACAGCTAAGGCTCCGTGGAAGATGAATGCATTTTGGCTGAATCTCTTCCCTTCCCATGAGCAAATAGAACTCCATATTGCAGAGTACTGGCGGGTTCATGCCAATGAAGCTTCTTCTGCTCTATCCTGGGAGGCCTTTAAGGCAGTCCTTCGAAGCATTTTTATCACTGAAATTCAAGCAGTTAAAAGGAAGACCCATGCTCAGAGGGAGGGAATAGAACATATGGCAGAGGAATTAGAGGGGCGATTTACCGCTGATCCAACCCAAACTAATAAGGATGCATGGCTTTCGGCGCAAGAGGCGCTATATAAGGTCACATCATCTACAGCAGAGAGAAAGAGGTTTTTTCAAAAATCTGCCCATTATGAGGAGGGAGAACACACTGGTCGTCTGTTAGCAACTATTGCCCACTCCCATCAGACCTCTCCTTCGATTGGAGCACTACGCTCTCATAGGGGAGGATTAACCAATAACCCAGACCAGATCCTAGCAGAATTGCTGAGATTTTACTCCTCTTTATACCAATCTAAACAAACTTACTCACAGGACTCGCTCACTGAATACTTAGATGAAATCCAGCTCCCTGGCTTATCTGAGGCATCTTGTGCTGAGCTGGATGACCCTATCACTATTGATGAACTACAGGTGGCGACCAGTTTGTTCCCCAACTCAAAAGCTCCGGGGGACGATGGGCTCCCCATCGAAGTTTACAAACAGTATGGGGAATGTATACTTCCACACCTGCTGAAGGTATTTAATGCAGCAAAACAAAGTGGCGACCTCCCCCAGTCAATGACCAGAGCAAGCATAGTCCTGATATTAAAACCCAACAAAGACCCACTGGACCCGGGATCGTATCGTCCGATCTCGCTTTTACAAACCGATGTGAAGATTCTCGCCAAGGTACTGGCATTGCGTCTGAACAAGGTCATATCCACCATAATACATTCAGACCAATCCGGCTTCATGCCCCAGAAATCGACTGCGATAAATTTGCGCAGACTCTTTGTCAATATCCAATCCCAGTCAGATAATAGGGGGGATAGAGCCCTGCTTTCCCTGGACGCCCATAAGGCGTTTGATAGCGTCGAATGGGACTACCTATGGGCAGTAATGAGGAAGTTTGGGATTGGAGATAACTACATTAAATGGGTACAGTTGTTATACTCTTCCCCGGTGGCTGTCATTAGAGAGGGTGGACGGATTTCCGCACCCTTCAGTCTATATAGAGGTACGAGACAGGGCTGCCCCCTGTCTCCCCTCTTATTTGCCTTGGCCATAGAGCCTTTAGCCTCTATGATACGCAGTAGCCCCTTGGTGCAGGGGTTTCGATACGGGGATGTCCAGGAAAAAGTTATTATGTATGCTGATGACACCATGCTTCTGCTTGGAGATACGTCAGCATCGCTGTCAGAGGCAATGAGAGTCATTGTCCGATTCGGGCAGTACTCGGGTCTAGTTATTAATTGGACCAAGTCCTCCCTCCTACTGTTAGATTGTGAGCTATCCCCCTCTCAAAACAGTATACTGGACATCCCGGTATCGACGTCTCTCAAGTACTTAGGCATACAAGTCACTCCCTGTGTGTTAGACTATGTTAACCTAAACCTAACCCCTCTTATTAATCATTGTCGTGATCGGGTCAAAGTATGGAGCAAATTGAAGCTATCACAAGTAGGTAGGATCAATCTAATAAAAATGATCCTCATGCCCCAACTTTTATATATACTCCATAACTCCCCAAAGGTCATTACCTTAAAAAAGTTCAGAATTATTAACTCACTCTTCCGATCGTTCATATGGCTATCAAAACCACCCAGAATTAAACTTGAGCAACTCCAGCATCCCAAGGATGATGGTGGCCTAGCGCTCCCTAATCGTTGGGTATATTACTTATCTGCCCAGCTACAACACATTGCTAGAGTTCTGAGCCCTACACAGGAACTAGAATTAAATCTGCGGGACTCCTCGGCCCAGCTACTTCGCTTTACAGTCAAGTGTGGGGTCCTGGATGGGCTGGAGGCGCTGCAATATAACAAATCCAACAAACTTTTTCCAACTTATGCTCTTATGCAAAAGATTTGGAACAAGGCCAGGATGCTACAGAAAGTACAAGGGTATACTAAATATAGCCCAATTTGGGAAAATAATCACTACATGGAAATAGCAAAAATACCATATGGAGCGAAATGGAAACAGTATGGGTTATCACACATGACACATATATTTCAAGATGGTAAGCTGAGATCCTTTTCGGAGCTTAGGGAGGCCTTCCAGTTACCGCTCTCCATGAACTTCTACTACCAACAACTTAAACATGCGATAGATGCCCAGGGAGGTCCAGATACTTGGACTCTATAACTTGCACCCGTCTTTAACTTCCTCCTTGAAATAAATACATATAAAGGGTTCATATCGGACTGCTACGCTATGCTTCTGAATTTGGTTCTGGGGGACTCGCCGTTGAAGGTTATGGCCAGGTGGGAACAAGACGTTGGCGCATTTGAGGAGGAACAGTGGGACGAGGCTCTGCAGGCGGACCCCTTGTGCTCATTGAATGCTGCTCAAAAACTGTCCCAGTTGTATATACTTTCCAGGGTACACTATACACCAGCTAGACTTGTCCGTATGGGAGTTGGCACAGATCCCACATGCACAAGATGTCGTAGAGAACACGGAGATCTTATTCATCTCCTATGGAGATGCCCTAAACTCCATTTATATTGGAAAACTGTGCTGGATACCATTAATATGGTCTTCCAGGTACAGATACCATTAGACCCCAAACCATGCCTGTTAGGGATAATAGATGACTTGCTAACAGGAGATATCCTTAAGCAAGCCATCAATAGAACTTTGTTTCAGGCACGTATGCTAATTCTTAGGCATTGGAAATCTGAAGATCCTCCTACAAAACAGGAGTGGATCATACAAATGGGGAAGACCATCCGTTTGGAAAAAATTATCTTCCAACACAGGAGAACATCAAAAAAATTTGAAAAACTTTGGGCGCAGTGGCTGGAGGTCCCTGGACTAGCGCCAGTAGACCTAGTGATTGACCGTTTATTTTAGAGAATCTGTTAATTGTGCTGTTGCAAATAAATAAGAATATGCGATTGTATTGTGATTTGCTGAAGATATAGGAGCGCAGGTGGAGGATTACTGGGAGGGACTAAACACTATGATATGCTTGATTGGGAAGGTATGGGGGAAAAGTGATGCAATATGTATTATCTTCATATCTGATTGTACCGCTACTTTATATTCTGACATATGTGTTCCGGAACTGTATGTAATAATTTGTGCTGAAATAAAAACCTTTTTGTTTGAGAAAAAAAAAAAAGTTGTGTAAGAGCAGCTGCTCGATAATAGTCCCTAATGTCCACCAATCCCATACCACTAGCCATTCTGTGTTTGACCAGAAGGGCTTTAGAGCATCTTGGTCTTTTAGATTGACAAATATATCTAGTAAGTAAGGTGTTTAAGGCTCTGATATGTGTGTTGTGTATTGGGACTGCTAACGTTCGAAATATGTAAAGTATTTGGGGTAGAATCAACATTTTAAATGAGGCAAGATGACCTGTCCAAGTTAGTTCTATATTGGCCAGTCTGTTCGTTTCTTTGGTGAATTTAGTAATTAAGGATGAGTAGTTGGCTTCCACTAGGTTATGTGGATTTTTGGTCAATGTGAGGCCTAGGTAGGTAATACTCGTTTTGCTCCATGTATAGGGAAAGGATGCATGTAGTTGGAATTTTAAGGAGGGAGTTATTCCTAAATCCAGTATGATTGATTTCGTAAAATTAACTTTGTAATATGAGATTCTGCTAAACTCATTTAGGGTGTTGTGTGCGTGTCTTAATGATATGTTGGGTAAGGAGAGGAATAAAATAATATCGTCCGCAAACAAGTTTATGTTATGTGATTGTCCTTGTATGGAGAAGCCTGAGATTTCCGGATGCGTTCTAATTCTTTCTGCAAGGGGTTCAATAAGTAGGTTAAAGATTGAGGGAGAAAGAGGGCAGCTCTGCCTAGTCCTATTTGATATGGTAAAGGTATCAGATAGTAAATTAGAAGTGAAAACTTGTGCGCAGGGGGAAGAGTACAAGGCCAGTACAGCAGATAGGATGGGGCCAGAAAATCCAAATTTTTGTAGTGTATGGCTCATGTAGCCCCAATGTATCCTGTCGAACGCCTTCTCCGCATCCAAAGAGAGGAGCAGAGAAGGCGTCCGACAGGATCGAGCGTATTGCATAATATTAATGACCCTTCTTGTAGCATCGGCCGGTTGTCTTCCCGCCGTGAAACCAGATTGGTCGGGTTTTATAAGGGAAGGGAGGATGGGAAGTAATCTGTGGGCTAATATTTTTTCATAAAGCTTAACATCGGTATTGAGTAGTGATATTGGTCTGAAGTTGGCCGGAGAGGTGGACTCTTTACCAGGTTTTGGGATAGTTACCACATATGCTTTAAGCATTTCTGGGGGAAACGAGGCAGAGGACACCACAGCAGAGTACACCGCCTGTAAGGTTGGAGTTAGTGTGGATTGGAACGACTTGTAATACCCATTTGGCAGGCCATCCGGACCTGGAGACTTACCCAAAGGAAGTGTGCATATTCCTTTCTGGATCTCAGACTCTGTTATAGGGGCATTAAGGGCTTCAAGTTGTGTTTGGGAGAGAGAAGGAAGATTGATTTGTGACAGGAAAGCCTGGATGCTCTCCTCTGTTGGCTGTGGTGTATCAGGGTCTTTTTTCAAGTTATATAGCGTTGAGTAGTATTCAGCAAACGAGTTTGCTATTTCTTTAGGGTTGTATATTTTGTGTTTACCTATAGGGTGTATCAGAAAATGGATTTTAGATTTGGTCCTGGCTGTTTTAAGCCTCTGGGCTAGAAATTTGCCTGCACGATTGCCTGAGGAGTAGTGGGACATTTTAAGATATTGTATATGTTTGTCATATCTTTCAATTAGAAGGAGTCTGAGATCAGAACGAAGTTGGGATAGTTTTTGGGCATTATGAGAGTTGGGGTTTTGTTTATTCAATGTCTCCAGGGTTTTGATATCATTAATTGGCAAGTTCAGCTTTTGTGTCCTCTGCCTCTTCTCCCTTGCACATATCTGAAGCATCAACCCCCTAACAAAGGCTTTATGAGCGCACCACAGCACCGCCGGGTCAGATACAGAATTGGTATTTACATCAAAAAATTCAGATAAATTCTTATTTATATTCCTAACATGCTGTGGCATTTGAAAGATACGTGAGTTAGCTCTCCAGATATACGCTGGACTTGTGCCCCTCCACCACAGTGATAGACACAGGAGCATGGTCAGACCATGTTATGTCATGTATGGTGGAGGAGGACACAGCTTGTAGTAATATTTTATCTACCATAATCAAATCTATTCTGGAATATGAATTATGCCTAGTGGAATGAAAGGTATAGTCCTTTTCGTTTGCATGTTGGCATCGCCATACGTCATATATGTTTTCTGAGTGTAGCAAGGGTTGAAGTGAAAGAGGAGGTTGTTTGGCCTTGGAGGTAGTATCCAAAGAGTAGTCAGGTGGTATGTTGTGGTCTCCACAAATAACCAGAGATCCTTTTTGGATAGTCGAGATTTTGCGGTAGAGTCTCCTAAGGAAACGGAGTTGGTGGGCGTTCGGAGCATATAGATTAGCAATGGTATAGGGTTTTTGTTTTGAGGGAGCTGAAGCAAAGAACATATGTGGAAATTTCTTGTGTTGGAAGTATGGGGTGTTGCCAGTTACAAAATGTGTCTCTTGGAGACATAAGACGTCTGCCTGGAGTTTTATTGCTTCCTACCAAACCGAGGCTCTTTTGGCCGGGGTGTTGAGGCCATTTACGTTAAATGAGACTATTTTAAGCGCCATTTATGTAGTATAAGGGTAGGTGTGTACAATACCTTAGTCCCAGTAGAATAGTCCTTCTTGTTTTGAAGAGTCGGCAGTTGTTGAGATGACTTGGGTTGCATGGATCCATAGTAGTGAGGATATTCACTCGGAGGTCAGACCAATAGAGGGAGAGACAGGTCAAAGTAGGGGAAAAAATAAAAGTTAATTGTAAAAAAAAACAAGTATTGCAAGATGATGTTGAAGTCAAACTTGCCCATATCTCAGGGGGGAGAAAACGTAGGTGCATACTCCAGACTTTATCAGGAACCTTGATGTGGTGAAGTAGGTTTAGGTTTTGTATTTGGGTGCTTTTGTGTTGTTTTGTTTGGTGCTGCTCTTTCTGGACACCGTTTGCCGTACTGAGTGTTGAGTTTCGCGGGGGTGAGGGGCCCGCTGAGGAGTGATCAGGTAGTATATCCAATGTTTGGAGTAGCTTGAGTCCCTCTTCCACATCTGTGACTACCGTGGTGTTACCGTCGTGGATAACTGTTAAAATAACGGGGTATCCCCACCGATATGGTATATCATGATTACGGAGGGCTTTGGTCACCGGTAATAAGGCTTTTCGTTTTTGCATGGTGAATTGTGAGAGATCTGCAAATAGTTGGATATGTGCAAATCTTTCTGGGGGTTGATGGTTTTTGCGGAACGCAGACATAAGTTGTTCCTTAGTTTGATAAAAATGTACTCGCATCAGCACATCTCTGGGTATGTTATCTGGGAGATGTGACAGTTTTGTGAGTCTGTGGATGCGATCATTGTAGATTTCATTCTCTGGAATGGTGGGTAAGAAGGTTTTGATTAGATCTTGGGCATATTGCTGCAGTTGTGGAGGGAGAACAGTTTCAGGGACCCCCCTAATCTTAATGTTGTTCCTTCTTGATCTGTCTTCAAGGTCGGCGACCTTTGACCTAAGCCATGTGATCTCTTCAGACTGGTCATTATGGGCATCAATTAGGGTGTTGTGGGATGCTGCAAAGTCCCCCATTTTATCCTCTATATGATTAACTCTTCCCCCTAAAGCTCCTAGTTCAGATTTGAAATTGTGCACACACTGCATTATGTCTGTGTGCATGGAGCTGCGAAGGGAGACAAGCATGTCCTTTAGTGTGGTGTCAGATACAGGCTTACCCGTTGTTGGGAATGCTGTGAACGGGTCCACCAGCTCCCTCGTGTCCTCCATAGAGTCCGGGTTCATGCTGCCTTGCTGGGTGTCCTCTGCCAGGCGAGGTTTTGACTTCGCTGGGCTGCAGGACATAGGTGTGGAGGCTGTGGGAGAGCTGTGCTTTGAACCTGCTTGTGAGCCCGGGCTGGACATCGCAGACTGCGAGCTGCCTGTGGGGAAAGGAGGATCCCTCATCACGCCGGCGCCATCTTGGAGAGGATTGCGGTCTTTCAGTTGAAAGAATCCGGTAATTTCTTCAGCTGTCTATAATCCTTTTTCTTCCGAGTCATCTCACGGTGTCGGCAGAGCTTTTAGGCTCGTTTTGGTGTTGAGCAGGGTCACGGTGTTGTCCCCAAAGCTTCAGTTCCTTGAGCTGGAGCGGAGCTGTAGGAGTACACGTCAATTCAGCTGCGCGGTAGCCACACCCCTTCGCCGATGACAATTCCTTTAATGTAGAAAGGAGTTGCCAGCCGTGGGTTTAACATAATTTTTGTCATATTTTTGGCAACTCCTTTCTACACTTATACTTTATATCTTAAAAATGAAGCATCATAAAAAAAAGGAGCCTCACGGGGTCTTACTGGTTAGAATCACCTCACAGTTTCATGGGCATTATAAGAAAATGGAAACCAATGGTCAACCCTATTAAAAGACCCCAATTTAAAATTGTCTTTGTCTGAAAAATGCATGGTTTGTTATAGGAGAGCCTGTAATATTAAGTGTAAGGTGGCTTTGAGTAAAATCAAGTCTATACCATTAGCTAGCAGCCAGACCCTTACATTTTTTGCACTGAAAGGAATGTTTCAGTGCCGTAAGTCAAAATGTATAAAGTGTAACCATGTAAAGTATGGTCAGAAAACTTTAACTACTGAAGGCCAAACATATCACATCAATGCTTTCTAAAACTGCTCCTCAGAATTTGTGGTGTATTGTTTGTCCTGCCCATGTGACCTTTTTTTACGTGGGCAGGACTATTATGACCTTGAGAAAGAGGTTTGGGGAACACAGTAACTTTGTAGAGGATAGAGTTGACAAGCACAGTGTCCCCAGACATTTCTTGGAAAACCATCACAAATCATCTGTAGGCCTCTAGATGTGGGTTATAGAGTGTGTTTCCGGGAGCTTTCATCTGGTGGAGCAGTTCAAGAGGCTTTTCCAGAGGGTGTCAGGACCTGGTTCACCTGCTGATGGCACTCTGGGCAAAAAACTGTAGTTCCAGTGACCACTAGGGATGAGCCGAACACCCCCCTGTTCGGTTCGCACCAGAACATGCGAACAGGAAAAAAATTTGTGCGAACACCGTTAAAGTCACGAACATGAATAATTAAAAGTGCTAATTTTAAAGGCTTATAGGCAAGTTATTGTCATAAAAAGTGTTTGGGGACCTGGGTCCTGCCCCAGGGGACATGGATCAATGAAAAAAAAAGTTTTAAAAATGGCCGTTTTTTCAGGAGCAGTGATTTTAATAATGCTTAAAGTCAAACAATAAAAGTGTAATAAAAAGTAAGAGTGGCTAGATGGTACCAGAGGATACAGCACCTCATCCCCTAAATAATCAAATGTTAAATAGGTGTGTGGACAAGGGATTATAGCGGTGCTAGGGTCAGGAAGATTAGAGAAGAAAAGATAAAACAAAAAATACTAAAATTACAGATTTTATTAATAGTCCATCATAAATACAATGTACATTATAAACAATTCAAACAGTAATTGTACAAATTTTTTGGATACATGTACTGTAAATGACCCTAAAAATGGTCAAGTGGGCCGGATGGCAAGTGGCCGTTGGAGGAGGGGGGGCTCGTTTTCCTACATGTTTCGCCAAAACATTGGCTTCTTCAGGGAACAGGAGCTCATAGGGTGGATATGTATAAAAAATTCTGGGGCGTCAGTGCCCAAGACGGGAGGGAAGAGAGGGAGAGGGGGAACACAGCCACCCAAGGAGATCCCCACAGGGGAGCAGGCAGACCGCGCCGTAAATTATGCCTGCAGGGGGCATACAGTAGACATGTATATCTAAAAGCTGTAGAGAGGCAAGGTCAGGAAGTGCCTGTAATATATGTATGCACACAGCAAGGAAAGGACATCAAGGTTGAACCATATCTGCAGACCACTTAAAGCAGGCTTGATGGCATCTGCTGTAAGAAAAGATTCTCATGGCGGTACATTCACAGGTATATAGTACCGGTGCTGGGATGAAAAAGGGATAAAAATAACAGTGGATCCTAATTCATCATAAAGCACACCGTGTTGCTTGAGAGAATCAGTGTTAGCCACCAGAGTGAGAGGCCGGTCCAAATTACGTTCTTGTAGCTGTGTGCAGAGCGAATGCAGGCACGTCCCTCGTCCTATATACCTGTGAATGTACCGCCATGAAAATCTTTTCTTACAGCAGATGCCATCAAGCCTGCTTTAAGTGGTCTGCAGATATGGTTCAACCTTGATGTCCTTTCCTTGCTGTGTGCATACATATATTACAGGCACTTCCTGACCTTGCCTCTCTACAGCTTTTAGATATACATGTCTACTGTATGCCCCCTGCAGGCATAATTTATGGCGCGGTCTGCCTGCTCCCCTGTGGGGATCTCCTTGGGTGGCTGTGTTCCCCCTCTCCCTCTCTTCCCTCCCGTCTTGGGCACTGACGCCCCAGAATTTTTTATACATATCCACCCTATGAGCTCCTGTTCCCTGAAGAAGCCAATGTTTTGGCGAAACATGTAGGAAAACGAGCCCCCCCTCCTCCAACGGCCACTTGCCATCCGGCCCACTTGACCATTTTTAGGGTCATTTACAGTACATGTATCCAAAAAATTTGTACAATTACTGTTTGAATTGTTTATAATGTACATTGTATTTATGATGGACTATTAATAAAATCTGTAATTTTAGTATTTTTTGTTTTATCTTTTCTTCTCTAATCTTCCTGACCCTAGCACCGCTATAATCCCTTGTCCACACACCTATTTAACAAAAAATAAAAGTGTAATATTCCTTTAAATTTCGTAGCTGGGGGTGTCTATAGTATGCCTGTAAAGGGGCGCATGTTTCCCGTGTTTAGTACAGTCTGACAGCAAAATGACATTTCGAAGGAAAAAACCCATTTAAAACTACTCGCGGCTATTGCATTGCCGACAATATACATAGAAGTTCATTGATAAAAACAGCATGGGAATTCCCCACAGGGGAACCCCGAACCAAAATTTAAAAAAAATGACATGGGAGTCCCCCTAAATTCCATACCAGGCCCTTCAGGTCTGGTATGGATATTAAGGGGAACCCCGGCCAAAATTTAAAAAAAAATGACATGGGGTTCCCCCTAAATTCCATACCAGACCCGAAGAGTCTGGTATGGATTTTAAGGGGAACCCCGCACCAAAAAAAAAGAACCGGCGTGGGGTCCCCCCAAAAATCCATACCAGACCCTTATCCGAGCACGCAACCTGGCAGGTCGCAGGAAAAGAGGGGGGATGAAAATGCGGCCCCCCCCTCCTGAACCGTACCAGGCCACATGCCCTCAACATTGGGAGGGTGCTTTGGGGTAGCCCCCCAAAACACCTTGTCCCCATGTTGATGAGGACAAGGGCCTCAACCCCACAACCCTGGCCGGTGATTGTGGGGGTCTGTGGGCGGGGGGCTTATTGGAATCTGGAAGCCCCCTTTAACAAGGGGACCCCCAGATCCAGGCCCCCCCCCTGTGTGAAATGGTAAGGGGGTACTTACCCCTACCATTTCACTAAAAAACTGTCAAAAATGTTAAAAATGACAAGAGACAGTTTTTGACAATTCCTTTATTTAAATGCTTCTTCTTTCTTCTATCTTCCTTCATCTTCTTCTTATGGTTATACCATTTCACACAGGGGGGTGGCCGGGATCTGGGGGTCCCCTTGTTAAAGGGGGCTTCCAGATTCCAATAAGCCCCCTACCCGCAGACCCCCACAACCACCGGCCAGGGTTGTGAGGATGAGGCCCTTGTCCTCATCAACATGGGGACAAGGTGTTTTGGGGGGCTACCCCAAAGCACCCTCCCAATGTTGAGGGCATGTGGCCTGGTACGGTTCAGGAGGGGGGGCGCACTCTCGTCCCCCCCTCTTTTCCTGCGGCCTGCCAGGTTGCATGCTCGGATAAGGGTCTGGTATGGATTTTTGGGGGGACCCCACGCCATTTTTTTTTTTTTGGCGTGGGATTCCCCTTAAAATCCATACCAGACCTGAAGGGTCTGGTATGGAATTTAGGGGGAACCCCACGTCATTTTTTTTTAAAATTTTGGCCGGGGTTCCCCTTAATATCCATACCAGACCTGAAGGGCCTGGTATGGAATTTAGGGGGACTCCCACGTCATTTTTTTTTTTAAATTTTGGTTCGGGGTCCCCCTGTGGGGAATTCCCATGCCGTTTTTATCAATGAACTTCTATGTGTATTGTCGGCAATGCAATAGCCGCGAGTAGTTTTAAATGGGTTTTTTCCTTCGAAATGTCATTTTGCTGTCAGACTATTCTAAACACGGGAAACATGTGCCCCTTTACAGGCATACTATAGACCCCCCGCCTACAAAATTTAAAGGGATATTACACTTTTATTGTTTGACTTTAAGCATTATTAAAATCACTGCTCCTGAAAAAACGGACATTTTTAAAACTTTTTTTGCATTGATCCATGTCCCCTGGGGCAGGACCCGGGTCCCCAAACACTTTTTATGACAATAACTTGTATATAAGCCTTTAAAATTAGCACTTTTGATTTCTCCCATAGACTTTTAAAAGGTGTTCCACGGCATTCGAATTTGCCGCGAACACCCCAAATTGCGAACAGCCAACGTTCGAGTCGAACATGAGTTCGACTCGAACTCGAAGCTCATCCCTAGTGACCACCAGCGGGTGTCTCCAAGCAACCCGCTGATTCCAGAAACCAGCTCTACCTGGTCCCAGCTGCTGGGAGGGTATTTAATTACTTTTCCACTAAAACACTTTGCGTCATTGTTTTGGCTTCATCTGCCTTGTTCCCAGTTTTGCTTTGCTGCTGCCAGACCCTGTTGCCATTTATCCTGATCCTGCTCTGCATCCTGTACCCTGCTGCCTCTTTCTGCTCCCCTTGTACCCGGTCCCAGTTCTGGTTCCCTCTTCCCATCTGCTCCCTGCACCTCCAGTTTTCCCCTGCCTTTGTGTGTTCCTCATTTGGTCATTTGTACTTTGTTTTTATAAATAGTTTGTTAGATTTTTTTATTCTTTTAGGTTGCTTACTTACTTAGGCATCTTGTCTTTGATTTTTTGATTCTCATGTATTTTTTATGCTTACTGTTTGCTGATGGGTGGTTGTCTTTTGTTCACTGTAAATAAATCCAGCCAACCTATCACCCACCAGCTATGTTTACTTTTTCAGTGCACAAGTGAATTAAAATATATAAACAAAAAAATGTAAACTACCTGTTAACTAGTGTGTGGAATTCCACACCATAATATTATTGAATACTTACATGCCATTGCATGCATTTGAATAGTTAATACAATAGAATCAACCAAACTGCATTGGCCTTTGCCTATTTTCAGCATATGCTGCTGAGTCCAATACAATCTTTTAGTAGGTGATACCCTCTGTGGGATTTGAACGCATTGGGTCCTTCAAGGACTGAGTCTTTCAAGGTAGAAGCACTAACCACTTGCCTATTGGGCTGAGCACAAGCATACATAGAAAATAAATTTACTAGTGTATGATGTTGTTAATTATGTACAATAATGTTTTGCAAATGAGCCAATAATATGGAAACAACCATGCTCATGCTGATGTGGCATTGGCTATTAGGAAAAAAATTGTAGGCAATGGCACCCCCCCAGTTCATACCAGGCCCTTTGGGTCTGGTATGGATTTTAAGGGGAACTCAACGCCAACATTTTTTTAAAAAATTGGCATAGAGTCCCCCCAAAATCCATACCAGGCCCTTTGGGTCTGGCATAGATTTGAAGGGGAACTTAATGCCAGAATTTAAAAAAAAATTAGCATGGGGTTCCTCCTCAAAATCCATACAAGCGCCCCCCTCCCCTGGACCATACCAGGCCACATGCCTACATGCCATCAATCATGGTGCCCGATGGTTCCAAAAAATTGAGAAAATCTAAACGCTCTACCTCGATGGAAGGGCTCCCGCCATATGTGCTCTGTGCGCTTTGAAAGATCTTTTATAGGCAAGGGCGGGGCCACCCAGGTATGTCACCTGGTGGCCCCATCCCCTCTGATGTTACGTGACATCATGTGACCTCAGAAGGGGGTGGGGTCACCTGGTTACGTCACTGGGTGGCCCCACGCTTGCCAATATAACACCTGTCAAAGCGAAGAGACAGCAGTCGGCAGGAGCCTGCCCATCAACGTAGAGCATTTTTTTTCTGTTTTTCAGGTCCATCTGGCACTGTGATTGACAATGGATGTACATCATGTCCACTTTTTTAATTTTTTTTTTTAATAAAGAATTTGTCAAAAACTGTCTTTTGTGGTTTGTATTTTTTGACACATTTTTAGTGAATGGGTAGAGGTACAATGTATCCGATACCCATTCACATGGGGGGATTTGGGGGCAGACCCTGACAACCACCAGCCAGGGTTGTTGGGAAGAGGCCCATGTCCCCATCAACATGGGGACAAGGTGCTTTGGGGGCACCTCAAAGCACCCTCCCCATGTTGAGGGCATGTGGCCTGGTATGGTTCAGAAGGGGGGGCATTCGTTCATCCTCCCCATCCTGACCTGCCAGGCTACATGCTCGGATAAGGGTCTGTTATGGATTTTGGGGGGACTCCATCCCTATTTTTTTTTACATTTTGGCATGGAGCTCTCCTTTAAATCTATGCCAGACCCAAAGGGCCTGGTATCGATTTTGTGGGGGACTCCATGCCAAATTTTGTTTTGAAAATTGTTTTTGGGGTATTTGTTTCTTAATTTGGTGCTTAGAGAGAATTCACATTTAGTTGATATATTTCATGGTTTACCTAGTCCACAAAAGAATGAATAGAGCCCTGAAATTCAGCATTGGAGCAGGGACTTTTTTTGGGGAGGGGTTTCTTCCCCCTCCCCCCATACACTTTCTACACAAGGACTTGCATGTGTGCACAACCAAATACTTTTGTTTGGAACTAGATTTCATACAAAATTGAAGGGGTATAAATAGTTTGCACTTAGAAAATATGTTTTTATAGTTAATGTACTTGGGCCAACAAACATAAAAGGCATGGAAATGATTCTGCAGTAGGGATGAGCCGAACACCCCCCGGTTCGGTTCGCACCAGAAAAAAACTGCAAAAAAAACTTTTAAAAACGGCTGTTTTTTCGGGAGCAGTGATTTTAATGATGCTTAAAGTAAAAAAAAAAAAAGGTGAAATATTCCTTTAAATATCGTACCTGGGGTGTGTCTATAGTATGCCTGTAAAGTGGCGCATGTTTCCCGTGTTTAGAACAGTCCCTGCACAAAATGTCATTTCTAAAGGAAAAAATCTCATTTAAAACTGCTTGCGGGTTTAATGTAATGTCGGGTCCTGGCAATATGGATGAAAATCAGTGAGACAAACGGCATGGGTAACCCCAGTCCATTACCAGGCCCTTTGGGTCTTGTATGGATATTAAGGGGAACCCCGCACCCAAATTAAAATAAGGAAAGGTGTGGGGCCACCAGGCCCTATATACTCTGAACAGCAGTATACAGGCGGTGCAAACAAGACAGGGACTGTAGGTTTGTTGTTAAGTAGAATCTGTTTGTAATTTTGAACGGGTACATTTTTAACGTGTTTAGCTCCAGCCAAAAAATCTTTTTCAAGCTTTTTGGAAAACATAGGGAAGGGTTATCACCCCTGTTACATTTGTTTTGCTGTCTGTCCTCCTCTTCAGAAGATTTCACCTCACTTTGTGTCCCAATGACAAATGTTTTTTGAAAATTTGGGTTTTTTTGTGGAACAAGGATTGGAAAGTATCAGTGGAAAGGAGAAATGTTTTTCCCATATTAACTCTTACAGGAGAGAATTTCCCTTCCTAGGGGTAGATTTCATCTCACTTCCTGTTGTCTCCTTCCGTTTGCAAGTAGGAGTCGTTTGTAAGTTAGATGTTTGAAAGTAGGGGCCTACCCTATATACTCAGCAGAAATTTGGGCCTTAGGTGTTGTTGTGGCCACAACACTGTAAGCCCTCACAGGGCCCTTCTGTGAAATATTAGATCAAGAATTGTAATTACATGCCCCTGTTGAACAGGGGCAGAAAAATTGGGCCCTTGGTGGTGGTGCTGGTGCCACAACACTGTAAGTCCTCACTCGCTCTTGGTGGGTGCAGAAATGGGCCCTGCTGTGAAATATTAGATAACGAATTGTAATTACATGCCCCTGTTGAACAGGGGCAGAAAAATTGGACCTTTGGTGGTGGTGCTGGTGCCACAACACTGTAAGTCCTCACTCGCTCTTGGTGGGCGCAGAAATGGGCCCTGCTGTGAAATATTAGATCACGAATTGTAATTACATGCCCCTGTTGAACAAGGGCAGAAAAATTGGGCCTTTGGTGGTGGTGGTGCTGGTGCCACAACACTGTAAGTCCTCACTCGCTCTTAGTGGGTGCAGAAATGGGCCCTGCTGTGAAATATTAGATCAAGAATTGTAATTACATGCCCCTGTTGAATAAGGGTAGAAAAATTGGGCCTTTGGTGGTGGTGGTGCTGGTGCCACAACACTGTAAGTCCTCATTCGCCCTTGGTGGGTGCAGAAATGGGCCCTGCTGTGAAATATTAGATCAAGAATTGTAATTACATGCCCCTGTTGAACAAGGGCAGAAAAATTGGGCCTTTGGTGGTGGTGGTGCTGGTGCCACAACACTGTAAGTCCTCACTCGCTCTTGGTGGGTGCAGAAATGGGCCCTGCTGTGAAATATTAGATCAAGAATTGTAATTACATGCTCCTGTTGAACAAGGGCAGAAAAATTGGGCCTTTGGTGGTGGTGGTGGTGGTGCTGGTGCCACGACACTGTAAGTCCTCACTCGCTCTTGGTGGGTGCAGAAATGGGCCTTGCTGTGAAATATTAGATCACAAATTGTAATTACATGCCCCTGTTGAACAAGGGCAGAAAAATTGGGCCTTTGGTGGTGGTGGTGCTGGTGCCACAACACTGTAAGTCCTCACTCGCTCTTGGTGGGTGCAGAAATGGGCCCTGCTGTGAAATATTAGATCAAGAATTGTAATTACATGCCCCTGTTGAACAAGGGCAAAAAAATTGGGCCTTTGGTGGTGGTGGTGGTGGTGCTGGTGCCACAACACTGTAAGTCCTCACTCGCTCTTGGTGGGTGCAGAAATGGGCCCTGCTGTGAAATATTAGATCAAGAATTGTAATTACATGCTCCTGTTGAACAAGGGCAGAAAAATTGGGCCTTTGGTGGTGGTGGTGCTGGTGCCAGAACACTGTAAGTCCTCACTCGCTCTTGGTGGGTGCAGAAATGGGCCCTGCTGTGAAATATTAGATCAAGAATTGTAATCACATGCCCCTGTTGAACAAGGGCAGAAAAATTGGGCCTTTGGTGGTGGTGGTGCTGGTGATATTAGATCAAGAATTGTAATTACATGCCCCTGTTGAACAAGGGCAGAAAAATTGGGCCTTTGGTGGTGGTGGTGGTGCTGGTGCCACAACACTGTAAGTCCTCACTCACTCTTGGTGGGTGCAGAAATGGGCCCTGCTGTGAAATATTAGATCAAGAATTGTAATTACATGCCCCTGTTGAACAGGGGCTGAAAAATTAGGCCTTAGGCACTGGTGCTGGTGCCACAACACTGCAACCCCTCACAGACACTCTAGTTGGAACGCAGGAACAAGCCCTGCTGCAAAGTATTGCATCAAAAATTGTAATTACACGCCCCTGTTAAACAGGGGCTGAAAAATTGGGCCTTAGGCACTGGTGCTGGTGCCACAACACTGCAAACCCTCACAGATACTCTAGTTGTAACACAGAAACGAGCCTTGCTGCAAAGTATTGCATCAAAAATTGTAATTACACGCCCCTGTTTAACTGGGCCTGAAAAATTGGCCCTTAGGCACTGGTGGTGGCGCCCAGAACCAAAAATGTTCTTACAAGCTATTAGCGTGATCATTGAGTAGGAAGAGGATAATTACTCAGGGATAGTCACTCAGCATCAGCATAGGCAGTCTTTGAAGGGATCTGAGATTTCAAAAAAATTATTCGGTTACATCAGCATCAGGTGCTTTGTAGCTGGTGGTGATCCAAGACTGATTCATTTTTATGAAGGTCAGTCGATCGACCGAGTCGGTGGACAGACGAACCCTGTGATCGGTTACAAAGCCTCCAGCAGCATTGAATGTGCGTTCCGAAAGAACGCTGGATGCAGGACAGGCCAGTAGCTCAATTGCATACTGTGCAAGCTCTGCCCAGTGATCCAACCTCAGGACCCAGTAACCCAGAGGATTTTCGGTGGGAAAGGTGTCCAGATCAGATCTTGCCCCTAGGTATTCCTGCACCATGTAAAACAGATGCTGGCGATGGTTGCTGGAACCGATCATACCTTGGGGCTGCGGACCAAAAAATTGTCTGAACACATCAGTCAGACGGCCACCTTCTCCACCGCTCCTTCTTTGACTGACCGAAGCCTCAGCAACACGTTGTCCAGAAACAGGAGTTTGTAACCTCCCAGTCTCTGGGAATGCGTTGCACAGACCTTTCTGCAAGGCCGCCTGAAGATGTTTCATCCTCTGCTCTCTCTGCAATGGCAAGATAAGGTCCGCAACCTTACCCTTGTAACGTGGATCAAGGAGGGTTGCCAGCCAGTATTGTTCCTTCTCCTTGATACCACAAATACGAGGATCCTTCCGCAGGCTTTGCAGGATCAGGGAGGCCATGCAGCGTAGGTTTGCTGAGGCATTCGGTCCGGAGTCCTCTGGGTCACTAAGGACGACATGGTCCGCAGCCACCTCCTCCTAGCCACGTACAAGTCCATGTGTTTCTTGGGACTGATCCCTTAAAGACTGCTGCTGATGCTGAGTGCCAGGCTCCACCTCCATACTTACACAATCTTCCTCCTCCTCCTCGTCCTCTTCCTGTGTGATCGGCGGGCATGCAGGAACACTGTCTGGATAAAGGGGGCCTTGAGAGCTAAGGAAGTCCTCCTCTTCCTGCCTCTGTTCTGCCTCAAGTGCCCTGTCCATTATTCCACGCAGCGTGTGCTCCAACAGGTGGACAAGGGGGACAGTGACACTGATGCATGCACTATCACTGCTCACCATCCTCGTGGCCTCCTCAAATGGTGACAGGACAGTGCATGCATCCCTGATCATATCCCACTGGCGTGGGGAAAAAAAAACAAGCTCCCCTGACCCTGTCCTGGTGCCATAGTCGCACAGGTACTCATTGATGGCCCTCTGCTGCGTGTGCAGCCGCTGCAGCATGGCCAACGTTGAGTTCCACCTGGTGGGCATGTCACAGATTAGGCGGTTCTTGGGCAGGTTAAATTCCTTTTGGAGGTTCGCCAGCCAAGCACTGGCATTATATGACCGGCGGAAATGCACACAGACTTTCCTGGCCTGCCTAGTTAAGGACGTGAGCCAAACAGGGCACATGGGTCATTTGTCCCTGTTGGAGGGCAGAGGAGGTTGGTGCCATTGTTGCAAACCACCATTCCTGCCTTAAGTTGGCGTGGCATCAACCACCTCTGAACCTGCCCCTGCAGAGCTGACAGAACCTCTGCCCCAGTGTGGCTCCTGTCCCCCAAGCACACCAGCTCAAGCACCGCATGGCATCTTTTGGCCTGCGTACTTGCGTAGCCCCTTAAACGGCTACGGAGCACCACTGGTTCCGAGGACAAAGCACAGGAAGAGGCCATGGAGGAAGAAGAAGAGGAGGGAGTGGAGCAGAGAGGTGTGTCACAATCATTAGCATTTTGTAGGCGTGGTGGCGGAACAACCTCAAACACTATTGCACCTTGTCCTGCATCCTTCCCAGCTGCAAGCAGAGTCACCCAATGCACCATGAAACTTAGGTAACTTCCCTGTTCATGCCTGCTGGACCATGAGTCAGCGGTAATATGCACCTTACCGCTGACCGCCCTGTCCAGCGAGGCCAAGACATTGCCTTCCACATGCCTGTAGGGAATCGCCTTCTGTGAGAAAAAGTGGCGTTTGGGTACCTGCCACTGAGGAACTGCACATTCCACAAACTCACGGAAGGGGGCAGAGTCTACCAACTGAAAAGGCAGCAGTTGAAGTGCTAGCAATTTTGCCAAGCTAGCATTCAACCGCTGGGCATGTGGATGGCTGGGAGCAAACTTCTTTCGGTGGTGCAGCAGCTGGGGCAGGGAAATCTACCTGGTACAATCTGACGTCGGTGTACCAAAAGCAGATTGCCCACAAGTACTTGGCTGTGACACACCTAATTCTACACCTTCATTCCTCTCAGTGCAGGTCTCAGAGAGGACTGAAGTTATAGTGGGGTTGGAGATCTCAGCTGATGAGGAGCAAGGAGAGGTCCTCTTTGTTCTTCGGTGTGGGTATTTTAGATACGCTTACCAACAAAATGCATGGCAGGTCAACATATGTCTGGTCAAGCATGTGGTACCCAAGCGGGAGATGTTTTGATCACGCAAGATACGCTTGAGACATATGTTGCAAATAGCAGCGGTGCGATCTGATGCACTCGTCTCAAAAAAGGCCCACACCAAAGAACTTTTTGAATAACGCGCAGAGACTGCAGCGCCCTGCACATGTGGAGCTTTGGGGTGTGATGCAGTCAATGTGCTGCCCTTAGGCTGGCCCCTGGAGGGCATTCTGCCTCGTTGGTGATGTGCCGTCTCCTCCTCCTCCTCTCTCCTATCAGGCACCCACGTTAAGTCAGTGACCTCATCATCCCCTCCCTCCTCATCACTGGAGCAAACCTGGCAGTATGCTGCAGCAGGGGGAGCATGACTGCCAGATTGCTGTCCTTCTTGGGCACCCCCTCTGTCCGTGCTCATGTTACTGCCTTCATCGAGCTCAGTATCATCATCAGAGCCTTCCAAACGCTGGGCATCCTCCTGGAGCATGTACCCAACATTGTGGTCAAACAGTTCGAGGGACTCCTCAGGTGGACATGGTGGGGCTAGGGAAGGAGTCACTGATGACATTGAGCCGAGGGAAGAGGCCGCTGCTTTGCCAGACAAAGTACCTTGGGAATGGGTGAGAGAGGATGAGGAGGATGAGGACGGCTTGGTCATTCACTCGACCAAGTCTTCCGCATGTTGCGGCTCAACACGGCCAGCTACTGAAAAAAAGGCCAAGCGTGTCCCACGGCCACATGCTGATGAGGATGCACCGTCTCCACGACCAGCACTAGACACAGAGCCTGCTTGCCCTCTCTTATTGGCTTGTGACTGTCTGCCTCTCCTTCTTGGCCTTCCAGACATACTAATGGCCTGTAGCTGCACTAAGCTGGGATATATATATATATATATATATATATATATATATATATATATATACTGATACTGCAGCTAGCAAAATCAACTGCCTGCCTGTAGTATGAGAACACCACCAACCTTCTACAGGTAGCTTTAGCTGAACACTGTGCAGAGCTCACAAAAAAATAACTTGTAGGTTTAGCTGAACACTGTGAGGAGGACGCACCACACTAACTTGTAGTTTTATCTGAACACTGTGAGCAGGACGCACTGCACTAACTTGTAGCTTTAGATGAACACTGTGCAAAGGTCTCACTACACAAACTTGTAGTTTTAGCTGAACATTGTGAGCAGAACGCACCGCACTAACTTGTAGTTTTAGCTGAACACTGTGAGCAGGACGCACTGCACTAACTTGTAGCTTTAGATGAACACTGTGTAGAGGTCTCACTACACCAACTTGTACTTTTAGCTTAACACTGTGAGCAGGACACACCGCACTAACTTGTAGTTTTAGCTGAACACTGTGAGCAGGACGCACCCCACTAACTTGTAGCTTTAGATGAACACTGTGCAGAGGTCTCACTACACTAACTTGTAGTTTTAGCTGAACACTGTGAGCAGGACGCACTGCACTAACTTGTAGCTTTAGATGAACACTGTGCAGAGGTCTCACTACACTAACTTGTAGTTTTAGCTGAACACTGTGATCAGGACACACCGCACTAACTTGTAGTTTTAGCTGAACACTGAGCAGGACGCACCCCACTAACTTGTAGTTTTAGCTGAACGCTGTGAGCAGGATGCACTGCACTAACTTGTAGTTCTAGCTGAACACTGTGAGCAGGACGCACCCCACTAACTTGTAGTTTTAGCTAAACACTCTGAGCAGGACGCACCACACTAACTTGTAGTTTTAGCTGAACACTGTGAGCAGGATGCATTGCACTAACTGTAAATAGTCTAGCTGCCTGACTGTGGTACTAATAGGATCAAAAGAACACAGCAATTTTCTTCAGGTAGCTGTAAATACTGTAAAAAGACAAGCCTGCCTGTCAGTAAGAAGATAACAGGAACGGATCTAGCTAAACTGAATAACACCTGGGATGCATATATATACACAATACACTGTAAGTGCAGCTAACTCACTGATTGTCCTGCCTAATCTAGCTAACTCAAATGAAATGACACTGTCTCTCTGTCTATCTATCTCTCTTTCAATGCCGGAACACACACTACACAGGGCCGCCGTGCAGGCGGCCTTATATAGTGTGGAGCGTGTTCTAAACCCCCTGAGCCATAATTGGCCAAAGCCACCCTACAGTGTGAAAGCACTCTGGGTTTCCCACTGGAGCTGCAGGGAAGGCGTTTTTCAGGTGCTTTACAGGTGCTATTTTTAGCCCTTAGTGCCTTAGTGCCTGAAAAATGCCTCAATGTGAAAGTAGCCTAACCTTTTTGATGATCAAAAGTTCTCGCCCCAAACCCCAAAAAAGTTACATGGCAGGGACACTAATTAAGCTTATAACAACCATGACAAACCTTTGTGGTGTTCAGAAGTCCTTGCCCCAAACCCCTAAAAAGTTAAATGGCAGGATTATCATAAGCAAAACAGACAAAATTAATACAAAAGCCAAAAAGGCAGCGCACAAACTACATTGACACACACAGCAAGAATGAATTAGCAGGAACCTTCCTTTTCATATAAACCATTACATAGCAGTTGTAAGTCTAACATGTGAGATTTAGAAGCAATCACCAAACCACACCCTTAGTGGGGTGTGAGTCGGAAATTATGCACACCCCCCAAAAAAACACAAAAAATGTATCTATTTGTAACCCAATATAGACTCTGCAAAGAAATATTCAGGCCTGTTCTTAGGCCAAACACCCACCACAAATGCAGGCCTTTAAATAACCTAGCAAAGTTTGCTAGCACACCCACCTAGACCCACCCAGTAAAGGACACACCCAGCAGTGTAATTGATTCTGTCTCCCCATTTTTGCCTCAAGTGCTCACACCTGTTCATCAGGAATAGACACTCTTTACAAATGAAAGAATGCATCAGCATAGATATCTGTGCAGGCTAAACCTCAAAACAACAAATGTCCAAGGCTCTGGCAATGATCATTGATCCCCAAAATCTCCAAATTAAACTTGTACTTTGTTGGGCATGTGGAGGGTACAAAACAGGAAATGACAACTTTGTGAGGGCTGCTTGGCACAAATCGGTGACAAAGCACATTCATCATTCATCATCAGCATACAAAATTAAAATATATGCGCAGGATCACACCAGACTTATACATTCATATCTGGCAAAAAACACCATAGTTCTAGATTTGGTGCAATCCCACACTTGCTTGATTTATAATGTTTTTTCTTGGGGTTCCATTATGTGAAACCCATCAAAAATGTAATCACTGGTGAAAAAGAAACTTTAAAACCACAACAAAGAAAGAACATACAAACCTCAGGTAGTGGGATTGGGATTCAAACCAAAAACCTCAGTGCTACTAGGTAGAAGTGCTAACCAGCTAGCCACTGTGCTACCACATGTATGTAGGCTGCATATTTGTGGTGTGAAACAGTCCTAAGTCCCAGGGGTGCAAGAAGTTAATCAATGCAGATGTACTGTGGAAGGCCGGAGAGCCATTGAACAACCTGTTTCTGGCATATGCCATCTGTTTTGAAGGCTGGTTATGGTAGATTACTGTCAGCATGCTGAGAGATAAACAGCTGTCATGTTGTGGGTTTAGGCTTGGTAAGAGGCTGCAATTAGTGCTGGTGGGGAAATGTTAAGGCTGATTATAGTTCTTGCCCATGGAAAACATATGACACGATTTGCAATGATGGTGGAACCCTCTTACACATAAATACTACATTAGACATAATTTATGTAAGGACCTGAGTCAGAAGCTATGTTTAACAACATAGGAAGAACAGAAAACTTCTCTACAGGAAGTGGCATGTTTGTGATTCAAACGAAGAAACTCAGTGCTGCTAAGCAGAAGAGCCAACCTGTTATCCACTAGCCTGCCACATGTGGAACACTTCTATACAAAAATACACATAAATACTGCATTTCTTTGGACATATAGGTGGTGGAATTATATTAGTCAGGAGTTATTATTCTTGATTTATTCTGTGATATTTGGTGGTGTGAGAGTGTAGAATAGTGATGTTACCCTCTTAATTTTTGGGAATTACATTTTTATTTCTGATGTTGGCACACATATCATATTGCTCAAATTGTAATCATTTGGAAATACTAAACAACAGACACAATTGTGAATCATTTTAAATTTGCATTAGCAATGGCATTGTTTGTGGTTTGTAAAGACACCTGTGTGAGTTTGGGTAAAGATTTTTGTGAAATGCACAGCAACAAGTGAGAGAGACAGAGAAAAATATATTTTACCAAAACATGAAAACACTCCACATTCTAGCATTCTTAAAAACAAAATAGATGAAGAAGAAGCAACATTGTTGCAAGGACAATTTATTTGAGAAAAAGATATAGTTCATCTCAAAATGAAAAGTATTTATTTGGGGAAGTTACAATTGTACCATTATAATCAATGACCGAAACTTGCATTGCGCTACATAACTCTCATTTTCACTCTCAAAAATGCTTTTTAGCCCAGCGCTTACTTTGGTATTTACTATAGCTTTTGGTAAAAAAGGCATGGGAGTTAAAATGAGAGTAGTTTGCATGTCTAAGCATGCTCAGTTGTGCTGACACATAGTTGTAAAGAGAGGGGGAATTTATCTCTTCTGAGACTTTTAAAGATATTTCAGTGTATACTGTTGTGCTCATACATGTATATACCCTGGCAGAATTTATGATTTTTCAGAGAATATGAATGATAACACAAAAACATTTATTTCGCTCATGGTTAGTGTTTGGCTAAAACCATTTATTATCAATCAACTGTGCTTACTATTTTTTGAATCATAATGGCAACAGAAACTACCCAAATGACCTTGATCAAAAGTTTACTTACCCTGGTGATTTTAGCCTGATAATATGCACTCAAGTTGACACAAAGGGGTTTGAATGGCTATTAAAGGTAAACATCCCCACCTGTGATCTGTTTGCTTGTAATTAGTGTGTGTGTATAAAAGGTCTATGAGTGACAGACCCTTGCATCTTTCATCCAGTGCTGCACTGACGTTTCTGGATTCTGAGTAGGGATGAGCCCGATGTTCGAGTTGAACATAAGTTGAACTCGAACATTGGGTGTTTGCCTGTTTGCCGAATAGCGAACAATTTGGGGTGTTCGCGGCAAATTCGAAAGCCACGGAACACCCTTTAAAAGTCTATGGGAGAAATCAAAAGTGCTAATTTTAAAGGCTTATATGCAAGGTATTGTCATAAAAAGTGTTTGGGGACCTGGGTCCTGCCCCAGGGGACATGTATCAATGCAAAAAAAAGTTTTAAAAACTGTCTTTTTTTGCGAGCAGTGATTTTAATAATGCTTAAAGTGAAACAATAAAAATGAAATATTCCTTTAAATTTCGTACCTGGGGGTTGTCTATAGTATGCCTGTAAAGTGGTGCATGTTTCCCGTGTTTACAACAGTCCCTGCACAAAATGACATTTCTAAAGGAAAAAAAGTCATTTAAAAGTACGCGCGGCTATTGTCAGTTCCGGCAGTACACATAAAAGTCATTGAAAAAAACGGAATGGGATTCCCTCACAGTCCATTACTAGGCACTTCGGGTCTGGTATGAATATTAAGGGAAACCCCGAACTAAAATTTAAAAAAAATTGCGCGGGGGTCCCCCAAATTCCATACCAGACCTGATTGGGGTAGCCCCCAAAGTACCTTGTCCCCATGTTGATGGGGACAAGGGGCTCATCCCTACAACCCTTGCCCAGTGGTTGTGGGGGTCTTCGGGTGGGGGGCTTATCGGAATCTGGAAGCCCCCTTTACCAAGGGGACCCCCAGATCCCGGCCTCCCCCCTGTGTGAAATGGTAACGGGTGCAAATGTACCCCTACCATTTCACAAAAAAGTGTCAAAATGGTAAAAATGACAAGACACGGCTTGGGACAAGACCTTTTTTAAAAAATAAAAAATAAAAATGTCCCACGAAGTCCATTCATCTTCTTCTCTTGCTCTGCTGACGGACCTAAAAAAAACCCTGCATGCCGCCACCGATCTGCCCCCCTGGGAGGCACCCGCCGTAATGACCATCCTCTCAGGTGACAGTTCTTTTATAACTGAGGGCAGGGCCACACAGTGACATCTTCGGGTGACCCTGTCCCCCTCTGATGCACAGGGACATCCCTATGGCTTCCCCGTAGTGTCAGAGAGGGGCGGTTATAAAAGAACTATCACGTGCGAAGACGCGTCATATGGTGGGAGCCTCCCATGGAGGTGGGTCGGTCGTTGCTTTTTTTTTCCTTTTTCGGGCCATTGGAGTGAAAGAAGAAGAAGATGAATGGACTTAGTGGGACATTTTTATTTATTTTTTGTCTTTTTTACCATTTTGACACTTTTTTGTGAAATGGTAGGGGTACCTTTGTACCCCGTTACCATTTCACACAGGGGGAGGCCAGGATCTAGGGGTCCCCTTGTTAAAGGAGGGTTCCAGATTCTGATAAGCCCCCCACCCGCAGACCCCCACAACCACTGGGCAGGGGTTGTGGGGGTGAGGCTCTTCTCCCCATCAACATGAGGGCAAGGTGCTTTGAGGGGCTAACCCAAAGCACCCTCCCCATGTTGAGGGCATGTGGCCTGGTACAGTTTAGGAGGGGGGGCGCCCTCTCGTCCCCCTCTTTTCCTGCGACCTGCCAGGTTGCGTGCTCACATAGGAGTCTGGTATGGATTTTTGGGGGGACCCCCACGCCATTTTTTTAAACATTTTGGCGCGGTGTTCTCCTTAAAATCCATACCAGACCTGAATGGTCTGGTATGGATTTTGAGGGGGACCCCCATGCCATTTTTTTTTAAATTATGGCATGGAGTTCCCCTTAATATCCATACCAGACCTGAAGGGCCTGGTGTGGAATTTGGGGGGACCCCCATGCAATTTTTTTAAAAATTTTGGTTTGGGGTTCCCCTTTTGTTCTGAGTTCCCCATGCCGTTTTTTTCAATGACTTTTATGTGTATTGCCGGGACCGACAATTCATTATAGCTGTGAGTACTTTTAAATTACTTTTTTTCCTTTAGAAATGTCATTTTGTGCAGGGACTGTTGTAAACACGGGAAACATGCTCCCCTTTACAGGCATACTATAGACAACCCCCAGGTACGAAATTTAAAGTGATAATACGCTTTTATTGTTTCACTTTAAGCAATATTAAAATCACTGCTCCCGAAAAAACAGACGTTTTTAAAACTTTTTCTTTGCATTGATACATGTCCCCTGGGGTAGGATCCAGGTCCCCAAATACTTTTTATGACAATAACTTGCATATAAGCCTTTAAAATTAGCACTTTTGATTATTTATGTTTGTGTCCCATAGACTTTAATGGTGTTTGCGTGCTCGAACAAATTTTTTGCCTGTTCGCATGTTCTGCTTCAAACCGAACTGGGGGGTATTTGGCTTATCCCTAATTCGGAGTCATGGGGAAAGCAAAAGAATTGTGAAAGGATCTGCGGAAAAAGGTAGTTGAACTGTATAAAACAGGAAAGGGAAATAAAAAGATATCCAAGGAATTGAGAATGCCAATCAGCAGTGTTCCAACTCTAATTAAGAAGTTGAAAATGAGGGGTTCTGTTGAAACCAAACCACGGTCAGATAGACCAAGTTAAATTCCAGCCACAACTGCCAGGAAAATTGTTCTGATGCAAAGAAAAACCCACAAATAACTTCAGCTGAAGTACAGGACTCTCTGAAAACATGTGGTGTGGCTGTTTCAAGATGCACAATACGGAGGCACTTGAAGAAAGATGGGCTGCATGGTCAAGCCGCCAGAAGAAAGCCATTACTACACAAATGCCTCAAAGTATCCCACTTACAATATGCCAAACAGCACAGAGACAAGCCTCAAACCTTCTGGCACAAAGTCATTTGGAGTGATGAGACCAAAATTTTGCTTTTGGCCACAACCATAAACGCTACATTTGGAGAGACGTCAACAAGGCCTATGATTAAAGGTACATAATTCCTACAGTGAAACATAGAGATGGATTGCTGATGTTTTGGGCATGTGTGAGCTACAAAGGCACAGGAAAATTGGTCAAAATTGATGGCAAGATGAATGCAGTATGTTATCAAGGATAGGAGGAACATTTGCATTCATCAGCCAGGAAGCTGCGCATGGGACGTACTTGGACATTCCAACATGACAATGATCCAAAACACAAGCCAAGTTGACCTGTTATTGGCTACAGCAGAATAAAGTGAAGGTTCTGGAGTGGCCATCTCAGTCTCCTCACCTCAATATCATTGAGCCACTCTGGGGAGATCTCAAACGTGCAGTTCATGCAAGACAACCCAAGAAATTACAGGAATTAGAGGCTCTTTGCCAAGAGGAATGGCCAGCTTTACCATCTGAGAAGATAAAGAGCCTCACCCACAAATACCACAAAAGACTTCAAGCTGTCATTGATGTAAAGGGGGTAATACATTAAGTATTAAGAACTGGGGTATGTAAACTTTTGATCAGGGTCATTTGGGTAGTTGCCATTATGATTTAAAAAGAGTAAACACAGTGGATTGATAATAAATGGCTTCAGCCAAACACTAACCATGAGTGAAAGAAAAGTTTTGTGTTATCATTTATATTCTTTGAAAAATGACCAAGAAATCATAAATTCTGCCAGGGTATGTAAACTTATGAGCACAACTGTATATCACTTTTTAAAGCAGTTTAAAA
Source organism: Lithobates clamitans (assembly GCA_037952925.1). Classification (NCBI taxonomy): domain Eukaryota; kingdom Metazoa; phylum Chordata; class Amphibia; order Anura; family Ranidae; genus Lithobates; species Lithobates clamitans. Next base: position 5,237,469 of record JBBGZY010000089.1, on the reverse strand, counting down.
GCAGATTATCCTTAAACAATATACCACATATTTAATAACCATTTAGGCAATTGTATCATGCTCTAAACATTATTTCCATGTGCAATACTCCAGGTCATAGCAAGAGTTGTGCCGTGTACACACGATCAGAATTTGGGCCTGCAAAAGACCGATGAGAGTTTTTCGTCGGAAAATGCGACTGTGTGTATGCTCCATCGGACTTTTGCTGGCCGAATTCCAGCCAGCAAAAAATTGAGAGCATGCTCTCAATTTTTTGGTCGGGAAAAGTTCCTATCCGAAAATGCGATCGTCTGTGGCTATTCCGGCGCGCAAAATTCCTACGCATGCTTGGAAACAATTTGACGCATGCTCAGAAGCATTGAACTTCATTTTTTCAGCTCGTCGTAGTGTTGTACGTCACCGCGTTCTTGACGGTCGTAAGTTCAGTGAACTTTTGCGTGACCATGTGTATGCAAGGCAAACTTGAGCGGAATCCCATCGGAAAAGGCATCATATCTTTTTCCGACGAGAAATCCACTCGTGTGTACGCAGCATAAGGCTACTTTCACACTGAGGTGCTTTACAGGCACTACAGCGCTAAAAAAAGCGTCTACATAGCACCTATAAAGAGCCTCACCCGAGGGCTTTCACACTGGAGCGGTGCGCTTGCAGGACGGTCAAAAAAGTCCTGCAAGCTGCATCTTTGCAGCGCTGTAGGAGCGGTGTATACACCGCTCCAAAAGCATCCCTGTCCACTGAAAACAATGGGGCAGTGAAGCCAAAATGCTGGCAAAGCGCCACTGCAGCGGCACTTTGCAGGCGGTTTTAACCCATTTTTGGCCACTGGGGGGGGTTAAAACCACTCCACTAGCGGCCAAATAGCGCCGCTAAAACGACGGCAAAGAGGCGCCCACCTGCCTCAGTGTAAAAGTAGCCTAATGCCCCGTACACACGAGTGGAAATTCCACCAGAAAGAGTCGGATGAGAGCTTTTGGTCCAAAAATGCGACCTTATGTATGCACCATCAGACTTTTTATGGCGAATATTCTTATGTTTTTTATATAGGTATATAGAGAAATGTATATATCATTTTAGTTTTTTGTTTTAGTTGACCTTTATGGTCAGTTTACAGGTATGGCATAGTAAGTACAATTTACACAGTTCATTTATGGAGCATACTTTATGTTTTATTTTCATTTGTTATACCTACAGTAGGTACTGCTTTAGATAGGATGTGTTGGCTATTAGGGATGAGCCGAACACCCCCCTGTTCGGTTCGCACCAGAACATGCGAACAGAAGAACCAGAAGAAGAAGAAGATGAAGGAAGATAGAAGAAAGAAGAAGCATTTAAATAAAGGAATTGTCAAAAACTGTCTCTTGTCATTTTTAACATTTTTGACAGTTTTTTAGTGAAATGGTAGGGGTAATTACCCCCTTACCATTTCACACAGGGGGGGCCGGGATCTGCGCTGGTAGGAGTTTTCCGTCCGCCTTTGTCTGCACCACGTGATGCTGGGGGGAGTTTTTCTGATTGGGGCGGGGATTGGCTGTATAGATAGGACCCATACATTTGTTTTTGCCTGCTCCTATACAACACGTCCATCACCGGTTCAGACATGTTTGGCTACTCCATACCACCCATAGGTAAGGGGGACATCTTTTAGATTAGTATACACCTCTTTGCTATCAGGGGCTCTAGCTTTACTTGGGGCTACACTTGATATACATTACTCTTTTTACCTCAGAACCTTCACCTGACTTGTTACCAGCATGGATCTTTCATTTATTGGACACCTATGTATGTGGCCATCTTTCCCTCCCGGCTCCTCTCTCTAAGCTCCTCCCTCAGCTCCCGGACCTGAGTTATGGGGTGGCCGGCTGCTTGCGGACCTCTTGGAGTTCACATTCCTGGAACATGTGAGTATCCATGGGGGTGTAGCGGCTGCTAGTCTCCTTTATATGCTTTTTTTTTCATTTTTATTTTGCTCCCAGTGCATTTTTTGCACCTTATCCAGTCTTTTATCATATTGTCCCCCTTTTCTTCCCCTTTAGATTGTGGTGCTATATTGCCCCTGAAGAGTGTTTGATACACGAAACGCGTCGGGCTTACGACAAGCACCATATTAATCATAGACTTTATTAGGTCCACATATCCACAAGTTTTTATTGTTTATTTTGCGACCTCATGCTACTGCTATGAATTAATCTTTCTCAGTGGTTTACCCTGTACCATTTGGGGGCTGCTCCTTATGTTCCCCATTCTACAGGCAGGATGGGATTGGTATACGATTGGATATTATTACCTTTTTGTAATTCATTTGTGTCTAATTGTCATTATGTATCAATAAATGTTTTACGTAATTGTGATTGTCCCTCTGGTCTCATTTGCCCACCTCATTTAAAGTCCCAACCTCCTATTTCTCTATACGCACAGGGATGGAGACTTAGTGTCTCATTCAAAGTCCCAACCTTTCTTATTTATCCGATACAGGGATGGAGGTGTTATCTGAGACCCGGGGGCAGTCATTAAATTGTACATGTGCTGTCATTTTTAATCTCCATGGGATTATTATTGCATGATTATGTCATTGTGTTATTTTTATATTCATTCTCACCTAATGGTTCATGTTTTTTAGATTGCGCTTTTGGCCTCATTTGCCCCCCTCATTCAAAGTCCCTATTTTCCTGTTTGATGCTAGTGCAGGGATGGAGACCTAGAGTCTCATTTAAAGTCCCCACTTCATTTATTTACTTGATATAGCGATGGAGGTCGGGCTTGAGTCCACCTGGAAGCTCTAAACGACGGTACTTACCCTACAAGGCATTTGCCCTGAACCCTTAGTTTCTTCCCCCGTGTCAGGGGGTTTGTTCAAGATCAATACAATACCATTATATTGTTCCCATGTGTGCTTATTTACTTTTTCTGTTTTTTTCGTTTGGTAGTTTCCTTTTACTTTTTTCATTCTTTCCAGCTTCCTCCCTCCATTTTGGAGTGATCATGTGGTATGCGTCCCCATAGAGCCTGCTTCTGGTTGGCTGCCCCCGTTCAGGGTCCGGGAGCTGCGAGGCACAGCCGGGATCCCTCCCCTTTCCCCCCTCGCCCGCCACGGCGGGTGCGGGTGTCAGGGGCGGGTTTCCCATTGTGCGTCGGCATCACGCCCCCTCGTCATGCGCGTGACCTCTGCGTGAGCGTCCCGGCGCTGACGTTGTGTTTCCCATCTCGTACGGACACATGGAGGGCGACTTCCCCAGCAGCTGTGAGCGGCGGCGGCCGCTGCGCTGGTAGGAGTTTTCCGTCCGCCTTTGTCTGCACCACGTGATGCTGGGGGGAGTTTTTCTGATTGGGGCGGGGATTGGCTGTATAGATAGGACCCATACATTTGTTTTTGCCTGCTCCTATACAACACGTCCATCACCGGTTCAGACATGTTTGGCTACTCCATACCACCCATAGGTAAGGGGGACATCTTTTAGATTAGTATACACCTCTTTGCTATCAGGGGCTCTAGCTTTACTTGGGGCTACACTTGATATACATTACTCTTTTTACCCCAGAACCTTCACCTGACTTGTTACCAGCATGGATCTTTCATTTATTGGACACCTATGTATGTGGCCATCTTTCCCTCCCGGCTCCTCTCTCTAAGCTCCTCCCTCAGCTCCCGGACCTGAGTTATGGGGTGGCCGGCTGCTTGCGGACCTCTTGGAGTTCACATTCCTGGAACATGTGAGTATCCATGGGGGTGTAGCGGCTGCTAGTCTCCTTTATATGCTTTTTTTTTCATTTTTATTTTGCTCCCAGTGCATTTTTTGCACCTTATCCAGTCTTTTATCATATTGTCCCCCTTTTCTTCCCCTTTAGATTGTGGTGCTATATTGCCCCTGAAGAGTGTTTGATACACGAAACGCGTCGGGCTTACGACAAGCACCATATTAATCATAGACTTTATTAGGTCCACATATCCACAAGTTTTTATTGTTTATTTTGCGACCTCATGCTACTGCTATGAATTAATCTTTCTCAGTGGTTTACCCTGTACCATTTGGGGGCTGCTCCTTATGTTCCCCATTCTACAGGCAGGATGGGATTGGTATACGATTGGATATTATTACCTTTTTGTAATTCATTTGTGTCTAATTGTCATTATGTATCAATAAATGTTTTACGTAATTGTGATTGTCCCTCTGGTCTCATTTGCCCACCTCATTTAAAGTCCCAACCTCCTATTTCTCTATACGCACAGGGATGGAGACTTAGTGTCTCATTCAAAGTCCCAACCTTTCTTATTTATACCAGACCTTAAGGGTCTGGTATGGAATTTAGGGGGAACCCCACGTCATTTTTTTAAAAATTTTGGCCGGGGTTCCCCTTAATACCCATACCAGACCTGAAGGGCCTGGTATGGAATTTAGGGGGACTCCCACGTCATTTTTTTTTTAAATTCTGGTTCGGGGTTCCCCTGTGGGGAATTCCCATGCTGTTTTTATCAATGAACTTCTATGTGTATTGTCGACAATGCAATAGCCGCGAGTAGTTTTAAATGGGTTTTTTCCTTCGAAATGTCATTTTGCTGTCAGACTGTTCTAAACACGGGAAGCATGCGCCCCTTTATAGGCATACTATAGACACCCCCCAGCTAGGAAATTTAAAGGGATATTACACTTTTATTGTTGGACTTTAAGCATTATTAAAATCACTGCTCCTGAAAAAACTAACGTTTTTAAAACTTTTTTTTGCATTGATCCATGTCCCCTGGGGCAGGATCCGGGTCCCCAAACACTTTTTATGACAATAACTTGCATATAAGCCTTTAAAATTAGCACTTTTGATTTCTCCCATAGATATTCAAAGGGTGTTCCGCGGCATTCGAATTTGCCGCGAACACCCCAAATTGTTCGCTGTTCGGCGAACTTGCGAACAGCCATGTCGAACTCGAAGCTCATCCCTACTCAGTACTGAGTAGCACTAAGTGCTCCAACACTCCAGGCACCTTTTATTACCTTATGAGAGACTGTCCTAGAATTCAGGGGTTCTGGACACAAGTAGTGAGGATTCTCCCTGACCATATGAGTTCTCCATTAACTCTACCCCCAAGCAATTCCTATTAGGCCTCTTCCCTGACCCAGATGCAGATACATTTCTGACAGTGCTGTTTATAGTAACATTTTTAATCATATACTCCCTGTGTATCACTTGATAACTGCTACTGGTTTGTTTAGCCCCTGTGTGGTCTGCCTCCTTTTGCAAAAATATAGGGTGTGTCTGAAAGTTTTTCATTGACTAGCTGAAAATTAAGTTTTGATGTGCTTTACTGGCATTTCTTGTTATGCTGTAATTTCTAAATAAATCATTGATATGTTTTTAGTGTAAATAGTGTATCAGACCATGGTTTCAAAGGAAATGTAGGTCAATGAAATAAGGAAAAATTACATTAATCGTAGGTATGTTTATCAGTTGCATATATTGTAAAGTAAACATAATAAATCCATGAAGTCTAGGTCCTGATAAACCTAGTATGGGAGATTAGGTGAACATCTGAGGATTTTTTGTTAATAATGAATCCATTCAGTCTCCTCTTGACCTCAGAAAAGGTGCTAAAAAAAAAATCTAATAAAATTGTCTTTTTTTTGGAAGATTTTTGACATATAACAAGACAGAGTAGGGTCCTGGTTTATGAGTCAACTGTCACATAACATTTCCAAATTAAATATGTAATAAATAGTATATTTTTTACATACAGTACTTAAGTAAAGAATGTTAAATACTTTTCAGAGAACTAAACCTTCCACTACTATATATCCTTTTATTTTACTTTCCTGACAAAGATGAAGTATAATAATTCTAAGACAAGAAATGTATTAGAAAGAAAGCATTGTAATAGCTTTTATCTGGGTCACTGAGCAATTGTTGGTGTCTGGTGTACAATGTCATTGAACACAGTCATGTTTTTGTAAAGTAATTGAAAAAATAGACAAAACATTGAGTTCATGGCTTGTGTTACATTTCATAGCATGGAAGACCTTATACTTTAACCACCTCAGCAGAAAGACAACTCCTGCAAAATCCTGTGAAAACTAATATTGATTGACTCTCTAATAACAACAGAAAACCTTTCTGTAAGGTCACCAGATGGTACAAGGTCATGAAGGACACACTGTGCCTGGTCCACTTGCATTAAGAATCTTAGACCTGCCTTATGAGATCATGAATAAAGCATAATGACCCTTAACCCAGATGGATGTAAGCCATATGGTAGCCCATCCCTCTTAATGCCCACTTATATTGCTAAATATAATAAAACATTACATGCTTGTTTTTGTAAGTGATGCCTAATTCCTAATTAAACATGTAGCAAGTGTACAAGTCAATTTTAGTGCACTGGAGAAACAAAGTAAAACTATACTAAAATAAAATAAAAGGCAAACAATGCTTTTCTGATATCCTTTACCATTTCAACTTTGAGATATCATAATACTTTGACATGATTTACAGGATACAAAGTTAGGAATAAAAGAATAAATGTCTCCTAACCAGGGCTTTTTTTCAGGGGGAACTTGGTGGAACTTAGTTCCACCACCTCTGGCTCAGACCCTTTGGTGCCTGCTCACCACAATCACTTGTAAACACAGAAGTCTGGTTTCTTTATTTATAAGTGACAGCTCTGCACTCTGTATGTAATACAATCCCGGTACTTAATGCCCCTTAAGATATATATATATATATATATATATATATATATATATATATATATATATATATATATATATTGCATATACTTTGTTTTGGGTATTTCTTTTTTTTTTTGGGGGGGGGGGGGTAGGTAGGATTTATTTTGATAATATTGTCATGTAAAATTTTTTTTAATTTTTTATTCAGTCTATTGACAATATATTGTACACAACTAATTAAAAAAATGAAATTACACTAAAATTATGATTCTGGTGTAAAACATTGGAAACATATTTACAAATGAAATAAAGGTATTTTTCAATCTTGCGCTTTTATATTTAATGAAAAAAAGAAAAGAAATTAATAAAATGTATAAAAACAAACAGTAACTAGCAAAGTAGTAGTTACTCTCATTTTGTTGGTGGAACTTTGATAAATTGTAAATTTGACCAAGTGGCGAGTTAAAAATGAAAAATGAAATTACACTAAAATTATGATTCTGGTGTAAAACATTGGAAACATATTTACAAATGAAATAAAGGTATTTTTTAATCTTGCACTTTTATATTTAATGAAAAAAAGAAAATAAATTAATAAAATGTATAAAACCAAAAAAGTAACTAGCAAAGTAGTAGTTACTCTCATTTTGTTGGTGGAACTTTGATAAATTGTAAATTTGACCAAGTGGCGAGTTAAAAAGCGGAAGTTGAAAACAGGAGTCCTCTAACCTGCAAATAACATCCTAAATTTACTGTAAGTAATAATATTATCGTAACTGCAATAATGTGTACTAACAAGGTTGAACATTTTACCCAGTGCACACATGTATACAATATTGGAACAACAGTTCCAGAATGAATACCACTGGAACAGATGTGAGCAGGTTGTACTTCTGGAAGCCCACATTAGAGATTTGATTAAGCAAATTGCACCACTGAGTGGAACAAACAACCTTGAAAGGAGTCTTCTGCTCACTAAGAAGGTGGTAATGGGGATGTTGTATTTGAGCTCCCAAACAAACTTTTCACGTTTGGTGAAGATGTGATGGTGGCAAACTCAGAGGTGGCAGACCTAGATGTCACTGCTACCCCTAATAACCGGGAGAGCAGCCGATCTAGTAGGGATGGTGAGTGTAGGGCAGGTAGGCCTAGATAGTTGGTACTAATAGGGGACTCTATAATTAGAAGGACTGATCATTTTTCACCAGAATCACCTCAATTAAATTGTTTGCTGTTTCACTTGTGTCAGGATTCAGCATGTGGTAGACTAGGTTGATAAATTACTGGGAGGGGATGGGCATGACCCAGCTGTCTTTGTCCAAGTTTGAACTGATGACAGAATACATGGAAGATGGAGGCTCCTTAAGAATCAATTTAAAGAACCTGGGCTGACTTTTCATTGGGGTGCAACCTAAATGTTAAAGATGGTTTGCACCTAAATATAAGGGACTGTGCTGGGGGAGAGCTTTATGGGAAGGCTGGAGGAGTATTTAAACTAGGACTGAGGGTAGGGTGAATTACAATATAATGGGACAGACGGGCCAGTCAGGAGTTAGACTCTAATGGTGGGTGGATTGGGGGGAAAAATTAGGGGGGTGCTATGGCAGGTGATAAGAAGGTTCTCATGTAACAAGCAACCATTGTAAATGATAGCACTATTGTTCTACTAAATAAAAAACGCAAAACACAAAAACTTAAAGTGTTTGCTTAGCAATACCAGAGGTCTGCCAAGTAAAATATGTGAGTAGGAAGCTTTGGTGCATGAAGAAAACTATGATTTAATTGGTAATGCTGAATCTTGACTTCATTCTTTACAAGACTGGACTATTAACATTCCTGGGTATGCTCTCTTTTGGAGAGAAAGGGTAAAATGTAAATGTCATGGTGTCTGTCTCTATGTGAGAAGTGATCTTAAAGCGAGTGTGAAAGAGGACCTTGCGTATGGAGAATCTGATGGCGCTGAAGAATTATGGGTGGAGCTGCATCTACCCTAGATGTGTGTACTTAAAGTTATTTATTGGAGCTTATTACAGGCCACCCAGTGTTAGACTCAGCTCCACACACACAGATAGATAGTTAGCTATATCTAACTTATTTCTAATTTTTATAGACTCTTTAATGACTGGCATTGTGCCACTGGATTGGCATAAGACCAATATAATGCTTATATTTAAAAAGGGATCAAAGTCTTTACCAAGTAACTACAGACTGGCTAATTTAACTTTTATAGTCGGGAAGATACTTGAGAATATATTAAAGGACCATTTAGAAGAGGTGTTGTTAAAAAATAATATTTTAATCAATAGTCAGCATGGATTCATGAAAGACTAACGTTTTTAAACAAATCTGATTTCTTTTTATGAGGAGGTAAGCAAAAACTTAGACAAAGGAGTGGCTGTGAACGTAGTATTCTTGGATTTTGCCAAGGTGTTTGACACAGTTGCCCACACACGGCTAATGTGTAAATTAAAGTCTACGGGCTTATGGAATTCAGTTTGCAAATGCATAGAAAACTGGTTAAAAGAATATATTCAGAGTAGTGATTAATTATTCATACTCTGAATGGTCTAAGGTTATTAGTGATGTACTCCAAAGTTCTGTGTTGGGACCCGTACTTTTTAACATATTTATAAATGGGATTAAGAGTATCATTTCAGTGTTTTGAGATGACACCAAGCTATGCAGTGGAATCCTTACAGGATGTCTCCAGCTTACAAACTGACCTCAATACACTATTTAATTGGGCAACTACAGTATGTTTCAAATGAGGGTTAATGTTGATAAATGCAAAGTTATGCACTCGGTGCTAAAAGCCTGCATCATACACACCAGGAGGAGAACAACTGGGTCAATGGTGGAGAAGGTTAGTGTTACTGTTAGTTATACCTCATCTATAATATGCCGTTCGATTTGGGCACCAGTTCAAAAAAAGGATATCAGAGAACTGTAGAAAATTCAGTGGAGGGCAACCAAACTGATCAAAGGCATGAAGGAGCTAAGCTATGAGTAAAAATTGGCTGAACTGAATTTATTCTCTTTTGAGAAGAGGAGAAAAAGAGGAAATATGATCAAATGTATAAGAATTATTATTATTATTATTATTATTCAGGATTTATACTGTGCCAGTTTGTTTATACAGTTTGCACAGCACTTTACAACATGAGGGCAGACAGTACAGTTACAATACAATTCAATGCAGGAGAAATCAGAGGACCCTACACACTAGAGCTAACAATCTATTGGGGAGAGTCAAGTTATTAAAAAATAATAACTGTGGGGGATGAGCTAATGGAGAACATAAAAGTACAATTGTTAGGTGGGGGCAGAATAGGCTTCTCTGAAGAGACAGGTTTTCAGGGATCGCCTAAAAGTGGACAGAGTAGGAGATAAGCGGACAGATTTCGGTAGGGAGTTCCATAGGAATGGAGAGGCTCGGGAGAAGTCCTGTAGGTCGGCATTGGAGGAGGTGACAAGGGAGCTAGAGAGCAGGAGGTCTTGGGAGGAAAGAAGAGAACGATTTGGTTATTATTTTGAGTGAGTTTTGGGTGAGTGGAAGCCAGTGGAGGGATTGGCAGAGAGGAGTAACAGATACTGGTTGGTAAGATGGATAAGTCTGGCAGCAGCATTCATGATGAACTGAAGGAGGGATAGACTATGTAAAGGTAAGCTAATGAGGAGAGAGTTGCAGTAGTCAAGGCAAGAGATGTCCAGGGAGTGAATTAGCTTTGTGGTGTGATTGTTTAGGAAGGGGAATATTTTAAAGATGTTGCGTAGGTTGGGGTAGCATGCTTTTTACAGTGATTGGACGTGGGGCTAAAATTATAGTTCAGAGTCAAGGATAACACCTAGCACCTTGACATGGTGAGAAGGGGTTGATAGTTGTGTCATCGGTCTTCAGATAGAGAAGTCAGGGGAAGAGGCACATAGGGGAGGAAATATTATGAGCTCAGTTTTGGATAGATTGAGTTTTGGGAAGTGGTGTGGTCTGTTAGTAAATTGGTTATGCGTGTGAAAACTGATGGAGTGGGTTAAGAGGTAGAGAGATAGATTTGGGTGTCATTAGCATAGAAATGGTATTGGAAGCCATGGGAGACCATCAAATGACCCAGGGAGGAGTTTTAGATCGGGAATAGGAGAGGTCCAAGAACAGAAACTTGGCGAACCCTGACAGGGAAAGGACGAGGTGAGGAGGAAGTAAAGTTGTAAGTGATGTTGAGGGTGTGGTGGGATAGATAGGATGGGAACCAGCAAGTAGAGTAGAGTCACAGAGGCCAAAGGAGTGGAGTTCTTTGAGGAGGAGAGGGTCCACTGTGTCAAAGGCACCGAGAGGTCCAAGATTAGGGGTACAGAATAGTGTTCATTGGTTTTAGCCATTAGTAGATTATTTGTGAGTTTTAGGAGAGCAGTTTCTGTGGACTGTTGAGGGCAAAATCCAGACTGAAGTGGATCAAAAAGGTTATTTTCAGTGAGGTGGTCACTCAATTGATTGTAGACCAGATGTTCAAGGCGTTTTGAGGAAAAATGCAACAAGGGGATAAGCATCGTTTTTTAAGATTGGTGGGGTCCAATGAGTGCTTTAAGTATGGGGTTGACTATTGCACGTATTAGAGAGTAGAGGAAAATGCCAGAAGAGAGGGAGAGATTGGAGATATGAGTGACAGTGTATGTTATAGCTAGAGGGTGACCGTAGCATTTGCGAGGGAACAGGGTACAGGGGACAGGTGGTTAGATGCGCGTTATAAAAAAGTTAGCAACCTCATCTATTAGGTGGGGTTGAGTAAAGGAATTGTACCTATGAACATAGATTGTTAAGTGGGGGAGGTATCTTTACAGAGGTGATCTCATCGTATAAATACATATAGAATAGACATATAGAATTTCTTACAGTAAGAGCTGTGAAAATATGGAATAGACTCCCTCAAGAACTGTTTCTGGACAGCTCAGTAGATTTTTAAAAAAAAGGCCTGCATGCATTCCTAAATGCACACAATATAAGTGAATATTAATATTTATACGTAGTAATGACAGGGGTAGAAAAGAGGGTCTAAATGTCTGGAAGTCACTGGATTGATGTTTTCATTGCTGTGACACTGGTGGAGGAGGACATGTACTTTGCAGGTGACACTTAGACTTTTTTTTTCTCCTTCACTGATGTGTGCTGATGAGGCTACACTGATGGACACTGATAGGCTGCACTGATCTGATGAGGTGGCATTAATAGATGGCACTGATGTGCACTGATATGTGGCACTGATGGGCACTTATGAGGCAGCACTGATGGGCACTGATGATGAGGCATTGATGAGGCGGTACTGATAGGTGGCACTGATGGGCACTGATAGACGGCACTAATAGGCAGCACTGATAGGTGGCACTGATGGTTACTGATAGGTGGCACTGATAGGCACTAGTAGGCAGCACTGATAAGCAGCACTGATGGGCACTAATAGATGGCACTGGTGGGGACTGATTGGCAGCACTGGTGGGAACTGATAGGTGGCACTGATGGGCACTGATTAGCAGAACTAATGGGCATTGATAGGTGGCACTGGCGGGCACTGATAGGTGGCACTGGTTGGCACTGATTAGCAGCACTGGTGGGCACTTGTTGGGACCAATATCCCTGTAACAGAAGCCGCCGATCGTGAGGAAAAAAAAAGCCGATAACCGACTTCTATTTACTTCCATAATCAGCTGTCATTGGCTGACAGCTGATCACGTGGTAAAGGGCCTGCTGTGATTGGCTTTTTACCCTGTTCTGTGATCACACAAGTTTGAAGGACTCATCGATCACAGAGCGTGCCACCTGCATGCTGCAGGGGGCGCGTGAACAGCTCAATCATGGAAAGACATCTATCGACGCCCTCACCCCACTGGAAGCCTGTGCCATAGCCATCATTTGGTTATAGCATGGGCAGAAAGTGGTTAATATTCACAAAAAAAGACACATTCATTTCACAATGAAATGTTCATTGACAATAGCAAGAGCCTGGAAGCAACCCAATGGGGGTCATTTACTATAGCGCCGAAAAATGATCCTACAGTCCCGGAAAAAAGAGCCCAATTAAAGCCAATTAAGACTTCAACTCTCAGAAACTGGGTGCTAATGCAAGTGGAAAGCAGCGCTATTGCTGGCAGACATGAATGTCAGATCACATATGCGGGAATAGTGGAAGTCAATGGGGGCTCGAACCTGCAAAATCCAAAGTTCTCACTGAAGGCTTATATGCAAGTTCTTTGCAATAAAAAGTTTATGGGGACCTGGGTCCTGCCCCCCCTCCTGAACCATGCCAGGCCACATGCCCTCAACATGGGGAGGGTGCTTTGGGGTCCCCCCCAAAGCACCTTGTCCCCATGCTGATGGGGACAAGGGCCTCATCTCCACAACCCTTGCCCGGTGGTTTGGGGGTCTAGGACGGGGGGCTTATCGGAATCTGAAAGCCCTCAGATCCCGGCCCCCCATTCACCAAAAAAAAGCAGTGAAATGTGACAAAAGATAATAGCCGGTTTTCGACAATTCCTTTATGAAAAATGTCTTCTTCTTTCCCCCGCTTCTTCCTGCATCTTCCTCCGGTCTTCCTTCAGTTTTCTCTTTCTTCCTCCAGCTGCTTTTCCTCCTCTTCTTCCTCCATCTTCCTGCGCTTCTTCCTACGGTCTTCTCCATCTTCCTCCAGCTTCTTCTTCCCCTGCTTCGTCCTCTGGTCCTTCTCCTCTGCCGCTCTCGCCGCCACTCCCACTTAACATTGAAAAACGAACCTCTTCCGATGCTGCGATGGGGTGGATGACGTCACTCTGAGACCCCGCCCCTTGTGACTTCACCGCCCGGGGCATGATGGGTCAGTGATGTCTCCTGCTGACATCATCCGGCAGCCATGCCTCATAGTTATATATGATATGTGCGCTATGGAAGCAGATAGATCGACTGGCCACAGCGTCGGAAGAGGCGAGGGAAGAAGAAGGAGAAAACCAAAGGAAGAATGGAGGAAGAAGCGTCTGTCACGTACCTGGTATCAGAGCATAACTGTAGAAGGAGACCTCTCTTACAGCCCTGGCTCAGGGACCACTGGGGTTGCAACAGTGTTACAGGAGCGCAGTGATGTAGGAGTGCCTGTATGATCCGTGGTAGCTGATGCAGGTGGTAGAGGTGATCCACTGGACCTCTGGTAGCAGAAGCAGTAGGAAGTGGTGGTATAGGTGCGGGTCAGTGACCCCTGGATCTAGGCGGAGCTGGATCAGGAACAGACTAAGCAGAATGAGACAAGCCGGGTCAGAACGGGCAACAGGTAGTACAATCAGCAGGCAAAGGGTAGTCAGCAGGCAGGCAGAGGTTCAGCAACAGGAGATCAATAGTTTCAGAAGTAGCAAGGTCAAGCAGGCTGGATCAGGAGAGGAGAAGGCAGCAGTAGTCAACGAAGCAAGGTCAGGTAATACAGCAGGTTCAGGATCAGACTCATGTTTAAACTACAGATCAGACAGCACTGTACCAGAGCAGCTGCTGGCTTTTTAAAGGGGAACTGGCGCCAAGCCGAGTCAGCACGCATGCACCTGCCGCGTGCTCTCGCACACGTGCGCCCGCCGTGCACACTCACGCACCACTGCCTGCTACAGCGCGCTCCCGTAGAAACATGTGTGCACACGCGCGCATGCCTGAGTGTCTGTCCTGCCACAGGGTATCCCTGACATTGCCCCCCCAAGGGCAAACCTCTGGGTGCCCAACAGGTTCTTTTTATGAGGGTGAGCAAGAAAAAAGGCATGAACTAACCTTCTTGCATGAATATTGCATGCGGGCTCCCAGGAATTGTCCTCCAGGCCATATCCCTTCCATTTAACCAGAAATTGTACCTGATTCTGCCTTTTCCTGCAATCCAAGATAGCCTCCAGTTCATATTCCTCATTTCCATCAATCAAAACTGCAGGCTTCAGTAGCGAAACATGAAATATAGGGTGTATCTTAAATGAGTCAGGTAGAGACAGTTCATATGATACTTCATTCAACCTCCACTTTACCGGGAAGGGACCAGTAAATTTGGGTGCCAACTTTTTCGATGGACATTTCATAAAAGGAAAAAACCGCGCTGAAGAAAATTGTGTAAAAACTTATAGCTGCACGAATAGAACACCAATATCTGTGTAAAATAGATCAAAATAAAAGTAAAAACGTGCGCTCATAAGCAATATAAAAAAACTCATATTGAAACACTCTCAATCTGTGCAAGAAATTTAAAGAAATAAAAGTGCAGAACGGATCTTAATGAAAGCAATCCAAATCCCTACAATTCAAATAAAACAAACATACATCAAAAAAATGTCAATAAATGCTATATAGTGAGAAAATGTGCAGATGTGCTTAAAGCATATATCATTACACTCCTTGAAGTTTCCCACACTAAATAAGTGATAAAATAAAGCAGTCCTCAAATAAGGAACTTTTTAGCTATAAAAAAGAAGAAGGGTAGTCCATAGGATGAACGGCAGAAGGAAAAGTCCCATAGATGAATAGCCACTTCACAAAAGCAGAGGAAACCATCCACGCTCCAACAGGTCAGACACTACACAAATACATGGGGAGGGAGGGGGTATGAAGACAAAAGCTCTCATAGAATCCCACAATGTTGGAAGAGGCAGCAGAGGAGTGGGCTTATCATCCCCCTCAGGTGGACGAGTTGGTATATGCCAGATTGGAGACGCACGGTATACCAGCAGGATCCGAACACCATCCATCCACAGTCCCCGCAGAGGGCAAAGTCTGCTTGCGTGTAAGACCTCGCCAGAAGGGAGGTCCACCATTGAGGGTAAGGGTCCACCTTTCAACATTGTGGGATTCCATGAGAGCTTTTGTCTTCATACCCCCTTATTCCTTATTTGAGGACTGCTTTATTTTATCACTTATTTAGTGTGGGAAACTTCAAGGAGTGTAATGATATATGCATATGGAAAAATGCAGCGCATGTAGAAATGAACATAAGTCTTTAGAATAATGAAACAGTAAAGAAATCAATAATTAACCACAACAGAGGAACAACACTAAGGGTCCTCCCCCACACTATGGTCCCCCTCAGGGTTACCATGGACCACAACATCCAAATCAGGTATATGGGTACCATACCCCTGTTCGGGTGACTAATCGTTTCACTCCCCTCAGAGAAAATACTCCTTACGAAGCACATCGAGATACCTATGGTTATTCTGAGAGGGAGGAGGATTACTATCACAGATCTCCATACAACTATAATCAAAATCAACCTGGCCCTAGTTACTCTTTGGATTTTCAGAGAACCATGGAGGGACATCTAGGATACACAGAAAGAAAAGAGGGTCCAGAGGGGGGAGGAGGGCACAATCCCAAAAGAAAAAGAACATAAAAGGAAAAGGTATTTTTAATTTGAGTTCGGCCACTCTGACAGAGGCAGAGAAATCTGTCCTTGACAGAGGACTTAAATTTGTTCCGCCCAAACCCCTCAACAAATTCTCCACCTTCATTGATGTCCTCAAGTTTACACGTAAACTGAGCATACAAAGACATTTTCTGACCAAACCCCCTATGGGATTCAACAATAAGGGTATTTCATCCACAATAATCCCCCCGGGTCCAGCTAATACATATACAGGTTCTGAACCCGTAGATTCCAGCTCGTCTGATATACAAGTTACACATTCAGGATTATCTAATCCATCTATATTTAACCCCCCAGGCTCTTCAGCTCCCTCCATACAGGTTTTTAAAAACCTTGTTCTGGGGGATTTGGACAAATTAAACAAACAGAAAAAACGTGTCTATGTTCAATCTGACATAAAAAAACGGCCTTAGATCTCTTTGTGAGAAAAAGAACCTTATAATCCGCCCTGCGGATAAGGGGGGCGGGATTGTAGTTCTTGATAAGGTCGATTACCTTAAAGAGATGTACAGAATTCTCAACGATTCGAACACTTACAGTCCCATTCCCATGGACCCCACTACACCTTTCAAAAAAGCTCTGGTCAAACTTATTGAGGAAGGTTATGCGCTGGGGATTTTAAACAAAAAGGAAAAAAGTTTTCTAGTCCCACAAGTCAGACGTATTCCAGCCATTTATTATCTTCCTAAAGTCCACAAGGACTCAGTCAATCCCCCTGGCAGACCCATTGTCAGCGGGATTGACTCAGTCACGGCCCGCATTGCTAAATATGTGGATTTTTATTTACAGCCGTTGGTTCGGTCCACGCAGTCATATCTCAAGGACACTAGAGACACCATTAGATTACTGGAACCTGTTTCGGTTTCCGAAGGGATGCTTCTAGTGACAGCGGATGTGGCGGCACTTTATATGTGCATCCCACATCACTTGGGCTTTGAGGCGGTTGAGAAACACTTATCTAGAGACAATAAGCTCCCTTCCCTTCAGCATAATTTCATTATGCAATTACTCATATTTGCAACGGAACACAATTCTTTTTGGTTCCAGAATCAATTTTTTCTACAGAAGAGGGGCGTGGCTATGGGGGCCAAGTTCGCCCCCAGCCTCGCCAACCTCTTCATGGCCCAGTGGGAAGAGGATGTCGTCTATGCGGCCCGGAGATCCGAGTTGATCCTCTGGGCCAGGTACATAGACGACATCCTCTTCCTATGGGATGGTGACCGCACATCACTTGACAGTTTTATGACCAGTCTCAATTCCAACGACAGAGGAATATCTTTGAGCTATGAGGCCAGCTCTACCAGTGTACATTTTTTGGACCTTGAAATATTTGTGGTGGACAAACATCTGGAGTTCCGCACGTATTTCAAAGCCACCGACCGGAATGGATTCATTCCCATTGACAGTTGCCATCAGGAGCAGTGGCTTAAGTCTGTTCCCCGTAGCCAATTTTTGATACTACGGCGCAACTGTACCAATGCTACTGATTTCCAGTCACAATCGCTAGTTCTGAGAGATCGATTTATCAAAAAAGGTTACGATCCCAGACATCTAGACGAGGAACTCAATAGGGCACTATCCATAGATAGAGAATCCACTTTGATAGAACGCCCCAAATCCACAGTTGAACCAATGCACAAATGGGCTTTCTTCACCACTCACTCCATTCAGCCCAAACAAGTGAAAGCTATATTCAAGAAGCACTGGAAGGTACTTTTAAATGACAATCTACTTGGGTCAGTTCTTCCTGAACGGGCGGCTGTTGTATTCAGGGGAGCACGGTCCATTCAAGGACAGATTGCTCCGAATATAATAGACCCTCCCAAAAGAGTTTCCTTTTTTCAGGAATGTCAGGGCTATTATCCCTGCCGTAGATGCAATGTCTGCCTCCACAACATCCGAGGCAGACAAAAAAGTACCACTTTCCAATCTACAGTCACCTCCCTTACCTACCAGATGAAACATTTCACAACTTGTACATCACAATACATTGTCTACCTCATCACTTGCCCCTGCCACAAACAGTATGTTGGGCGTACCATCAGAACTTTCTCTATACGAGTCAATGAACATGTGGCAGGTATCAAGAAAGGCAAGGACAAACAGACAAACACACAGTACCCCGTCATTATCTGGAACACCATAATAGAGACCCTACCGGGACTTTATTTCAGGTAATCGACAAATTCGTCCCACACTGGAGAGGAGAGTCCCGCCTTCGAGGAGTGTCACGCCTCGAGACTTATTGGATATGGGAGTTGAGGTCCTATTTCCCGTTCGGTTTAAACGTGGAGTGGGACCTCAACTCCTTTATTAATCAATCTTAAATTCCTCCTTTATTTCCATACTTGCCCCCCCTCCCTCCATTCCCCCCCCCTTTTCTTTCACCTATATTCACAAGCGGTCACTTAGCTTATATATGGTGCACCTTAGAGGGTCATCTATTCACCCAATAGAAATTGGTCCAATCAAAGTGGACCCATTTGGTCTATTTTGATGACTTTTTATAGTCTAGGGATCATAAGGATAACTGCCAGATATTTGTGTCACTTCACAAATTTTTATATTTCCTCCATATATATATTCATTTCAACACATTTTACAATGTGTGTTCCAGACATTTTGTGTTCACATAATTTTTTAATTTTTTAATTTTTAGTTTAGTCTCACTAAAACACATATGGACCTTAAGCGACATTTATGTGTCATTCCAGTCACCTTTCTACATATTCACTTTATTTCATTTTAGCCAGTCATTTCCCAACATAATATATTTCACTATGTGTGTCCCCACTTCTTATACACTTCCTGTTCACATGAGTTTCATGCACACTTCCGGGTCATCGGGACCCGTTCTGCTGCATAGCACATTTCTTTACACATACACAATAGGGACGTTGTTTGGTCACATTAAGCGTCCGTTGTTAGCTGGATTGCAGCGCTGGGACGCTAGGTGTGTTTATGTCAGGTCCCATCCCTCTGCGGTGTACGGATTGTACGTGCAGCAGAGTTGAGTGGGACCCCTGCTCTCTGATTGGCCCAGTGAGTCACGTGAGAGGGAGACGTTGGACACGCCCACGGACGTGACGTCATTCCCTACACGGGCCGGTCATGTGGACGTTCAGGGATAGAGGCCGGCTCATACACAGCGGCCTATTGGTCAGTTCCACTTAATACCTTTTGTCTTCTCATTGAGGATTGGCTCCTCTGGCCGACAGGGCGATACATTCCGCCGGACTGTCAGCAGAGGAGTGCTGTTTGCATTAAATCTTCAAATGCCTTACCTCTGTCAGAGAGATCTTAAAGTTATATATTTTTCTGTTGGTAGACCTTTATACAGTCTCCTGTGCTTTACCTCAGTGTCATTCATTTATTTATATAAAAAACTGTGTATGATCTGCAAGTTTAGACATTTAAGCAAGTCATGTGATTATACTCACCCCATCAAATCGCCTGGTCTTTCAGTCCTTGTGATTGGTCCTTCTCTAGATATTTTTATTATATATATATGGCAACTTGGAGAGAGTGGTCTATGCCCCTGTTGAAGACCCCTAGGTCGAAATGCGTCGGGTACATATACCACTCTCCTTGTTGCCCATTTGTTTTTATCCACCGTGATCGTGCTTTTATCTGTGTATGGTCGTTTTTGTCAATAAAAACACCCCTTTTTTATCTGCACCATGTGGAGGCACATTCTTTTTGTTTCCACATTTACCGCATGAGATCCAGTCCCTCCAACTGCTCCTCTTTGGGGGACCGTTTGTGAAACTTCTGATGTACGCTGGGACGGTTCGGTGTGAGGGCGGTTCGTTGTGAGGACCCATCCGGTTGCCGGCAGAGATCCGTACAGGCCACAATCCAAAGGATTGGCGATTCCTGAGCTCCCATTCCACGTCATTGGTGACAAACTGCGCATGCGATTCCCTGTCGCTGACATGGGAATCCACAGGATCTGGTAAGAGGCTTTTTTGCACTTTCTCTGAATGACCCATTGGGACCCAGTTTCTCAGTTGGGAAGTCGCTGTATGATGCCTGGTGTTTTCTGACAACCATCAGATCATCACCACCCCTTGGAGTACTTACACCTCCTGTGCAGTTGGACATTCACATCCATCTATGGACGTTTTTGTTTCAAGGCACCTGTGGTTAATTATTGATTTCTTTACTGTTTCATTATTCTAAAGACTTATGTTCATTTCTACATGCGCTGCATTTTTCCATATGCTTATTTGTTGTTTTTGTCAGACTGTATGCAGCAGCTTCCATTTATTTCACTGGTTAGCGCGGTGTTTTCCATTTACCTTTGATAGTGTAATGATATATGCTTTAAGCACATCTGCACATTTTCTCACTATAAAGCATTTATTGACATTATTTTGATGTATGTTTGTTTTATTTGAATTGTAGGGATTTGGATTGTTTTCATTAAGATCTGTTCTGCACTTTTATTTCTTTGAATTTCTTGCACAGATTGAGAGTGTTTCAATATGAGTTGTTATATTGATTATGAGCGCACGTTTTTACTTTTATTTTGATGGACATTTCAACTTAAGATTGGTTGTGGAAAGCCATACCTGATCACCCGGCTGTAGGTTCAGTTCTCCTCTCCTTTTCCTATCAAAAGCCTTCTTGTTGTCAGCTTGCGCTTTGGCCATTGCTTCCTGCAAGATCTTATTATTGCGGTTGAGGAAATCCATGGTATTCTGTACTGCTGGAACTGTAGACTCTGGAATGAAATCAGGGAAAAATGATAAATGGAAACCATAATTAGAAAAGAAAGGGGATTGACCTGTAGCTAAGTGATTGGCATTGTTGTAGGCAAATTCTGCTAAAGGCAGTAAGGATACCCAAACGTCCTGAACAAAGGATGTGAAACACCAGATGTACTGTTCAAGCGTTTGGTTAGTCCTCTCAGTTTGCCCATTAGTTTGGGGATGCTGAGGATAATGCCAACTCGATTTTCAACACTTTACATAAGGCTCTCCAGAAGCGTGAGGTGAATTGTACACCACGATCAGACGTGATGTTTGCAGGGACCCCATGTAATCTAACAATCTCCTTAATGAATACTCGGGCTGTTTCCATAGCAGATGGGGTATTCTTTAACCACTACACATCCGCGCTGTGGCCTTCATTCGGACCTGAATTCATATGACGCCCCCCCTGTGCACGCTCCCTGCGTGCGCCCTGTAGGCACACGCCGAACGTGCTGTGAACACCGAGTCACTGAGACCATGTGATCAGCTGTCAGCCAATGACAGCTGATCACATAATGTAAACAAAAGATTGGTAATCGTTTTTTTTTAATCACGCTGACAGCGTGAGTAGAAAAAAAAGCCGATCACCGGCTGGGATGTGAGGGACATCGGTCCCCAAGTGGAAGAGGCACATTTGCCTCATCAGTGCCACCTAATAGTGCCAATTAAAAGAGCCCACAGTGCCACCTAACAGTGCCCACAGTGCCACCTAACAGTGCCCACATTGCCACCTAACAGTGCCCACAAGTGCCACCTATCAATGCCAACAAGTGACACCTATAAATGCCCACAAGTGCCACCTATCAATGCCCACCTGTAGTGCCAATCAGTGCCACCTGGCAGTGCTGCCCATCACTGCCACCCTTTAGTGCCCATCACTGCCACCCATCAGTGCCCATCACTTCCGCCTATCAGTGCCCATCACTGCCGCCTCATCAGCGTACATCAATGAAGGAGAAAAATTACCATTGAAAATTTTTTATAACAAAATATAAAAAATATATATATTTTTTTTTAAATTCAGATTTTTACATTTTTTTAACAAAAAGTAAAAACTGCAGAGATGATAAAGTACCACCAAAAGAAAGCTCTATTTGTGGTGAAAAAAATGATAAAAATTTCATTTGGGTAAAGTGTTGTATGACCACGCAATTGTCATTCAAAGTGCGTCTGCGCTGAAAGCTAAAAATTGTTCTGGATAGGAGGGGGGTTTAAGTGCCCTGTAAGCAAGTGGTTAAGGGCAAAAAATGGGCCATCTTGGTTAACTGGACCACTACAACAAAGATTGCTGTGCATTCTTCGGCAGGTGGAAGTTCCACTATAAAGTCCATAGAGATCATCTGCCATGGTTTATCAGGAATGGATAGAGGCTTCAACAGGCCCCAGGACTTACTTCTCGCTGTCTTGTTCTGAATATAAACAGAGCATGAATTCACATATTTCTTACAGAATTCTTCTAGGTCAGGCCACCAATAGGTACGTCGTACGAGTTCAAGAGTCTTATGTATGCCAAAATGGCCTGCTAGCGGATGGTCATGGAACATCTTTAAGACCCCTACACGCACACTCTCAGGAACAAAAATCTTGCCTCCTTTCCAAAGCAGACTGTCTTTAGGGGTTAGAGTCACTCCAGGGGGCTGAGGATGTTCATGGAAGCTTGTTTGATTTGTGACAAAAGATCCGTCTGCAAAAGTAGGAAGTTCCCTGTAGGCAGGATGGTATCTGGTGTTGTCAAGTCCTTGGGGTCATCGTACATACGAGTGCGTCCGGTTTTGTATTTTTTGATCCAGGTCAGTAGGTTATGTGAAAGGAAAAATGAGTAAAAAACAGAGCCCATCGAGCATGTCGTGGCTTCAGTCTTTTGACAGATCTTAACCACTTCGCTACCCGGCCATTGTCAAATGACGTCCACAGCAATACAGGGGGCGTGACCGGATGTGGGAGTGAGAGGGTGTGCGTGTGATCTCCTCTCCCCCTGCTCTAACCAGCAAGCATACAGCTGAGGAGATGCTAGCCGACCCGGCAGCAGGAGAAGGCAGCTGACTTCAGCCCTAGAGACAGACATCCCCACCAACACATGTCCATACCTAGTCCCGGTGAGAGCGGGGTTCCGGAGGACAGCAGAGAGCGTGGCAGGGGGGAGGCGTGAGAGGTCTCCCTGGCTTGCCGGTGCTAGGCGAGAAAACCGGCTTCAAGAGCAACAACAGCGCCGGCGTGAGGGACGGAGTGAGTGCTTGGTGTGAGGAACCAGAGGGGTAGCGTGAAAGGCTCCCATCTGAGACATCAGCAGCTGAGTAACGAACTGGCCTCAGTAACAGGGGCTGTGGGGAGTGAAGCGGTGAGTGGTTGTTAAGAACACAAGGTAACGCTGAAAACTAACAGACATGTGTGAAGACATCTGATGCAGGTGAAAGCTTTTCCTATTGGTCTCGAATCACATATCTGTCACATATGTTAATTTATTCTTAGCCCATAGCAGAAGAAATATAAATATAAATTAATTGCACTCTTACTTGAAACTTTTACTGAGCTGAATTTATTGCTTAGCGGTTGTTATTAAAGACTCTATACCTATAAAATTCATAAGGTAACGTTGGAGATTAACTATCATGTATGAAGACGTCTGATGCAGGTAAAAAGCTCTTCCTACTGTTCTCAACCTACATATCTGCTATATATGTTCGTTTTTCCTGAATTGATAGCTGAAGGAACATAAATTAATTGAACTTTTAGTTGAAACTTGGGCTGAGCCGAATCCATTGTCGTCTTTCTTTATTACCCCCTGCCGTTAAAGACTTCATACCTGCGATTTAGGAAGATGCAATCCTAGTCCCGGGTGAGAGACAGAAGGGGAGCAGACTGGGGAGGCCAACTAAACCAAACAGTAATAGGATAAATCAATATAAATAGAGGAATGGTGTTTAAAAGCTGGCTATTTTGACTAAAGTGGCAATTTGAAGTGCAGTATTTCACCGCCTACTACTTAATTTTAGGTTCAGCTGAGTGGGATGATATTGTAATTCTGGACATGTGCAAAGGGACAGTGTCTCCCCTTTTTTGTTTTTGTTTTTGAGCCCAACAGGAATCAATAGGGCGAAATAACAAGTGATGCTGTAACACTGTGTAATGCTCTGAAACAATGTGTAAACTGGTTAACCCTTAAAGGAGAAGGAGAAAGGAGGAAAACAACATGGTTGGGAAGTGAGCTGCTGAGGAGAAAATAAACCAGCCACAACATCAGTCACAACAAGAAGGATCCCAAGTCACACGCTCTGCAAAAAATCAGACAAATCAAGCAAAAGCTGCAGCAGCAACTGCAGTTGCAGCAGCAACTAAGTTAGAGCGATTTGCTAGGACATCTCTTTCACCAGCTAAATCTTCACAATTAACCCATACAGTTCCATCAGGGACTAGGAAAAGTTCAAGCAGTGGACCAATGCCGGTGGTGTCAAGCCCAACGACTGCTCTGCCTATAAGGGAACAAGAAGCAGGGAAAGTGGATATTTCAAGCGGTGACAGAGCAACTAGAAAGCTCTCTAATATAACAGAGGCAGATATGGAGGGAGAACAAAGGGGAAGAGCAGAAGAACCCACAATGAGGGACCTCCTATATGCGATAACCGCATGCAAGGAATCAATTGCAGGGGTGGATGCCCAATTGAAAGGCATAAAGGAGGAAATCGCAGTGATAGGCGGCAAGCTGAAGGATACGGAGGAAAGAACAACGGTTTTAGAAGAAAGATTAAGTGCAGTAGAAGACACGCTATTTCCACTCAAACAGGAAGTCAATGAAATGAAGAAATGCATAAAAGAACAAGCAGCCAAAATAGACGAATTAGAAAATAGAAATCGAAGAAACAACGTAAGAATAATTGGCATGCCTGAGCGGAGTGAGGGGTCCAACCCCATAGAGTTCTTGGAGGAATGGGCCAAAGAAATTTTTGGGGCTGCGACTTTTTCTCCTTTTTTTGGCATTGAGCGTGCACATCGAATCCCCTCTAGACCTCGTCAGGGAAAAGAATATCCAAGGCCCATAATCATAAAATTGTTCAACTTTAGAGATAAAATATCTTTGCTCCGGAAGGCAAGGGAAATGAGAGAGATTCTATACAAGGGGGCAACAATTTTATTATTTTAGGACTTTTCTCCAGAGCTACAAAAGCGCCAAGCAGCATACATACCAATCAAACGTACGCTACAGCAAATCGAGATGGACTATGCACTGCTATACCCAGTCCGATTGAGAGTAACTAATATAAATGGTATACACTTTTTTGATTCCCCACGGAGTGTTGAAGAGTGGTTGAAGGACAACGGGAAAACAGCACGGAACACGAGAAGATGAGAGACCAGAGATTATTTAGACTTTTTTTTTCTTCCCCCCTTTTTTTTTTTTTTGAAATAAAGGGGTAGTGGGAAGGAAAGGGGAAGAAAAGGGATTATAGCTAATAATTAATTAAAAAATAAAAATAAAATAAATGTTTAGTGTTGGCAAGCAAAACACGGATTAGGAGGTGGAGGGGGATTAGAATATAATAAAATAGTAGAAAATTGTTATATTAATTAGATTAAAATGGGGCTGATATGAGTATTTATCTCCATAAACACAAAAGTCGTTGCACAGGAGTGGCACTAAAAAAGGTTAGAGAGGGGGGGAGGGGGGAGGTAAGACCCCGAGGAGCAGGGGGATACAGAGATGTATGGTATGGATAAGGTGGGAGGGTGTATGTTGGGGAGTGAATATAGGTGGGAGGTCAAGATAAAAGCCCCTAGGGTAGGCCCAGTTGAGCGCGTGGGGAGGGGAGGGGGGGGAAGAAGGGTGGGAAGGTTTGGGAGGGAGCGGGGTGGAGAGGAGGGAGGGGAGGGGGGGAAGGGTAGGCACGAGAAGGGGTGGATTAATGCAAATGAGAAAGGGAAGTTATCACAAGTATAAGTTTTGCCACAAATATTTTTTGTATCACACAACTGACAAATGGGGGAAAAAAATAATGTTATGTAGAAATGTATTGTATGCTGGCAGGGTCCTTGGAATGGTCAAAACCCAGAAGGACAACGGTAATATGATTTATTATTTATGTCGCTGTTTTCAATTCTATGAGTGCAGAAAATAGAGAGCTTCCATGTATGAGCAAGAGGGGGGGGGAAAGGGTATTTTATTAATGTCATGGAATGTAAGGGGGCTGGGGGATAGGGATAAGAGAAGTGCAATGTTTAAATATTTTGATAAAATGAAACCCCAGATAATTTGTCTGCAAGAAACACACATGCGGCCCGATTCTGTGCATTTATTGCGCTTAAGGAGATACCCGATACAGTTTCATTCTATGTATACCTCATATTCAAGGGGGGTTAGTATTGTGATCTCCTCGGATATCTCCTTTGAGTGCTTGCAACAGAGAGTGGATAAGGAGGGAAAGTTTGTTTTTTTATTATGTAAGCTCAATGGACTAACGTGTATAATAGCTTCTATATATATCCCCCCGCCTTTTTCAGCAGTTCCCCTTGGGTGCCTCTCGCAATTCATGGCTTTACATCCGGGGGTCCCGGTGTTAGCAGTAGGAGACTACAATAATATCTTGGATAACTCCCTGGACAGAATGTCTTTGACATCCAAAAATATGAGACATACTTCTGGAAGGACGGCTTTTGCCGCCCTGCTTGAGGAACTGGGACTTAGGGATGTATGGAGGGAGAGACATGATAAGGATAGATGTTATTCCTGTTACTCTGCAACACATGATGGCTTCTCACATATTGATTTGGGCCTGGGGAATGAGTCACTTTTGCAGTGGGTAGAGGACTCAGCATATGAGCCGCACCTTCTGTCTGACCACTCCCCATTTTGGGTACGGCTAGGCACTATTGATACTTTGAGACAACCACTATGGAAAATGAACCCTTATTGGTTGACTCTGTTTCCACAGGCAGATAGAATGGGAGAGGTCTTACGGGAATTTTTACAATTTTAATGGGGCTCAGCCAGTAAAGCGGTAATCTGGGATACACTCAAGGCATTCTTGAGGGGTTGCCTTATTAAAGAAATTGCGGGAGGTAAATCTCGATCCAGAGAGTGGGAAACCAGGGTACGGGAAGAACTGAAAGAAAGGGAGCAGGCCTTAATAATTGACCCATCACAATCCAGAGCTATGGAGAGAGGCGCAGGCAGTACACAATGCGGTGTGGCTATCTGCAGCAGAGAAGAGAAGATATTTTCAGCAACAGAGTTATTTTGAAGAGGGGGAAAATACTGGTCGCCTTTTAGCTCTAATAGCTAGAGAGCAACGGGAATCTAGAAATATCCTAGCTATAGGGACCGAAACTGGAGAGAAGTTAACTCTCAGCTCAGACATAGTAAATAGTTTTCAGCAGTTTTACAGGGATTTGTACTCTAGTAAAACTCTGAATTCCCCAATTTCACTGGCTGAACTAACGGTAGCATTAGAGGGGGCAACGCGTCATAAATCCCCAGGCCCAGATGGAATACCGGTAGAGGTATTCTCCCATTGCAGGGAGGTCCTCTTACCGTCATTGTTGCAGACAATAGAGGAGGCTGGGGAAGTTGGAAGGTTACCAGATAGTATGCAAGAAGCAATAATCACAGTTCTTCTGAAGCCAGGAAAGGATAGACTTCTATTGGACTCATACCGTCCAATTTCGTTATTGAATGCGGACGTTAAGTTGCTGGCCAGTGTTTTGGCTAAGAGGCTTTCTCAGGTAATTGGCAAGCTGGTTCATTGTGACCAATCTGGCTTTATACCAATGCGCTCTACATCTGATAATATAAGGAGGTTATATATGAATTTGCAGATGCCAGTGGACAATCCGGGGGGTAGGGCCATTCTGTCACTTGACGCCACTAAGGCGTTTGATATAAGAGAGAGGAAAATATAAGATATAAGAGATATAAGAGAGATATAAGAGAGAGGAAAAAATATCTCTATACGCAGATGATGCACTTATATATCTAGGGGACATGGCCTCTTCTTTGCAGGCAGTGATGGAGATAGTGGGAAACTTTGGCAGCTTTTCGGGCTTTGCAATTAATTGGTCGACATCAACTATAATGCCACTAGATCAGACGAGGGATGGACTCCCAGAGGGGGCTGAACAAATTGCTATTGTTAACAGCTTTAAATATTTGGGAGTGATGGTGTCCCCAGAGCCAGCCGAGTTTCTTCAACTGAATTTGGGGCCATTGCTTACCAGACAGAAAGAAAAATGTAACAGTTGGTGTAGGCTCCTATTGTCAGTCGTAGGACGGGCAAACCTAGTAAAGATGGTCTGGGCCCTACAGCAACTGTATATCCTTCACAATTCACCAATATGGATCTCAAAGAAATGGTTCAGGCTAATAGATACATTAATGAGAGAACTGATATAGAAAAAAAAGGTGCCTAGAATTAGCTTGGAAACACTGCAACATGAAAAAGATAAAGGAGGGCTGTCAATACGTCACCCCAGGTTATATTTCTTGGCATCACAGCTGCAACAAATGGCAGGATGGGGTAGAGTGAGAAATGAGGACCCTATATGTAAATTAGTGACCAACTTGGAACCCACATTGGCGGCGGCCTCCCATCTAGAAACGGATTTACCAAGTATAAAAGGATTAGAACCTATGAGTTCTCTTTTTAAAAGGGTTTGGGGGGAAACTCGGAAAATACTGAAAATAACAGGCGCGCTCCCATTCACACCAATATGGCACAATAAAAGGTACACTGAGGTCCAGGAGTTGCGAGGTTTCTCACACTGGAAGGAAAGGGGGATTTGGTTCTTCTCACAAATCTATGAGGGGGACATGTTAAAGTCATTTGAACAACTATGTAGGGAATTCCATTTGCACCCTAGGGGCTTCTACCAATATCTCCAAATTCGCCATGCGCTACAGGCACAACAAACAACTCACTCCTTAGGAGTAACAACAGTCCCAATATTGAATGAAGTTTTGAAAGTAGACACAAGGAAAGGACTAATAACAAAAATATACAGGGAATTATTGACTAGGACCCAAGACCATACATTATTAAAGTGTCGGAAAAAATGGGTAGAGGATGTAGACGAGATAGACGATAATCAGTGGGAAATGGCACTCAAAGCTATCCCAGTGGTCTCGTTATCTGCATCACAAAGGTTATCACAATTATTTAAAAACAGTAAAGGACTTCGCGCTTCAAATCTATCACCTAAATACTGACATTACTGTGACCTTATAGGTGCAGCTAAAATGGCTATAAAAGCGTAAACATCAACTGTGAGTGAGCACAAACAGTATTCAACAAAGTAGTCCAAGTGTGTTGGTGAAAAAAATTCTCTTCATAAA
This sequence comes from Lithobates clamitans, assembly GCA_037952925.1. NCBI lineage: Eukaryota > Metazoa > Chordata > Amphibia > Anura > Ranidae > Lithobates > Lithobates clamitans. The sequence goes on along the minus strand of JBBGZY010000089.1, from coordinate 5,208,347 downwards.
TAAATGAAAATGCATAAATAAAAAGTTCATAATATTTTCTTCTTGAATAAAAAATTCATAATATAGTGTAACTGTGACTGGGATCAAATATATGGGGAGGTGTAGATGATGATCTTTTGATGGGGGCTCCGATGAACCCGGGCTCTCTAGCCTCTCACCTTATAAGAAGTAAATATGAGCGTCAAATATCTGCTTAGGAGGATCCTGTATAATGTAGCTCATCGGTAATCCAGGTGGGATTTCTCTGGTGGTAGAATTGTCCTCCCGGTATGCAAATACCTATTGAAATAAAGAGGGGGGGGGGAGGGGGGTTGCCCACCTGGGCTCCACCAATCCGATGGAATGAATAGGGAAGGGAGAGAGAGAGGCCTCCAATGGTGTAGTATTTTTAAACAAAGTACTATTTATTAAGTGATAAGAGTGGTCTCTTACATTTAAAACATCTTTAAAAACAGCATATACAGCAAAAAGACTCTGGAGCGGCGTCTTAAGGCGCCTCCTTACTGACTTCCGGTTACGTCTGCTCTTGGCCACGCCCTACGCGTTACGTCACCGCTCGTGACTTCATCTGGGGAACCGGATTGGCCAGAGGGGGATGTCATTTATATTAAATTTCCGGAAATGCCTTAGCGGCCATTTTTGTTGTGGTCAGATGTATTTCTATTATCGTGGCCATCTTGCAGGTGGCAATTTGTGTGAAACGGCGGCCATATTTTGGAGGGTCAAATTAGACAATACACACAAGTATATATGATTTTAAAACTGTGCCAACCTTGAACTTATATAATATTAATCCAACCGGTTGGCACGAGGGAAGTATTAATAGACTTTGGAACAACTCTATTGACATGTGGTTAAAATTCTTTGCAATCTGCCATATTACTGTACGCAATGGTGTTGAACTTTAGGTGTATATTCTGTGTGTCCACTGTAAGGGTAAATTGCAGCAGGGGCACCAGTCATAACCTAAGGTACCAAGGAGATGTCTCTACATTAATATTGTCAATCTCATATGCATTTACAGGTATGTAATCCATATCATTTTTGTGGTAACTTTGTTCTCCTTCATAAAATAAAATAAAATCCGTATGTGTTAATGTTCCCTAATTAGCATGAATATCTCCTTCTAGTAAAAAAGTACAAATAAGGAGATATATTGAAAAATTATCAAGACTCATCAAGAAACCATTACAAATTATTGAACATGTGGAAAATTATTTAAAAGTAATTAAAACATTATTAAAAAATATTTCCAAAATTATTAAAAATTCTTAAAAATATTAAAAATGACTTAAAAAACAGTTTAAGTCAAACTCTACGTTCCTTACTCTAGGTGTTAGTGTACGTAGAGTATGTATCCAAAATGATTCCCTTTGACTGATATTTCTGAACTTGAGCTGGCAAGGGGCTGAACAGGAGCCTTTGGTGTCATCCATACAAAGTGGGTCTGCTGGGTGCATCTCTCTGATTGGCGCTCACGGAGGGTATCAGGTATTTCTACTTGGGCAAGTTCATCTTTCAAGTCCTCAGATAGACCCATACAGAACTGGTGCCGCAGAGCTGCATTATTCCACTGGGTGTCTGTGCTTCAGCATCTGAAGTCTGACACATAGTCCTCAACCGTTCTGCGGCCTTGCTGGAGCGCATGGAGAGCAGCTTCTGCCGTAGAAGTATGTAATGGATCGTCATATAGTTGTGACATAGCATCAAGAAAAGACGACATTGTATGCGTCTGTATGTCGTCTCCTTCCAGCAACAGGTGGGTCCAGGCTTGAGGATCCCCTTGTAGTAGTGAGATAAGAAACCCCACTTTGGTGGATTCCAGCACGAAAGTCCGGGGATGTAAAGCAAAATACAGCTGACATGCGCTGAGGAAGGCCCGAAACTTGATGCGCTCCCCAGAGAATTTCTCAGGAACAGGAACTATGGGCTAAGGTAGAGGTGCAGTGAAGGATACTGGAACTGAGCTGACAGGGAGTGTCTGGATTTGTCCTTCCAACTTAAGGTACCCTTCATGTAGGGACTGTACAGCTTGTGTGAGGGTTGCAAGGTGGCGGCCCACCTCCTCCATCTGCGAGACTCCTTCTGTAGGCTCAGTCATGGCTGTCTGATACTGTCACATACCTGGTATCAGAGCCCAAATGTAGAAGCAGACCTCTCTTACAGCCCTGGCTCGGGGACCACTGGGGTTGCAACAGTGGTACAGGAGCGCAGTGAGGTAGGAGTGCCTGTATGATCCGTGGTAGCTGATGCAGGTGGTAGAGGTGATCCACCAGACAGACTGGTAGCAGAAGCAGTAGGAAGCAGTGGTATAGGTGTGGGTCAGCGACCCCTGGATCTAGGCGGAACTGGATCAGGAATGGACTAAGCAGAGTGAGACAAGCCGGGTCAGAACGGGAAACAGGTAGTACAATCAGCAGGCAAAAGGGTAGTCAGCAGGCAGGCAGAGGTTCAGCAACAGGAGATCAATAGTTTCAGAAGTAGCAAGGTCAAGCAGGCCGGGTCAGGAGAGAAGGCAGCAGTAGTCAATGAAGCAAGGTCAGGTAATACAGCAGGTTCAGGATCAGACTCATGTTTAAACTGCAGATCAGACAGCAGATCAGACAGCACTGTACCAGAGCAGCTGCTGGCTTTTTAAAGGGGAACTGGCGCCAAGCCGAGTCTGCTCTCGCACACGCGTGCCCACCTTGTGACTCACACGCTCACGCACCGCTCCCATAGGAACATGTGTGCGCATACACGCCTGAGTGTCTGTCCTGCCACAGGGTATCCCTGACAGCGGGGGATAGAAGAAGACATTTTTAATAAAGGAATTGTCAAAAACCGGCTATTATCTTTTGTTTTGGGGACGAGGCCCTTGTCCCCATCAACATGGGGGCAAGGTGCTTTGGGGTCCCCATATTGAGGGCATGTGGCTTAGTATGGTTCAGGAGGGGGGGCATTCGCTCGCCCCTCCTTTCCTGACCTGCCAGGTTGCGTGCTCGGATAAGGGTCTGGTATGGATTTTGGGGGGACCCCTTCGCCATTTTTTTTATTTTGGCACAGGGTTCCCCTTAAAATCCATACCAGACCTGAAGGGTCTGGTATGGATTTAGGGGTGACCCCATGTAATTTTTTTACCAGATCCAAATAGCCTGTTATACACTGGGGGGGGGAACCCTACGCCATTTCTCCTTGATTTTTAAATAGCTAGATTTTTGGAATTCCACACCATAATATCATTGAATAATTACATACCGTTGCATGCATTTGAAGACTTAAAATGATGGAATAAATCAAATTAGCATTATGCTGCTGAGTACAATATAAGTTTTTAAGAGGTGATACCATTGGTAGGATTCAAACCCATGGCTTGAACCTTTGAATGTAACAGGGCGTACAACTACGCTATGGAGCTGAGCACAGTCATAGAAAATACTATTACTAATGTTTTATTCTTTTCATTCTATACAATAATGGTTTGCATTTGAGGCATTAATATTATGGTACCAACCATGCTCATGTGCCATTGGCTATTGGGTAGGGATGAAACGAACCCCGGTTTGGTTCGCACCAGAAAAAATTTGTGCGAACATCGTTAAAGTGGAACACGAACATGAAAAATCAAAAGTGCTCATTTTAAAGGCTTATATGCATGTTATTGTCATAAAGAGTGTATGGGGACCCGGGTCCTGCCCCAGGGGACATGTATCAATGCAAAAAAGTTTTAAAAATGGACGTTTTTTCAGGAACAGTGATTTTAATAATGCTTAAAGTGAAACAATAAAAATGAAATATTCCTTTAAATATCGTGCCTTGGTGGTGTCCTTAGTATGCCTTTAAATTAGCGCATCTTTCCCATGTTTAGAACAGTACCGCAGCAAAATTACTTTCTAAAGGAAAAAATGTATGTTAAAACTGCTTGCGCATGTTTTGTCGGATCCTGGCAATATAGATAAAAATCATTGAAAAAAACAGTGTTCCCCCTCCTCCAGTCCAATACCATGCTCTTCAGGTCTGGTATGGATATTAAGGGGAACCCTGTGACAAAATTTGAAAAAAATGTTGCGGGCCCCTCCAAAATCCATACCAGACCCTTATCAGAGCATGCAACCTGGCAGGCTGCAGGAAAAGAGGGGGAACAAGAGAGCCCCCCTCCTGAACCGTACCAGGCTACATGCCCTCAACAAGGGGAGGGTGCTTTGGGGTCCCCCCAAAGCACCTTTCCCTTGCCCGGTGGTTGTGGGGGTCTTTGGGCAGGGGCTTAGCAGAATCTGGAAGCCCCCTTTAACAAGGGGGCCCCCAGATCCCAACCCCTGCAAATAATGTCTCTGGGTGGTGCGGTGTCAGAGGATTTCATTCTCAGGGCCCTGTGTGCTCAGACAAACTCAATAGGGGTATCTGCCGGTTTTTCCAGAATGTTATTAAAGATCGATTGTAAGGCAGAAGAAATTTGGTCAGGGTTGATCGTTTCAGGGACTCCCCCCACTCTGATATTGTTTCTTCTGCCTCTGTTATCGAGGTCTTCTAAATGCCTATTGATCTCAATCAGTTGGGCTGAGTGGGAATCAGTAGTAGTTTCCAGTCTATGCATGGCTCTGTCCCTCCTGCTCTCAGCTCTTTCCATGGTGGCCATTTTTTCAGTCAGGGATAGGTGGTCAGCTTTCAGGTTGGTTATAGCTGAGAAAAAGGTGTTCTTAATGTCTGTGGATATAGAAGTCATGTCACCCAGCATAAATGGATGATTAGGGTTTCCCGACCAGCTTACCAGGTCCTCAGCAGCGGATTGAGAGCCATCGCTGAGCTCTTCCTCCTCTCCTCGTCTCGGCGCCATCTTGAGCGGTGTGCTGCGCGCCTGAGCGTGTCTTGTTAAAGAAGATTTCCTGGATGCTACGGGTGTGGGATGAAGCTGACAACTGGCGCGATTGTGTGTTTCATCTGTCTGCTCATTATTGAGCATGCGAAGTGCCAGAGAAAAGGCTATAGGCCCGCGGGTCTCCGGGAGCTCTGTGATCAGGCAGCCATATCCTTCCCGCACCAAGCCACGCCCCCTAGTTACACTATTTTGTTGCCACTTTGCTGCTGCAACTTGGCCCCAACTTCTGGGAATGCCTGTGTAATATTGCACCCTATATACCTCAAGTCACATAAAAGTCACGCCAAAGTAGTACAGGGACTACTTTGAAGTTGTTGCAACTTGAAGTAGCACAGATATGAATGGATATCATTAAGAATCATGGGGTACAACTTGTCATGCAACTCCAAATTTGCTGGAGAAGTCGCCCGACTGTGAAACAAGTCATATATATTTTAATAGAAAGGAGCTGTCATTTATATTTGCATAGTCCTTACTGATTTACATCAGCAGAATAAATGCAGGAAGTGATGTGTGCACATGGGCCAGAAGCAAATGTGTGGTGATGCCAAACAAATCAATGATCCCCACCCACACCAAATCTAACTATCCCACCCACTCCCACATTGAGTAAACACAAGTACATATCCTACACTTACCCAACAAATGAGCAGCATCTCCTCTTTGCTAAAGAGGGACCTCACAATGTCCACCAAGATGGAGATCTTGACCAGCACAGGAACCTCTGGGTGATTACAATGACTTATTTCTGGGTCAGAAGGTAAAACCACGCTCTTTTGATCGCAGCTGAGAATATTTGATCGCAACACTATTAGAATTTTTTTATTTTTGTTTATTTGCAGATATGCAAATCTGAATTTCTACATATAATGATATTTGAAGGTAAACTTAAGGGAGTTTGATAAGAAATGGTCTCCCTGGGATAGAAGAAGCTGAATTACAAAGGCCCAATTTGAGCCGTGGTTCACACCGGCAGCTGGAGGAAATCTTGCAAGTTCAGCTGAACTCACACAATTTAATTCCCACATGTCAGTGCCGACTGTGAAGAGAATTTCAGAGACATATGTGTAGGTTTCAGCACTGATGTCAATAAAAAATCGCAACCCAAAGTCACCAAAAAGTAGTACAGAAACTACTTTTTGAAATTGCGGTGCCTCACCAATTAGAATGGTGCAATTGCCACTGATTTGACATGTCAAATCGCATGTCAAATGGCACCAATGTGAACCAGGACTGACACATACAGCACTGCCTATCCACCAGCTGAATTAATTACCTGTGATTCTCCACAGCTGTTATATATAAAGATTCCACCTTTAACATTTACTTGCAGGTGTGCTGAAGAGATTGTTTTTTTGGTGCACAAATACATATAGAAATTATAAGATATAAAAGAAGGATATTGCACTTCCCTAAAACCCCCCCCCCCCCCCAAAAAAAAAAAACGAATTAAAAAGAAGAAATAAAAGAAAAAAAAAAACAACAAACAAGCTTTTATTTTGCCAGTTAGCAATTGGGTTTTAGGCTGGGTTCACACTGCTGCGGTGCGGGAACGCAGCAAATTTACTGCGGGTTCCCGCATCGCACCAACTCGCACGGCAGTTCACACTGCCATATGCCAACTGCTGGGGAGTGTCATACAATGTTAATGACACCCCCAGTTCAGCCCGCATATCGCAATGCGAACTGACAATTCGGACATTTTCAGATCGCATAGGTGTGAACACCCATGCGATCCGATTTTGGTCCGAACAAAAAAAAGGGTCCTGTGCGAGTTTGGACCGATTGCGGTGCGATATCAGCCATACTATCTGTATGGCTGATATCGCACAGCACAGACATCGCATGTGATGTGAACAGCAGTGCGCTGCGAATCACATGCGATGTCTGCCACCGCAGCAGTGTGAACCCAGCCTTAAGGGCCCTGCTCATAGGAGCTTACATTCTAAAATTTGTCTAAACCTTAGAGTGGACACAGCTTTACTTTCAGTGTATAACAGGCAACACATCATATTTTTATCTGCAAGATTACAGAAACACACTTAACAGTCATTATTCTTACAAAGCATTCCAACATAATATTAAAACAGGCACATATTCAAAATATTAGTGCAAAGATCTTGTGAGCTACAGATGGATTAATGCCTCAAATGTGAATATTTAACCTTATTCAGCTGCACACACTAACCACGTTTCATACCGTGCATGTGACAAAATAAAATAAAATAAATATATGTGTATGCGCTAAAAGCTGTAAATACGTGATGAAAAAATATAATAAATATATACAATATTGATAAGTAATAAATAGTGTCAAGCGCCTGTGAGAAAAGTGACTAAAATCCACAACTAAATATGTAAACAAATAACAGCATGCGACATGCAAAAATGTAAAAAAAATATTTTTAAAAAAATTTTTTTGGTGCTACTTAATAAATGAGGTTTCCAATATTTCAATACAAATCAGTTCATAAGAATATAAAAATATAAAAATCAAAGTGCACAATAGTGTCCAGAAAAATAGCAGGCATTCCTCATGCTCTTTCTAAAGATGTGCTAATTATTCCTCATGCTCTTCTTAAAAAGATGTGCAAATTATGGCATGCTCCAGTGCGAGGTACAGATCATCACCAGCAGACACTGTATGAGCCCTGGAGTGGCTCTAATGCGTGTTTTGACACTGTTTAACCACTGTGTCGCACGCTCTAAGGTGAGCGCATTAACCATTGGGGGTCACTGGAGAGCACTGGAGCATGCCATAATTTGCACATCTTTTTAAGAAGAGCATGAGGAATAATTAGCACATCTTTAGAAAGAGCATGAGGAATGCCTGCTATTTTTCTGGACACTATTGTACACTTTGATTTTTATATTTTTATATTCTTATGAATTGATTTGGATTGATATATTGGACACTTCATTTATTAAGTAGCACCAAAAATGTTTTTTAAAAAATATTTTTTTCACATTTTTGCATGTCGCATGCTGTTATTTGTTTACATATTTAGTTGTGGATTTTAGTCACTTTTCTCACAGGCGCTTGACACTGTTTATTACTTATCAATATTGTATATATTTATTATATTTTTTCATCACATATTTACAGCTTTTAGCGCATACACATATATTTATTTTATTTTATTTTGTCACATATTCAAAATATAACACCCACCACCAGTGCACATTCCACACACATACATACATTGGTGAGTATGTTCTGCTGGAAGCTGCATTTCTGTGTACATGAATCCATGATCAATGAGATCAAAGAGTAGAAGGTTAGCACATGCTCCCAAACCATGTTTGCATTGTCAGACAGGAACAATATGCACCAGTGGCAGCCTGCGCATTGTGGGTGCATAGGCGCTGCCCCCCCTGACACCTCCGTCGCTCTCCCTATTTATGTGCCCGCCCCTTTAAGGATGCTGGACACATGAAATACTATTGTGGGGATAGGCGGAGGGTGTGTAACGAATGAATTTTTTCTATTTTCACACTAACGTTCCTTCCTGCCAATCAGCAGGCAGGTCAGTAAGACCTGTCTCCCGATTGGCCAAAGCATTAGGTGATCCTATTGGATGCCTAACGCTTTGGTGGAAGAGGAGACATGGCGGAGGAAGCCTGAGGAGCCTCGCAGACACAGGAGCCGCAGTCGCCGCTTCCCGCCACAACAGAAAAGGAGGAGGAAACCCCGCCACTCAGTAAGTGCTGCCGGACCAGCCGTGGGGGGGTTAGTGAAGTGACAGCCGAGCCGGGGGGACGTGCCTGGCTGCATATGATGGGCACAGTGGTTGCATATGATGGGCACAAGTGGCTGCATATGATGGGCACAGTGGCTGCATATGATGGGCACAGTGGCGGCATTTGATGGGCACAATGGCTGCAGTTGATGGGCACAGTGGCTGCATTTGATGGGTACAATGGCTGCATATGATGGGCACAAGTGGCTGCAAATGATGGGCGCACGTGGCTGCATATGATGGGCACAGCGGCTGCATATGATGGGCACAGTCGCTACATTTGATGGGCTACTGGCTGAATTTGATGGGCACAATGGCTGCATATAATGGGCACAAGTGGCTGCATATGATGGGCACACGTGGCTGCATATGATGGTCACATTGGCTGCATATGATGGGCACAGTGGCTGCATTTGATGGGCACAATGGCTGCAGTTGATGGGCACAGTGGTTGCGTTTGATGGGCACAATGGCTGCAGTTGATGGGCACAGTGGTTGCGTTTGATGGGCACAATGGCTGCATTTGATGGGTACAGTGAGGCTGCATATGATGGGCACAGTGGTTGCATATGATGGGCACAAGTGGCTGCATATGATGGGCACAGTGGCTGCATATGATGGGCACAGTGGCGGCATTTGATGGGCACAATGGCTGCAGTTGATGGGCACAGTGGCTGCATTTGATGGGTACAATGGCTGCATATGATGGGCACAAGTGGCTGCAAATGATGGGCACACGTGGCTGCATATGATGGGCACAGCGGCTGCATATGATGGGCACAGTCGCTACATTTGATGGGCTTACTGGCTGCATTTGATGGGCACAATGGCTGCATATGATGGGCACAAGTGGCTGCATATGATGGGCACACGTGGCTGCATATGATGGTCACATTGGCTGCATATTATGGGCACAAGTGGCTGCATATAATGGGCACACGTGGCTGCATATGATGGGCACAGTGGCTTCATATGATGGGCACAGTGGCTGCATTTGATGGGCACAATGACTGCAGTTGATGGGCACAGTGGTTGCATTTGATGGGCACAATGGCTGCATTTGATGGGTACAGTGAGGCTGCATATGATGGGCACAGTGGTTGCATATGATGGGCACAAGTGGCTGCATTTGATGGGCACAGTGGCTGCATATGATGGGCACAGTGGCTGCATTTGATGGGCACAATGGCTGCAATTGATGGGCACAGTGGCTGCATATGATGGGCACAAGTGGCTGCATTTGATGGGCACAGTGGTTGCATATGATGAGCACAAGTGGCTGCATTTGATGGGCACAGTGACTGCATATGATGGGGCACAGTGGCTGCATATGATGGGCACAGTGGCTGTATATGATGGGAACAAGTGGCTGCATTTGCTGGGCACAATGGCTGTATATGATGGGCACAGTGGCTGCATTTGATGGGCACAATGGCTTCAATTGATGGGCACAGTGGCTGCAATTGATGGGCACAGTGGTTGCATTTGATGGGCACAATATCTGCATTTGATGGGCACAGTGGCTGCATTTAATGGGCACAATGGCTGCATTTGATGGGCACAGTGAGGCTGCAATTGATGGAGGGATTTCAGTATTTTTTCAGTTTGTTTGCTCCCCCCAAAAATTTTGAGCACCAGCCACCACTGGTACACACACAACATTGACATGGCCACATAAACCCACTTTTGATTGAAAAAATGCATAAGAATTTCAGCAAATGGTCCTAGTTGGGCGTTTGTCAATATGCACAATATCATTCCTCTTCCCCCACAAATCACAGCAAAAAACCTTGCCTTCTCAAGGCAAATGAACCCCCCCCCACTGCAGCCCTTTATAAAAGATAGGTTGTATTGTTAGCACACTGACACACGCCCAATAAGAGTACACACCCACCAGTATCTTTCAATCTGTCTCTTCATGTATGTTTGAAGTGATTTCCCCTGATGAGCAGGAACACATAATACTATTTGCAACTGTGTTAGCCCTTGGCTATGTGCATCAAATCTCCAACTACAGGTCAAAGATTGAAGTCCATTTGCATGCACATAAACAAAGCAACAGTTTTCTAAGCATATGTACCTGTGCAGTGTAAACCCTACAATTTTAAATGTCCAAGTCCCTGGGCATGATAGTGCTAACAAACATTAACATCAGTCCCTGGCTGCAATGAGCTTCCAATCTAAAGTCCAAAACTAACTTTCTTACATTAGAAATTGTTTTTTGACAGGAGACAAATAATATGCCAGCATGTCTTTGGATTGTGGTGAGAAACCCACACTGGATAAACATATAAACTCCGACACAAGCATTAGCATGTTGGGGAATTGAACCAGCAAACCCCGGTGCTGCTAGACAGAATTGCTACCCACTTAGCCAGCAGGCAGCTTCACACATGTAATCTGCATCTCTGTGATATGAACAATCCCTAAGTCCATAGCCATGATCAGCATCACAAGCAATATACAATACATTGGCCGAAGTATTGGGATGCCTGCCTTTAAATGTACATGAACTGTAATGACATCCCAGTCTTAGTTCAAAATTAATTTGGCCCACCCTTTGCAGCTATAACAGCTTCAACTCTTCTAGGAAGGCTGTCCACAAGGTTTAGGAGTGTGTCTGTGGGAATGTTTGACCATTGGCTTACACTCTCTGCTCTAATTCATCCCCAAGGTGTTCTGTTGCATTGAGGTGCAGGCCAGTCAAGTTCCTCCACTCCAAACTCACTCATCAATGTCTTTATGGACCTTGCTTTATGCACTGGTCCAAATCATTTGGTGAAGGGGGGATTATAATGTGGGGTTGTTTTTCAGGGGTTGGGCTTGGCCTCTTAGTTCCAGTGAAGGGAACATTTAAGGCATCAGCATACCAAGATATTTTGGGCAATTTCATGCTCCCAACTTTGTGGGAACAGTTTGGGGATGGCCCGTTCCTGTTCCAACATGACTGCACACCAGGGCACAAAGCAAGGTCCATAAAGACATGGATGAGCGAGATTGGGGTAGAGGAACTTGACTGGCCTGCACAGAGTCCTGACCCCAACACGATAGAATGTCTTTTGGCTGAATTGGGGCAGTGACTGCGAGCCAGGCCTTCTCATCCAACATCAGTGCCTGGCCTCACAAATGCACTTTTGGAAGAATGGTCAAACATTCCCATAGACACACTAAACCTTCTGGACAGCCTTCCTAGCCTTCCCAGAAGCTGTCCGAGCTGCAAAGGGTGGGCCAAATCAAATTTTAACCCTACAGACTAAGACTGGGCTGCCATTAAAGTTCATGTGTGTGTAAAGGAAGGAGTCCCAATTTTGGCAAGATAGTGTATCTGGCAAGATTGACAATGGTGGTGGAACCCTCCTACACATAAATACTACATTTAGACATAGTTTTGGAACCTAGGAGATGGGACAACTTCTCTACATGAAGCAGCATGTTTGGGATTCAAACTCAGACACTCAGGGATGCTAAGCAGAAGTTCTAACCTTTAAGCCACAGAGCTGCTACATGCAAAAACCTCCTACACGTAAATACTGGACATGATGATGGAATTACATCACTCAAGAGTTATTCTTCTTGCTTTATTCTGTGATATTTGCTGGTTCTCTGTGGGTGAGTGTAGAATAGTGATATCACCCTCAAATTTTTGGGAATTACATTTTGATTTCTGATACACATATCACATTTTTCGGGCTCAAATTATGATTATTTGAAAATAATAAATAGCACAAAAAATTGTGACTCATTTTACATTTGCATCAGCAATGGTATTGTTTGTGGATTGTGTCAGCTTGGGTAAAGATTGTTTTGAGATGGAAGAGTAACAAGCGAAAGTGACAGAAAAAAATATTTTACCAAAACATCAGAACATTCCACATTCTAACATTCTTAAAAACAAAATAGATTAAGTAGAAACAACAATGTTGCAAAGGAAAATTTTTTTCAGAGAAAGATACATTTTATCTCAACATTAAAAGGATTTATTTGGGGAAGTTCCAATTGTACCATTAGAATCAATGACTAAAACTTGCATTGGACTATAAAAGCGCAGATTTTCACTCCCAAAAAATGCTCTTTAACACAGCGCTCATTCTGGTATTTACTATACTATTTACTATAGCGCCCTGTGAAAAAGACACTGGAGCTAAAATGAGAGCATCTTGCAGGTCTGAGCGTGCTCAGTTGTGTTGCCACCTAGTTGTACAAAAACGGGGAATTTATCTCTTCTCAGACTTTTAAAGATATTTCAGTGTAGAAATCACTTTTTCACACAGTTTAAAAGCAAATTATCTTTAACCACTTGATGACCGCCTCACGCCGATGTATGTCGGCAAGGTGGCATGGACAGGCAAAATCACGTACATGTACGTGATTTGCCTTCCGCGGGTGGGGGGTCCGATCGGACCCCCCCCGGTGCCTGAGGCGGTCGTCTTTTGTCCAGCAGCGATCAGAGGTGAGGGGGAGACCATCCGTTCGTGGCCCCCCCTCGCGATCGCCGCCGGCCAATCGAATCATTCCTTTGCTGCTGTATGCTAAACAGCAGCAAAGTAAATGATGTCATCTCTCCTCGGCTCGGTAATTTCCGTTCCGGCCCAAGGAGAGACGACATGTGAGTGAGTGCACCAACACACACACACACACACACAGTAGAACATGCCAGGCACACTAAACACCCCGATCCCCCCCCCGATCGCCCCCCGATCCCTCCCCGATCACCCCCCGTCACAAACTGACACCAAGCAGTTTTTTTTTTCTCTGATTACTGCATAGTGTCAGTTTGTGACAGTTACAGTGTTGGGACAGTTAGTATTACCCCCCTTTAAGTCTAGGGTACCCCCCTAACCCCCCCTAATAAAGTTTTAACCCCTTGATCACCCCCTGTCACCAGTGTCGCTAAGCGATCATTTTTCTGATCGCTGTATTAGTGTCGCTGGTGATGCTAGTTAGGGACGTAAATATTTAGGTTCGCCGTCAGCGTTTTATAGCGTCAGGGACCCCCATATACTACCGAATAAATGTTTTAACCCCTTGATGGCCCCCTAGTTAACCCTTTCACCACTGTTCACCGTATAACCGTTACGGGTGACGCTGGTTAGTTCGTTTATTTTTTATAGTGTCAGGGCACCCGCCGTTTATTACCGAATAAAGGTTTAGCCCCCTGATCGCCCGGCGGTGATATGCGTCGCCCCAGGCAGCGTCAGATTAGCGCCAGTACCGCTAACACCCACGCACGCTGCATACGCCTCCCTTAGTGGTATAGTATCTGATCGGATCAATATCTGATCCGATCAGATCTATACTAGCATCCCTAGCAGTTTAGGGTTCCCAAAAACGCAGTGTTAGCGGGATCAGCCCAGATACCTGCTAGCACCTGCATTTTGCCCCTCCGCCCAGCCCACCCAAGTGCAGTATCGATCGATCACTGTCACTTACAAAACACTAAACGCATAACTGCAACGTTCGCAGAGTCAGGCCTGATCCTTGCGATCGCTAACATTTTTTTGGTAGTATTTTGGTGAACTGGCAAGCACCAGCCCCAAGCAGCGTCAGGTTAGCGCCAGTAGCACTGACACCCATGCACGCAGCATACACCTCCCTTAGTGGTATAGTATCTGAACGGATCAATATCTGATCCAATCAGATCTATACTAGCGTCCCCAGCAGTTTAGGGTTCCCAAAAACGCAGTGTTAGCGGAATCAGCCCAGATACCTGCTAGCACCTGCATTTTGCCCCTCCGCCCGGCCCAGCCCAGCCCACCCAAGTGCAGTATCGATCGATCACTGACACTTACAAAACACTAAATGCATAACTGCAGCGTTCGCAGAGTCAGGCCTGATCCCTGCGATCGCTAACAGTTTTTTTGGTAGTATTTTGGTGAACTGGCAAGCACCAGCCCCAAGCAGCGTCAGGTTAGCGCCAGTAGCACTAACACCCATGCACGCAGCATACACCTCCCTTAGTGATATAGTATCTGAACGGATCAATATCCGATCCGATCAGATCTATACTAGCGTCCCCAGCAGTTTAGGGTTCCCAAAAATGCAGTGTTAGCGGGATCAGCACAGATACCTGCCAGCACCTGCGTTTTGCCCCTCCGCCCGGCCCAGCCCAGCCCACCCAAGTGCAGTATTGATCGATCACTGTCACTTACAAAACACTAAATGCATAACTGCAGCGTTCGCAGAGTCAGGCCTGATCCCTGCGATCGCTAGCAGTTTTTTTGGTAGCGTTTTGGTGAACTGGCAAGCGCCAGCGGCCTAGTACACCCCGGTCGTAGTCAAACCAGCACTGCAGTAACACTTGGTGACGTGGCGAGTCCCATAAGTGCAGTTCAAGCTGGTGAGGTGGCAAGCACAAGTAGTGTCCCGCTGCCACCAAAAAGACAAACACAGGCCCGTCGTGCCCATAATGCCCTTCCTGCTGCATTCGCCAATCCTAATTGGGAACCCACCGCTTCTGCAGCGCCCGTACTTCCCCCATTCACATCCCCAACCAAATGCAGTCGGCTGCATGAGAGGCATTTTCTTTATGTCCTCCCGAGAACCCCTACCCAGCGAACCCCCCAAAAAAGATGTTGTGTCTGCAGCAAGCGCGGATATAGGCGTGACACCCGCTATTATTGTCCCTCCTGTCCTGACAATCCTGGTCTTTGCATTGGTGAATGTTTTGAACGCTACTATGCACTAGTTGAGTATTAGCGTAGGGTACAGCATTCCACAGACTAGGCACACTTTCACAGGGTCTCCCAAAATGCCATCGCATTTTGAGAGACCCGAACCTGGAACCGGTTACAGTTATAAAAGTTAGTTACAAAAAAAGTGTAAAAAAAAAAAAAATATATATATATAAAATAAAAAAAAATAGTTGTCGTTTTATTGTTCTCTCTCTCTCTCTATTGTTCTGCTCTTATTTACTGTATTCTATTCTGCAATGTTTTATTGTTATTATGTTTTATCATGTTTGCTTTTCAGGTATGCAATTTTTTATACTTTACCGTTTACTGTGCTTTATTGTTAACCATTTTTTTGTCTTCAGGTACGCCATTCACAACTTTGAGTGGTTATACCAGAATGATGCCTGCAGGTTTAGGTATCATCTTGGTATCATTCTTTTCAGTAAAAACCAGGTATCCTCTATGTTTACGCCCTCTACGCGAGAAATACCTCCACCGCGCCAATAGCTCTCTGATTATCCTCAAAAGTATCTACATAAATGTATACATACACTTGTGAGAATAATTAAAAATTCCCTCAACACCAGTGACAGTGATACAATAATAAATAAATAGGTGAACAAAAAAATGTTGAGCTGCCCCCTTAAATGCACAGTATATTATAGTAAAATATTTAATCCTAAATATCAGTTAATAACCAGAAAAGGTAAACCGACACAGAGGTTAAATGGAAGGCGCTTCAAAATGTAAACCTTACGGTATACATAAAAAGGTGACAATCTCTTAATTATTATCAGATTATCAAGGTAGCGAATATAAATGAAGCAGTGCTTAGTGATGTGCAATAGTGGTGATAACCTCTATTCATATATCAATTACCTAATGTATATAACGTGCACATGAAAATAAATAAACACTAATAATAATGATAACAATTAATAAAGTGATAAAAGCGACAGCAATAAATAAGAACACATGCAAGTGTTTCAATTCGTGCTGTAGATGTGACATAAAAACTCCAGTAAATCAAAACAATATCCAAACAGGTTGCAAGTGACAAAAAATGGTGACGATAAAAGTGAAAATCAAATGTCCCACACAGATGATTCCTAGGTGATCAAATGTCAAATGCTGAATATCTCCGTGCTTCTTTCACCACACCACCGTGCTAGTGAGACACTCTCCAGACCTGCACTCACCGAAAAAACATGCCAGCACTGTCATGCAAGGCAAAACACGCTCTCTTTACCACACTTCCAGGGTAAATGGTGTATACGAGGTCCAATGATGGTATTCAATAGGTCCACATAAAAGAAAATAAGTGCTCCAATAGTGTAATTCAGCAACAATAATTTTATTAAAAATCACTGCAATCCTCACACATCACACTCACATTAGTGTAATAAAAAACGGGCATAAAACGTGTAGTTAACAGCAAGCCTCAACTTGTGGATAAAACAATAACCAATGGCCACGGCGGAGCCGAGGTGTGCAGCTGCTGGGTATAGTCTCACCCCTCCCTCGGGAAACCTCCGTCCTTCAGAGCACTCGTATTCCTCTCCTTCTGTGTGGCTGACAGCATGTACGTCACAAGTCACAGCCACGCCCCGACATGTTTCGTCATGGATCGACTTCTTCATGGGATTGGCTGTGCACCCTGCCACTCAACCCTTTTATCTGCTCTCAAACTCCCGCCCACCGGGTTGCGTACTGCGCATGCGCACACCTCGCGTCCCCGTGCGCCGGATACACTGACATTCCATACAGCAAATTGCAATTGGGATTCAGGCACATAGGAGTCATGTAACGCTAATAAATGTAGTCTACTGTAATGGTATATTTATATAAGGTTAAACTACAATGATTTCACTAACACTTGACATTTAAAAACTGCAGCTACGCTGATTTCTCACACAGTTAACCCGCTGCCTGAATAACACGGCAATACATATAGCAGGACTATTGAAGGGTCCTGAAACTGAGATCGACCATCAATAGGTCTAGGACCACTTATTTCTCAGTCATGATACAAATTGGATATACATGGATGAATCAGAGAAGACCCCAACTTCTATTTTATCGGCAATTCATTGATGACCTCTTGTTTATATGGGAGGGGACAGAGGAATCGGCCATTGATTTTTTACAAGAACTTAACAACAACCCCAACAATATTAAATTGGAACATCAGATCAGCAATTTATCGGTTAATTTTCTGGATGTGACGATTGAGAGACAGGGCAACTCATTAAAAACTAAAGTCTATTTCAAGCCGACTGATCGAAACAGCTTTTTATCAATAAGAAGCGGCCACCATCCGGCCTGGATAAGAGATATTTCAAAGGGGCAGATGTTACGTGTACGCCGGAATTGTACAGAATTAGAAGACTTTTTTGAACAAGCAGATGTTCTTAAAAGAAAATTCCTACAAAGAGGTTATCGGGAGGATGAACTGAATAAGATCACTCAGGAGGTGGCATTAGTACCTAGAGAACAATGTCTGAAGAAATCCGAGAATGCACCCGATAACAATAAGCACCAATTTGGATTCATCTCTGGATTTCATTGCCAGTATAAAGATATTGAGAATATTTTCAGAAAATATTGGCATATTTTATGTAAGGATAGGCATCTGGGAGAGGTATTACCAGACCGGCCTATATTTATTTATAGGAAGGCCCCCAATTTTGGCGATCATGTTGTTAAGAGGATACTGGACCCACCTGGGAGTAATCAACTGAAATTTGACTTCAGAGGCTTCTATAGCTGCAGGAGATGTATTTGTTGTAGGACTGTTAGAGTCAACCACAGAGGAATTACCACTGTAACCAATAGGGATGGGGAATCCTTTGAAATTAAGGAATTTAGCACATGTAACTCGTCACATGTTGTCTACCTTATGTGGTGCCCTTGTGGCCTTTTGTATGTGGGGAGGACGAAGAGATTATTGAGGATTAGGATTTCGGAACATCTAACCAACATAAAAAATGGTTATAAGTACCATAGTGTCTCCCTACATTTTAAAGAAAAACATCAACAAGACCCATCATTATTACAATTCTGTGGGATAGACATTGTATTTCCCTCCTGGAGAGGGTCCAACAGAGTCAGGGACCTATCTCAACGAGAGACCAGATGGATCTTTTTATTGAAAAGTTTAGCCCCTAGAGGGTTGAACATAGAACTAGATCTAAATTGTTTCATTAATAACTTTTAGACTGGGTCACTCTAATCATCCATTATTTGCTTTAGTTACTGCATCTCGAAGTTATATGATATTTGATTTTTGAGGTCTGGCCCTTTATATTGTGATCACCATTTGTTTTAGCCCAATATTTTGTCCTTGTGATATCTTCCATTGTAAGTGCGTTCATTTAGGGAGGTTCTTATAATCTGGTAATGACATATATGCCCCCACTCATGTATATGCTGTGGTAGGAAGAGTAGGGAGAATGTCTAGCACAGAATATGGGCCTAGAGGTATCCTTACTAATTTATTTATATTTTTTTATATATTTTATATATTCAGGTTTTTTTTGGGTGATAAATTAGTCCCAAAGAGGAGGGGAGAGAAGGGAACCGTCCTTTTAAACTGATATCTGGTATGTTCGTTATAAGGGTCTGGTTATTTCCCTGGATATATAGAACACCTACTGAAGGTGGGCTAATTACCGCTTTTTAGCACTTATTTGGGGGATTTAATTTAATTCAATTTTTATAGCTACATATGGGTCAAGTCTGTTTAGGTTGGTATCCGGTCAAAATAGTTACTCAGTAGAGACATTTAGTCTCATTTTTAGAAGTTCATCTATTTATATATTTTATAATTTATGATTATCCCTTAAGTGGCATTCAATATCGCAACTGAGGTCCATATTATCTCATATATTCAGAATTAATTTTATGAATTTTAGAAATTTAATTCAGCATTTTTATGTAATTTGAATATTATTGAATTTTTGCTATATATGAGGAATATGGCCGTATATTCATCCATGTATATCCAATTTGTATCATGACTGAGAAATAAGTGGTCCTAGACCTATTGATGGTCGATCTCAGTTTCAGGACCCTTCAATAGTCCTGCTATATGTATTGCCGTGTTATTCAGGCAGCGGGTTAACTGTGTGAGAAATCAGCGTAGCTGCGGTTTTTAAATGTCAAGTGTTAGTGAAATCATTGTAGTTTAACCTGATATAAATATACCATTACAGTAGACTACATTTATTAGCGTTACATGACTCCTATGTGCCTGAATCCCAATTGCAATTTGCTGTATGGAATGTCAGTGTATCCGGCGCACGGGGACGCGAGGTGTGCGCATGCGCAGTACGCAACCCGGTGGGCGGGAGTTTGAGAGCAGATAAAAGGGTTGAGTGGCAGGGTGCACAGCCAATCCCATGAAGAAGTCGATCCATGATGAAACATGTCGGGGCGTGGCTGTGACTTGTGACGTACATGCTGTCAGCCACACAGGAGGAGAGGAATACGAGTGCTCTGAAGGACGGAGGTTTCCCGAGGGAGGGGTGAGACTATACCCAGCAGCTGCACACCTCGGCTCCGCCGTGGCCATTGGTTATTGTTTTATCCACAAGTTGAGGCTTGCTGTTAACTACACGTTTTATGCCCGTTTTTTATTACACTAATGTGAGTGTGATGTGTGAGGATTGCAGTGATTTTTAATAAAATTATTGTTGCTGAATTACACTATTGGAGCACTTATTTTCTTTTATGTGGACCTATTGAATACCATCATTGGACCTCGTATACACCATTTACCCTGGAAGTGTGGTAAAGAGAGCGTGTTTTGCCTTGCATGACAGTGCTGGCATGTTTTTTCGGTGAGTGCAGGTCTGGAGAGTGTCTCACTAGCACGGTGGTGTGGTGAAAGAAGCACGGAGATATTCAGCATTTGACATTTGATCACCTAGGAATCATCTGTGTGGGACATTTGATTTTCACTTTTATCGTCACCATTTTTTGTCACTTGCAACCTGTTTGGATATTGTTTTGATTTACTGGAGTTTTTATGTCACATCTACAGCACGAATTGAAACACTTGCATGTGTTCTTATTTATTGCTGTCGCTTTTATCACTTTATTAATTGTTATCATTATTATTAGTGTTTATTTATTTTCATGTGCACGTTATATACATTAGGTAATTGATATATGAATAGAGGTTATCACCACTATTGCACATCACTAAGCACTGCTTCATTTATATTCGTTACCTTGATAATCTGATAATAATTAAGAGATTGTCACCTTTTTATGTATACCGTAAGGTTTACATTTTGAAGCGCCTTCCATTTAACCTTTGTGTCGGTTTACCTTTTCTGGTTATTAACTGATATTTAGGATTAAATATCATTCTTTTCAGCCAGCGGTCGGCTTTCATGTAAAAGCAATCCTAGCAGCTAATTAGCCTCTAGACTGCTTTTACAAGCCGTGGGAGGGAATGCCCCCCCCCACCGTTTTCCGTGTTTTTCTCTGGCTCTCCTGTCTCAACAGGGAACCTGAAAATGCAGCCGGTGATTCAGCCAGCTGACCATAGAGCTGATCAGAGACCAGAGTGGCTCCAAACATCTCTATGGCCTAAGAAACCGGAAGCTATGAGCATTTTATGACTTAGATTTCTCCGGATGTAAATAGCGCCATTGGGAAATTGGGGAAGCATTTTATCACACCGATCTTGGTGTGGTCAGATGCTTTGAGGGCAGAGGAGAGATCTAGGGTCTAATAGACCCCAATTTTTTCAAAAAAGAGTACCTGTCACTACCTATTGCTATCATAGGGGATATTGACATTCCCCGAGATAACAATAAAAATGATTAGAAAAAAAAATATGAAAGGAACAGTTTAAAATTAGATAAAAAAGCAAAAAAATAATAAAGAAAAAAAAAAAAAAAAAAAAGCACCCCTGTCACCCCCTGCTCTCGCGCTAAGGCGAACGCAAGCGGCGGTCTGTCGTCAAACGTAAACAGCAATTGCACCATGCATGTGAGGTATCACCGCGAAGGTTAGATCGAGGGCAGTAATTTTTGCAGTAGACCTCCTCTGTAAATCTAAAGTGGTAACCTGTAAAGGCTTTTAAAGGCTTTTAAAAATGTATTCATTTTGTTGCCACTGCACGTTTGTGCGCAATTGTAAAGCATGTCAAGTTTGGTATCCATGTACTCGGCCTAAGATCATCTTTTTTATTTCATCAAACATTTGGGCAATTTAGTGTGTTTTAGTGCATTAAAATTTAAAAAAGTGTGTTTTTTCCCCAAAAAATGCGTTTGAAAAATCGCTGCGCAAATACTGTGTGAAAAAAAAAATGAAAAACCCACCATTTTAATCTGTAGGGCATTTGATTAAAAAAAATATATAATGTTTGGGGGTTCAAAGTAATTTTCTTGCAAAAAAAATAACTTTTTCATGTAAACAATAAGTGTCAGAAAGGGCTTTGTCTTCAAGTGGTTAGAAGAGTGGGTGATGTGTAACATAAGCTTCTAAATGTTGTGCATAAAATGCCAGGACAGTTCAAAACCCCCCCAAATGACCCCATTTTGGAAAGTAGACACCCCAAGCTATTTGCTGAGAGGCATGTCGAGTCCATGGAATATTTTATATTGCGACACAAGTTGCGGGAAAGAGACAATTTTTTTTTTTTTTTTGCACAAAATTGTCACTAAATGATATATTGCTCAAACATGCCATGGGAATATGTGAAATTACACCCCAAAATACATTCTGCTGCTTCTCCTGAGTATGGGGATACCACATGTGTGAGACTTTTTGGGAGCCTAGCCGCGTACGGAACCCCGAAAACCAAGCACCGCCTTCAGGCTTTCTAAGGGCGTGAATTTTTGATTTCACTCTTGACTGCCTATCACAGTTTCGGAGGCCATGGAATGCCCAGGTGGCACAAAACCCCCCCAAATGACCCCATTTTGGAAAGTAGACACCCAAAGCTATTTGCTGAGAGGTATAGTGAGTATTTTGCAGACCTCACTTTTTGTCACAAAGTTTTGAAAATTTAAAAAAGAAAAAAAAAAGTTTTTTCTTGTCTTTCTTCATTTTCAAAAACAAATGAGAGCTGCAAAATACTCACCATGCCTCTCAGCAAATAGCTTGGGGTGTCTACTTTCCAAAATGGGGTCATTTGGGGTGGTTTTGTGCCACCTGGCATTCCATGGCCTCCGAAACTGTGATAGGCAGTGAAGAGTGAAATCAAAAATTTTCACCCTTAGAAATCCTGAAGGTGGTGATTGGTTTTCGGGGTCCCATGCACGGTTAGGCTCCCAAAAAGTCCCACACATGTGGTATCCCCGTACTCAGGAGAAGTAGCTAAATGTATTTTGGGGTGCAATTCCACATATGCCCATGGCCTGTGTGAGCAATATATCATTTAGTGGCAACTTTGTGCAAAAAAAAAAAAAAAAAAGTGTCACTTTCCCGCAACTTGTGTCAAAATATAAAATATTCCATGGACTCAATATGCCTCTCAGCAAATAGCTTGGGGTGTCTACTTTCCAAAATGGGGTCATTTGGGGGGGGTTTGTGCCACCTGGGCATTCCATGGCCTCCGAAACTGTGATAGGCAGTCAAGAGTGAAATCATAAATTTACACCCTTAGAAATCCTGAAGGCGGTGATTGGTTTTCGGGGCCCCGTACGCGGCTAGGCTCCCAAAAAGTCCCACACATGTGGTATCCCCGTACTCAGGAGAAGCAGCAGAATGTATTTTGGGGTGCAATTCCACATAGGCCCATGGCCTGTGTGAGCAATATATCATTTAGTGACAACTTTTTGTAAATATTTATTTTTTTATTTTTTTTTGTCATTATTCAATCACTTGGGACAAAAAAAATAAATATTCAATGGGTTCAACATGCCTCTCAGCAATTTCCTTGGGGTGTCTACTTTCCAAAATGGGGTCATTTGGGGGGGGTTTGTACTGCCCTGCCATTTTAGCACCTCAAGAAATGACATAGGCAGTTATAAACTAAAAACTGTGTAAATTACAGAAAATGTACCCTAGTTTGTAGACGCTATAACTTTTGCGCAAACCAATAAATATACTCTTATTGACATTTTTTTTACCAAAGACATGTGGCCGAATACATTTTGGCCTAAATGTATGACTAAAATTGAGTTTATTGGATTTTTTTTATAACAAAAAGTAGAAAATATCATTTTTTTTCAAAATTTTCGGTCTTTTTCCGTTTATAGCGCAAAAAAATAAAAACCGCAGAGGTGATCAAATACCATCAAAAGAAAGCACTATTTGTGGGAAGAAAAGGACGCAAATTTTGTTTGGGTACAGCATTGCATGACCGCGCAATTAGCAGTTAAAGCGACGCAGTGCCAAATTGGAAAAAGACCTCTGGTCCTTAGGCAGCATAATGGTCCAGGGCTCAAGTGGTTAAATAATATACCACATATTTCAGTACTATTTAGGCAATTATATCATTCTCTAAACATTATTTACATGTGCAATACTCCAGGTTTTAGCAGAGTAAGGGTTTGGCCGCTATTTCGTTACAGGGAACTATAGTAAATACGATTTTGGGAGTATTTTTTTACCAGCCCTATAGTGAACACCGTTTTAGCGCTAATTAGCACTAATTCACAGTAATTAGCACTAATTAGCACCGTGGCACTATAGTAAATGACCCCCTTTGTCTCCTGCGCCATAGTGAAAAAGAAAATCTTGGGGATCATGGCCCAGGAGAAGATGAACAGTATTTTACAGGATACAGTTTAGAGGTTTGAGGCCACTTGGGAACCGTGGGCTGAATACATGAATATATCTCTGATACCTCAGTAAGACTTAGACTATGCCCAGGGGCATCCTGATGGGACATCTACACCTCCCTTCCACTTCTCTTTTCTTTCTCTACCTTTCTTCTCTCCTCCCTTTACAACCTCTTGTCTTTCCTGAAGTTTTCATGTGTTTGGCTTGGGTATGTGGCGGCTCACCTTCAGTAGAGTGCACATCAGGAGAGTCTCTGTGTTGGGGATATTTTCTTCCCCTTTAACTACATAGGAGGTCCCATTTGGTAATGGTTATACTGTATACCTTAAATATCACTTACCTAACCACTCTTTAATGCAGCCTACTTGACAACACTAGACTTTGATTATCTGGTTTGCCTTTTTTTGTGCATACAACTGATATGTGTTAATGAGATATGCTGGATCTCGAGTCTCTATGTCCTCTGAATCAAGATATAGGGTCTTGGGGACCCACAAAACACAGTAGGTGTTATAGCATGAGTAGGCTCCACCCACTCCTCATCTTAGAGGTTGGGTTGAGCTTGCTATACTTAATTATCCTCGCGGTGCCTTCACTAGCTCTCCTTGACCCTACTTTAAGGCCTAAGATATTCACACTCGATAATGATCGATATTTAGACAGTCATCTGATCTCTTGAACATTTACCTTAAATGACTGACCCTGCATGTTGATTATTTCTGTTTAATTCAGATGCTTTCTCTTCAGGGATGTGCATCTTTTTCACCTGATTGCTCATACTTCTCTAAAACATTGTTATATACTATGAGCTAATACTCTTTAATGTTGTAATTTTACTTCTTTTTTTGTTCTTAACTTTCTTAATACAAACTGATTGAAAGTAAAAGAAAAAGTCTTTACATAAAAAAACAATTGTTCTGACATCATGATACATCCTTCCAACAGGGGGTGACACTGAATATGCCCACTGGTGGAGTGAACCATGTATGTATGTCCAACAATAGAATTTCTTCATTAAGTACCCCCTGCAAGGGGAACCCAAGACATTTCAATTTGATCCTTACAAATCTTATTTAGGGGAAATGGTATTTTTATATCTTCAGTATGTCACCATTAGGCATGGATCAGAACATTTAAAATAGATACCATCTCCTTGAGTTCACAGGCCCCAGGAAATCCACAGGGACAGCCAATGAGCACAGAAGGGAGTGCATGGATATCTATGACTGGCTCAAGGGATGACCACCAGGGACAAATTTCACATGACCAGCAGATCAACAATTCGTGTATGAGTTTTCAGGGGACACATGAGACCCATGCCATACTGAAGATATAAGAATACCCTTTACCCCAAAGAAAATTTGTAAAGAACAAATTGAAATATGTTGGGTTCCCCTGGCAGAAGGTATTTGTTGAAGGCATTCAATTGATGGATATGCATGCATGGTTTACCATGCCAGTGAGCATATGGGTATTGTGATAATTCAGTGTCACCCTCTTTTGGGAAAATGTATCATGAGGTCCGAACAGTTGTTTTTTTATGTAAAGACTTTTTTCTTTTAATAACTGCTTGTACAAATAAAATATGTTTTGTTTTATACTACATTTTTTCTTTTGCTGTTAAAGTCCCATGGGAGAAAATTGAATTATTTGCAAATCTGATTGATATAATTATCCCTGCGTAAAAAAAGTGACTAAACCACTCCAAGGATGTCCAGATCATGGGATAAGACCTGAAGCCAGATATTGAATACACAGGTGAGTTAAATCATAAAATATAAAAAAAATTCTAAGGAGAGATTTAATCACAATTAAACGTTTTTGTGTTGTTTGGCAAGTAAAACTCTCCAACAGAAATATGGGGGATATGGTGAAATGGATTACCACATATACAAGACAGCATGAGATGATGCAAGATGTGATACATCAATTTTGGTGTCTGCTTATGGCAGACACAAAGGTGAATCAGTTTGATAAATCTAGACCTGAAATAGTAAATGGGAGAGAAACTTCCATCAAGAATTATGTGGTAGCCACTATAAGGAAGAATAGAGGAAGGATCCTTGAAAAATCAAAGGAACCTTCAGATGTGGAAAATGCTCCTTTTGTAGATTGATGATTACAAGGAGTCATGTGGTATTGTCAAATGGTGAGATGTATCACCATGTCGAGACATTATGTTAACTATCAGACACCAGGGGGTTTATTTACTAAAAATTAGAGAGTGCACAATCTGGTGCAGCTGAGCATGGCAGCCAATCAGCTTCCAATTTCAGCTTGTTCGATTAAAGCTGTAGTAAAGTCTTAAGACTAAAAGAAATGGTCCCCGTGCAGGTTTAAGTCATAATGTACTAGTATGCACTGCATGCTATTGCAATTTGACATACTTACCTACAAATGGAGCTCTCCAGCGATACGATGTCAGGGCTCTCCCCAGTTCCTGGCACTTCCATCTGTACCTGCGCACGGCAGTCCCATCGCTGCGGTACACAGAGAGGGCCATAAATGTGGTATGACCTGCACATGTGTGACCCAGATCAGATTACCCACTGACAGGCTTGGAGGCAGTTATGTCAGAAGAGACTAGGGTCAGGGGATTTTTTAATTACTGACTTTACTACCACTTTAAGCTTTGCCAATAAAATCGGTATGCTGATTGGTTTCTATACACAGCTGCACAAGATTTTGCACTCTCCAGTTTTAGTAAATCAACCCCCAGAAGTGTTCCATCTATATATTTGCAAATGCTGTGTTTTTTACATTGGGAAAACTAAACCTGAATTCTGGTGCACTATATATGACCATATATGACCACATGTATGTGTTTCAAATGAGAGAGCTATGTAGAAATATAATCCTCACAAGAGTTAAATCCCCCACCCATTTTATGGGACTTTAAAGGCTCAAAATGATATTAGTCATAAAATATATTATTTTTATTACAATTCTATTAAAAAAAGTTTTGTACATATAACATTCAAAATATTGTATCATGTGATAAGGTAAGCAAAAAATCACAGAATGACAAGTGGGAAGTGGGGCAAAACTGTCCCCCACAACCACCTATAGGAACGTGTCAGGCATAAAAGAACAAATTTTATAGGTTAATATAAAAGATTTTTGATTGGTCTATTTTAAAGTACTTATTTAAATATAAACGGTACTCAGCTCGTGCTGGAGGGTATATAAGTATGTTTTTAGAAAACAGAAAATCGCGCTAGTAAATAACACAAAGTGCATGAAAGTGAAAACAGTATTAAATCCAAATAGACAAAATATAAATAAACTCAAAAATGCGGTGGCATACAAAAAGTTAACCACCCATACAACTTAAAAAAGATAAACTAGGTGAACTGGATAATGGTCATGAAATGTGGCAATTGAAAAACACTCATGTAAAAGAAAAGTCCAAG
Source organism: Lithobates clamitans (assembly GCA_037952925.1). Taxonomy (NCBI): domain Eukaryota; kingdom Metazoa; phylum Chordata; class Amphibia; order Anura; family Ranidae; genus Lithobates; species Lithobates clamitans. The sequence continues at coordinate 5,180,923 of JBBGZY010000089.1, read as the reverse complement.
TGAATATAATTAAATCCTCAGTGAAAAGCAGTCCACCACCAAGAATGGAAGGGGTCACTCCTTACCGGAAAGCCACGATCCCCCACTACAGAGGATCGTGAAATCGCAAAGTAGCTAAACTGGCAACCGGAACTTGCATCAGTATCGATATCCACTGGGGGTCATCAAATCATCAGGGGTTATGGACCGGCTCGTGGAAAGGGGTACCATAAAATGAAGATGGAACTCACATAGTGTAAAACCATTAAGGACTTTATTAAAAAAAAAATTTAAAAACACACTTACAATGTCATCCAGAAAGAAAAAGCCTTAAGTCCGGTCCGTTGGCCGTATGGACTCGGACAAACCCGTCCTACTGAAGATCGAGCACAGATTGGAGGTGATGTGAGCGCGTCGTCGGGCTCCGCCCTACGCATTTCGTGACATCATCACGTCTTCCAGGGGCACAGGCGGCGCACTGCGTCACCTCCCTAAATAGTATAGAAACATAACCAAGCCTCGTTTTGAGCCTCGGTCCATCCATAGATCTGTTCTTAGCAACCACTCAATGGACCGCAAATCCAGGAAACATATCTATACAAGAGCTCTTAGTGAAACAAACACAAATTAAAATTAAATGAAGATTGCCGCATCACAAATATTAGCATACGGGAATCTTCCCTCCATGAATGGATGAAACTAATTAAACATATATCCATTAACAATAAAATTATGGACCAAATGATAGACCAGAATAACAATACCATGTAATCAACAGCCTTGACACAGACATTCCCGGTGGCCAATTTAAATAAGGATCACCACGATATTGTCTTGACTTGCTACTAAAATAGAGGCCAGTAAACAATATTTGCATCGTTCCACTAATTATTAAGTCAAAATTAAAATCTTAAAATAACTATAAAATACCTATATAAAAAATCCTTATCAAATTCCTAATCTAGTACCGGGTAGCTACATCTGACAAATATTGCCAAAAAGTTAAACAATCAAATTGATGCATGTACCGGAACATGAATATAACTCGCTTTGGGGCCACTAATAAGGAGTCACTCCTTCAGAATGAACAGTGACCTCCAGTGGATATTTATAAAATTACAACCTAAGTCAAGTAACTCAAATATCGCTTATAAAGCAAGATATTTTGAGAGGAAAAATTTGCTTTGGATGATGTAATTGCATTCAATCCAGATAGACAGAGGCTCAATCAAGGCAACAATTACATGAAACCCCTTATCTCATGATACATGATCTTATTTTTATAACCAACATCATCTTCCAACACCCAAAAAGTTTTTTTTAAAAGGGTGATCACATAACAATACGTTCTAATAGTATGTAAAAGGAACAATAGTCACTACTACAGATTAGAGGTTTCTGTGATGTTCAAGAATTATTTATAAATGCGTTTACGTCTGTATCCCTTAAAGCTCAAAAGGGACATAAGTTCTTAATCTGTGTATCCAAGACATTTCGCACTTAGAAATCTCTCTAACTAGTGAACTCCCTCTCCAGTGGGGTCTATATTTATCAATCCCCACATAGATGGTGTTGGAGGGGTCTCTACTTCGTCATAATGTCTTGACACTGGGTGCTTGTCAAATCCTCTTCTGATGTTATTTATATGTTCGGTTAACCTAACTTTAAGAGCCCTTTTAGTCCTCCCCACGTATTGCAATCCGCAGGGGCATTGTATAAGATAAATAACCCCCTCGGAGGAACACGTTATAAAGGGCTTCACCTCATAGACCCTTGAGGTACTAGTAGAGGTGAATTGACAATTTTTTTTCGTCCCTACATCTATTGAGGGAACAGACTTGACAATTCTTGCACCTATGATACCCCGTAAGATTATGAAAGAGGCATCTATTGGTATTAGGTGGGTCTTGAACTGTAGGGGCGACTTTATTACCCAGAGTGGACGCTCCTTTAAACACAATATGGGGGCTCTTGGGTAGAACTGTGTTAAGGACTGGGTCAGTGGTCAATATATGCCAATGTTTCTTGACCAAATCCTTAACAGTCCGGTACTGTGTCAAAAAGGTTGTAATAAACGGCAGACAAAAATCATTATTGTCTGCACATCGTTGACCTGTTTCCAAGAGTGATGACCTATCTCTATCCCGTATTGTCTCCGGTGATCTAGACAATACACCTGGATCATAACCTTTTTCCATGAACCTACTGGTTAGAACGGCTGCCTGGTTGTCAAAGGTCTCAACCTCAGTGCAGTTACGCCTAAGGCATGCATACTGTCCTAAAGGAACTGCTCTCAACCAAGTTTCATAGTGACAACTGTCTAAAGGGATATATGAATTTTTATTGGTCGCCTTAAAGTAGGTAGAGGTCACTAGTCTGTTGTCTTTAACCCTAATATTTAAGTCAAGGAAGTTAATCTCCACCATATTGGCCTCAAAGTTCAATTTAATGCCTCTATCATTATCATTGAGGAAGGACATGAAGCACTGGAGTTCAGCTTCACTGCCATCTAATAGGAGGACGTCATCAATGTACCTAGCCCATAGGACCACCTGTGGTCTATCCTGAGCCGTGACGACGTCCTCCTCCCACTTGTCCATAAATAAATTGGCCAAGCTGGGGACATATTTAACTCCCATTGCCACACCCCTATCCTGGCGAAAAAACTGATGATCGAACCAGAAGTAGTTGTGGCTGGCGGCATAATTCAATAGTTCCATAATAAAGTTGATTTGAAGTGGAACAAGGCCAGAGTCCCTAGTCAAGTACATACCAACCACCTCCAATCTCAAATTATGGGGTATGATGGTATAAAGCGAAGGTCACGTCAGCCGTGACCAGCCATAAACCTAGCTTAGGGGTGATATGAGACAACATATTAATAATTTGTTTGATATCCTTAACAAATGAGGGAACATTCTGGACTAAGGGTTGTAAGAAATAGTCTATATACTTGCCCACCCGGGATGTAACCGAGTCAATACCACTGACTATCAGGCGCCCCGGGGGGCAAGTTATGCTCTTGTGGATTTTTGGGAGGTAATAAATTACTTGCGAGGAGCACTTGGTATCAAAAACAGTTTTTCTTTCTTGTCCAAAATGCCACCACGAAAACCCTTATCCACAATAGCCTCAAGATCTTTCTTATACTTAACCACAGGATCCCTTTTGAGGGGAGTATAAGTATCTAAGTCATCCACGACACGGTGCATCTCTTTAAGGTAGTCGCTCCAATCTAGGATGACTATCCCCCCACCCTTGTCCGCAGGACGGATAACCAAGGATTTGTTGTTACAAAGGGATTCTAAGCCCATTTCAAGATCCCTTTGCATTTTGACCTTATTGACCTTTATTTGTTCTAAGTCCCTCAACATGATGTCTCTAAATACTTTGATGGAGGGAGCCAAGGAACCAGGAGGGTTAAAAAGCGATGCATTTGAGAGACCGGAATGTTTATACATAGAGGTGCCATTGATATCACCTCTAATCAGATTGTTCAACATGTTTTAATGTTGATTTTCCGTACATACTTGTGTATATCCATATAAGTTTGAAACTTGCTCAGGCTCCTAGGCGGAGCAAATTTCAAACCTTTATCAAGCAGCCTTTTCTTGGAATCCGTTAGGGCTTTCTTGCCTAAATTAAACACCCCAGTCCCTAAGTTCGCTTTCTTTTTTGTTGATTGTACCCACCTCCCCCCTCTGACTCCTCTTTTCATTCTACTGGCTTTTTTTGGCCCTGATTGTTCCTGGGAAAACCCCAATTAGGGTTCCCATATTCACCTTGGGGTCTTGGAACATGATTTGGTCTAAATTGACCATAATCACCCTCATACCTTTGGGGATAGTATGACTCCAATCTATTCCCAGTTCCACTATGTGCATATCTGCCAGAATCCTGGCCATAACCACCAGGAACTTCAGAATCAGATAAAGGAAAAAAACGATTCTGCATTGGGATGTTGGAACCAAAATCCCCATTACGTACTGGGTAATGTGTAGGATATGATGAATCAAACCCTGATTGGTAATGAGGGGGACCCTGGCCCCGTCCACCCGAAGAAGCACCCCTTGGGCTGTGTAGGACCATACTTGAGGGATTTCACCTTATTTTTGTTATTATTTTTATTTTTGTTATTAGGGACATCCCTCCTTGGTGAGTGGTGAGGACCCCTCCCTACTCGAGCAGGGACAAAATTTGACACTGTTCCTCCCACTGCACAATCCGCAGATTGGGTGTCCATAACCAAATCACCTTCTAATTCAGAGGCAAGCTTTTTTTGCCAAGCAAAGACAAGACCCGCTTGATAATCCTCTTTATCCCTCATATATTTTTTTTTTCTTAGTTTTTTGATCCCTCTCTTCTTTCTCCAATGTTTTGAGTAAAACTTTGGAGCATTCCTTATAATCCTCACTATTGATAGCCGGTATTAATTTTTCTTTTACTTTTTTAATCTCCTCATCCAAATGGATCAGTTTCTCACTTTTTCTCTGTGTGAGAAAACGTAAGAGACCGATACCAGAGTCATTAAAATATTTGAACCACCCGTCCAAGTCTATATCCCCTTTTTGGGGGGATACCTCCCATCTTAAACTCCTGGAAACCATAGCCTCCCTAATGTAAGTTTCAAGGTAGGCTATGTCCTACTGGGTATGTGGCTCAGATACTGTGAGGTTCTTTAGACGAATAAAGAGACCACTCACCCCTGAGTCTATGGGGGTCGGGTTGGAATCAAAAACCCCTGTGGTATCAACAACTCTCTGGGCTCTAATCCACAAGAGCATAACTTGCCCCCCGGGGTGCCCGATAGTCAGTGGTATTGACTCGGTTACGTCCCGGGTGGGCAAGTATATAGACTATTTCTTACAAACCTTAGTCCAGAATGCTCCCTCATTTGTTAAGGATACCAAACAAATTATTAATATGTTGTCTCATATCACCCCTAAGCTAGGTTTATGGCTGGTCACGGCTGACGTGACCTCGCTTTATACCAGCATACCCCATAATTTGGGATTGGAGGCGGTTGGTATGTACTTGACTAGGGACTCTGGCCTTGTTCCACTTCAAATCATCTTTATTATGGAACTATTGAATTATGCCGCCAGCCACAACTACTTCTGGTTCGATCATCAGTTTTTTCGCCAGGATAGGGGTGTGGCAATGGGGGCTAAATATGCCCCCAGCTTGGCCAATTTATTTATGGCCAAGTGGGAGGAGCATGTCGTCAAGGCTCAGGATAGACCACAGGTGGGCCTATGGGCTAGGTACATTGACGACGTCCTCCTCCTATGGGATGGCAGTGAAGCTGAACTCCAGTGCTTCATGTCCTTCCTCAATGATAAAGATAGAGGCATTAAATTGAACTTTGAGGCCAGTATGGTGGAGATTAACTTCCTTGACTGAAATATTAGGGTTAAAGACAACAGACTAGTGACCTCTACCTTACTTTAAGGCGACCGATAAAAATTCATATATCCCTTTAGACAGTTGTCACTATGAACCTTGGTTGAGAGCGGTTCCTTTAGGACAGTATGCACGCCTTAGGTGTAACTGCACTGAGGTTGAGACCTTTGACAACCAGGCAGCCATTCTAACCAGTAGGTTCATGGAAAAAGGTTATGATCCAGGTGTATTGTCTAGATCACTGGAGACAATACGGGATAGAGAAAGGTCATCGCTCTTGGAAACAGGTCAACGACGTGCAGACAATAATGATTTTTGTCTGCCGTTTATTACAACCTTTTCGACACAGTACCGGACTGTTAAGGATTTGGTCAAGAAACATTGGCATATATTGACCACTGACCCAGTTCTTAACACAGTTCTACCCAAGGGTAGGGATGAGCTTCGTGTTCGAGTCGAACCCATGTTCGACTCGAACATCATCTGTTCGATCGTTTGCCGACTTGCAAACGATATGGGCCGTTTGCGCCAAATTCGTGTGGCGCGTCACGGCCCATAATTCACTGCGGCATCGCAGTGCATTGCTGGCTGATGATTGGCCAAGCATGCACTATGACCCGCATGTTTGGCCAATCACAGTGCCGTCAGTAGAGAGAGCTGTAATTGGCCAAAGCCTGGCCAATTATGGCTCAAGGGGTTTAGAACACGCCCCACACTATATAAGGCTGCCTGCACGGCGACCCTGTGTAGTGTGTTCCAGCGTGCTTAGAGAGAAGGTGTAATTTCATTTAAGTTAGCTAGATTAGGCAGGACAGTCAGTGAGTTATCTGCACTTACAGTGTATTGTGTATATATATGCATCCTAGGTGTTGTGTATATATATATATATATATATATATATATATATATATATATACACACTGTATTCAGTTTAGCTAGATCTATTCCTGTTATCTTCCTACTGACAGGCAGACATGCCTTTTTACAGTAGTTACAGCTAACTGAAGAAAATTGCTGGTGTTCTTTTGATCCTATTAGTACCACAGTCAGGCAGCTAGACTATTTACAGTTAGTGTAGTGCGTCCTCCTCACAGTGTTCAGATAACGCTACAAGTTAGTTTAGTGTGACCTCTGCACAGTGTTCAGCTAAAACTACAAGTTAGTGTAGTGTGTCCTCCTCACAGTGTTCAGCTAAAGCTACAAGTTAGTTTAGTGTGACCTCTGCGCAGTGTTCAGCTAAAGCTACAAGTTAGGGTAGTGCGTCCTCCTCACAGTGTTCAGCTAAAGCTACAAGTTAGTATAGTGTGAACTCTGCACAGTGTTCAGCTAAAGCTACAAGTTAGTGTAGAGTGGCCTCTGCACAGTGTTCAGCTAAAGCTACAAGTTAGGGTAGTGCGTCCTCCTCACAGTGTTCAGCTAAAGCTACAAGTTAGTGTAGTGCGTCCTCACAGTGTTCAGCTAAAACTACAAGTTAGTTTTTTGCGAGCTCTGCACAGTGTTCAGCTAAAGCTACCTGTAGAAGGTTGGTGGTGTTTTCCTGATCCTATCACTACCGCAGGCAGCTAAATAAGCTACAAGTTATTTTTTTGCAAGCTCTGCACAGTGTTCACCTAAAGCTACCTGTAGATGGTTGGTGGTGTTTTCCTGATCCTATCACTACCACAGACAGCTAAATAAGCTACAAGTTAGTTTTTTGCGAGCTCTGCACAGTGTTCACCTAAAGCTACCTGTAGAAGGTTGGTGGTGTTTTCCTGATCCTATCACTACCGCAGGCAGCTAAATAAGCTACAAGTTTTTTTTGCGAGCTGTACACAGTGTTCACCTAAAGCTACCTGTAGAAGGTTGGTGGTGTTTTCCTGATCCTATCACTACCGCAGACAGCTAAATAAGCTACAAGTTAGTTTTTTGCGAGCTCTGCACAGTGTTCAGCTAAAACTACAAGTTAGTTTTTTTGCGAGCTCTGCACAGTGTTCAGCTAAAGCTACCTGTAGAAGGTTGATGGTGTTTTCCTGATCCTTTCACTACCGCAGACAGCTAAATAAGCATCAAGTTAGTTTTTTGCGAGCTCTGCACAGTGTTCACCTAAAGCTACCTGTAGAAGGTTGGTGGTGTTTTCCTGATCCTTTCACTACCCCAGACAGCTAAATAAGCTACAAGTTATTTTTTTGCGAGCTCTGCACAGTGTTCAGCTAAAACTACAAGTTAGTTTTTTGCAAGCTCTGCACAGTGTTCAGCTAAAGCTACCTGTAGAAGGTTGGTGGTGTTTTCCTGATCCTATCACTACCGCAGGCAGCTAAATAAGCTACAAGTTATTTTTTTGCAAGCTCTTCACAGTGTTCAGCTAAAGCTACCTGTAGAAGGTTGGTGGTGTTTTCCTGATCCTATCACTACCTCAGGCAGCTAATTAAGCTACAAGTTAGTTCTTTGCAAGCTCTGCACAGTGTTCAGCTAAAGCTACCTGTGGAAGATTGGTGGTGTTCTCATACTACAGGCAGGCAGTTGATTTTGCTAGCTGCAGTATCAATATATATATATGATGCAGTATCAATATATATATATATATATATATATATATATATATATATATATATATCCCAGCTTAGTGCAGCTACAGGCCATTAGTATGTCTGGAAGGCCAACAAGGAGAGGCAGACAGTCACAAGCCAATAAAAGAGGGCAAGCAGGCTCTTTGTCTAGAGGCAACAGTGCTGGTCGTGGAGACGGTGCATCCTCATCAGCACGTGGCCGTGGGACACGCTTGGCCTTTTTTTCGGCAGCTGGCCGTGTTGAGCCGCAACATGCGGAAGACTTGGTCGAGTGGATGACCAAGCCGTCCTCATCCTCCTCATCCTCTCTCACCCATGCTTAGGGTACTTTGTCTGGCAAAGCAGCTGCCAACGCGGCCTCTTCCCTCGGCTCAATGGCATCAGTGACTCCTTCCTTAGCCCCACTATGTCCTCCTGTGGTGTCCCTCGAACTGTTTGACCACAGTGTTGGGTATATGCTCCAGGAGGATGCCCAGCATTTAGAAGGCTCTGATGATGATACTGAGCTAGATGAAGGCAGTAACGTGAGCACGAACAGAGGGGGTGCCCAAGAAGGACAGCAATCTGGCAGTCATGCTCCCCTTGCTGCAGCATACTGCCAGGTTTGCTCCAGTGATGAGGAGGGAGGGGATGATGAGGTCACTGACTCAACGTGGGTGCCTGATAGGAGAGAGGAGGAGGAGGAGGAGGCACATCACCAACAAGGCAGGATGCCCTCCAGGGGCCAGCCTAAGGGTAGTACACTGACTGCATCACACCCCAAAGCTCCGCATGTGCAGGGCGCTGCTGTCTCTGCGCGCTATTCCAAAAGTTCTTTGGTGTGGGCCTTTTTTGATGAGTGCATCAGATCGCACCACTGCTATTTGCAACATATGTCTCAAGCGTATCTCGCGTGGCCAAAACATCTCCCGCTTGGGCACCACATGCTTGACCAGACATATGTTGACCTGCCATGCAGTTCATTGGCAAGCGTATCTAAAAGACCCATACCAAAGAACAAAGAGGACCTCTCCTTGCTCCTCATCAGCTGAGATCTCCAACCCCACTATACCTTCAGTCCTCTCTGAGACCTGCACTGAGAGGAATGAAGGTGTAGAATTAGGTAAGTCACAGCCAAGTACTTGTGAGCAATCTGCTTTCGGTACACCGACGTCAGACTGTACCAGGCAAATTTCCCTGCCCCAGCTGCTGCACCGCCGAAATAAGTTCGCTCCCAGCCATCCACATGCCCAGCGGTTGAATGCTATCTTGGCAAAATTGCTAGCACTTCAACTGCTGCCTTTTCAGTTGGTAGACTCTGCCACCTTCCGTGAGTTTGTGGAATGTACGGCTCCTCAGTGGCAGGTACACAAACGCCACTTTTTCTCACGGAAGGCCGCTGACTCATGGTCCAGCAGGCATGGACAGGGACGTTACCTAAGTTTCACCGCACATTAGGTGACTGTGCTGGCAGCTGGGAAGGATGCAGGACAAGGTGCAGTAGTGTTGGAGGTTGTTCCGCCACCACGTCTCCAAAATGCCACTACTAATGATTGTGACACACCTCTCTCCTCCACCCCCTCCTCTTCTTCTTCCTCCATGGCCTCTTCCTGTGCTTTGTCCTCGGCACCAGTGGTGCTCCGTAGCCGTTTAAGGGGCTACGCAAGTATGCAGGCCAAAAGAAGCCATGCGATGCTTTAGCTGGTGTGCTTGGGGGACAGGAGCCACACTGGGGCAGAGGTTCTGTCAGCTCTACAGGGGCAGGTTCAGAGGTGGTTGACACCATGCCAACTTAAGGCAGGAATGGTGGTTTGCGACAATGGCACCAACCTCCTCTCCACCCTCCGACAGGGACAAATAACCCATGTGCCCTGTTTGGCTAACGTCCCTAACTTGGTGGTGCAGCGGTTCTTGGGCAGGTACCCGGGCTTACAGGATGTCCTGAGGCAGGCCAGGAAAGTCTGTGTGCATTTCCGCCAGTCATATAATGCCAGTTCTCGGCTGGCAGACCTCCAAAAGGAGTTTAACCTGCCCAAGAACCGCCTAGTCTGTGACATGCCCACCAGGTGGAACTCAATGTTGGCCATGCTGCAGCGCCTGCACACGCAGCAGAGGGCCATCAATGAGTACCTGTGCAACTATGGCACCAGGACAAGGTCAGGGGAGCATGTTTTTTTTCCCACGCCAGTGGGCCATGATCAGGGATGCATGCACTGTCCTGTCACCATTTGAGGAGGCCACGAGGATGGTGAGCAGTGACAGTGCATGCATCAGTGACACTGTCCCCCTTGTCCACCTGTTGGAGCACACGCTGCGTGGAATAATAGACAGGGCACTTGAGGCAGAACAGAGGCAGGAAGAGGAGGACTTTCTTAGCTCTCAAGGCCCCCCTTATCCAGACAGTGTTCCTGCATGCCCACCGATCACAAAGAAAGAGGAGGAGGAGGATTGTGTCAGTATGGAGGTGGAGCCTGGCACTCAGCATCAGCAGCAGTCTTTAAGGGATCAGTCCCAAGAAACACATGGACTTGTACATGGCTGGGAGGAGGTGGCTGTGGACCATGTCATCCTTAGTGACCCAGAGGACTCCGGAACAAATGCCTCAGCAAACCTACGCTGCATGGCCTCCCTGAACCTGCAAAGCCTGCGTAAGGATCCTCGTATTCATGGTATCAAGTATGCAATTGAGCTACTGGACTGTCCTGCGTCCAGCGTTCTTTCGGAATGCACATTCAGTGCTGCTGGAGGCTTTGTAACCGATCACAGGGTGCGTCTGTCCACTGACTCGGTCGATCGACTGACCTTCATAAAAATGAATCAGTCCTGGATCACCACCGGCTACCAAGCACCTGATGCTGATGTAACCGAATAATTTTTTTTGAACTCTCAGATCCCTTCAAAGACTGCCTATGCTGATGCTGAGTGACTATCCTGAGTAATTATCCGGTTCCTCCTTAATGATCACGCTGATAGCTTGTAAGAACATTTTTGGTTCTGGGCGCTGCCACCAGTGCCTAAGGCCCAATTTTTCAGCCCCTGTTTAAACAGGGGTGTGTAATTACAATTTTTGATGCAATACTTTGCAGCAGGGCTCGTTTCTGCGTTCCAACTAGAGTATCTGTGAGGGGTTGCAGTGTTGTGGCACCAGCACCAGTGCCTAAGGCCCAATTTTTCAGCCCCTGTCTAACAGGGGCGTGTAATTACAATTTTTGATGCAATACTTTGCAGCAGGGCTCTTTCCTGCATTCCAACTAGAGTATCTATGAGGGGTTGCAGTGTTGTGGCACCAGCACCAGTGCCTAAGGCCCAATTTTTCAGCCCCAGTTCAACAGGGGCATGTACTTACAATTCTTGATCTAATATTTCACAGCAGGGCCCGTTTCTGAACCCACCAAGAGCGAGTGAGGACTTACAGTGTTGTGGCACCAGCACCACCACCAAAGGCCCAATTTTTCTGCCCCTGTTGGGCATGTAATTACAATTCTTGATCTAATATTTCACAGCAGGGCCCTGTGAGGGCTTACAGTGTTGTGGCCACAACAACACCTAAGGCCCACATTTCTGCTGAGTATATAGGGTAGGCCCCTACTTTCAAACATCCAACTTACAAATGACTCCTACTTTCAAACAGAAGGAGACAACAGGAAGTGAGATGAAATCTACCCCTAGGTAGGGAAATTCTCTCCTGTAAGAGTTAATATGGGAAAAACACTTCTCCTTTCCACTGATGCTTTATCACCAATCGTTGGTTCACAAAAAAAACCCACATTTTCAAAAAACATTTGTCATTGGGACAAAAAGTAAGGTGAAATCTTCTGAAGAGGAGCACAGGCAGCAAAACAAATGTCACAGGGGTGATAACGCTTCCCTATGTTTTCCAAAAAGCTTAAAAAATATTTTTTGGCTGGAGCTAAACACGTTAAAAATATACCCGTTAAAAATTACAAGCAGATTCTACTTAACAACAATCCTACAATCCCTATCTTGTTTGAACCGCCTGTATACTGCTGTTCAGAGTACAGAGCCTGTATACTGCTGTTTCCTTTTTTAATTTGGGTGCGGGGTTCCCCTTAATATCCATATAAGACCCAAAGGGCCTGGTAATGGACTGGGGGGTACCCATGCCGTTTGTCTCACTGATTTTCATCCATATTGCCAGAACCCGACATTACATTAAAGCCTCAAGCAGTTTTAAATGACTTTTTTTCCTTTAAAAATGATATTTTGTGCAGGAACTGTTCTAAGCACGGGAAACACGTGCCACTTTACAGGCATACTATAGACACCCCCCAGGTACGATATTTAAAGGAATATTTCACTTTTTTTTACTTTAAGCATCATTAAAATCACTGCTCCCGAAAAAATGGCTATTTTTTAAAGTTTTTTTTGCATTGATACATGTACTCTGGGGCAGGACCCGGGTCCCCAAACCCTTTTTAGGACAATACCATGCAAATTAGCCTTTAAAATGAGCACTTTTGATATCGAACATTTGAGTCCCATAGACGTCAATGGGATTCTAACGTTCATGCGAATTTTCGGGTCCGTTCGCAGGTTCTGGTGCGAACCGAACCGGGGGGTGTTCGGCTCATCCCTACCCAAGAGCCCCCGTATTGTGTTTAAAGGAGCGTCCACTCTGGATAATTAAGTCACCCCTACAGTTCAAGACTCACCTAATACCAATAGATGCCTCTTTCATAATCTTACAGGGTATCATAGGTGCAAGAATTGTCAAGTCTGGGGGGCGTGGCTTGGCACGCGACGAGGATGGCAGCACAGTGAAGGAGCTCCACTGCACACGCGGCCGTGAAAGACACTCCACCCAACCTACAGCGCCCAGATGCCGGGTAAAAAGTTACACCCGACACCACAAGCTCGTCCTCATCGCAATTCGGTGTCACTGGCGAACCAAAACATTGCGGATATCTTTTTATCTAAGGCGGCAGCACGATGCAGTGTAACCAGGCCTAAGATGGCGCTGACATACCGAGACGATGAGGGCAGTGAGGACTCCCAATCGGCCCCAGAGAGCACACACAGGGGTAAGTCCAGACCAGATCATCCCCTGACGTTCTCGGATATGAAAATGTTCGCCGCTGACATCAAAGCCTCTTTCTCAGCAGCGGTTACGGACCTGAAAACTAGCATGATTTTCCTTAATGAGAAAATGGTGGAGACAGAGGCTGAGGGGAAACGTAGAGATCGGGCTATCCATAAACTAGAGAGAAATACAATCACACAAGCGCAGCACTTCATTGAAATGAATAGACATATCGAGGACCTCGACAACCGAGGGCGAAGGTATAATATCAGAGTAAGAGGGATCCCTGAATTAGTGGAAGCTGCCCAAATTATCCCAGCACTGAGGAGAGTTTTTAACAGCCTCTTGGAAAGGCAAGAAGACATAGTCATTGATTTTGTAAGGGCACGCAGAGCGCTCAGACCTAAAGGGCCTGATACAGCACCTCCGAGAGATGTGATCTGCTGCTTGCAAAGCTTTGGCCTAAAGGAAGAAATAATGCGCAAAGCCAGGAGAAATGATAGCATTATTTTTAATGGAGCAACGCTGATGCTTTTCCAAGATTTATCTCAGATCACGCTGAGAAATAGACGCGCTTTGCGCCCCCTGCTGGAGAAATTGAGGGAAAAAGACTTAAGATATACCTGGCACTTTCCATTCGCACTCACGGTCACACACAATGGCCACCAGTATATTTTGAGCACGCCAGCAGATCTCCCAGACTTCTGCGAAGCCCTGGATTTAGATCAAATCAACTTACCAAAGTGGTATGCCGACTTCCTTCAGCCCCCACTGGAAAGAACTCTGCCAACCTCACCTTTTGCTTCGCCAAAAAAGAGGCAATCTTTTCTGATACAACCGTGGCAGCAGCTTTAAGGCAGGAACATCTAAACGGTCAAATTAAGCTGCCAATGAACTAGAAGACTAGTAATGCCCAACGTTTCATGCTGCTATGTGATGTAGCTATATGGGAGATACCTCTTTATTGATCTACCACAATACTTGCCCTTTCAAGCTTAACTTAAACTTTGACTACTGTTTACAATGTCGTCATTTCATGAGGTTCACCTTGCTTTGTTCCCGATAGCTTTGGGTCCCCTAAACAAGAGCACAGTCCTCCAACAGGAATAGCAAAATCCTGGTCACTTTTGAGATCACACAGCCAAGCGGTCCTGCATTTCTACCTAATCACCCACATGACAGGAGATAGGGCACACATTATCCAGGACTATCTAACTCAGAGCGGACTACCCATCCTTACAGAATCTGACTCACGCCTACTGGAAGATCCCCTGACGTCCCAAGAAATTATGCAAGCCATTAATAAACTTAAATCGGGTAAGAGCCCAGGGCCGGATGGCTTTTCCCCTATCTACTATAAAACCTTCACCAACATCGTAACGAACCTGCTTAGAGACGCTTTTAACTCCCTCACAGAGAGAAGTAACTCCTGACTTCCTTACAGCACACATTGCGATAATACCAAAGGCAGGCAAGGACCCGGGAGATTGTGCTAGTTACAGGCCAATCTCTCTACTAAATATAGATGTCAAACTATTTGCAAAGGTTCTTGCTATGAGGTTGGGTCCCCTGCTTCTGGGATTGATAGGCCTAGAACAGGTTGGGTTTGTGCCAGGCAGAGAGGCTAAAGACAATGTTTCTAAAGCCCTACTCCTGATTCACGCAGCAAAAACGCGTAATATCGAGGGCCTTCTCCTCTCCACGGATGCGGAGAAGGCCTTCGATAGAGTAGCATAGGACTACATGCTGGCAGTATGTAGACACATAGGCATGGGCACACATATGATGTCCTGGATCTCCGTGCTATATCAAGGCCCAACTGCACAGCTGAAAATCAATGGCACGCTATCAAAGAAAGTACATATTGCAAACGGGACAAGACAGGGAGGGTTCAAACAAATGAGTTCATGGATTTATGGTGAAGGACAGGGAGTTTAAAGTCGCGGCATATGCAGATGACCTTTTATTTTTTTGACAGACCCATTAATATCTATTCCTAACTTACTGAAAGAATTCTCACACTATGGATATTTATCAAATTTAAAGATCAATTATACAAAATCTGAGGCACTGAATATTTCTCTCCCAGACAAGATCCTTGAACAGACTAAAATCAACTCCACATTTCGTTGGGAACCGTCAGCCCTTAAATACTTAGGGACATTGTCTGTCTTTGAGAGGAACTATGCCCCCTTACTCCGAAGCTGTGAGAGGAATCTCGATAGCTGGAAATTAGGTTGCTTCTCGTGGTTTGGAAGGGCAGCAATCATAAAGATGGTGGTACTACCTAGACTCCTATACCTTATGCGCACCTTACCAGTTAAAATACCACAGAAATTCTTTAAAACGCTGAATTCCGCAGTGCTGGGGTTCCTCTGGCAGCAAAAGAAACCTAGGATAAAACTGACTAAATTAACACAACCTAAGGAACTGGGAGGGATTGGATTCCTGAATTTCAAGCATTATTATTATGCATCACATATAGCTAGGGTGATTGATTGGCACTGCCATGCACATGTGAAGGGCTGGGTGATGTTGGAAGCAGAACTAAGCCCAATACCACTCACTTTTTCACCGTGGATCCCGAAGAACAAACACCCAAGCGATCTAAAAAGACACCCCATCACAGGCACCACACTAGAGATATTCCAGAATGTAGCCAAGAAAAAAAATGTGACCACAATCCCCAGCCCTATAACACCACTAAAAGACAATCCTGACTTTATGCCGGGTCTAGAGGTCTAATGTTTCTTTAATATGTTTAAAACTGAGGTTTCCTTTTTTGATTTTAGAGACCACCTACACTTAATGTAAATACCAAACATAAAGTTGCGATCTTATGCATATGTAAGCTATATGGAAAATGCCTGTACAGTTGTACCTGTGATACACGAAAAATGCATTTTGTAAATTTCTCTATCTTTCAATAAAACTTTTAAATGAGAAAAAGAATTGTCAAGTCTGTTCCCTCAATAGATGTAGGGACAAAAAAATTTGTCAATTCACCTCTACTAGCACCTCACGGGTCTATGAGGTGAAGCCCTTTATAACGTGTTTCTCCGAGGGGGTTTTTTATCTAATACAATGCCCCTGCAGATTGCAATACGTGGGGAGGACTAAAAGGGCTCTTAAAGTTAGGTTAACCGAACATATAAATAACATCAGAAGAGGATTTGACAAGCACCCAGTGTCAAGACATTATGACGAAGTGCACAGTAGAGACCCCTCCAACATACTCTATGTGGGGATTGATAAATATAGACCCCACTGGAGAAGGGAGTTCACTAGTTAGAGAGATTTCTAAGTGCGAAATGTCTTGGATACACAGATTAAGAACTTATGTCCCTTTTGGGCTTAATGTGGATACAGACGTAAATGCATTTATAAATAATTCTTGAACATCACATAAACCTCTAATCTGTAGTAGTGGCTATTATTCCTTTTACATACTATTAGAACGTATTGTTATGTGATCACCCTTTTAAAAAAACTTTTTGAGTGTTGGAAGATGATGTTGGTTATAAAAATAAGATCATGTATCATGAGATGAGGGGTTTCATGTAATTGTTGCCTTGATTGAGCCCCTGTCTATCTGGAATGAATGCAATTACATCATCCAAACCAAATTTTTCCTCTCAAAATTTCTTGCTTTATAAGCGATATTTGAGTTACTTGACTTAGGTTGTAATTTTATAATTATCCACTGGAGATCACTGTTCATTCAGAAGGAGTGACTCCTTATTAGTGGCCCCAAAGTGAGTTATATTCAAGTTCTGGTACATGAATCAATTTGATTGTTTAACTTTTTGGCAATATTTGTCAGATGTAGCTACTGGGTACTAGATTAGGAATTTGATAAGGAATTTCTATATAGGTATTTTATAGTTATTTTAAGATTTAAATTTAAATTTTGACTTAATAATTAGTGGAACGATGCGAATATTGTTTACTGGCCTCTATTTTAGTAGCAAGTCAAGACAATACTTTGTGAGTCACATTTATTGTCGTAGTGATCCTTATTTGGATTGTCCACCGGGAATATCTGTGTCAAGGCTGTTGATTACATGGTATTGTTATTCCGGTCTATCGTTTGGTCCATAATTTTATTGTTAATGGATATATGTTTAATTAGCTTCATCCATTCATGGAGGGAAGATTCCCGAATGCTAATATTTGTGATGCGGCAATCTTCATTTAATTTTAATTTGTGTTTGTTTCACTAAGAGCTCTTGTATAGATATGTTTCCTGGATTTGCGGTCCATTGACTGGTTGCTAAGAACAGATCTATGGATGGACCGGGGCTCAAAACGAGGCTTATGTTTCTATACTATTTAGGGAGGTGACGCAGTGCGCCGCCCGTGCCCCTGGAAGACGTGATGATGTCATGAAACACATAGGCCGGAGCCGGATGACGCACTGACATCACCTCCAATCTGTGCTCGATCTCCAGTAGGACGGGTTTGTTCGAGTCCACACAACCAACGGACCGGACTTAAGGCTTTTTCTTTCTGGATGACATTGTAAGTGTGTTTTTAAAAAATGTTTTAATAAAGTCCTTAATGGTTTTACACTATGTGAGTTCCATCTTCGTTTTATGGTACCCCTTTCCACGAGCCGGTCCATAACCCCATATGATTTGATGACCCCCAGTGGATATCGATACTGATGCAAGTTCCGGTTGCCAGTTTAGCTACTTTGTGATTCATAATTCTCTGTAGTGGGGGATCGTGGCTTTCCGGTAAGGAGTGACCCCTTCCATTCTTGGTGGTGGACTGCTTTTCACAGAGGATTTAATTATATTCACTTGGACTTTCTTTTACATGAGTGTTTTTCAATTGCCACATTTCATGACCATTATTCAGTTAACCTAGTTTATCTTTTTTAAGTTGTATGGGTGGTTAACTTTTTGTATGCCACCACATTTTTGAGTTTATTTATATTTTGTCTATTTGGATTTAATACTGTTTTCACATTCATGCACTTTGTGTTATTTACTAGCGCGATTTTCTGTTTTCTAATTTTGTACTATATGGATGTCATATTGTCAAAATCGCTGCTGTTTCACTTATGATATGCAATTGGTTTATCACATCATTCTTACATATAAGTATGTTGATTGCATCACAAACTGTCAGACGATGTGGAGAAACAGAAGAAGATCGCTGTGGATTGAAGATTGTTCGTTTTCGGACGAGATGAAATCTATGCTGCAACAATTGATGGAACGGCCTGGCTCGGAAGACGGAGAAGAATGGAAGCGGCTATGTTTGTCTTTGCCCGTGGGTTCACAGGCTTCTCCCCCTGACATTGAGGCTTCTTCAGCTGTTCCTGTGTCGGTGACTGTTCAGCCAGAGGCTTCGTTCTGCCCCCCAGGTCTGCTTCCTCCTTCGGGTCAAGCTTCCGTGTCTGTTCGTGTTGCGCACCCGCCTCCTCTGCCCGTCAATCAAGAGGCTTCGAATCGGAGTCGGAATCTATTGCCGAGGCTGAAGCAGGTGAGGATTCCTAGGAGTTCTGCTCCTATGAGACATAATTTAAAAAATAAAAAACCTTATTCTGCAGTGAGTGTTGCTCCAAGGGGGAAGTTATTATTACACCTGTGGAGCCCCCTGTATTGTCTGAACATTTGATTGCAGAGACTGTAACTGGTGTTACTGATGTTGATGCTGTTACCATGGAAACACAAGCTCTGCCTATTCGTGCAGTGGCGTTAACTGACCATTTGATGCAGGCAGTCCCTTCAACTAGTACAGCTGCGTCAGGTGAGTCTGCTGACATTGCTATATTGTGTGACTTAGCAAAAAATTTTCTACGATTGTTGAAAAATAGAAATTGCCTATTATTGATGTTAGTAATGTTGCGTCAGCGTGGAGAGTTGAGTCTGTTAATTCCACGCTGACTCGGTCTACAGATTCTAATAATCTTACATCTAATTGTGTTGTTCCCGAAGGTTGTTTGAAAGAAGCATTGTCATGTGAGATTTCATCTTTGGGTTTTCATCTTAGTTCTGCTTGTAAAGAAAAAATCTGGAGAGGTGAATATATCGATATTTTTTCTTTTCTTCCTTTGTCCACGGAACATCGTTATTATAAATAAATGACAAATTTGATGTTGAAAGAAATACCTCAGTTCCCAGATCGTTTAATAATTGGTTGCAATCTTTTTGTATTTTTGCTACTGTTCTGGGTGAAAAATATCCTGATCATTGTAGTGGGCTTTTCCGACATGTTGAGATTATTTTGGAGGCCTAAAAAAATTTTCATGGACAAGCTTGGTATTATTATGATGAATTGTTTCAACAAAAATTGGCAGTACATCATTCTCTTAAATGGGGAATGAAAGATGTGGGTCTTTGGTTAAACCTACTATTGCCGCAAAGACCTCAGTTTTCTAAGCCAGTTGTTGCAAACCCTGTTGGATTCCGTAAAGGTTTATGTTTTAATTTTAATGATGGTCAGTGTAAGTGGCCAGCCACTTGTAAATACAAGCATGAATGTGCGTATTGTTCAGGTGCACATTCGGCAGCTAGATGTTTTTAAAAAATAGCTATTAGTGATAATACTCCTTTGAAGGAGTCCTTTCTTAAAAGCAATGACTCCCGTGATCTTAGAAAACATGCTGCCGTGGCTTATTCGTTACCCAAATCAAGTGTCAGCAGCATTTCTAATTGAGGTTTTTTGGAAGGTTTTCCATTACCCTCGTTTTCTGGTTTTGATTGCTCAGTTTATGATAATTTATCTTCTGTTGATAGTTAAGAAGATGTGGTTTCTGATACACTCTGTAAAGAAATTTCTGCGGGACAAATGGCGGGCCCTTTTTCGGAGCCACCGTTTGTTTATTTTCATATTTCGCCCTTGGGAATTGTTCCTAAGAAGGAAGTAAATTCTTCTTGACTAAGGCTATGTTTCCACTAGTGCATCCCCAAAGTCGCACGATTTACACTGCGACTTTGCGATGCAATTTGTGGTGCGTTTTGTTGCGACTTTAAAAACAACTTTGTGAGACTTGGATGTTCTGCGATTTAGTCATAGTGATGTAATTCCTTATCCTGCTTACTTATTTCTCCTTCCTCTTTCGTTGTCACGTGTTGTAAGTTTGTTAGCAAACATGTTGGCTATGCAATATGTTGGGTCAGCAGTTATTTTGGCTGCTGTAGCAGCATTTATAGATGAAGAAGAGGAGGATAACCGGAGGAGGAGAAGGCATAGATTTTGGATTCATCCCATCATCGCCCAAAGGGAAGTGAGAGGCCAGTTTGGGGTCCTTTACAACGACCTCCGTGCTCATGAAGACAAATTCTTCAACTACACAAGGATGTCAATTAGAAGGTGAGAACATTTTTTGATGTCAACTTGCAAATGCTGCCAGATATATTTAGGAAAATGTGTATATGCCTGGTCAGTATGACTTTTTAGAATTTTTAGGTTTGAATAGCTAGAAGTGTTAACTATAACCTGATCAAATTGTTATAAAAATGGAACTCGATTTTTAAATGTTTGATTTTTACATGGTTAATGTAGATAATAGCCATATTTTATCTCTTTACAGTTTTGATGAATTGTTGGCTCTCTAGCCATCTAGAGCGACAAAACACAAGTTTCCGAAGGAGTATTCCAGCTGTTGACTCATTATAACATTGAGGTAACTTTTCATACCTACTTTTTCTTCTTCTTAACTTCTATGTGGCATTTGGATATCCAGATCATTCTTTCATCCTCTTTACATTAAGTAAAAAAATAAATACTAGCATGTAATTGTGCGTGAGATTGTTTTTACAATATTAACTTTGCCTCTACATCACCAGTGTCTTTCTCCTGCTCCTCTTCTTCCTTCACTTCCTCAGGCACCTCCTTCCTAGCTCTTTTTTTTAGTTTATTTAAGTAGCTTAGTGTAAATATGTATCATTATAATAAACTGTATGTACTTTTCCATTTTAGGTACCTGGCAACTGGACATTCCTTTGCAAGTTTGCATTATGAGTTTTTGGTTGGCAAAACTACTGTCAGCAATATTGTCCACGATACCTGCAGAGACATCTGGAATGTCCTTAGGGATTTGGTCCTGAAGAAGCCCACTTGCAAAGATTGGTGCAAGATCACTGAAGTTTTCTGGGATTGTTGCAATTTTCCGAATTTTCTAGGGGCAATTGACGGAAAACATATGAGGGTAGTGATGCCCATCAGCAGTGGAACCAAATACTTTAACTACAAAAAATATTTTTCTTTTGTATTACTAGCAGTGGCTGATGCCAATTATTGTTTTACCTATATAGACATAGGATCATATGGCAGCAGCTCAGACTCCAGTATTTTCTAAAGATCATCGTTTGGAAGAATGTAATGGTCTGGACCTGCCACAGGACTGTCCGTTGCCAGGAACAAATGGGCCGCCAATGCAATTTGTGTATGTTGGGGATAAGGCCTTGGCTTTCAGTGAGCATCTATTAAGGCCTTATTCCAATAGGTGTCTGAGTGAAGAGAAGCAAATCTTCAATTACCGGTTAATGAAGTCAAGACGAGTGGTAGAATGTTCATTTGGCATTTTAGCCAACGAGTGGCATTTGCTACATACACCGATTCATTTAAAACTTGAGAATGCAATATCTGCAGTAAAAGCAGCATGTGTGCTTCATAATTTTGTTAGAATTCATGATGGCTATCTTTTTGAAGATTCCCTCATGCACGATCTGGAAGGTGTGCAATGGAGTGCCAGTAGGGGCACCACCAATGGTGCCACTGTGCGTGAGGGATTCTTGTCTTATTTTATGTCTGCTGCTGGTTCTGTCCCCTGGCAGCAGGATGCCATTGCATAATGTATGTCATGCATTTTATTGTAATATTATTTATATGTCTGTTATGTTTCATTGCATCCAAATGCAGAAAAACAGGTCTTGAACACAAATTTGAAAAAAGGATAAGCAGAAAATGCATAATGTAACCTGAATAATTTTTATTTTCCAGAATTTTGTGCAAGAATGCACCAAAAATGTTTTTTTTGGTTTTGGTGAACTACACCATTTTTTTTTTACTTTTTAACAAGCACAACAAATATTAAAATAATAAAATATTTCACTTTGAAAAGCACAAAAATAAAAGTCATAAAAAAAAATATATATAATCTGAATCTTTTTTACAAGACAATTCTTTTTGCAAGAAGGCAAAAATAAAGAAATAAGTTCCATGAACTCAAAAATTCAACAGTTGTTGTTTTGGCCTCCACAACCAACCAAAAAATATAGAACAAGTCTTAAACTCACAGAAAAAATAATAGAAAATTACAATTGCTCGTATGTTTTGTTTTCAGTGGTCCCGGAAACTGAACTATTGGTTGGTCCAGGGAAATCCACTGATGGACCAGGGTAATATTTCCTTTCCAGAAAAGGCGGAACCTGACTGGGTGTAGGCTGCCTAAGTTGGTGAGTGGTTGTGGGGCCAAGGGTAGAGGTAGTGGGGGCAGGAATTGGATGCAACATGCGTGGCCTTGAGGGATTCAGCATATTACCATACTGGTCACAGTATGGACGGTTTATTGGTGGAGCATACTGTGTACTTGGAAAGTGAGTGTATTGTTGATAAGGGGGATATTGGGGAAGGGGGGGTTGCATATATGCTGAGGATGTTGTTGGCCCCTCACCCACAAATGATTGAGCAGTTGACATCAAAGCCATCCTGAGTGCATATTTTTTCTCAGGGGGTACATGTTTACATATGCCTAAAATTACAGTGAGAAATGCTATGTCTTCACACTGGTTTTCAGCCATTTTAGTGGACATCTAACTAACTACATCTAAAATTTTATCCATGGGTTTCACAGGCTGGGCACTTCCCCTTGAAGATCTTCGCAAAGGCCTAGAGACATTGCTAGGCCCTGGTTCTGCATCCTCCTCATTCATTGAGTTTGATGTTGACCTTGATTCATCTACGAACAGTTCATTGTCAACATTGTCTTGGAATTGTTCTTGCTCCTCCGCAGCAGCAGCTTCCTCTGACTCATCCTCTGCTGCCAAACCCTGTGTGCTGTCTTCCCAGCTTGCTTGGGTTCTGAAATACAAATCACATATTCTTAAAGTAAGCATTACAATTTGATATGTACAATTCATAACATATGCCTGCTGATAACTTACTCTTGTATTTCCAACACTGGTTTTAAAAAATCAAGATCCCCGGCATGGGCATATGGGGCTAATCTTTTTGAGCCGGAACCACTCCTTCCTTCTTTTAATATTCATAAGTACCGGTTGTAGCAGTCTTTGAGACTTCTCCATCGAGTTTGTAACGAGTGCACTACAAAATATAAAGCAAAAAAGCAAAAAATAAATGAAAACGAAAAACTTTATTAACTGCCTATAGGTCATTCATTTGCTAGGCTGCATAATTGATATGGATGGTGTTAAAACAACCGCTAAATATATTAACCATGACACCTACATAATTTGACATGTGCTGGAGGATGTTGACAGGGTCATCTTTAATATTATTTAATATTATTAGGACCGTGGTCAAATATTATTTGCTGGCCCACACACACACACAGATTTACTTTCCTGCAGCCACAGGTTACAGGAAAGTAACTATATAAATTCCACCATCAACACAGATAGTGTTGACAAGGGATTCCCTCCTGCCAAACCATTGTGATCTCCTGGCAGGAGAAGCGGTCCCCACCAAGAAAACACAGTGCACATTGTTAACACACACCCATTGGTTGCAGAATATTTAAATAGGTGCAAGGCGCAAAGTGCTAAGCAGCATATATCAACCACTTACTTTTTGAAGAATGTTCTGAGTCCCACGCCTCATAATGTATGCGAGCCACTTCCAACCATGCTCTCTCCTTCTTTGCATGATCTTTGTAACCTGGATCTCTGAGGTCATATATTGCCGGACGTTGTCTGACAAGCCTAATAATTTCCTCATTGTCATGCACTTGTCGCTTGTTTTTTCTAGCCCTAGGCATGCTTCCTGCTGTCTTCCACACTCACATACATCAATATAGGAAGTGATGTATTTGGGAGGAGCAGAGATCATGTGCTTCCGTAGACTTACGTGGAAGTCGCAACAAAGTCGCGGTGTCAGACATGTACATACGACTGCATTGCGACTTAATGCCTTTCTATGGAGAACAAGTCGCACCGAAGACGGAACAAAGTAGTGCGAGAACCTTTTTTGGAGTCGCTGCGACTTGAGTCGCACCAATTAGAACGGGGACCATTGAAATACATGGGTTTTGACTTGTCATGCGACTTGTCATGTGTCAAGTCACAAAATAAGTTGCAGTAGTGGAAACAGAGCCTTATTCACAATTTATCATACCCAGATGGTATTTCTTTGAATGATGAAATAGATCCTGAATTTCGGAAATTATTAAGAGAGTGGGCAGTTTGCCTCTTTTGGCTAAAGCTGATGGGAAATCAACCTCTGATTATTGCAGATTCATCCATTGGCTTTTAATTCACTGGGTATTTATTTTCAGGGGAAATATTATTTTGACAAGTGCCTACCAATGGGCTGTTCATTGTCCTGCAGATATTTTGAAATGTTTTCAACCTTTTTGGAGTGGGTGGTCAGTTCGCAGTCTGGATCAGTTAACATGCTTCATTATTTGGATAATTTTTTGTTTATTGGTAAGGATGACTCAATGGAATGTTTGTATTTATTTACTGAGTTCAAAATCATTTGCGAACGGTTTGGTGTTCCGTTGGCTCCTGAAAAATTGGTGCCACCTATGCATTGTTTAGAATTTTTGGGTGTCAGTATAGACACTATACGGATGGAATTTCATCTCCCTATGGCAAAAGTGAATAAAATTTGTTTTTTATTAGATTTTGCTCTCTCCAGGACTAAAGTTCGTTTGAAAATGATACAATCTTTTTTGGGCCTTTTGGCTTTTACGTCTAGGGTTATTCCAATGGGTAGGGTTTTTTCTAAAAGATTGTGTCGGACTATTACTGGAGTTTATTCTCCGTGGCATTTTGTTCACTTGACGGTGTCTATTAAAGAAGATTTGTTTATTTGAAAAAGATTTTTAGCTTTGTTTAATGGTCGTTCTGTGTTGCAGGCACCCTTTTGTTTGGCTGATGCTTTGAATTTATTTACTGATACTTCGGGTGCGATAGGTTATGGTGCATACTGGCAGGGGCGTTGGTCTGCAGATACTTGGCCGGAGGTTTGGCATGTTAAAGGTTTTACGAAGATAGTAGTTTTATTGGAGTTGTTCCCTGTGGTAGTGGCTTTGGAATTATGGGGTGAGGCTTTTCGGAATCATGGCATTTTGCTTCATTCGGACAATAAAGGCGTTGTGTACGATAGTAATTGTTTGTCTTCAAAGTCTTTACCTGTGATTGCTTTGTTACGTCACTTAGTTTTTAGATGTTTAATGCTGAATATATGGTTGAAAGCTAAGTATGTTCCTGGTAATTTCAACACTGTGGCTGATGCTTTATCACGTTTACTGTTGGATCGGTTTCATGCTCTGGTGCCAGAAGCAGGTATGGATGGTGTCCAATGCCCAGATTTCTTATGGAACTTGATCTAGGGTTCATAAGTTCGGCTGTTCGTAATTCTATCGCTGCATGCACGTGGGCGAGTTATGAAGCCGCGTGGTCTCTGTGGTTTAGTTTTTTGAGACAGTCTAATGCCCCGTACACACTGTCGGATTTTCCGATGGAAAATGTCCGATCGGAGCGTGTTGTCGGAAATTCCGACCGTGTGTGGGCTCCATCGGACATTTTCCATCGGATTTTCCGACACACAAAGTTGGACAGCAGGAGATAAAATTTTCCGACAACAAAATCCGATCGCGTCAATTCCGACCGTGTGTGGCCTGTTCCGACGCACAAAGTGCCACGCATGCTCAGAAGAAATTCCGACACGGGACAGCTCGTTCTGGTAAACTTAGCGTTTGCAATGGATACAGCACTTTCGTCACTCTGCAATGTAAAAAATGGTTTAATATAGCGCACTCTCTTCTTCTTTATAATGTGACAAGAATTAAGTAGTTTTGCTGCTCATATTCACACACACTTCTCACAAAGTTTTATTTGTGTTTTTTTAGTGGGATTCCCTCAATATATTGTTATTAGTTGTCACATCTGACAGTTTTATATTTTTTATGTTTTTTTTTTTTGTTTTTAAGCCTTTTTTTTTCTTTAATGTTTGGATTTTTTCCAAGGCTGATCTTTGTTCAATGTTATTTTTATTTTTACTCCAGAATATTTTTGTGTGTGTTTTGTGTGGCAAGTTACCCCAACACCATTGATATCTTTTATTATTTAATCTCCATGAGATTTTTTGTTGTTGGTGTCCCTTGTTCATTTCACATTGTATATTAGAAATGTACCTGAATCCTCACAAACAAACCGTCATTTTTGAAGAAGTAAAACACATAGGAGAGTATAATTCAAAACAAAAATCCTTTATTAAGGTATCAGAACCAAGCAAAGAGGAAGGCAACACTGGATCAACAGCAGAAATTAGTGAAGCCTGGGACCCCCACGGCAGACATCAATTCTTAAACCTCAAAATTAGTGGCCTGAGGAGTCCATATGTAAGGGAGGGCAGTCTGGTCCGGGATTCACAGAGATCCGGATAGCAGCAGATGACATCAGTGTCCCCAGGCTGTGGTACCACAAGAGGCTGCATCTTTTGGCCGACCAGACTGGATCCAGGGTCCACACTGTCTGGTCTTCCTTTCACACTTCCTTCCGGGCTGTGGCTGTGCAGTTGGAGATGTGGCAGGAGGAGGAGTAGGACCTGGAGGAGGAGTAGGACCTGCAGGAGGAGGAGGAGGACCATCCCAAAGCTGTGTGTGAGGTGTAATTTGGCCCCTCACACCTTTCGCCAGAGCCTCTGATATAAGGGCCTCACACATGGCTTTTTGGCCCTCCTCCATCCTCTGCATTTTATAGGCTATGAATGCAGCAAGGTTCTCCTGCCTGGTGTGTGGTGCTCCCAGGACCTCTGTAGTCCTACAAAAAAATCTGATAGCCGCCTCCTCTAGGGTACTCCTCCTCCTGCCACTTTCTGTTTCCAGGGGGGGTGGAGGGACCTGCAGATCAGCCACCTCCTGGCTGAGACTTCCCTGTGTAGGAAAAAGGGACATGGTTGTAATGTTTTGCATCATCAATCACAATCATAAATTAGTACTCCCAACTAACATCTAGTTAACATCATTGATTGGACAAGCAGAAATATTTAGAGGAATGCTATACCTGGCTCAATCTGGGCTCCTCCACATGTGGCCTGGAAGGCCCAGGTTGGGCGTCAGAAGCCTCAGCCAGGGGGGAAGGAAGCATGGAAGGAAGACAGGAGAGGGATGGCCTGGGTTCAGTCTGGCCTGCCAGAAAGTGCAGCCTGTCGTCGGATCTCTGTGAATCCAGGACTTTCTTGCGCTCCCTCAGATATGTGCTCCTCAGGCCACCAATGAAAATCTTTAAAAAAGTGATGTCTGCCGTGGGGATCACCTGCTTCACAATTTCACACAATTGCTCCAGTGCTGCCTTCCTCTTTGCTTGGTTCTTGTAATGGGGGTGTTTAATCTCCCACAGACAGGGCAGCTCCCTTAGCATCTCTATGAAGACTGAAATGAAATCCTGATCTTCCAGTACCATATCCATGTTCACTGCAAGACACAACACAAGACAAAGCCTAATGTCACACCAAACTCTCCTAATCTTGTTACAATATAGGCCTCAATCTATAGAAGCAGTATAGGCCCAAGTTTGTCTCTTACCTTCGTTCAATGCTCCTTCCTCCGCTCACAGATCAAACGTAATACGCACGCGTGTTACGCTTTATATACACTGCGCATGCGTGTAACTCCGCCCGCCCCTGACGTTCTTTCTAGTGTATTCCCTGCCCCTTTTCATTCGGCGCAGTGGGGGAAGAGCATGATGGCGGACATACAGCAGGTGCGGGCTAATTGTAGCAACGAGGAGGAGGAGGAGGAGGAAAGGGCGGATCCAGGCACGTCCCGATCCAGAAGGAGACATTTTAAGGCCACAAATATGTCGTTTGGGGAGATGTTGGAGATGGTCGACATCATGAAGAAGTCCGACTATGACGGAAAATATGGGCCTTACCCCCACCCCAACATCAGAAAGGCCAAAATCATTGGTAAAGTGGTCCGGAGTCCAGAGAGGAATTTCGGGGTACGAAGATCAAAAGATCAGCTCAGGAAGCGGTGGTCGGACCTGAAGTTGAGAGAGCCAGAGCAGTACTGAAAGATCCGGAGAGTGCTGCAAAAAAGTAAGTAGTTGTGCTGTGTTCCTATTCTTTCTGTCTTTATTCCGTTCGTTCTGCTCCATATGCTTTTAGTAATTGTAACGTTTAAAAAGGTCAACTTTAATGTTCATGGCCCATTATTCGTTCGTATCAAACATTTTTCTTTCGGCCCCTAGAACACCATTGTTTAGGCCATATGCATTTTCACACATTTTGGGGGGCCTACTTGGATGCCAAATATTTGTTTGTGTAGATGGGTTTGTTACTAGAATGAAATGCAAACTAGATTGTGTGTAAGGAGAGGACACTGAGCAGCTGTTTTCACATCTGGACACTGGAGCACTAGTGTGGGACACAAGAACACCATTTTTATTAGGGGGCCACACAGGTGCTCCAGTGTATACTCTAGGGGGGGCTACATCTGTGAAGCTTGTACCAAAAAGGTAAAGTATTGCAGCTTGACAAAGGGCAATAAAAAATATACATCTTGGAACTCGGCTAAAATAGACAATTGTACCCCACTTCCAAGCAATGTTTCCTATTTCTATAGTTCTGCCATCAAATATCTGTGTGCTAAGTATACCATTTTTGTTTTACATAGGGGAGAAAAGACTCGGACACCCCTAATCCCAGGAGACCAGAGACCCCCCACCTCTGGAAGAAGGGGAAATACCTACCCAAGAAGAAGAGCAGGAGGAAGAAGAAGATGTGGTGGAGATTGGCACCACAACAGGTGAGTGTCTGCGACCACAGACTCAGGTAAAAGAGATGGATGGTGGCAGATTTTTGAGACCTTTTTTTTGTTCTTTATCTCTTTTTAGGTGATCGTGATGTGAGGGATCCAGAACGCTTTACATCTGAAAGTGCCCAGATACTAATAGGGGAGATCATGGGGTGCAATCTCCAATTGCAAAACATCCAGCAACAAATCAGTGATGTTATTAAAAAAAAAAATAACATCATTGATGTTTTGGGGCGAATTTAAACCCCACAAAATCACCTGTTTTATCGTACCAAACTTTTTTCAATGTTTAGAAAAGCCAAATTTGGAGGATGCACACAATGTGCCAACATGTGCTATCTGCCATCACGGGAGATCAATGGACGCGTTTTGGGGGGGCAACCCCTTCCTCAATTATAAAGTAGCGTTGAGGAAGGGCTTGCTCCCCCCAAACACGTCCCTTGATACCCCATGATGGCAGATAGGACATGTGGACATTTGTAAATTGGTGTGCATCTTCCAAATTTGGCTTTTCCAGGGGTGATTTCCCCCCATCTGAACGCTATATCAAACCCAGTTCCTAAATACTGATGTCTGATATAGCCTTCAGGTTTTACCTAATGTGAACTTTGTAAGTTCAAGTTTTTTGGCTTTCTTGTTGGTTTTACACAGGCCTGTTTTATCTGAAATGGATATTTTGATTTTTCATAATGCTACTGCAAACATTGTTATACAACAAACATGTTGGTTTGTTTTAAAAACCTTTGGTAAATGCGCATGTGATTGTGCAGGTATAAAAAAGTGCCTTACTCAAGAATGTGTGGATTATTGTCTTAACACTACAACACTTTTGGGGTGATGTAATTGTTGTTTTATGCACAAATGGGGGTTATTTCCTAAGGGCAAATCCTCTTTGCACTACAAGTGCAGGTTCAGTGCAGTTGCAAGTGCACTTGTAGTGAAATGTGTTTTTGCATTTAGGAAGTACCAGCCAACACTGTTTTTTATAAGGTTACCCAATCACGACATTTTCTGCACTCAACACATTTCTGTCAGGGTCAGCTAAAACAAACACAAGCAGTAAATGTCCACCAAGAATTTCTTTTGGTTGTTTTTTATTTGAAAAAGGTGTCACATATTGTCTGGCATATTGATAGCCCCCCTACCCGCAAAGAACTCCAGGTATCGTAACCGGACATCACGGGCATTCAGGGAGGGCAAGCCAGGACGGCCGCTTTCAAGTGCCGTCATTGTTGATGTATTTGGGATTCTGGCCTCAGGCCCAACTGAGCCAGCATAGTTGGCTGAATATTTTCGTAGAAAATTATGGAGAACACAGCAGGCAAGTATTATATGGTTCAGTTTATACTCCGCCATATGGATGGGTGTCATAAATAATCGGAACCGGCTGGCCAGGATTCCAAATGTGTTCTCCACCACTCTTCGGGCTCTGGCCAGCCGGTAATTAAAAACCCTCTGTTCCGGGGTGATGGCTTGCCTCATGCAGGTATCCTGCCTGCTGATATAGGGGGTCAGCGAAGCCAACAAACGGTGAAATACGGGGTCCGTCATCCTGAGAAAGTTCCTGAAATCATCAGGATTATTCTCACGGATCTCACGGAGCAAAGGCATATGACAGAACTGGTCACGCTGAAGCAACCAATTCTTGGTCCATGAACTCCTCCCCACCCTGTTCATGGACTGGACTTGTGTCAAGGTCAGGACCCCAACACCAAGCCCCCGCACAGCACGAACTCTACGAGGAGTACGCATACGAAACATGGCTAGAAAACGGTCGGCTGCTCAGAACGAAGTAACAGAACGCACTGAAGAACAGCAAGGCCTGTGAAGAGCGACCTGAAAAACAGCAACGAGCGGACAAGATCGCACAGAAAACTCCAATACGAACTGACTGCACGCACTGAAGAGCAGATACAAACCCACAAGCACAAACTGAACGGCAGAAAACGATCTGAAAGCCACGAGTCTGAAAAAGCGCGAATCGTCTCTCACCAAACTTTTACTAACACGAGATTAGCAAAAGGAGCCCAAAGGGTGCCTCGCTTGGTTCTGAACTGGCCTTTTCTAGTCTCGTCATACGTGCTTGATGTCACCGCGTTCTTGGCGATCGGAAATTCCGACAACTTTGTGCGACCATGTGTAGGCAAAACAAGTTTGAGCCAACATCCGTCGGAAAAAATCCGAGGATTTTGTTGTCGGAATGTCCGAACAAAGTCCGACCGTGTGTACGGGGCATAATAGTTTATCTGGAATTTTCGGAGAGTTTAGTTTTGGCATTTTTGAATTTTTTATTGTCTCAAAATTTTTCTTGTTCTCATATTCGTAAAACATTATGTGGTGTTTCTTTTTTTTAAATTAAGGGGTTTTCCTTCTTGTCAGATTTTTTGTTCGGTTCAACAAGTGTTAAAAGGTTATCGCAAAAGTAATTTTGTACCCAATCGTAGACTGCCTATTACTTCTGCTCTTTTGGGCCGTCTGTGTTCAGCTACTGAATCGATTTGTTTTTCTGATTACGAATCCATTTTGTTCAAAGCTGCATTTAGTCTTTGTTTTTTTGGAGCGTTCCGGGTGTCGGAGTTAGTGCCTCGTACTGTTGAGATACAGCAGGCTTATTATTTGAGGATTTATTAATAGGTCCTGATTTTGTGCGTATTTTACTTAGGCACAGCAAGACGGATCAATTGGGTAGAGGTCGTTGGGTTACAGTGGGTAGAATTATTTTTTATTTTTAAATTATTATTTCTGAATATACATGCAGAGATCATAAAGATATCTGATGCGTTTCAGAGTCAAAATATCTCCTTCTTCAGGGAGAGCTCTGCAAATAATATGGTATGACCTATGGTAGAAATCATAACAATTTTGAACATCCAAAAATAACATATTAATAGGCAACATTGCAAAACATGTATGGTGTGCTCACAGAATGCTCCTCATTCGCAAAGTAAAAACCAACTTCATAAAAGGTTGGATAAGAAAAGGCCATTGCCTAATCCCATTATCATCAACAGATGTATACACCCCCAAAAAAGATGGATAGGAGAAAGGGGGCTTTTTGTAGAAATATAATCTCAATCTAATTTGGAGTAATAGGGCAATTTTGAAATGACATAAAAATTGCTTTATTTTTGGTATTTGTGTGTGATATTCATGCTTTTCTAATCATAGTTTATATTTTGATTTAAAGAATATTTATATGTTGTATTTAATCTTTTGGTTTAAATGATTGTTATACCTTTATTGGGATACTTTCCAGCGTGAGATGAAATTGATGTGATTTTATAAAGTACTGAATAAGAATTATGAATTTTAGGATACTTTGGATTATGCATTAATTGAAGTGGCATTTTAAAAGTCCTACCCAATATCAAGCTCTACTGATCGACTTCTGTACAATCAGGGGGTTTTAAATTGTCGAGAAAAAAAGGCCAAGTGGCCAAACGCTCCGCTAAAAAAACTAAATAGAAATTTAACAAAAAATCAAAAATTAAGCAGCCACACTGAGAGTTACAATACAAAAACCCAGAGTCATAAACAAGAATAAAAGTGTAGCGCTATGTGCTTGAATAGGATAAATAATATGAATGGATTGCCATGGTGAAGTGAAATATATAATAAATTAATAATCATATATAACATATCAGTGAGTATATCAATAAACTCCACAAATGGGTATAAACTACCATGCTGTGAAAATAGACCCCACAAACAAATGTGAAAGTACCAGTACTATTAAATTCACTCAATGAAAAAAGGTATATTTAAATTAGTATGCGCATATGAGCGCCAATTTAAACCAGATATGTCAAAATAAATAGAATATCAAAGTGATTATGGTGAAAAAGATTATTATAATTGTTCAAAAAATAAGTCCCAAAAGATAATCCATCAGTGGGAATGTGTTTCCGTGATGAGAGGAGAAGATCCCTTATCCAGTGAAAAACGGAACACCCAAGGTTGGCTCCTTAACGAATAGAAAGACCAATACGTTGGTCTCACCAGGCCCAGGGAATTCAGTGGAGTTTATTGATATACTCACTGATATGTTATATATGATTATTAATTTATTATATATTTAACTTCACCATGGCAATCCATTAATATTATTTATCCTATTTAAGCACATAGCGCTACACTTTTATTCTTGTTTATGACTCTGGGTTTTTAATTGTCAGCGTGGTAAGGATGTGGAACTCTCTTTCACAATCGGTGGTGTCGGCAGGAAGTGTGGATAGTTTTAAAAGACTGCATCTTAGCCAAAACCCAAGGATATGGGAATTTTTTTTTTCCACACACACAACTACACAGGTTGAACTGGATGGACTGTTGTCTTTATTCAACCTTACCAACTATGTAACTATGTAGCCCGTTTGATTTTCCCTTCTTGATCAGCACCACTGATTAAGGATGAGCCAAACACCCTCCTGTTCGGTTCGCACCAGAACTTGCGAACAGGCAAAAAATTCATTTGAACACGCGAACACCGTCTATGGGACACGAACATGAATAATCAAAAGTGCTAATTTTAAAGGCTTATATGCAAGTAAAATGCAAGTAAAATGTTTGGGGACTTGGGTCCTGCCCCAGGGGACATGGATCAATGCAAAAAAAAAGTTTTAAAAACGGCTGTTTTTTCGGGAGCAGTGATTTTAATAATGCTTAAAGAGAAACAATAAAAGTGTAATATCCCTTTAAATTTTGTACCTTGGGGGTGTCTATAGTATGCCTGTAAAGGGGCGCATGTTTCCCGTGTTTAGAACAGTCTGACAGCAAAATGACATTTCAGAGGAAAAAAAGTCAAAAGTCAAACTACTCGTGGCTATTAATGAATTGCTGGTCCGACAATACACATAAAAGTTCATTGATAAAAACGGCATGGGAATTCCCCACAGGGGAACCCCGAACCAAAATATTTTAAAAAAATGACGTGGGGGGTCCCCCTAAATTCCATACCAGGCCCTTCAGGTCTGGTATGCATATTAAGGGGAACCCCAGCCGACCCTTCAGGTCTGTTATGGATTTTAAGGGGAACCCCGCGCCAAAATTTTTATAAAAAACGGCATTGGGTCCCCCCAAAAATCCATACCAGACCCTTATCCGAGCACGCAACCTATCAGGCTGCAGGAAAAGAGGGGGGATGAGAGAGCACCCCACCTTGAAGCTCATCCCTACCACTGATGAGTGTATTCTGATGGCTAAGTGTATTCCTTTGCTGACAAAATACTATACCTTAGGGCAGTGTTGGCGAACCTTGGCACCCCAGATGTTTTGGAACTACATTTCCCATGATGCTCATGCACTATGCAGTATAGTTGAGCATCATGGGAAATGTAGTTCCAAAACATCTGGGGTGCCAAGGTTCACCATCACTGCCTAAGGGGGAATGAGGTCTTTTTTTTTCACTCAACCTACTGGTTAAAGTGAATGTAAACAATCACCTTGTAAAACAACCCGTTCAGTTTAAAATCGAAATGAAAGGTAAAACATTTGTGTATAGATATAAAAAAACCCCTTATAAATACCTTTTTTTTAACCCTTTTTTTAGAAGTGATCACTTTTCCGCTGTTCCCAGATTTCAGCTGCATAAGAGCTGGGGGGAATGGCTGTGTAGGTGGGAGTTTCAGGACAAGTCTGATCATTGGAGGAGAGCAGGCTGAGTTCCCAGCAAACCTAGAGAACTGACCTAGTGAACTGACCACGGTGTGTTCTGCCTGCTTAGCTTTGTCAGTTTATATTAGGAGAACAGAAGGACTGGCAGGGTCACCAGGGATTTCACACAAAGCAATACAAAGAGAACAGGATATTTTTTCATACAAGTACATGGTACAGCAGACACATATCCAGAATATGAAATGCTGGGATAACAAACACTTCAAATGGAAAACATTACTAATCTATCGGCTGTTTTAAAGATGTAGAAGCTAGGCTTCTTGAATTCTATGTTAATGAGCAGAGACTCTCTGTCCAAAGCTTTTCTATTGGGACAGTCTGACTCAGACATTGTTTAGAAATGATTGTAGTCAGCCATGATGCCTTCTCTTGAGAAATACCTGAAAGACAAGAAGTATTTAAATAATAGATATGCTGTGTAAATGGGAACACATAGAAAATATACTGTATATTCTCAAATCAAATCAGTGCAAATCATTCCATCATTGAAATGTGTAACACATGTTACTGAGGAGACTGATTTATTAAAGGAATTGGAAATGATCATACACATTATCCAAGCATGAGAAAAAAGCAAACCCCTATTTACGTATTTCATCTGCACATGATTGAATACTTAAAGTGAACATTCACACAATTTATTGTGTGAAGATTCTTGGCTTTTTTTTAGTAAATTGGCCTTGTTAACCCAACACTGTTGTTTTTAGTCATTTAAGTAAAACTGTTATTTTTGGCACATCAAAAAGTTAATTTAGAAAGCAAGTCTAAGAAGTAAGTAGCAGATTGTACTGCATGACCACCATATTTTATAGAAATATATTGACATATATATCAGTAATTTTTTCAAATGTGTAATTGGCATGAATTACATTATGCATTAATACAAGTATGATGCAACTAATGCATATTAACTAATATAATCTCTCTGACAAAGACTGGATTATTTACAATGAACGTCACTTCATTTCTGTGGGATGCAATGACATTGACTGTAGGTTTGTTTCTAGGATAAAGCAATTACCTGATTATACACAAGGCGAAATGAATCTGCTTCTGAATTTGTGTAAACTATCTAATTATATTGTCATTAGATGAGAGTTATAGGCTTTTCTGTCACATAAAGCATTAACAAATATCTAACCTTAATTGTTTTTCTATTTCAACTGTGTGAGTCTCTTCTAGTATACAGCAGCATTGGGGATGATTTACTAAATGAGTAGATCCTTTTTACCTAGTAAAGAGGATGTTGTCTCCAATCATGTGCTTAGAAAATAAAAAATAAAAAACCTTTGCTAGCATTTTATTCTGTATTCAAAGTAAACATAACTTGAATGCAATTACTTACATTCACTATAGAAAGTGAACATTCAGTTTAGTAGATAAACAGCCTGTAGGCGGGGCCAACATTACTGGTGCACATGGGCCCTTTTTGCTCTTTCTTACTTTTCTCCTTCCTCCGGATTCTCCAGTGCACACACCTGCTAATGCCTGAGATCAGGCAGGGCCGTGTTCATCTGGCATCAACATTATGGTGGTACCCCAACTTAGAAGCGAGCCTTACACCCCAGTGTCTCTGTATTTTAACCTGACACTGTCATACAGGTGCATTCCAGTCCCACAACACATACACCTGCTCAGCATGCAACATTTTGAGGGAGACACCTCATTGGCAATGTCCCATTCCACTAGTCCAGCTAGACTCCACTACTTGCTTGTTGCCCCCAGCAACAGCATGTCACCACTTCACCCCATGTGTGTGCATCACAGCCTTGTTCTTCTATACCAGTTAATAGGCTAAAACTACACTAATGTGTGAATAAGTAAATAAAACAAAAACAAAAAAGCAGCAACTTAATGTGGGATACACACAAAAATAGTAAGGGAGAAGCTGCTCTGATAAAGTCACAAATTGTATTAGTGCATCCTTGATTGCACTTAATCATGACAATATTTGTCCATAATTGGAATTATAGGGTAGATCTTTATCGCAATGCCACCACAGTGATTCACATAAAAAAGTGTACCGTCAATTTAACAGCTTCAGCCCAGAAGGATTTACCCCCTTCCTGACCAGAGCACTTTTTGCGATACGGCACTGCATCGCTTTAACTGGGAGTTGTGCGGTCGTGTGACGTTGCATCCAAACAAAATTGATGTCCTTTTTTTCCCACAAATAGAGTTTTCTTTTGGTATTTGATGACCTCTGCGGTTTTTATTTTTTCTGCTATAAACAAAAAAAAAAGCAACATTTTAAAAAAAAAACAATATTTTTTACTTTTTGCTATAATAAATATCCCCCAAAAATATATAAAAAAACTAATTTCTTTCTCAGTTTAGGCTGATATGTATTCTTCTACATATTTCTGGTAAAAAAAAATCACAATACGCGTATATTGATTGGTTTGCACAAAAGTTAGCGTCTACAAAATAGGGGATAGATTTATGGCATTTTATTATTTTTTTCTTTTTATTAGTAATGGCGGCGATCTGCGATTTTTATCATGACTACGACATTATAGCGGACACAAGGAACACTTTTGACAATATTTTGGGACCATTGTAATTTATACAGTGATCAGTGCTATAAAAATGCACCGATTACTGTGTAAATGACACTGGCAGGGAAGGGGTTAAACACTAGGGGGCGATCAAGGGGTTAAGTGTGTCCTAGGGAGTGATTCTAACTGTAGGGGGGATTGTCTCACTAGAACATGACAGAGATCACTGCTCCCGATTAGGGATGGGCTTTATGTTCAGGTCGAACATTGGCTGTTTGCCCGTTCACCGAATAGCGAACAATTTGGGGTGTTTGCGGCAAGTTCGAAAGCTGTGGAACACCCTTTAAAAGTCTATGGGAGAAATCAAAAGTGCTAATTTTAAAGGCTTATTTGCAAGTTATTGTCATAGAAAGTGTTTAGGGACCTGGATCCTGCCCCAGGGGACATATATCAGTGCAAAAAAAAGTTTTAAAAACTACAGTGTTTTCAGGACCAGTGATTTTAATAAAGCTTAAAGTGAAACAATAGAAGTGAAATATTCCTTTAAATTTCGCACCTGGGGGGTGTCTATAGTATGCATGTAAAGTGGCGCTTTTTTCCCATGTTTAGAATAGTCTAACAGCAAAATGACATTTCTAAAGTGTGAAGTGCTCAGTCTGAAGCTGTGGAGCTTGGTGTAAGTGGAGCTGGAATAAGTGGGAGTTAAAAACCAGAGTTAGAGTATACAAGTCTTGCTGTTTGTTTGCTGTCTGTTTGCTGTCTGTTTGCTGTTTGCTGTCTGTTTGCTGTTTGCTGTCTGTTTGCTGGGTTGCATTTGTGGGGCTTTTCCTTTTAGTTTTTAATTTGCCTTTTGCTGTCACTTTTTAAATAGCTTTTTTTTTCTCTGGTTTCATCAGTCTATCAATTAAGGGGTGTGGTTAATTGCTCACAGGTGCCTATTTAACTGGTTGTAGGACTCAGTCTGAACGTGCTCAGTCTGAAGTTGTTGTGCATGGTGTAAGTGGAGCTGGAATAAGTGGGAGTTAAAAACCAGAGTTCGAGTATACAAGTCTTGCTGTTTGTTTGCTGTCTGTTTGCTGTTTGCTGTCTGTTTGCTGTTTGCTGTCTGTTTGCTGGGTTGCATTTTTTTTTTTTTTTTTTTTCTTCTTTGCCACCTCAGAAAATTCCTAGAGAGACTAATTCAGCTTTCTCGCTCATATATGTCTCTTCTCATCTCTTCATCACTGTGGCGTATAAATTTTATTTTTAATGGAAGGACACAACAGTGGTTTACAAAAAAATAGTTATATAAAACCTACCCTCCCCTGATGAGGCTCAACCCCTAGTTCCCCTTCTCTAAAGTTTTATCTTTATTTATAAATCTCACTATTTCAGATATCCAAAAAGAGACAAAAGAAAAAAAAAAAGACAAGAAACCGTATACATATATATATATAGCCCCCCCTCCCTCCCATCTCCCTCCCATCTCCCTCCCATCTCCCTCCCTAACCCCTGTGCAATGCCTATGTTCTATTTGGTAGGTAGTTAAATCCTGATTTTTTCTGCATAACTCCATGTTTTTTTAAACTCCTTCCAACATTTCCATTTATCTACTTCTCTCTTTTCCTCTTTATACAAAGAAAACTGTTCCACGGTGTAGGTCTCCTCCACGGCATTTATCCAGTCCCACATCTCCGGACTTTCTTCCCCCCCCCAATTTTTGGGGATTAATCTTTTTGCTGCGTTCAATAAATGTGGGACCAGAGATGCTTTATATTGTTTCACATTCCCTTCTATGCCGTGGAGGAGAACCACCCACGGATCCTCCTTCACCTCGATTTTTGTAAGCTCCTTTATCGATCTCAAGATTTTTTTCCAATATTTTTTAATTACCGGGCAACTCCACCATAAGTGAGCCATAGTACCCATCCCTCCACAGCCCCGCCAACACTCTGCCGATTTCCCATGTTGGAACTTACTTATCCTATCTGGCGTTGCATACCACCTTGCCATACATTTATAATTCATCTCGGCCGTTTTTATATCCGCCGCTGAGCTATGGGCCAAAAATAACATTTTATTAATCGTGCTCGTGTCTTTTTGTGTTCCCAATTCCTTTTCCCATTTTTTGATAAATGTGGGTACCTCTGCTTCTTCTTCCTTCAATATTAATTTATATAGCTTAGATACTGTGTTTTTTGTTTTTTCCGAACAACATAATTTTTCTAACGCTGTCAAGTTTTCTCCGGATCTTATCGGTTGAGGTAGATTTTTCACGAAGCGGTCTAATTGCATGTACCTCCATTCATCTATCACCCATGTGTCAGTGTTTTGTTTCAATTCAGTGATTGTGACTATTTTCCCTTTTTTAAGTATTTCTCTAAGCTGTACTTTGTCTTTTTTTATCCAGTTCCCACCTATATCTCTTTTCCCTGGTGCAAAAAACTCATTCTCCTTTAATTCTATCAGGGGAGAATTATAAATCTTATCTAACTGTTTATATACTACCTCCCATGTCTTTAAAACTATTTTTGTCAAACCGTGCGTTCCCTCGTCTACTGTTCTGTGATTCAGAGGGTTCCAAATAATAGATCCTAAACGTGTTTTACTATAGTAATTCTCTATATTCACCCATCTTTTTTCTTGGTTATCCCTAGCCCATTCTATTGCTCTTGATAAAATTATTGCTTTATAATATTTTAGGATATCCGGGACCGCAAGGCCCCCTTTGTCTTTATCTTGTTTTAGGGTCTTGAGAGATATTCTTGATCTTTTGTTTTTCCATATTATATTAGAGATTATTGACTTCAGTTTTCTAATATATTCTTGTGGGAGTTTAATAGGTAACATTTGAAATTTATACGTGATCTTAGGTAAGAGGACCATTTTTATGGCGTTAATACGCCCCATCCATGAAAGAGGTTTTGTCTGGAGTTTTTTCCCTTCCCTCTTTATTTCATCCAAGAGATGGATATAGTTTTTTCTATATATCTTTTCCGGGGAGTTCGAGAGCATTATTCCCAGATATTTGATCTCTTTTTTCCAGTAGAATTGGAAATCTCTCTTCAGTTTTTCCTCCTCTATTTTACTCACGTTTATCTTTAGAATTTCCGATTTCCCCATATTGATCTTAAAATTTGTTATTTCGCCATATTGTTTTAATATTTTAACCAATCTTGGTAATGTATTTCCGGGATTACTTATATAGAAGAGCACATCGTCCGCATAAGCGGCCAATTTGTGCTCCTCTTCTCCCACCTTAAATCCTTCAATGTCCGGGTTATTTCTAATTGTTGCCAGGAGGGGTTCTAGGGCCAGCACGAAGAGAAGGGGGGACAGGGGGCATCCCTGTCTTGTCCCTCTCCTCATCTCGAAAGGTGGCGACAGGGTTCCATTGATCTTAATGGCCGCCTTGGGTTTTCTATAAAGTGCTTTGATCCGTCCTATCATCTTTGGGCCTATTCCTATTATTTCTAGGGTTCTAAACAGGAACTCCCAGCCCACCCTGTCAAATGCCTTTTCGGCATCACTTGACAAGAGCAGGCCTGGGAGTCCCTCCTCCCTTCTCTTCTGAAGCAGCAATAGGGTTCTCACCCCATTGTCTCTTCCCTCCCTTCCTGCTATAAAGCCTACTTGGTCCGGATGAATCACCCCATTCATCAATTCTTTTATCCTCGTGGCCAGTATCTTTGAATATATTTTTGTGTCTACGTTAATCAATGATATCGGTCTATAACTAGCGCATAAAGTCGCGTCTTTGGCCTCTTTGGGGATTACGGTGATTGTAGCAAAAAGCGCCTCACTACTTAGTTCAAACTCACTTCCCACCCCGTTCATGTACTTACACATTTTCGGGACTAGTATGTCTTTAAATTTCTTGTAGTAATATGTGGTGAACCCATCCGGACCCGGGCTTTTCCCCTGTGTACTATCTGCTATTGCTCTGTATATCTCCTCCTCTGTTATTGGTTTCTCCAAGGCCTCTCTAGTATTTTTTGTAATCTTGGTTAATTTGGCACATTTTAAGAATTCCTCTATCTTCCTGTTTTTATTTTCCTCACTTATCTGGTCACCATTAATCTCCTCCGTATATAGTTCACTGTAGTAGTTTTTAAATACTTCACCAATCTCTTTGGTTTCATAAACCATCTTCCCATGTTTATCCTGTATCTTTCCTATAAAGTTTAGGGCTTTTTTTTTCCTGAGCATTCTGGCTATATGTTTTCCCGCCTTATTTCCCCACACATATCTTTCTTTAGCTATTTGGTTGAATTTTTCCTTTGTTTCTTGTTCCATCAACTTTTTTAATTCATCCCGTTTATTGATCAGTGCAAGGTATGTTGTTTGGTGGTGTCCTCTGTGCTTTTTATGTTCTTGTTCTAAGTAAAAAATGTCTTTTATAACATTTCCCATCCTATTTTTCCTTTCCTTCTTTCTCCTTGCTCCCTCTTTTATTATTATTCCCCTTATGTAGGCTTTATGTGCTTCCCATGTCACCGATCCCGATGTATCTCCTGTTTCATTTGTTGCAAAATAAAATTTTAGCTCTCTCTCTATTTTTTTGGAGATATCTTCATTTTGCAGTAGGTCTTCATTTATTCTCCACAGTGATTGTCTCCCTTGAGCCCTGTATATCTGCATCTCCATCTCAATAGGGGCATGGTCTGATGTTGTGATTATTCCTATTTTTGAGCCTACTATCCTGTCTAAAAGTCTATGATCTACTAAGATGTAATCAATCCTAGAGTACGTCCGGTGCACAGGGGAGTAAAACGTATAGTCTCGTGTTTTACCATTCATGATCCTCCAAATGTCTACCAGTTGATTTTTATGTAGTTCCTGTTTTATCTTCTTCATCTGTCCGTTATTCGTCCCCTGTGCCCCGGACGTACTATCGATCTCTGGTTCCAAGCACATATTGAGGTCACCCATTACTATAAGTTCCCCCTTCCTAAAATCCATTAATTTCTCCAATGTGTCCTTCAGAAACCTTACTGGGTTTTTATTAGGGGCGTATATGTTGGCGAGGGTGCATTCTATTTCTCCAAGTATTCCTCTGATGAATAAAAATCTCCCTCCTGGGTCCTGCATCATACCTCCTA
This sequence comes from Lithobates clamitans, assembly GCA_037952925.1. Classification (NCBI taxonomy): domain Eukaryota; kingdom Metazoa; phylum Chordata; class Amphibia; order Anura; family Ranidae; genus Lithobates; species Lithobates clamitans. The sequence continues at coordinate 5,138,765 of JBBGZY010000089.1, read as the reverse complement.
ATTTAAATTGTACTCCTTTAGCCAATCCTATCGCTACTCCCCTTGCTCTTTTCGATATTGCATCTCCATAGAACCAATTCGGGAATTCTTTTGATCTTAATCTAATATTTGATTCGTGTGTTAAATGGGTCTCCTGCAGGGACACCACCCCTGCTCCATAGGTTTTAAGTTCCCTCAAAATTTTATGCCTTTTTAAGTTTGAGTTTAACCCTTTTACATTATAGGATAGGAATTTAAATGCTGTCATTTTTCTGAGTTTGCTATCTTTTGTACCTCTGGCCTACCTTGAATTACCCCTTTTTCTATCAATGCATATGCACAAATTACCCCCCCCCACTCCCCATTCCCCCTCCTCCCCCCACCTCCCTCCATCCATCCTCCCCCCTCCCCCCCCCTCCCCTCCTGGCCCCAAGTGGGTCCCTAGTTTTCTCCATGCCCCGAATATCAGGGCAACCAACAGACCTGTTTGTACCACAATATGGGGCTCAGTATCCCCTCTCCCCCCCTCCCCCCCCTCCCCTTCCTCCCTCCATCCCCACCCATCCACCTTCCCCCTCCTCTCCCCACCTGGCCCTATATGAGCCCCTAGTTTGTCCGGCGCCCTGAAAATCAAGGTGTCTGACAAACCCACTTGTCCTAAGGTGTGGGACCCAGTGTAGCCTCTCACCCCTTCGTTAGATCGAAAGTTTGAAGGGGTGTTAATCAGCCATCCTCTATTTTTAATGATCTGTGCACTCTATTTTTAATAATCCTCCTCCCCTCTCCCCTAAACATGTAAAGCTTCTCCCCTCTTTTTTTTTTTTTTTCCCCTTCCTCCCCCCCTCCCCCCCCTCCCCCCTAGTCCCCCCTCATCCAACCCGGTATATCTGGTATCTGTAAGTCCAGTTTTCTACAGAACTCTTCTAGATCTTCGGGGAAGCGCAATTTTACTGATCTCCCCTCTTTGTATCCTATCAGGCAGGCTGGGAACCCCCAGCTGTATCTGATGTTTTGTTGTCTCATTTTTTCTAAGAGGGGTTTGAGGCATCTTCTTCTTGTCAAGGTTTCTTGGGATAAATCCGCATACACCTGTAACTCCGCTCCTTCATATGTCAAGGGTGGTTTTCCTCTTAATTTTCTCCTATATGAGCCCCTAGTTTGTCCGGCGCCCTGAAAATCAAGGTGTCTGACAAACCCCCTTGTCCTAAGGTGTGGGACCCAGTGTAGCCTCTCACCCCTTCGTTAGATTGAAAGTTTGAAGGGGTGTTAATCAGCCATCCTCTATTTTTAATGATCTGTGCACTCTATTTTTAATAATCCTCCTCCCCTCTCCCCTAAACATGTAAAGCTTCTCCCCTCTTTTTTTTTTTTTTTCCCCTTCCTCCCCCCCTCCCCCCCCTCCCCCCTAGTCCCCCCTCATCCAACCCGGTATATCTGGTATCTGTAAGTCCAGTTTTCTACAGAACTCTTCTAGATCTTCGGGGAAGCGCAATTTTACTGATCTCCCCTCTTTGTATCCTATCAGGCAGGCTGGGAACCCCCAGCTGTATCTGATGTTTTGTTGTCTCATTTTTTCTAAGAGGGGTTTGAGGCATCTTCTTCTTGTCAAGGTTTCTTGGGATAAATCGGCATACACCTGTAACTCCGCTCCTTCATATGTCAAGGGTGGTTTTCCTCTTAATTTTCTCCAGATCTCCATTTTATCCTCATAAAATCTAAATCTAATAATAATGTCCCGTGGTCTCTCTTCTGGGTTTCTCCGGTATCCAACCCGATGTATTCTTTCTATTCTTAGGGGTTCTTCATCCTTTTTATCTATAAGGGAGCCTAGCAATATTATGCACATTTTCCTCAGATCTTCTCCCTCTTTTTCTGGGACTGATCGTAACCTTATATTCTGTCTTCTATTTCTATTTTCTTGGTCTTCCAGCTTATAGAGAATTTCCTTCTGGGTTTGTTGTGCTATTTTCATTTGCTGTTTAAGGGTTTCTAGTTCTTTCTTTTGATTTTCTACTATTTTTCCTGTTTCTTCTACCCTATCCAGGAGGCTTCCCATATCTCCTCTCATCATATTGATGTCTGCTTTAATCGACTTTTCCAGTCTCAGTAACATCTCATTCATCTCTCCTTTTGTGGGGGGGAGAGACTCGGATGGACTCCCCTCTATCCTACTGCTTTCGGACTCCCCTTCTGATATAAAATCTTCCCTGGAGTGTTCTGGGGTCTCACCCGCCTTCTTATCTGTTCCTTTTTTATTTTCCACCTTTGCTTTTCCCTGCTTCTCCGCTTCCATATTTCTTGGGCTGGCTCCTTGTGTCATGTAATGCTTCAATGTACTGACCCCTGGTTTGTCTTTTGGAGATTTAGGGGCGCCTCCTCTTGTTGTTTTATTTGTGCTTTTACTCATCTTTGCCCTTCTTATCTCTCTTATCCGTTTACCCAGCCTTAATTCCCTGCTCTCCCTTAATTAGGGGGGAGCAGAATGTCTTACTGGAGCAGGGGGTACCGAAAGAGGTTTATGGGGATGGGTAGTAGAGGTAAAAGGTAAGAGAGCTGTTCCAGGGTTTACCTCTATCTAGGGATATCCCATATGTCAATCCTGTTGTGTTTTATAGTGATTTAGATGTTTTCCCAGCTGATTATGTTTATTTATTTATTTATTTTTAAATGTTATACTTCTGGTGGTTTGTTGGTTCTTCCTAAACTTAGTTCTCCCTCTCTCCTCTACCCCTCCCCCACCACAGCTCTAATACAGATTTTAACCATTTATCTCTTAGGCCGGTATGTATTCCTTCATCCTCCACAACTCAGCTACTTTATGCTGACAACATTAATGAGCTGATGATCACATATATTCTTTTATACTTCCCTGGCGTTTTTAAATGCAGTCCCTTGATGTTTTATCACGATTACCAACTTTCTCAATGATGTTCAGTTAAGTTATTTTCACTCAGAGTTTAAACTTCAGTATCTCCAGAATACACTTGACTTCTGTCCTTTAAGACTTTCACTTCTCATGCTGTTAATCAGTTCTCTCTCATCCATCCACCTCTCACCCTCTCCACTCTCCACTCTTACAGGTTCTGTGTCTCAGAGAAAAACTTCCTTTGATTCCTCCAGTGCTAATGGCTGAGGGCTACTGCAGACAATAAATCTTCTAGCCAGCCGTTTGGGAGACAGGGACGATGAGGGGGAGGAGGGGGGGAACGGGATGCCGAGTCTCACAGCTATTTCACAGACATCCAGCCGTTCGTAAGACAGGGGAGACGAGGGGGAGGAGGAGGGGGGGGATGCCGGGGCTTACAAGCTGTTTCACAGATCACTTTCGGTTTACACTTATCTTATGCTCCGGCTGTTCCTAAATGTCCTGGGATGTTTCTCCAGCGGTATCTTTTCTTCTCATGTAGCTGTCATCTTCCCTGCTGACAAGCAGAGGTTCTCCTCTCTTTGTGATGTATACACCGCGGCTTCACAGAGCGTTCCTCGAGGCGGCTTCCTGCTGCCACACTGGGACCCCTCCCTCCGTGACGGACGCTACGTTCTCACATCCTCACCTCCCATTGCCTCGCTGGGTTGCATTTTTGGGGCTTTTCCTTTTAGTTTTTAATTTGCCTTTTGCTGTCACTTTTTAAATAGCTTTTTTTTTTTCTGGTTTCATCAATCTATCAATTAAGGGGTGTGGTTAATTGCTCACAGGTGCCTATTTAACTGGTTGTAGGACTCAGTCTGAGCGTGCTCAGTCTGAAGCTGTGGAGCTTGGTGTAAGTGGAGCTGGAATAAGTGGGAGTTAAAAACCAGAGTTTAAAACAGGAGGTTTTAACAGGGGTCATAGTACCTGTGTAGTGTGAGTATCTGAGTGTTGTCTGAGTAGTGTGTGTGGATCGTTAGTACTTGTGTATTGTGTACTGTGTACTTGTGTATTGCGAGTGCACGTAGGTCTGTGAGTACCTGTGTATTGTCTTGTTGTGTACCTGTGTATTGTCGTGTACCTGTGTATTGTCTTGAGTATTAGTGCCAGGAAGCTAGCTGTTAGGTAATTTGGACAGGGTAAAATCCCCAAATCCTCACTAAATGTAATAGGTACGATGCCCGGCGGGTGTGGAGAGGTGACTCTTTGTACATCTTGCCGCATGTATGCGTTCCTTGATCATCCAATCGAGGGCGAATACTGCTGTGCAAAATGTAAGCACATTGTTTCCCTGGAAGCCCAGGTTCTGAATCTGGGGAAGCAACTGTCAGCACTGAAAAGTCCCTCCATACTAAAGGTGAGCCAGGAACATACACGGCAGGTGCCGGCAGGGGCCAGCACAGAGGCGGGGGGAGACAAAGAGGTGCAGGCACTAGCAAAGAGTAGATGGGTGACAGTCAGGAGGGGTAGAGGGGGAAGTGCCAGAGAGGCTGATCCAGAACTGGAGCATCCCAATAAGTACGCTCCATTGAGTGACATTGGTGAAACCAGTCAGGGACCAGCACTGCTGGAAATGAGGGACTCTCCTAGCTGCCAGGGGAAGAACTCCTCCAGTGAAAGTGGGGGGCAGCAAAGGGAAAGGAAAGACAGATTCTGGTGGTAGGGGACTCAATTCTTAGAAGGACAGAGAGGGCAATCTGTAACCAAGACCTGAAGCGCCGAACAGTATGTTGTCTACCGGGCGCTCGGGTTCGGCACATCACGGATCTTGTGGACAGATTACTGGGAGGGGCTGGGGAAGACCCGGCTGTCATGGTGCACGTTGGCACCAATGACAAAGTCAGAGGCAGATGGAGTGTCCTAAAGAACGATTTTAGGGACTTAAGAGCTAAATTGAGGAAAAGGACCTCCAAGGTAGTGTTCTCAGGAATACTACCGGTACATCGAGCCACACCAGAAAGGCAGAGGGAGATTAGGGAAGTAAACAAGTGGCTGAAGTGCTGGTGTAGTAAGGAGGGGTTTGGGTTCCTGGAGGACTGGGCCGACTTCTCAGTCGGTAACCGGTACTGTAGTAGGGACGGACTGCACCTAAATGAGGAGGGTGCAGATCTGCTGGGAATGAAGATGGCCAAAAAGTTAGAGGGGTTTTTAAACTAGGCGATGGGGGGGAGGGTCCAGAGACAGTGATAGCCAGCGCGGAAGATATTCCAGAGGGTAGTATTGGGGGCATTAGTGGTAGGTTAACCAAAGCACAAAAACACAAGGTGAGTATAGTAGCAAGTCCTATTTGCAATCTTGAAACACCCAATACGAGGACAATATGCGACCGGTCTAAACTATGTGGCATGTTCACCAATGCCAGGAGCATGGCGGACAAGATGGGTGAACTAGAGATACTGTTGTACAAGGAGGATTTGGATTTTGTGGGGATTTCAGAGACCCGGTTCAACAGCTCTCATGATTGGCTGGCAAACATTCAAGGGTATATCTTATACCGCAAGGATAGAGAGGGTAAAAAAGGGGGAGGGGTATGCCTATATATCAAGAATAATGTACAAGTGAATGTGAGAGATGACATCACTGAGGGGGCTAGGGAGGAGGTGGAATCTTTATGAGTAGAGCTCCAAAGGGATGAAGCTAAGGGGAAAATAATACTGGGAGTATGCTATAGGCCCCCTAACCTGAGGGAGGAAGTGGAGACGGATCTCCTATCACAAATTGGATTAGCAGCAAGGATGGGAAGTGTTATCATAATGGGGGATTTTAATTGTCCAGACATAGACTGGGCGGAGGGAACCGCGCATTCATTTAAGGCTCGCCAGTTCCTTAGTGTCTTGCAGGACAATTTTATGGGTCAGATGGTAGACGCATCAACTAGAAATAAAACATTACTAGATCTACTGATTACCAACAATACAGACCTGATAACAGATGTGGAAATATGGGGCAATTTAGGTAACAGCGATCACAGGTCAATTAGTTTCAGTATAAATCACACAAATAGGAAACATGAAGGGAACACAAAGACACTGAATTTCAAAAGAGCCAACTTCCCTAAACTACAAACCTTGCTAAAAGGCATAAATTGGGATAAAATATTAGGAACAAAGAATACGGAGGAAAGATGGGTTTGCTTTAAGAGCATATTAAATAAGGGCATTAGCCAATGTATCCCATTGGGTAATAAATTTAAAAGAGCGAACAAACATCCTGGATGGCTTAACTCCAATGTAAAAATGCATATAAAAGCAAAGGAGAAGGCCTTCAAAAAATACAAGGTTGAGGGATCATCCTCAGCATTCAGAATTTATAAAGAATGCAATAAGAAATGTAAGGGTGCAATTAGGATGGCTAAGATAGAACATGAAAGACACATAGCGGAGGAGAGCAAAAAAATCCCAAGAAATTCTTTAAGTATGTAAACAGTAAAAAAGGGAGCACCAATATTTAAAAAGGGCCCAAAAAACATCCCTGGGAATTACAGACCAGTTAGCCTAACATCAATAGTATGTAAACTCTTGGAGGGGATGATAAGGGACTATATACAAGATTTTAGTAATAAGAATGATATCATTAGCAGTAATCAGCATGAATTCATGAAGAATCGTTCTTGCCAAACCAATCTATTAACCTTCTATGAGGAGGTGAGTTGCCATCTAGATAAAGGAAGGCCCGTAGACGTGGTGTATCTGGATTTTGCAAAAGCATTTGACACGGTTCCCTAAAACGTTTACTGTACAAAATAAGGTGCGTTGGCATGGACCATAGGGTGAGTACATGGATTGAAAACTGGCTACAAGGGCGTGTTGAGAGGGTGGTGATAAATGGGGAGTACTCAGAATGGTCAGGGGTGGGTAGTGGGGTTCCCCAGGGTTCTGTGCTGGGACCAATCCTATTTAATTTGTTCATAAACGACCTGGAGGATGGGATAAACAGTTCAATCTCTGTATTTGCAGACGATACTAAGCTAAGTAGGGCAATAACTTCTCCGCAGGATGTGGAAATCTTGCAAAAAGACCTGAACAAATTAATGGGGTGGGCGACTACATCGCAAATGAGGTTCAATGTAGAAAAATGTAAAATAATGCATTTGGGTGGCAAAAATATTAATGCAATCTATACACTGGGGGGAGAACCTCTGGGGGAATCTAGGATGGAAAAGGACCTGGGGGTCCTAGTAGATGATAGGCTCAGCAATGGCATGCAATGCCAAGCTGCTGCTAATAAAGCAAACAGAATATTGGCATGCATTAAGAGGGGGATCAACCTGGAGTATGCTGTCCAGTTCTGGGCACCAGTCCTCAGGAGGGACGTACTGGAAATGGAGCGAGTACAAAGAAGGGCAACAAAGCTAATAAAGGGTCTGGAGGATCTTAGTTATGAGGAAAGGTTGGGAGCACTGAACTTATTCTCTCTGGAGAAGAGACGCTTGAGAGGGGATATGATTTCAATTTACAAATACTGTACTGGTGACCCCACAATAGGGATAAAACTTTTTCGCAGAAGAGAGTTTAATAAGACTCGTGGCCACTCATTACAATTAGAAGAAAACATTTTTAACCTTAAACTACGTAGAGGGTTCTTTACTGTAAGAGCGGCAAGGATGTGGAATTCCCTTCCACAGGCGGTGGTCTCAGCGGGGAGCATTGATAGCTTCAAGAAACTATTAGATAATCACCTGAATGACCGCAATATACAGGGATATGTAATGTAATACTGACACATAATCACACACATAGGTTGGACTTGATGGACTTGTGTCTTTTTTCAACCTCACCTACTATATGTAAAGGGAAAAAAAGTCATGAAGTAATAGCGGCTATAGTGAATTGTCGGCTATAGTGAATTGTCTATGGGAGAAATCAAAAGTGCTAATTTTAAGGGTTAATATGCAAGTTATTGTCATAAAAAGTGTTTGGGGACCTGGGTCCTGCCCCAGGGGACATGTATCAGTGCAAAAAAAGTTTTAAAAACTGACTTTTTTCGGGAGCAGTGATTTTAATAACGACGCTTCTGTTCAGGTGACAGTTCTTATATAACGGAGGGCGGGGCCGCCCGGTGTCCCCGCCCCCCTCTGATGCACGGGGACTTCCCTATGGCTTTCCCTGTGTTGTCAGAGGGGGGGTGGGGTCAGCCATTTGTGACTCTGCTCCCCTCTGACATTTACTCGTGGCTATTAATGAATTGTCGGTCCAACAATACACATAAAAGTTCATTGATAAAAATGGCATGGGATTTCCCTACAGGGGAACCCCAAACCAAATTTTTTTTTAAAAATGGCGTGGGGGTCCCCCAAAATTCTATACCAGGCCCTTCAGGTCTTGTATGGATATTAAGGGGAACCCCGCACCAAAATTTAAAAAGAAAATGGTGTGGGGGTCCCCCTCAAATCCATACCAGACCCTTCAGGTGTGGTATGGATTTTAAGGGGAACCCCGTGCCAAATTTTTTTTTAAAATGGCGTGGGGTCCCCCAAAAGCCATACCAGACCCTTATCCAAGCACGCAACCTGGCAGGCCACAGGAAAAGAGTGGGGACGAGAGAGTGCCCCCCTTTAACAAGGGGACCCCCAGATCCCGGCCCCCCGTGTGAAATGGTAATGGGGTACAAAAGTTCCCCTACCATTTCACAAAAAAGTGTCAAAAATGTTACGTAATGGGTGACCCCACCCCCTCTGACATCACGGGGAAACCCACAGGGAAGTCCCCGTCAAGTACTCGTGTGTCAGAGGGGGCAGGGTCACCGGGTGGCCCCACCCTCTGTTATTTAAGAAGTGTCAGAAGAAGAGGAGCATCACACAGCGGGAGCCTCCCATGGATGCAGAGCGGCCCAAGAACGAAGCGGGGAAGAAGACGCCAGAGGAAGAAGAAGATGGAGGAAGAAACCGAAGGAATAAGGAAGGAAGAAGGAATAAGACCCCAAGAAGATGGAAAGAAGAAGACTTTAAAAAAAGGAATTGTCAACAACTGTCTCTTGTCATTCTTAAAATTTTTGACACTTTTTTTGTGAAATGGTAGGGGTACTTTTGTACCCCATTACCATTTCACATGGGGGGGCGGGATCTGGGGGTCCCCTTGTTAAAGGGGTCTTCCAGATTCCGATAAGTCCCCCGCCCGCAGACCCCCACATCCACCGGCCAAGGGTTGTGGGGATGAGGCCCTTGTCTTCATCAACATGGGGACAAGGTGCTTTGGGGGCCGCTACCCCAAAGCACCCTCCCAATGTTGAGGGCATGTGGCCTGGTATGGTTCAGAAGGGGGGGCGCTCTCTCATCCCCCCACTTTTCCTGTGGCCTGCCAGGTTGCGTACTCGGATAAGGGTCGGTTATGGATTTTTGGGGGGACCGCACGCCATTTTTTTTTACATTTTGGCACGGGGTTCCCCTTAAAATTCATACCATAAAGGATTTGGTATGGATTTTGAGGGGGACCCCCACGCCATTTTTTTAAAAAAAATTGGCGTGGGGTTCCCCTTAATATCCATACGAGACCTGGAGGGCCTGGTATGGAATTTAGGGGGACCCCCAACCATTTTTTTTAAAATTTTGGTTCAGGGTTCCCCTGTGGCAAAATCCCATGCCGTTTTTATCATTGAACTTTTATGTGTATTGTCGGACCGACAATTCATTAATAGCCGCGAGTAGTTTTAAATGACTTTTTTTCCTTTGAAATTACATTTTGCTGTCAGACTGTTCTAAACACAGGAAACATGTGCCCCATTACAGGCGTACTATAGACACCCCCCCAGGTACGAAATTTAAAGGAATATTACACTTTTATTGTTTCACTTTAAGCATTATTAAAATCACTGCTCCCAAAAAAACGGCCGTTTTTAAAACTTTTTTTGCATTGATACATGTCCCCTGGGGCAGGACCCAGGTCCCCAAACACTTTTTATGACAATACCATGCATATAAGCCTTTAAAATTAGCACTTTTGATTTCTGCCATAGACTTTTAAAGGGTGTTCCGTGGCTTTTGAATTTGCCACGACACCCCAAATTGTTTGCTGTTCAGCAAACTGGCGAACAGCCGATGTTCGAGTCGAACATGAGTTCGCCTCGAACTCGAAGCTCATCCCTACTTCTGAGCCTCATAAATTGGCTCTTTGGAACCGACTTGAGCCAGGAACTGTAGTGGCAACTGTCCACAGGAATATAAGAGTTCCTGTCAGTGGACTTGAAGAAAGTCGATGTAACCAATCTATCCCCTTTAAGGGATATCATCAAGTCCAAAAAGTTCCTCTTTGATTGGCTCATTTCATAGCTCAAATGGATCCCTCTATGATTAACATTCAGGCATGTGATAAATTCCTGAAATTCTGTACAAATCACCATCCCATAGGAGGATATCATCAATATACCTTGCCCACAAGACAAGCTGAGGTCTTTCCTGTTCATAGATGACATCCTCCTCCCACTTGGCCATAAAAAGGTTAGCCAAGCTAGGGGCATATTTGGCCCCCATTGCAACCCCCCTATCTTGCCAAAAGAATTGGCTGTCAAACCAGAAGTAGTTGTGGGATGCTGCATAGTTACATAGTTACATAGTTAGTAAGGTTGAATACACCAGTCCATCCAGTTCAATCTGAGTGAGTGTATCCCTATACATTGTGTCATTGATGAGCATCATTAAGATTCTTATCTATTATATCATTATTTTATTTAAGGTACCCATATAGCGCTGTCAATTTTACACAGCGCTCCACACACACATCCCACACTCACATTGGTCCCTACCCACAAGGAGCCCACATTCCAAGGTCCCCAACTCACATTCATATACTAGGGCCAATTTTGGACAGAAGCCAATTAACCTACTAGCATGTCTTTGGAGTGTGGGAGGAAACTGGAGTACCCAGAGGAAACCCACGCAGCAGTTTGCATGTTCTCCCCAGTGGGAGAACATGCAAACTCCAGGCAGGTAGTGTCGTGGTTGGGATTTGAACCACCCAAATTCTAACAATTCCATTATATAGGACACCTGACCTATATCTGCCCACCCAGGAGGTAACTGAACCTATGCCGCTAACAATCGGGTGTCCGGGGGGGCAGATAGGATTCTTGTGAATCTTTGGTAAGTAATAAATGGTAGGTGTCCACAGCGCCTTAGGCACCAAAAACAGACTTTCATTTTTATTTAAGATACCCGTCTCAAGCTCCCTAGCAACTAACCTTTCCAGATCCTTCTGGTATTTGAGTTTAGGGTCAGAGGGAGGTTGAGTGTAGGTGTTACAATCCCCTACTATCCTGTACATTTTGGTCATGTAATCCTCCCTGTCCAGGACTACAATCCCACCCCCTTTATCAGCAGGCCTCACTATGAGATCTTTGTTATTACATAAGGAATCCAGGCCTTCTTGTAGTACCTTATTATTTCTAGCTTTTTTGATCTCTAGATGCTCAAAGTCTTTTAATATAACATCCCTAAATACCTTGAGTGATGGTGCCAAGGCTCCGGGAGGGGTTGAACAGAGAAGCATTGGACAACCCGGAGGTCACCAATCTATTGTCATTAATGGGGTTAGTGGTCAAATATCTTTTAATGTTTAATTTTCTAACAAATTTGGGCACATCCATATAAGTTTGAAATTTATCCAAACTCCTGGGTGGCACAAATTTGAGGCCTTTGTCTAAAACTACTTTTTCAGAATCCGTTAACACTTTGGTACTAAGGTTAAATATCCCTTTCCCTACTACATTTTGGGTCTTTTTCATTGCTCGTCTATGCCTCCCCCTCTAACTCCTGGCTTCTTTCTACTGGCCTTTTTATGCCCTGATTTGGTTTGGAAAAACTCCAACTCCCCTGCCCACTGGGAACAGGGCACCCCCAGTTGGAAGTGTTGCCATGGGGGGGTTGATATGATGGAGTACGTTTGTCACTCTCCATAGGTTGATGATACTGGGAGACGCCTTGATAATATTCACCCTCAGGCCCATTCTTATCTCTAAGGGGAAATAAACTGCTGTGTATGGGGACATTATATTCCCACTCAGATCCCTCTCCTTGGTGACTTGAAAATAGGGGGATTCTTGGCCATATTCTCCATTAGGTCCCTGTCTCCACCCATCAGAGTAGCCTGTACTTTGGCCTCTCCCGTGACCCTTGGCTTGATATCCACAACCTCGCCCTGTCGGGGAGGACCTCTATTCCATAGTAGGGGAGCAGGGCGATAAGCACCCTGACCTTGGGTCTGAACTTGATTAGGTCTAGTGGAGCCACATGACTGTGACTGTCCTTGATGGTAGATAGAGACTCCTCTATTGGGACCATAAGTTCCATGTGGAGAATGATAGGAGTTACGTCTTCCACTCCTCTGTGGTTTACCATTAGAGAAACCTCTCCTTGGAGGGTTGGGTAAACCAGGCTGGTTGGAACGCTGCCCTTCTGTGATGATCCCTACAGAAACCTGCCCTGGTAATCTGACAGGTTCCGATTATATTTTTATTTTTCTTTAACCTCCGATCCTTATCCTATTTTTCAAGGATCTTTAGGAGATTCTGGGACCTCTCCCTATATTCCCCACTCTCTTTTAAAGGGCTAAGTTTATCCTTAATACTTTTTATCTCATCATCAAGTTTAACCAATTTCTTGGATTTCTTTTCTACCAGAAAATGGAGGAATGAAACTCCAGCTTTATTAAAATAATTGTACCACAAGGGGTGTGGTGACTGCTCACCAAGATGGCCGCTTAAGAGAAGAGCTCTGCCCTGCACGAGGGGAATCAACAGCGCTACGACCGACTAAAGCCCTTCATAACCTCTGCCAATAATCCCCCAGACTCCCCAGTGACCCAGGACATTGATCGACATGTGGAGACCCCTGCAACCCGACTTCTTCCCGGCAGTGTCCTGCGGGCTACAACAAAATGGTGGTGGGGTCAGCTAGCACCGCTAAGCGCCGGACCTCTTGTGCCTGCACCGCCAGATCTCACAGACAGAATGGAGAAGAACACAGATGCAGCTGCTGCGGAGGAGGACACACACTCCATTTACCTGTGCCTCTCCCTCATCGAGAAGCCCTGTTAAATCGAAACCAAGGCTGGATGCAGAGGCAAATATTTTTAACAACAGACACCCTGCTCTAAATATGGAGGTGAGTGACTCCCAGGGCACTGAGCCAAATATCATGCCCTCTGCTGATCCCATGGTACATTTTCCTACTACAGGGCAACCCTTATCTGCTATTACTATGAAAGAGATGCTGATGTCATTAAGATCCTCTATACAGTCAGATATGATCTCATGTATTCAACAATGCAGAGCAGAAATGCATGACCTCGGGGACAGGGTCCACCAAGTGGAGACGAGGATGTGCGAAGTTACGTCATCCTTCAATGCATTAGTGGACTCTCACTCAGCACAATAAGAGGCCATTTCCAAAATCCAACTGAAACTGGCCGATCTTCAAGATCGCTCCCGCAGAAATAATTTAAAGATCCGTGGGATACCCGAATAAATTTCTGCACGGCATCTCCCTCACTTTGCCCGTGACCTCTTCCAAGCAGTTATTCACTCATTGTCCCCAATGGACCTCACCATTGCCAGAATACACAGAGTACTCAAACTGTCCTTTCTGCCCCCAGAGGTTCCAAGAGACGTGTTGCTGAGAGTTCATTTTTTCCAAGTTAAGGAGGAAATTCTCATTGCATTCCACAATGCAAACAGCCTTCCAGAACAAGCTACTAACCTGCAAGTATTACCTGACCTCTCGCAACACACTTTGCAACAGCATCACAACCTAGCGACACTCACCAAGGCTTTGAGAAACCATAAGATAATTTACCACTGGAAATACACGACCAAACTCTCCTACAAAGGCACCAACCACCTTGTCAACTCCCTGGAGGAAGGCCTCCACCTCCAGAAAAAATGGCACATCTTACCATCTGACCTGGGTCATGGCCCACTCCCGCAGGGAAATTCTTCTCCTGACAAAGTCCACCAGGATTGGTAGATCAAGCCTCAATGGAAATCATCAACAAAGCACACCTGAGGCTTCCTATAAATCACTCTCTTATCTCATACTCATAGTCAATAGGATTCCCCAAGTGCTTGTGGTACCTGACACCGTACCTTAAACCCCATTGGTATTGGCAGCTTTGCTGTCTTTTCCTTTCGGACCCTTTTTCTTAAACTCTATTTACCGTTTCAGATCCCTATTTCTCCATTGGAAACATTGTAGTCCTTTTTTTTTTTTACATTGAACACCCTTCTAACCCCATGCATTGGTATAGCAAGATACCACCCAACAGATCTATGTTCATCCTTCTCACAACCTCACGGTTCTTTCCCCAACTCTTTCTGGAACTCCGCACAACTCTACTTCCACATATCTGCACTTGCCACATTAGAGAACTTCCCTCTCTGATCAAGCACAAACAAGCCGCCCCATGGATTTCCATATCAACTGGAACTATAGACATGGGTCTTAAATTCCTCTCCGAAAATGCTAGAGGCCTTAATCCTCCTGCCAAAAGAAGGTCCTTATGGAAAGAATGCACTCCAGCACAAGGCAGACATTCTAGCAGTGCATGAAACATTTCCATAAATCGGCTCCCCCTAAATGCTCCTATGCAAGCTTTCCTCACGTTTTTATGTCCTCCATCCCAGCAAAGAAGAGGGGTGTAATGTTGCCCATAAGAGACACGGTTTCTTTCAAACTCAAAGACTCCTTCATTGATCCAGATGGGCGATATATCATTTTGGTTTGTATAATTAACAAAATGCCTATTACCTTGACAAATGTGTATGCTCTCAACTTGCACCGAATCAAGTTTATCAAAAAAGTTACCAAAAAAAATTTCTCAGTTGTGAGTTGGAAACATATTAATTTGTGGGGATTTTAACACAATTGTCGATAACAATCTATACACTACCTCTTCGATCAGAAGTCACTCCCCTGTTTTCCGAGACCTCCTCATCAAAGAGGAACTATACGATGTCTGGCGTTGTCAGAATGCAAGTGAAAAATCCTTTACATACTTTTCCCCTAGGCACAACTCCTACTCCAGGCTAGATCTGTTTCTATCTGACAAGCTGTTATTGCAGAGAATTTTCCACTCCTCTACCCAAGACATAACGTGGTCCGACCACGCTCCCATCATAATCTAGATAGAGGAGGGGAATGCCTTTGCAACAGCACGTATTTGGAGATGCAATGAGTCAGTAATTCAAGACCCAGAGTCACAAAAAGAGATATTCCAGCAGCTAGAAGAGTTTTTTAGGTTTAACGACCCCCGCGCCACTAGCACCTAAACTAACTGGAACTCCCACAAGGCATATGTACAAGGTGTCCTTATCAAATAAACTCTAGGTTACAACGTTCCCAATCAGGTAAAATAATGGATCTCCTCCCCGAAATCCACACACTGGAATCGCAAAACCAGTCAAACCCATTAATATATTTGGCCTCGAAGCTATCTGGTCTACGCTACAACCTTAGAGAAGTGTTATGCACTCAACACGATCATATATACTCAAGCTTAAATTAAATTACTATGCAAACAACAATAAGGCAGGCAAGTTCTTAGCCATCCGCCTTAAAACACAAAGAACCAAAACTAGAATTCCCCACATTTTTCACCCCACAACATCTGCCAAAGCGGAGAATCCACAGGCAATAGCAGATGCGTTTGTCGACTACTACTCCTCACTTTATAATCTTAAAGATGATCCCATAACTCCACAACCAGCAAGCGGGGACATAGATAGCTTCCTGGCCAAAATCAAGTTACCCTCTCTCTCTAACTCTCACCTACAATCACTGAATGCCACAATTTCCTCGGAAGAGCTAGAACGCACTATAACTTCTCCCCGTTAGATAAAACTCCAGGTCCAAATGGACTTTCGAATGCTTACTATAAAACATTCAGCCATATTTTGACTCCCAATTTATTACCCATATTCAATGAGGCCATGTTAACAGGCACCTTCCCAGCAGAAATGCTAAAAGCTTACATCATCACCCTGCCTAAGCCTGGTAAATCCCCTGACATTCCATCCAACTTTTGCCCCATTTCTTTATTAAATATGGACATCGAGTTATATGCCAAACTATTAGCAAATAGACTGTTCGACATTATGCCATTGCTGGTGAGACAGGACCAAACCGGTTTCACTAAGGAATGCCAAGCTTCTGATGCCACAAGACGTTTACTAAAAATTGTTCACTACTATCTCGAAAAACGCCTTCTCTGCTTCTTTCTATTGATGCAGAGAAGGCGTTTCATAGAGTTCACTGGGGATATATGAGGGCGGTGCTGCACAACTTTGGTTATCAAGGTCAATTTCTTTTCGCCATACTAGCTCTTTACTCAAAACCCTCAGCACAGGTCCTCACCTCAGGTTTACTGTCAAAAAACTTCATAATATCGAATGGCACCCTTCAAGGATGTCCACTCTCTCCCTCCATTTGTAATCTAATGATGGAACCCTTGGCGGAGGCCATCCGATCACATCCCCATATATCAGACTTCAAATTTCAACAGAAATCACATGTAATCAAGCTTTTCGCAGACACTGTTATACTTCTCCTCTCCAATCATACTATCTCGATACCATTTACCCACGATAACCTTAATCTCTTCAGCACCATCTCATACTACAAAGTCAGTAAATCATTAATCCTAGACCTTGGCATTAACCACCATGCTCGCATACACTTAAAACAATTGCTCCCTTACACTTGGGCAAAAACTTACATCCCATACCTAGGTATTTTACTGATGGCAAAAATGTCCCTTTTGGCAGAGACCAATATCAAACCTCTTCCCTCAGACATTTGTAGGAACCTAACGCGTATAGCAAAAACTGAACTATCCTGGGCGGGGAAAATTGCCTCCTTCAACATGCTGGTCATGCCAAAAATTGTGTACATATTTTGCACACTTCCAGTTCCGCTCAAAACTTCCCACTTCTCTGAACTTCATAAGACGCTTAAACAGTTTCTTTGGCAGGGGAAGAGAGCGCATTGCTTTCACAATCACCTCATCCATCATAGAAAGGTGGGAGAAATGGGTCTTCCAGACCTAAAAGACTACTACTGGACCTCTATCTTAGTACAAATCAAATACTGCTTTATGTCCCCCTCTGAACCCCTCTGGGTGGGCATCAAGACTACCACTGCTAAAGCTCCCAACATGAGACTCCTACTATTGGCCGATGCATGGAAACCAATTTCTTTATTCGCCCTCCCTCCAACAACCCAAGCCTCATTATTAGCATGGAGACATTTACTTTCCCAATCAAAACATGACAGCTCAATTTCCACGATTAGACTCCCAATACAAACTTAAGAAATACTGCTCCCTTACTGCTCTTTTAACCAATGGAAAGAAAATGGTATTGAGTGGGTAGATGAACTCATGGAGCAAGGGTCCCCTAAACCATTTAACTCCCTATAGACTGAGTACAATATCTCTAACTCAAGTAACTTCCTATGTAGTCGTGTTACCTCTTTTCTAACCAAAAATCCCCCACCATTGATTAAAATAAATTCACAAGTGTGGCATTTTTACACAGATACCAACGAAAAATGTAAAGGCATCCCTCTTCTTTATAATACACTCCAACTCAAAAAACAAAAATTCACAAAATCCCCGCCCATGTTGTCCTGGGAAAAGGTTTTGAATAAAGTCTTTTATTCCGAACAATGGACCACAGTGCTCCGGTATAACTACACTGCTTCTCATTGCATTAACCACTGGGAACTTATTTAAAAGGTCCTGGCGAGGTGGTATAGAACTCCATACCAACTAGCCAAAATGTTTCTTTCCCATTCCACACTATGTTGGAGAGACTGTGGCATCCCTGGCACAATCCTTCAAATATTCTGGCAATGCAAGAACCTGTTTAGCTTCTAGAGAAAAATCTTCTGCATTATAGCAGATATCACCGGAATTCTGCAAACCCCAGAGCCAGTGCTGGCAATCCTCCATCTAGGTATAGACAAATACCCTCTGACATTCCGCACAGTAGTTATTCATATCCTAACTACTGCAAAACTAGTTATAGCTAGGCACTGGAGAAGCACTTACTCTCCTAACCCCTCAGAAGTCATAGCACAGGTCAACCTTCACTATCATTACAAAAGGCTTATCACTATAAGAAAAACCTCTTGCTTTGCTTTCGACAAAAATTGGAAATGTTGGAAAGAGTGGTACAGGTGGTAAATCACAAATGGTGGTTAAGTGCTCTCCCTTCCTTTCTCTCTTCTTGTCCTCTCTCTCTCTCTCTCACCTCTTTCCCCCATCTCTACTTATCCTTTCTTAAATCTATGCCCTCTGTTACAAACAATCGTTCTCTCTGTGCCCTGTGTGGCAAATAAATCTTCTGTTGTTTAACCTGTTTATTCACAATGCTTTCCTAGATGCTATGTACACAACTTGTACCAAGGGTTTCTGCTGTTCAAGGATCATACTACCCAGCCTCTCCCAGCACAATGTGTTCCCAGGTGGGGTGCGGGGGGAGACGGGGTAGGGACATGCAACCTACTTACGCTACCCGGTATAATTCATATAGTTCCCTTTGTCTGTCTTGTACTTTGTGCTAGCTCCCATCATGGGGGATCAATGGACGTGTTTTGGGGTGCAACCCCTTCCTATCACCTACTTTCGTTCGGAGAAAGGGGTTGCACCCACAAAACGCGTACATTGATGTCCCATGATGGCAGATAGCACATGTTGACACACTGTATGTTTTTTGGCTTTAGCAAAATAGATGTAGGGAAAATACACACATTTTAGGCATGGGATCATGATGGAAATGCAAATTTTGAGTCCCAATTTGTGTGCATCTTCAAAATTTGGCTTTTACAGGGGTGAGATGACCCCATCTGATGAAGGCAAAATCAACACAGTTTTGACATACTAATGTCTCATATGGCCTTTACTTTAGCAAAGTTGAACGTCGTAAGTTCCTGAGTTGGGGATGTGTATGTTATGGTTTTAAACATGCCTGGTTAGCCACAAAAAAAGGCTATATACTGTCAAACATACATGTTATACACCAAGATGTTGGTTTGTTAAAAAACCCTTTTATAACGCACATGTGAATGTGCTTGGAGTAAAATGTTTTATACTCAACAATGTGTGGCTTCTTCTTTCAATGCTCAATACCAGTTAATTTTTTTAAGTTGGTGTAGTTACAGTGACAATAGGGGTTTCGACTAAAAAGCCCAGTTGAAGGCTTTTTAGTCGAAACGCGTAGGGCGTTCAGCTTTCCACATTGCCAACTATTTTTTGTCTTGTGATCACTTTTAATCTGTTAAGGTTTTTATTCAATAAATCCCTTTATTTTTTGACCTGCGCCATGTGGAGCCCTCTTTTTCCTTTTTCTCCCTCATGTTTTTGTCCTTGATTGGTCCCTTTGAACCTATCTGGAACCTGAGAACGTGTGAGAGGACGGTCCACCCCCACCTTACTGTATTGGTTACCAGTGACCGTGACTCTAGGAACAACTTGGCCGATTGGAGATCGTGACCGAAGGGAGAACTCTTGGAGAAGCCTATATGGGAGGCTACCTCCACAAGCCCTGATAGACGTACAGCTATAAGGCTGATACGTCCCACTCGCTCTGGTAAGAGTATTTTACTCTAGATGTTTTGCCGTGCTGTTCGTGATTGATGTACTTTCCAAGTTTCTAGTCTACACCATGGGTCCAAGCACTTCAGCTGTATGAGAAGACTTTCATTATGCACTGACTTCAGCCTTTGATTGCAGTCTGTGGAGCACAACATAGTGTTATTGGACATTTTTTATATTTTTCACTTTTGTGTTTGGACATTTACATGCACCTCACCAGTGTTCATTAATATATAGTTTTTTGTTTTCACTCCATATTTGGTTTCAGTCACTTGACTGTATGCTAAGATACACTCACTTTTTAGCGCTGCACTTATGCTCTTTTTATTTACTAAAGGCAAATCCAATTTGCACTACAAATTGTGTGTGTGTGTAGCAGACCCACAGCACAACATAATAGTTAGCTGAAGAAGAGATTGTCACCTCATGTATCAAATAAGTTATGTTTGCACTATTAAAGAAAATGGCCAAAAATAAAAGGCCATTGGAGAATCTAGGAGACAGATAAGAAACACAAGCAGTAAATCAAATGAAACATGAGTTTAGTTTTTTTTAAAACAAAAATGACAGAATTGGTCACAATTAAGCAACCAATTCTTGGTCCAAGAACTCCTCCTTGCCCTGTTCATGGACTGGACTTGGGTCAAATCAATAACTCCAACACCAAGCCCAACAACAGCACGAACTCTACGACGAGTACGTAACCGCAACATGGCTATTAAACGAACAGCTGCTCAGAACAAACTGACAGAACACCCTAAAAGTCAGAAAGAACCTGAGAAGAACGAGCTGAAAATCAGAAACAAGGGGCGTGGCCTAGCACCGGAGGAAGATGGCAGCATAACCTGAGAGCTCCGCCATCCAGAGCTTCTAAAGTGCCTCTAATCAGGGGGATAATCCTTCCACACAACAGTGAGGATGACCGGGAGAAACTCGTCAGCTACCCGGTCCTTGCAGGACCCATCCACACAGCTCAGCCGCAATATACCGGCGATGTTCTGCACTCAGCAGGCGGATCCACAGGCTGCATCTCAGGCCTCAGACCGGAGTTTCACCGCCACCACTGCTGACACTCCTGGAGCCTCCGCAGTAGCAGGTAAGCTTAGCCCACACCCTTCCAATTCACTGTGCCTGGCAGACCTCCATTTAGTGGCCACAGACATTAAAAACACGCTATTTGCGACAATATCTGACCTCAAAACAGACATTAAAGCAGTGGCTTTTAGACTGGAGCATGTGGAAGCAGCAGCCATGACACACGGGGCAGCTATTCAGCAGGTACAAAAAGTAACCAGCGTCCATGCCCAACACCTCATGGACAGCACAGACACATGGAGGACCTTGATAATAGGGGCCGCAGGCGTAACCTACGTGTAAGAGGCATACCAGAATCAGTAGAAGGGCCCCAGCTACAAACCACTATCTGGGCTATCTTTAATACCTTGCTGGGCAGACTGCCAGACACCCCAGTGGAGATGGAAAAATGTTACAGGGCCCTCAGGCCAAGGGGAAGAGACAATGACCCCCCAAGAGATGCGGTATGCTGTCTAGTGAACTTTATCCAAAAAGAAGAGATACTGTGACTGGCGCGCAACCATGATCACCTGGAACATGAAGGGACACGTATTCCATTTGCCATTACGCTGCAACACAGGAGAGATCTCCATTGCTTGTTGCAAGCCCTATGTGACAGACGCATCCCCTACAGGTGGAAATTCCCCTTCTGCCTACAGGCCACTGTAGGTAATTGCACGGTGCACCTGAGAGTCCCTGCCGACTTGCAGCCATTCTGCGACACCCTGGGCATCCCTGTAGTGGATGTCCTGGACTGGTACAGTGTGTTTCTGCAACCAGATCCTTGGAACCCCACACAGCAGGACGCCACACCAAGATCACAAAGAACGAAACAGAGAAGACGCAGAATCTCAACTGCCTCACCATCGAGGAACTGGGGGACATGGAAACCAGATTGATGGGTGAGCGGATCTGCACCTCCCTCTTCTTTTTGTTCATACTCTGAACTTTGCGACCCACCTTTGCTATAGGTGACCACGTTGGCACCATGATGTTCCATTACATAAATAGTCTCCGATAGATGGAGGCCAGCACATGATGGCTATTCATATACGATGCGCCAGATGACCCTGTCACTAACAACTGCACTGGGACCAGACAACAGGTAATACCCCCAGGCCTGGGGATGAGACTGCTTATGTTTTCTGGATCTGTTTAAATTACATTACAACCATATGCAAGCATAATGAACTGGCAACTCTCCTAGCTGCAGAACTCGGTTGCACAAAAAGTACACGTTTCTCTACTCACAGAGAGTAACATACTAATTTGCATTAGCATATAAGTTCCATGTTAGTGTCGTTTTATAGGTTAACACTGAGCAAGGGCACACTGGGTTAATGGGTTGTTTGCTAATCTATAGGACCCACAGATTCCTCCTGTCAGCAGGGGGACACTTGTGGCTCCCGTGAACCACCGGAACACTGATATAGCTATGATTATTGATAAGGGTGCATATAGAGCAGTGTTTCTCAACTCGAGTCCTCAAGGCACCCCAACAGGTCATGTTTTCAGGCTTCCCATTTTTTTGCACAGGTGATTTAAACAGTTTCCCTTCCTTAGTAATTCCCACAGCTGTTTCATCTGTGGGAAATCCTGAAAACATGACCTGTTGGGGCGCCTTGAGGACTGGAGTTGAGAAACACTGATATAGAGGTTATGTTGCTTGGTTTTAGCTTACCTTAACCACTCAGAGCTATATGTATTTGTTAATTTGTTTTTGTTTTTTATATATATGGGTCTCTTTACTGATGAACACATCCATCTTTAGATAGTGAGGGTTCGTAGCTATCTTTCACAGGCTCTTATCCGGAACCCCTGCGACCCAGATCCAGGAGTTGCAATGTTCTGGCTGACATCCCCAGAGGTATCAATTACACTGATGGGTGATGGCCTATGGACTCCAGTGACTGGGGGCTCTGCACCCTCTGGATCTGAGAATTGGGATCTAGTGGGGATCCAGGGTCTGTGGTGTTTCAGGATGCCAGTCCAACAACCTTGGGATGGCGTAAACTATCTTATACACTTGATACCCAGGGAGCATGGTCATCTGTAAGACTTATATATTTTATATATTATAAACGTTGAATGTTTTACGTGGTCAGGAACATTTTCTAATGTACCCATCGAGATACTCCAACCTCAATTTTTGATGTATGCTATCCCATTAGGGACAGGTGTCAAGGGGAAGAGGGGGGAGACTACTGGTAATGTCAATAATGGCTAACTACAACAGGATTGTATCTGGTATTCTTAGACCTCTGTAGTGGAAGGATATCCCATATCTGTTAAGCTTCAACATGGATTGTAACTGAATTGATATGAACATTTATGTCTTTATCTCTGGTCCGCTGGTGCCCTGTTTCCCCCCCCCCTATTCCCCAATTACTTTCCCCCTCTCCACGTCCCACCCCCTCTCCATCTAGATTCTCTCCTTACTCGATTACCTGCTTCAGCCAACCCATTTGAAATGTTACTGTTTACTTTCTCTTTTTACACAGTGTTATATGTAAACATAGCTTGTTTCTAGATGGAACATCTGTTCCTGCTATTACCATCGGTTTGGTCTTGACATGTATGTACCTTTTTGTGAAAATCCAATAAAGAAATATTAACTAAAAAAAAAAACATGGAGCTCTCTGGTTATTGATGGCATCTGGATCCAACTTGGTGTTGGGCTTCTTTCCCACCTCAAGGAGGCAGGTTCCCCCTTTGAACATACCCAGAATAGTCTATTCCTATACCTGTATCCCTGTAGACCATCCACTAGGTGGGTAAGCACCCCTGGTAAATGTAACGCCCTGCCCATACTAGGGGCGTTCATCAAGCATAGGTAGGGGTCTCCAGTTGGTACTGGAATCTTCTACGGAGCATACATAAGTTTCCGATTTCCGCTTTCTCTCAGGTCGTACTCATTCCTTTAACCCTCTAGCCTCTCCCCCCTTCTTTTTTTTTCTCTCTTCTCCTCTTTCCCTTTTTCCTCCTCCTTTTCTCCTTCCTCCTCTCTCTCCCATCTCTTTATCTCTCTCCTCCCTCTCCCCTTCCCGTGCAAGCCCTCTCCTTCTATAAAGCCTGATAGAGCTTGAGCAACCTTACATTGTTTAATAATGTCCTCTGCAGTGCACTCCTCAGCTCCTCTATCTCTTAAGGTGTTTTCTCTAAATGTTAAAGGCCTCAATGTTCCGGAAAAGCATAGCAGTGTCCTGGCGGAAGCTCATCAACATAGAGCACAAATTATCTTCTTGCAAGAAACCCATTTCAAGGCAAATTCCGTTCCCTGTTTAGCAGATAGACGCTATCCGGAGGTATACCATGCAACATGTACTGCGTCCAAAACTAAGGGAGTTTCTATACTATTAGCTAAGTCTATGATGTTTCGTCTTACCGACAAGCTTATAGACCCCGAGGGTAGATTTCTTTTCTTGAAAGGCATGTGGAAAAACAAACCCGTGACCTTAGCAAATGTATACTGTACCAATTCGAATAGGGTGCCCTTTCTGAAAAACACTATTTCGAAACTGGCTGCATTCCAGACAGATCTCTTGATACTGCGAGGGGACTTTAGTATGGCTCTAGACCCACTATTAGACACATCCACTGGCACCTCCTCATTCCCCTACTCTGCGCTATGTCAAGTGAAACTCCAGTTAGCCTCCCTTACATTACATGGCACCTGGCACACTCTCAACCCCCGAGAGAAGGATTACACATTTTACTCGATACCGCACAACTGCTACTCGAGGCTGGACTATATTTTCATACACCAGGCCGACTTATCCTACCTAGCAGACGCTACCATTGAAAACATGGTACCATCTGATCATCACTCGATCACAATGACCCTACGATTCCCACAAAGAGAGGGGTTCACTAAAATCTGGAGACTAGATGCGTCCATCTTAGCGGACCTGGGAGATGCAGAACACATCAGACAGGCCCTCCGGGACTATTTCCACAATAACGACACACCTGATGTGACTCCCATGGTCCAATGGGAGGCACATAAATGTGTCATATGGGGACGCCTTTTGGCCCTCGCAGCTAGGAAAAAAAAGAAACACCAAGCACTGATACTGGCTCTATCCGAAAAAAAATCCAAACTAGAGGTTCAGCATAAACATACTGGGGCTATTCGAGTAGCACAAGAGCTAGCAGACACGCGCGCGTTGTTGGTCGAAGAACTCTTTAGAAGGGCATGAAAACATCATATACTGTCACAGAAACTATTTTACGAACAGGGCAATAAGGCTGGGAAGCTACTGGCCAGATGCCTGCAGAAATGCACACTTGCCTCCACAGTTCACCATGTGACTGATCACTTAGGGAAATCCCACACTAAAAATGAGGACATTGCACAATAATTCCTCTGCTTCTATAGCAAACTTTATAACCTCAATGAAACTACCTGTAGCCCTACAGAGGACAAGGCTCGTGCTCTAACCTGATAGGGGAGTTTCTAGGTAAGTTTAGCCCACGGGCATTATCAGACAGCGACCGGGCTGAGCTGGAAGCACCCTTGTCCTCTAAAGAATGGGAAGCAGCTCTGAAGACCATGAAGCCGGGCAAAAGCCCAGGCCCAGATGGCTTCACGGCGCAATACTATAAATGCTATACAGAACTTCTAGCCCCACGCTTCCTCAAGGCTTTTAACACACTCTCTACTGCCCCTTGCCTCATACTATACACCGGCCTGGATAGGAAGGGATCAAGTAGGCTTTGTTCCGGGCAGGGAAGCCAGAGACAATACCATTAAGGCCCTAAATTTACATCACTGGCTGACTTTAATCCAGCGAGAGGGGTTCTTCCTGTCAATGGATGCTGAGAAGGAATTCGATAGGGTGGCCTGGGACTATATGGATGCAGTCCTTGACGCTCTTGGATTAGGAAGATGTATGCATACTTTTATTGGAGCGCTCTGTGTAAATCGGAGAGCTAGAGTCAAAGTCAACGGCCGCCTATCGGACGCCTTCCCCATTCATAATGGCACAAGACAAGGATGCCCTCTTTCTCCTTTACTGTATATTCTTACCCTAGAGCCCCTTCTTCGCTGCATCAGGGCCAACCCAAACATAAAAGGTATCGAGGTCCACCATAAGGAATACAAGATTGCGGCCTTTGCGGACAACATCTTGCTTTTCCTTTTAGCGCCACTGACGTCCCTGCCAAACCTCATGCCAGTCCTCAAACAATTTAAACATATTTCTAACCTAAAAATAAACTACTCAAAATTGTTCGCACTGAACGTCTCCCTACCGAACAATTTAGTACGTCAGTGTCAGTCAAATTTTCCCTTTAAATGGAAAACAGAGGCCATCACCTATCTTGGTATTCAACTTCCCAGTAAATTAGATACCCTTTATGAAAATAATTTTTCATCTGAACTAAAAAATTTAAAACAAGATTTGCAAAGATGGGATGTCCCTACCCTATCTTGGTTTGGACGGGCCCCTGCTTTGAAAATGACAGTCCTGCCCTGAATATTATATAAAATGCAAACTATACCAATACGCCTACCACCAACTTTCTTTGCAGAATACAATAAGTTATGTCGATCTTTCCTATGGGGATCCAAACAGGCACGCATCAGATGGGTGAAATAAGTTCTTCCCAAAGCCAAGGGAGGAATTGGCCTCCCTGACTTACTGTGTTATTATTGGGCGGTAAATATGACTAGGGTTGTAGACTGGAAGATACATGCCAGTTACAAAGATTGGGTAGATCTTGAACGAATGATGTCAGGATATGATCTTCGACTACTCCCTTGGTTCTCCAAAAAACCCACATGCCCTCATCTCCACACACCACCCCCTCATTGGGGCAACCCTTCATGAATTCCATAGGGCCTGTAAATCACATGCACTTACAGCCACGGAGTGCTCGATTACCCCTATCAGGGGTAACCCTGTCTTTCCTCCAGGATTAGCTAAATCCTATCTAGACCAGGAATGGCCTTATACAGAGATGCTTGCAAAACATTTCTTCCATAGGGGCAAGTTTATGCGACAACAAGATCTAGCAACGTTGTCTAACACCAAATCCTTTCCTCTCTGGTCCTACATTCAGTTGAAACATTTTCTAGACGACCCGGGGAGAAGGGTAGGCTATACGAAAACACCCACTGTGTTCGAGTCTCTGTGCTCGAGCTCGGCTCCCCAGAATCATATAATCTCAACACTCTACGCTTCCATGTTTGGTGAGCCTTATTCTGTACTACACTCAGACCATGCATTCTGGGGACCCGCGCTGGACAGGGAGAATGAAGATGCTGACTGGGATCGCGTTCACCTATCCATCTACAAGGGATCTCTCAATGTAAACGCTCAGGAAAATGGATATGCAATTAAAATGAGATGGTATAAAACCCCGGAACTGCTTCACAGAATATTTCCGACAGTATCAGATCAATGTTGGAGATGTGAAAAGGAGACGGGCACTTTCCACCATCTCTACCACCATCTACCACCATCACTACCATCTCTTCACTACCTCTGGAATTCTCTCCAGCACAATATCTCCTTCATCTAAAATCCCCCAAAAGAAATACTTTAAGTCGGTAGCCATGCATATGATAAACGCTTCTAGGTTGTGTAGTCCGGTACATTGGAGATCCAAATTTCCCCCCTCTACCAAAAATTGGATACATCGTATTAACCACATAGAGACAATGGAGGAGCTGATCCACACTTCACAGGATAGGATATCTAGCTTTTCAGCATGGCTTACCTTTACCTGGGAGGTGTGGCTTACCTTAAAAAAGTCACAACAGTATCAAGCACTGACACAGAATAACGACTGATTCTTGGCCGAGAGTCTATGTCATTGTAATTGACATTTGATCTAAAGGCAATACCACTTGCATCACCATACATGGCTCACCTGGAATATCTGGTAGTGTTGGTCCACTATAATGCTATGCTGAGTGTAGACAGAGAGGGCAGCTGGTGGGACTCCCCATCCCCACTCTGTCTAGTAGCTTATCTCTACGTTGCCCATCCCCCATCCCACCATACAAACCTCTCTACTCTTCCCCCGTTTTTTTTTTTTCTTCTTCTTCTCTTAAACTCCTCTCCTCTTTCTCCCCTCCCGCTCTTTCTTTCATCTTGATACTTATACCTCCTGTACTATTATCCACTTCTCTCCTTATACCCTTCTGTCCTTCCTCTCGGAGCTTCAGGGTGAAGCAGAAATTGAATAGAAAGAGAAACGGAACTGCTAAAACTGATCAATGATATGGCCAAGGTTCAGAAAACAATTATATCTAGACTAGCTGGACTTGTCCAATCTCTGAGTTAACCTCGGTAGACTCTCAATTAGAATTTTTTACTAAAACGAAGAATAGAAACAGTTACATTTCATAACATCAAAGCAGATATAAACAACCATACTATACTAGATGAATTGCCTTACGCTCTATATACTGTTTAATATGTTTACTTATGTAGGCCTCTTACTATACATGACCTGTTCTTCTCAACATATGTAACATATGTACATAACTGTTCAGCTATATGACATGTTAACCATTGATTATTTTTGTACTTTGTTTCTGCCTTATTACGCTGTATGATGCTTAAAACTTACAATAAAATTAAAAAAAAAAAAGAAAAAAAAAAAAAAGAAAATCAGAACCGAGCGGACAAGAATGCACTGAAAATCAGAAGCGAACTATAAATAGAACACACTGAAAGATAGGAACGAACTAACAAGCACGCACTGAAGAACAGATACGAACCGACACAAACTGAAAAGCAGAAATGAACTGAAAAGCACGAGGCATAAGAGTTTATCTTTATTCATGATAATTTTGGGGGGTTACTGGTCCTAATCACTTATTGCAATATTATGGTTTATTCACATTGTTTAGAATTAATTTGGGTAGTGACACCTAATTGTCACCCACTAGGGGTTTAGGCTATTTTGATTTAGTCTTGCTATAATTATTTATTTCTAACCAGGGACACCATTTAGTGTGGTATTTTCCCTGATTTCGATTCCATAATGGGGGTTTAATGGGTTATTTACTGGCAAGGTGTATATCTAACACTTTGGTCCGTTAAGGGGTATTAGGATGAATTTGTGTCTTTCATTAGGTCATTGTTCTGTTGAGGGGTATTAGGATGAATTAATGTCTTTCATTAGGTCATGTTCACCCAGCGGCTCTATTTTTATCAAGATTCTAGTGGAGGCATTTAGCTTTAGTAATTTAGTACCTTTTTTATATATTTTTGTTATATTTTTTCCTTTAAATTCAAATTTATTTTTATTATTATTTCTATTTCTAATAATCTTATTTTGAATAGTGTTTGGGTGCCTCGCTTGTTGTTAGGTGAGGGTTGCCCATAACCTCAATGGCGTTTTTATGGCCAATCACCCGGGACTCAGAACGAGGTGTGGTTTTGCTTTATAAGGTGGTGAGTCAACACGCTGCCCATTCCCCATTGACAACGTCGTGTATGACCAAACGCGTCTGGAGGAGGGTACTTGTTGACGTCACCATGCTGTCTGTTCTAGGAGGATGGGCCCCTGTTGTGAGCCGTCCAGCTACATTTTAATCCATGCGCATTTTAAAACTACTAATGTAAGTGCAATAATCTATTTTTAAGAAAAACGAGTTAGACAATATTAGGCTATGGTCGTTTTTTTCTTTTTGGGTTTTTCCGGAATGAGATGGTTATGGATTGTACAGCACTGGCAGTGTGTGAGAGACATTGCAGCCATCCACCCTGTTGATCTTTCATAGGATCTTTGGTGCAAGTAAAGGCCTTGGCTGGGCTATAGCCACATGCCTTGTTTGCTTGCTATCTGGTAAGCAGGAATTCTTTAAGTTGGCGTCACACTTTTTGATGTGAATCACTGTGGTGGCATTGCGATTAAGATTTACCTTATTATTCCGATTATAGACACATATTGTCATGATATGCAATCAAGGATGCACTATTTGGGACTTTATCAGCGTGGCTTCTACTTTACTTGTTCTTATATACGCCATCATCACCATGTACACCTTTAAGTAACTTCAGACCAGTCATGGACAAAGTTTCAAACATTTTGAATAATGCAAGATAACAGTTCAGCATAAAGTTTAGTCTTTTCCTAACATCCCTAGTCCCCTAACTACAGGCTTATGTCTGCAGGTGTGAAAAAGAAGGTGTCTCTAAGTGAAGATTTATTCACAAGCAAAAGGGGATTGAAAACACTTACAGGATCATAGTAGAAATCAGGCATATAAATATAGATCCTCATGCAATCTGCTGTGTCCTTCATCTCATGGTGGGGAGAGAGAGAGCTGTCCAGCAGCTGTCAGAGTCCCAGGATGATGTGGAGGAACAGGGATGTGAGGAGACAATGAGGCAGCCAAGGTTCCAGAACCAGGCTGGAACGCACGCGGCCGGAGTGATGTCAGGTGAGGGCGGTGGGTGATAATGCGTTTCGGAGCATGTGTGGCTCCTTTGTCAGACCTACAGCCACATTTACACAGTTGGCTTATAAGGGATGCGAGGGAGGAGAGAGGGGAGGAGTTTGAGCATTGGTAATTTGGATGATGTGACTGTGGGGAGTGGGAGTGTGTTACCGAGGGCATGCTGGGGGTGTGCCCATCCACAGGCATACATATATCGATCATGTCGTGGATGTAAACAGTGGCGATAATCTAGGTGAATTTTGAGCAGTAGCCAGGGGCATTCAAAGATAAGTATCATTTACAATAAAATGAAATAAAATAAAGGTACACCATGTAGTGATCGAA
Source organism: Lithobates clamitans (assembly GCA_037952925.1). Lineage (NCBI taxonomy): Eukaryota > Metazoa > Chordata > Amphibia > Anura > Ranidae > Lithobates > Lithobates clamitans. Next base: position 5,108,479 of record JBBGZY010000089.1, on the reverse strand, counting down.
TATATTAATATGTATTGGGTGTATAGATAATTAATATTTAGGTATTATAATGATGATGTAAGTACTCTTCCGCAGCAACCCAATTCTTCCAGAGAGATGCACTTTATTGACTTCCAACACAGAACAAAGTCCAAAGTCCACAGATGACAAAGAAATCCGACAGAGGAAATATAATTCAAAGTCCCATGTCTTAGGTCTGAGTGTGCATACACAGACAAGCCTCTCCCAAAAACTAAATGCCAGCTTGAATGTCCTCTATGAAATACTAGTCCACTAAGAGGGAGTTTCTGCTAGGTCAACCCATAATACTCTTTGATCTTATTGTTACCCCCTCAAGTCTAATTACCATCAATAAATACTTCTTCTATGGTCCTTTAAACAATGTACCCTTTGAAATGTTCAATTAGGTTAACAGCCCATACCTCACACCCCTAGGTAGACTTGCATGAGACTAACACATCAAAGAGTCTTCAGCTGTCCCCTTGATATGTTAAAATTCAGTTGGACAAATCAACCAGTCAATTGAATTCTGGCCTGGTCAATATTGACTGCATGTGTACATACACACAACAATGTCCCACATAAATCGGTGAACATATTACAACACATACAACATATACCCCCACTTGGGTCGGTTCTAACTACTAGAACTGACCCATAAATCAAACAACAAAAAATATCATTATGATTTAAGGTACTGGATTTACAATGGCTCATATAAAATATGAAGTTGAAACTGGTTACATCTCTCTTCGCCAGCCTCTAAAATATCCCCATGAAACAGTTATTAGATAATATAACTTTTAGACCATGACTGGAAAAGGATTTGGTAAACATCAGTGGTCCATATAGCTGTTAGGCCTTATATCACATCAAGATCTTGAATATTGCGCAAAGATGAGCTGATGTCACAGTCCATTCGGTCTGACTTCCTCACATCTCTCACCATCTCACTGAAAGTAAACTTGGTATGCTCTGGGAACTCCAATCCACATAAGTCCAGGATTTCTTTCATCTCCAGGCTCAAGCTTTCCATTTTTAAAGATACTTTTACACAAACACTCTACTTTCATCTTTATAGTAAGAAGAACCATCAATGTACCAGCACTCACTTTCAAGGTCAAAAGGTTTGGATATGGCAGTAAAAACTGCGCTTCAAACTATTTTCTTGCGCATGACATTCATGAGTCCATCTTGCAAGCATTTTACAATTCACATCTAGTTCTTTCCATTTCCACAATTTGAAAAAAGATGACCGGGTTGTGTACCTGTCAAGTACCAGAATTTGTTGATTGCCAGCCACAATTTGCTTTTGTAATTTGCTGTAGGCCGACCCCTCATTGCCTTCAATAAAGCAGTTACTTGGATCATTCAGTCCACAATTACACTTGAATGGTATACCAACATATACATATACCCCCACACGATGGTTCAGATAGAATCAGCTTGACATCAGTGTTTATCAGATCTTCTATGCAGACAAAGCGGCAGTGGAAATTCTTGCCAGTATCTTCACCATGAAAGGTAGAAAGGTCTTTTTCATCCATATATGTCATAGCCTTTAGCATATTATAAACAACTGATTCAACAAAGTTTCAAATCATGACTAGAGTGATGAATTTTACTCACCCCTCTTATAAATTTAGGAAAACCACCCAAAATACTATAATTTATGCTATGCCAAGCCATTGTTCAGCATCTCACCTTAGATGTCAAATATATTGATCAATACGCATTATGTAATATGTACTGATGTTATGAAAATTATTTTAGGTTAAAATGCTTCTCTTTGGTTTTAAGATAAAGTTCCGAGTCACGGCACCAGTGTAGTGATCGAATATATTAATATGTATTGGGTGTATAGATAATTAATATTTAGGTATTATAATGATGATGTAAGTACTCTTCCGCAGCAACCCAATTCTTCCAGAGAGATGCACTTTATTGACTTCCAACACAGAACAAAGTCCAAAGTCCACAGATGACAAAGAAATCCAACAGAGGAAATATAATTCAAAGTCCCATGTCTTAGGTCTGAGTGTGCATACACAGACAAGCCTCTCCCAAAAACTAAATGCCAGCTTGAATGTCCTCTATGAAATACTAGTCCACTAAGAGGGAGTTTCTGCTAGGTCAACTAATAATACTCTTTGATCTTATTGTTACCCCCTCAAGTCTAATTACCATCAATAAATACTTCTTCTATGGTCCTTTAAACAATGTACCCTTTGAAATGTTCAATTAGGTTAACAGCCCATACCTCACACCCCTAGGTAGACTTGCATGAGACTAATGCCGCGTACACACGGTCGGACTTTTCATCTACAAAAGTCCGACAGCCTGTCCAACAGACTTCCGGAGGACTTTCGGCAGACTTGCGGCGGACTTGTGGCAGACTTTCTAACGAACAGACTTGCCTACACACGACCACACAAAAGTCCGATGGATTCGTACGTGATGACGTACACCAGACTAAAATAAGGAAGTTCATAGCCAGTAGCCAATAGCTGCCCTAGCGTGGGTTTTTGTCCGTCGGACTAGCACACAGACGAGCGGATTTCGGGGTCCGTCGTAGTTACGACGTAAAGATTTGAAGCATGTTTCAAATCTAAAGTACGTCGGATTTGAGGCTAAAAAAGTACGTTGAAAGTCCGGAGAAGCCCACACACGATCGGATTACCAGCCAGCTTTAGTCCGTCAGCGTCCGTTGGACTTTTGTAGACGAAAAGTCCGACCGTGTGTACGCGGCATAACACATCAAAGAGTCTTCAGCTGTCCCCTTGATATGTTAAAATTCAGTTGGACAAATCAACCAGTCAATTGAATTCTGGCCTGGTCAATATTGACTGCATGTGTACATACACACAACAATGTCCCACATAAATCGGTGAACATATTACAACACATACAACACACCATATGGCGATTGTGCAAGCATATAGGCATACATAGGTGAGCATAACTTCTTAAAGGGCCAGGAAGAGAGGGGAGGAGTTGAGGTTTGGTCATTTAGATAATGTGACCGTGGGGCTGGAGTGTGTTGCCGAGTACATGCTGGGGATGTGCCCTGTTGCAGGCATACCCACATCGATCATATCGTGAATGTAAATAGTAGCGATGAAACAAACGTACATATAGGTGCAATTGGAACAAAAGCCAGGGGCATTACATGATAAGGAGCATTTATATTAAGGTACATCATGCAGCAATTGTAAAAGCATATATAGACAAGCATGGATTCTTAAAGGTCCAGGCAGAGAGCAGCAAATAAGTATATGTAAGTAGACAGGTGACGGTAAGGAGGGCATGTATTGGACCTCAGCGGTCTGTAAAGGGACAGGCGGTGGACAGAAAAAATAATAATAACAAAACATGGTGATGTCTACTGAGGAAGGCCTGTGATTGGCCGGTACATGTCTAGAAGGGAGGAGCTGATAGTCATGTCCAGCCAGGCACTGTGTATGTGGACACGGTGGTGCTACTCTGTAGGTTTTTATGTGATTTTAAATGTTTTTATCTTGTAAGTGCAACTTGTCTGTTTGGGGGCTTTGAATAAATTTGTATACGGAGAACACTATGGTCTCTATACTTATTATTTACATGTCCTGAACTCATGGAATCTTGAGCCAAGCTGGGAGATGATCTGCTTCTTTGGATATTAATGAGCTGAGTTACCATTAAGAAAAGAGCCATCTGGTTTACCCACCATTGATTGGAAAGAGGAAGTGAGAGCAAAGAGCTAGTGGGGAGATCCACATATGAGTTTTGACTCATCTGGGAGGTGTGCGTGCATTTTTACTGGTGGTGGTGTGCACTCCTTTTGAGGATGAACAATTACTGTGGTGGAATTGTGTGGATACACTGATCATAAGAAGAGTTTTTCATGGTTTATTTCTTCATTTTTTCATTTTATGGATTATTTATTTATATGTAAGATTTATTTATTTTAGAGATTTGCACTTTACATTTATAATTTTACACACAGCGCTACATTTATTTATTTACTTTCCATTTTGAAATGAGTTTGGTGTACCACTTGGAATGTTTAGCAGCTGTGCACTTTTATTATTAGGTTATCTTATTTAAACATCACAATATTTTTTACTTGTGGCGCTGATTGTTTCATCTTATAATGAAGTAAATATCTCTCTTTGGACTTATTGGGAATCTCCAATTGTATGTAGCAATAATAAGATTCAGACGCATATGATGCATAGGTTCCGTATTGTTCTGCCCACGTAATGAAGACCACAGGGGCAGGACAAGCAGTACCCTACATATTCTGTAGAACAAGCGTAGAACTCCTCGATTTTTTATACATTCCCTTTGACTATGAATTATTTGTGTCTGTGATGGACAAAGCTACATGTGAGACACAAGGGTTTCTGGCACTGATACGTCCCAATAATAGAAAAGAATTTCATTGATGGGGATGTGTATTTGGTGATTTTCAAATTACTGGGTGTTATTTTCCCTTTGATGTTAGGGGCTTTTCTATAGGAAAATTTGGGTCTTGTTGGTATACTGTTTTTCAAGTGGGGGTCCTGCAGTAATATGGGCCAGTGCTTCTGCACTATGTGTTTGTTGTGGAACTGAGTGGTGAAATGGATGATGCTTGTGTTGTCAGTTTGGTTTACTAGGGTGTCAGGTTTTATGTATGTAGTATATAATATATATTGTTTTTAATAAGAGGAGATGTATCCTTTTTCTCAATATTTTTGTTTAAGGGTTTCACTCTGGATCTGGTAATTGGCTTGTTTTGTACAATTGTGCTTGAGGCGCAGAATTGGCTCTTGGGGATGTTGTTCAACCAGCAAGGGTGAAGACAGCTGTTGTAGTGTAAAAAGGAGTTACATAGTTACTCCTTGCTGTAATTTTTAGCGTCCCAAATGATTATTACATCGCCAATGTAGCAGCCTTAGAAGAGGATACTGGACATTAAGGGGTTCTTAGCCCTTATGTATTGTGCCTCTCAGTGACCCATGGTTAGGTTAGCATAAGATGGAGTGAAATTAGTTCCCATGGCAGTGCCGTGGGTTTGAAGGTAGTAGTTGTCTAACCACTTGCTGACCGACCGCCGTCGTTATACGTCAGCTGTTTAAAGAGGAATATCGTTGTTATGGCAGCAGCTAGCTTCCATAACCCCGGAATCATCTTCTTCAGTGGGCAGTCAGCTTTAAGATAAAAGTGGTCTCTGCGGTAAATTTGCCACAAGATCATTTTTTTCGGTGGTGGGAGAGGGTCACCCTCCCTCTGTGCTCCGGTGTCCCCTGCTTCCTTACCGGAGCCAGATTCCTTGTAATAGGAATAAAAGTGACACAATTACTTTTTTAAAATAACAGTGTAAAAATAAAACAATAAAAAGTAAAATAAATAAGAATTCTTTTTTTTTAAAGCGCCCTGTCCCGCCGAGCTCACGTGCAGAAGCGAACGCATACTTGAGCAGTGCCCGCATATGAAAACAGTGTTCAAACCACACATGTGAGGTATCACTGCGATCGTTAGAGCGAGAGCAATAATTCTAGTCCTAGACCTCCTCTGTAACTCAAAACATGCAACCTGTTGAAGCGCGATATGTTGGGTATCAATTTACTCGGCATAACATTATCTTTCACAATATAAAAAAAATGGGTTAACTTTACTATTGTCTTATTTTCTTAATTTAAAAAAGTGCACTTGTAAGACCACTGCGCAAATATGGTGTGACAGAAAGTATTGCAACGACCGCCATTTTATTCTCTAGGGTGCTAGAAAAATATATATAATTTTTGAGGTTTCTAAGTAATTTTCTAACAAAAAAATCTGATTTTAACTTGTAAACACCAAATCTAAAAATGAGGGTCTGTCCTTAAGTGGTTAAACTGAAAATAGTTATGCATCAGGCAAAACAATGTTGTATCTAAGATTAATTGAACTTGGTTTGGATGGATGGACGTATCTTCCATCAGGGAGTTTTGTATGGCCTGCATGTCGATGTCGTGGGGATAAATGTATATAATGATTTGATGTCCAAAGACAGCCAAGAATAGGTAGGGTTCCATCGGTATGGGTCTAGTAGCTCAAGCAAGTGTATTCCATCTCTAATATAGGATTGTAAGGTTTGCATGAGCGATTGCAGGAAATAGTCTAAGTATTGGGAAAACCCACTAGTGATACTGTTCATAGAGGCTACTATGGGTCTGCCTGGGGGATTGGTAGTGTGCTTATGTACCTTGGGTAGGTAATAAAAGTGTGTGGTGATACTGCTTGACTAAAAAGGATGCTTTGTTTTTGGTGATGACATGGTCTTTGAGTGCCTGGTTGACCAAGCTTCGGTGGTGAAGCCAGGTAAAGGGTCATTTGGTGGTCTTACTTATGTATGTGAGTCTCCCAGTAGTCTCATAGCCTCCCTAGTGTAGTCGCTTTTGTCTTGTAGCACAATGCTACCACCTTTGTTGGCTGGTTTTATGATGGTGTTCTAATTTGTTTTAAGAGAGTTAAGGACTAGTCTTCCTTGGTATGTGAGGTTGTATCTATAGTAGGAATGTTTGTCTCGCTTGCATATTTGTAGTAGCTCTGAGTAGACCATACAATAGAAGTTTTTTTAAGCATGGTCCTTTGTATAATAACTTTTTATTTTTTAGAACAAGACATTACATGGCATGTCCAACAGTGCAAATCATGTAGACAATGGCCTCGCAGGGTCATATCAGTAACAATATTCAATATGTGGGTTGAACAAACACATACATTACTATTAACCTAATGTAAGGTGCTAATCTAGGGATAACTCTATGGGACCCGCTTAGGGGGTAATCAGGAGCTCTGGAAGCCCCATATTTTCATGAAATATGTATATAATATGGGGCCAGCCTAGGGGCTCGCGAGGGTGTGTTTGAGTTGAGGGGCTCTCTGGAATGTGCGGGGTACATAGCCCGGTGGCCCACGCCTGGGGCAGGAAGAGGGGGCTCAAAACCTCCATCAGTCCGCCTTCCGCTCCCACGTAGGCCCCCGTGACCACGCAACAGTGGTTTATTCATGTAAAATTTATCTGGCTCTTGGAAATCCAGAGATCTCCCCCAGCGGATTTTGTTTCTATATTGAACGGCCCATAATTAGCTATTTCGCACGAGTTTCCCTAATATTATAACCAAATAACAGTAATAAATAGAGAGACACAAAAATAAGAAGGAAATAATAAAAAGAGAGAGGAGGAGGGATACGATAAGGGGGGGAAAAGGGGAATAGGAGAGGGAAGGGGGGAAATGGGAAGGGGAGAGGGAATGGGTCAGGTTACCTGCAAATACTGGTAAGCTTCCTCTGCCTCTGCAACGGACCCCTCGGAGCTGGGTTCGATATTCCTCGGGTAGGTCAGGTTTTAGGGTCTTGCCTACAGGGTTGAGTTTTTGTTAGCCTAAGTACTCTGAGAGTAGGGTCTGCCAGTTCCAGTAGTGCAACGTCCAGACTAGACGACACTGTGGTGGAGCCTGAGGTGTATTCAGCCCATGACATCCAGATGTCATGGAATCGGTCCTTGTGGCCTTTATTGGTCGCCAACCAATCCTCGGCCTCTCGGATCTCACTGACCTTTCCGATCCACTCAGCACGTGTGGGGATCGTGTGTTTTTTCCAATGGATTGGGATCAGGCGCCTAGCCACATTTAATAAATGCGGCAGCACACTTTTCTTGTATTTTCGTAGTGAGATCGGGGGGACCTGCAGGAGAAAGTGGGTCGGGGAGAAGGGGATTTCTATCTCTGTCACTATTTTGATTTGGTTTCGTATATCTTCCCAGAAGGATTTAATTTGAGGGCAATCCCACCATATGTGTTTCAGTGTACCTCTCTGTCCACATCCTCTCCAGCACAGCTCGGATGTGGAAGGGTAGAAGCGGGCCAAGTCCGCAGGTACTCTATACCAACGGGATAGTAGCTTAAAGTTTGTTTCCTGGGTCTTGGACTCTATTGAGGATGAATGAGTAAGCTGATATAAGTGAGTCAAGTCTGTCTTTGCAAATACGATGCCCAGGTCCTTTTCCCAATGTCTGATAAAAGCAGGTGTGGTGTTAGGGAATGAGGAGCCTAGTAATTTATAAAGTTCCGAGACCAAGTGTGGTGTAGGTTCTTCTGCAATAAAGAATTTTTCAAGGTGGGTGAGAGCCGAGGGGTCTCTAATCTTATGGCCTTGTAATTGGAAGAAGTGATGTAATTGTCTGTATTTCCAGAAGTTCATTAGGGTACCCTGTCGGCCTGTAGGCAGAGATTCGTAGCCCAGGAGTTTGCCGTCTTTCATAAGTTTACCACAGCTGGCGTCTCCACCCTCTATCCACGATTCAAAAAAACCCATTCGTTCTCCCGGAGGGAACCATAGGAAACCTCCCAGTGGGGCCAGTGGGGACACCGAGGGAGCCAATTTTAGCAGCGGGTTAATCTTATCCCAGGTTGACAGTACCTGAGTTGTCAAGGGGGACGTTGTCTCCGACAATCCTCTATGCTCTCAGGACAGCCAGGGAGCATATGATAAATTCCTACCCGCTAAACATTTCTCTAGAGGTACCCATATCTTAGAGCAAGAGTGGAAACGCCAGTTGAGCATCCTCTGTACCGCTATAGCCCAGTAGTATCTTCTAACGTCTGGAAGGCCCAGGCCTCTGTTCTGTTTCGAGCGCCGTAGGACTCGTAGGGCTATCCTAGGTTTGCGTGCATTCCATGTAAATTCAGACAGTATGCTAGATATTTTGTCAAAGAAAGATCGGGGTAGTCAAATTGGTAGCATCTGTAAAAAGAACAGTATGCGTGGTAGTATGTTCATTTTTATTATGTTCACCCTTCCCAACCATGTGAAGGCCGTCTGTGTCCATTGGGATAGGTCTTTCTTAATGGTAGTTAGCAGTGGGAGGTAATTCGCGGTATATATGCTGTTAAAATTATCTGTGAGTTGTATACCGAGGTATCGAATAGCCAACGTGGCCCAAGTGAAAGGAAAGGCTGATTTAAGGCTCGTTGTTAATTGGGATGTCATGCAAATAGGAAGGATTTCTGACTTTAAAAAATTAATTTTAAAATTTGAGAGAAACCCAAAGAGCTTCAGTTCCCTCATCAGGTTGGGCAGTGAGATCAGGGGGTTTGAGACATGGAACAGGACATCATCAGCATATGCCGAGAGTTTATGTTCCGTGTTACCAACCGTAAGACCCTTAATGTCAGGGTTAGCGCGTATTGTGCAGAGCAAAGGCTCCAGCACTAAGGCGAACAGGAGAGGTGATAGGGGGCACCCCTGTCTCGTGCCATTTCTGATGGGGAAGCGAGCTGAAAGGGTTCCATTTACCTTGACTTGTGTGCAAGGATAACATTCTCAGACCCATCCACAGTGATCGAAGCACCTCCGTCAGGTAAGACCAGTCAACGCGATCGAACGCTTTTTCAGCGTCTGTTGACAATATGAGGTAAGGCTGTGGTTCAGGGCGGGCACGGGCCCAGTGAATAAGGTGTATCGCCCTGATAGAGTTGTCTCTGGCTTCTCTTCCTGTTATGAATCCCGTTTGGTCTGGGTGGATAATGTCAGGGATAAGGTATTTAAGTCTGTTTGCATGTGGCCGCATTTGTTTCCGTGTTCATAGTACCTGTGTGCCATGAATCGGAATTGTTTGCATGTTTGACGATCAAGTAGGCGTAGGAACAGTTATTGTAGCTCTGTCAGCTTTTCCAGTTCCTCAGGGCGTCCGTTGGCTTTGTGCCTGAGTTCTGCTTTTTGGAGTTCGGTGTGTACTCTCAAAAAGTCTGCCTGTCGTATCTTTTTAAGTCTACAGCCCTGGGAAATTAGTGCCCCCCGAACCACAGCCTTGTGAGCCTCCCACACCGTCCCCTCACTCTGCTCGCCTATGGGGTCCTCTGCAAAATAATGAGTTAGGGTATCTGTGACCTCAGCCATCACCACCGCATCGTCTGCAGACTGTAGAAGGTCAAGGATATTTCGATCCACATAGATGTGGTCAATTCTTGTGTATACGTTATGTACTGTAGAGTAATAGCTGAAGTCACAGACTAGTGGTCTAAGCGCCCGCCAACTGTCGGTAAGCAGGTGGGACTGAATAGTCCTGCGGAAGTGCTTCAAAAATGCGTAGGAGTGTGAGGGTCTCGCATGAGAGGTGTCTAGCATTGGGTCAGGGCTTACGTTAAAATCACCCCCTAGGATAGGCATGGTCCTTTGGATTGCGTGGGATACAAATTGGACTGGGGCCTTAAGGCAGTGTGTTTCACTGGGGGAAAGCTGATGAGATGTTGAGTGAACAAGAGTGTGTCTAGTTCAGGATCACCCCGGGTTGAAGGATGATCTTGTTCCTTCTAGGTAGAGTTTGTCTAGTATCTTTAGGGCAATTTTGTCATCTATGATGATGCTGTAGGTAGGAGGAGGGGTGGTAGTCTCTACATGGCAGAGTGAAGACCCATTTTGGCCACTTATATATTGTAAAAATGTTTTACTGTTAGATTCTGAATACATTTGCTTAAGTCTTTAAACAGCTGGAGGGCATTGGGTTGCAGACATGTGCAGAACGAAAAAATGTGTTTTGTTGTGTTTCGATTAGATTTGTTATTTACATAAATTAGTTTACTTAAATTAGTTTCATTTGTTTAAATTATTTTCGGAATTTGTTTTTTTGTCCATTCATTTCCGAATGTATTCAAATTTCTCTAATTCAAATTGGGATTGATTTGAAAAGTTTTCGAATCCAAAAATTTTTCGAATTGGAATAGTTTTCGAATTCAAAATTTTTTCGAATTAGAATAGTTTTCGAATTTATAAAGTTTTCCGAATTCGAATAGTTTTCCAATTTCCAAAGAGAATAAAATAGAATAGAAAATAAAGCAATAGAAAAAAATAGAATAGAAAAAAATAGAATAGAATAGAAAAGAATATAATATAATAGAGTAAAACAAAACAAAATAGGATAGAAAATAAAAGAACAGAATAGAATGGAATTGAATAGACTTTAAAACACCTTTAAGACCAGAAAAAATGTACATACAGGCAACCCCCTTTCAAATCTTAAGGAGTTTAAAAACCACCTTTCAGCCCTATATTCTACCTCTCCTTTTCCTACTTATGACTTTTGGCAGCTATTATTCTTCCACTCTCATAAAGGCTTAACGAATGTGGATATCACAGTTCCAGATTTTCTGGTCTCTACAAAAAGATGTAAAGATGTCCACTATAGTAGTCTTGCCCTTGGCACAACTCTTTATTCAAATAAAAATATTTTTTTTCTTCTCTGTAAGACAGGCCATACATTAACTGATTTTCTTTCCTTCATTCACAGGTTAACTGAAAGAAAACTGCTTGATTCCCCCATCAATCCAGTCAGTGATATTGGGGAAATCCCTCCTGTGGAGCTATTCTATTCTAACAGCGGGAGGTTTCCTAGCCATCAGAATACAATGATCACTTCTTGCGGCTATAGCTGCTGGCAGTGATCGCATGGACAAAATCAGACAGCTTGGTTGTACTGAAGTCGAACAACTTCAGTACATCCAGCTTGCCCATACATGGATCAAAATTCATCCAGTTCCTGATGAACCAGCTGAATGTTGATCTGTGTAGGGCCAGTGTAATGCTTACTGCAAGTCATGGTTCCTAAGCGGAACAAAGACCCTCACAGCTGGTCTAAAGTCATTGCTCAGTATAGATGTCAAGATACTTACCAAAGTTCTAGCCTGTAGCCTTAATTTTTGTTTTACCTAGTTGATTAAGAATGAGCAAATGAATCAAATCCCCAAGCAACAGGCAGGGGTAGTATTCATAGGATATTATATCTTAACTATATAGCTCATTCAAACTCACATGTGTTATTGTACTTTGCCTTTACTTCTTTAAAGCTGATGATATATTTTCCTGGTTTGATATAGAAGCAGCACTTCAACACTTGGGCTTTGGTCCCCAATGTATGGCATGGATTACTACATTAAAGTTTACTGAATGTGAGAAACACATATTGTATTGCTTTGCTTTGTTGTCCTTCATAAAACAACAGCCTGGGGGCTGAAGAGCATCAGGCTCTTCTGTGTGATGGTATGGCATTGCATGGGTAGTATTTGTAATTAATAAATTGCTACCCACTTTTATAAAGTGTACCTAATAAAGGATGACGTGGGAGCCAAAGTGTGGGAATCCCTAAGAATTCTGTGCTCTTTTTATGCCAATGAGCCTCTCTGAGAGTCTGGTGGCGATCTACGATTTTTTGCGGGGACTGTGACATTGCAGTGGACAGATTGGACACTTTTGACACTTTTTTGGGACCAGTGACATTTATACAGCGATCAGAGCTAAAAATAGCCACGGATTACTATATAAATATCACTTGTAGGGAAGGGGTTAACACTAGGGGGCGATCAAGAGGTTAAGTGTTCCCTAGGGAGGTGTTTCTAACAGTGGGGGAAGTGGACTGACTGGAGGAGGAGAGAGATTGCTGCTCCTGATAACTAGGAACAGCAGATCTCTCCAGGGCCGGACTGGCCTACCGGGATACCGGGATATTTCCCGGTAGGCTGGCTGCATTTAGTACCCCTGAGGCCTTTTTTGCCTCGGAGCTTGGCTGGCTGCCTGTGTAAGCCTGTGTCGGCGGCCGCCGCCGCACTATGCAATGCCTGTGTCTCCTCCTCTGATCCGGCGCCGCCCACACTCAACTAATATGCCTCTGTGTGTGAGGGGAGGAGCAGGAGAACACCGTGCTGCTGCTTGATTTTTCTCGTCCAAGGAGAATAGAAGTGGCCGGCCATGCAGCTGCAGCACAAGAACTAAGGTACAAAAAAAATCTCTCTCTCTCTCTCTCTCTCTCTCTCTCTCTCTCTCTCTCTCTCTCTCTCTCATTACAGCCACTGTACCCATTAAACGCAGCCACTGTGCCCATAAATTACAGCCACTGGGCCATCAAGCCCAGCCACTGTACCCATAAATTGCCACCACTGTGCCCATTAAACACAGCCACTGTGCCCATCAAACGCAGCCACTGTGCCCATAAATTCCCACCACTGTGCCCATTAAACGCAGCCACTGTGCCCATAAATTCCTGCCAATGTGCCCATCAAACGCAGCCACTGTGCCCATAAATTCCCGCCACTGTGCCCCTCAAACGCAGCCACTGTGCCCATAAATTCCCGCCACTGTGCCCATCAAACGCAGGCACTGTGCCCATAAATTCCCGCCACTGTGCCCATCAAACGCAGCCACTGTGCCCATAAATTCCCGCCACTGTGCCCATTAAACGCAGCCACTGTGCCCATAAATTCCCGCCACTGTGCCCATCAAACGCAGCCACTGTGCCCATAAATTCCCACTACTGTGCCCATCAAACGCAGCCACTGTGCCATCAAACGCAGCCACTGTACCCATCAATTGCAGCCACTGTGCCCATTAAACGCAGCCACTGTGCCATCAAGCGCAGCCACTGTACCCATAAATTGCCACCACTGTGCCCATTAAACGCAGCCACTGTGCCATCAAACGCAGCCACTGTACCCATAAATTGCCACCACTGTGCCCATTAAACACAGCCACTGTGCCCATCAAACGCAGCCACTGTGCCCATAAATTCCCACCACTGTGCCCATTAAACGCAGCCACTGTGCCCATAAATTTCCGCCAATGTGCCCATCAAACGCAGCCACTGTGCCTATAAATTCCCACCACTGTGCCCATCAAACGCAGCCACTGTGCCCATAAATTCCCGCCACTGTGCCCATCAAACGCAGCCACTGTGCCCATAAATTCCCGCCACTGTGCCCATCAAACGCAGCCACTGTGCCCATAGATTTCCACCACTGTGCCCATCAAACGCAGCCACTCTGCCATCAAACGCAGCCACTGTACCCATCAATTGCAGCCACTGTGCCCATTAAACGCAGCCACTGTGCCATCAAGCGCAGCCACTGTACCCATAAATTGCCACCACTGTGCCCATTAAACGCAGCCACTGTGCCATCAAACGCAGCCACTGTACACATAAATGGCCACCACTGTGCCCATTAAACACAGCCACTGTGCCCATAAATTACAGGCACTGTGCCCATTAAACGCAGCCACTGGGCCATCAAGCCCAGCCACTGTACCCATAAATTGCCACCACTGTGCCCATTAAACACAGCCACTGTGCCCATCAAATGCAGCCACTGTGCCCATAAATTCCCACCACTGTGCCCATTAAACGCAGCCACTGCGCCCATAAATTCCCACCACTGTGCCCATCAAATGCAGCCACTGTGCCCATAAATTCCCGCCACTGTGCCCATCAAACGCAGCCACTGTGCCCATAAATTCCCACCACTGTGCCCATCAAACGCAGCCACTGTGCCCATAAATTCCCACCACTGTGCCCATTAAACGCAGCCACTGTGCCCATAAATTCCCACCACTGTGCCCATCAAACGCAGCCACTGTGCCATCAAACGCAGCCACTGTACCCATCAATTGCAGCCACTGTGCCCATTAAACACAGCCACTGTGCCATCAAGCGCAGCCACTGTACCCAAAAATTGCCACCACTGTGCCCATTAAACACAGCCACTGTGCCCATCAAACGCAGCCACTGTGCCCATAAATTCCCACCACTGTGCCCATTAAACGCAGCCACTGTGCCCATAAATTCCCGCCACTGTGCCCATCAAACGCAGCCACTGTACCCATCAATTGCAGCCACTGTGCCCATTAAACGCAGCCACTGTGCCATCAAACGCAGCCACTGTACCCATAAATGGCCACCACTGTGCCCATTAAACACAGCCACTGTGCCCATAAATTACAGGCACTGTGCCCATTAAACGCAGCCACTGGGCCATCAAACGCAGCCACTGTACCCATCAATTGCAGCCACTGTGCCCATTAAACACAGCCACTGTGCCATCAAGCGCAGCCACTGTACCCATAAATTGCCACCACTGTGCCCATTAAACACAGCCACTGTGCCCATCAAATGCAGCCACTGTGCCCATAAATTCCCACCACTGTGCCCATTAAACGCAGCCACTGTGCCCATAAATTCCCACCACTGTGCCCATCAAACGCAGCCACTGTGCCCATAAATTCCCACCACTGTGCCCATTAAACGCAGCCACTTTGCCCATAAATTCCCACCACTGTGCCCATCAAACGTAGCCACTGTGCCCATAAATTACAGGCACTGTGCCCATTAAACGCAGCCACTGGGCCATCAAGCCCAGCCACTGTACCCATAAATTGCCACCACTGTGCCCATTAAACACAGCCACTGTGCCCATCAAATGCAGCCACTGTGCCCAAAAATTCCCACCACTGTGCCCATCAAACGCAGCCACTGTGCCCATAAATTCCCACCACTGTGCCCATCAAACGCAGCCACTGTGCCCATAAATTCCCACCACTGTGCCCATTAAACGCAGCCACTTTGCCCATAAATTCCCACCACTGTGCCCATCAAACGTAGCCACTGTGCCATCAAACGCAGCCACTGTACCCATCAATTGCAGCCACTGTGCCCATTAAACACAGCCACTGTGCCATCAAGCGCAGCCACTGTAACCATAAATTGCCACCACTGTGCCCATTAAACACAGCCACTGTGCCCATCAAACGCAGCCACTGTGCCCATAAATTCCCACCACTGTGCCCATTAAACGCAGCCACTGTGCCCATAAATTCCCGCCACTGTGCCCATCAAACGCAGCCACTGTACCCATCAATTGCAGCCACTGTGCCCATTAAACGCAGCCACTGTGCCATCAAGCGCAGCCACTGTACCCATAAATTGCCACCACTGTGCCCAATAAACGCAGCCACTGTGCCCATCAAACGCAGCCACTGTACCCATAAATTCCCACCACTGTGCCCATTAAACGCAGCCACTGTGCCCATAAATTCCCACCACTGTGCCCATCAAACGCAGCCACTGAGCCATCAAACGCAGCCACTGTACCCATCAATTGCAGCCACTGTGCCCATTAAACACAGTCACTGTGCCATCAAGCGCAGCCACTGTGCCCATCAAACGCAGCCACTGTACCCATAAATTCCCACCACTGTGCCCATCAAACGCAGCCACTGTGCCCATAAATTCCCACCACTGTGCCCATGAAAAGCAGCCACTGAGCCATCAAACGCAGCCACTGTACCCATCAATTGCAGCCACTGTGCCCATTAAACACAGCCACTGTGCCATCAAGTGCAGCCACTGTACCCATAAATTGCCACCACTGTGCCCATTAAACGCAGCCACTGTGCCCATAAATTCCCGCCACTGTGCCTATCAAACGCAGCCACTGTGCCCATAAATTCCCGCCACTGTGCCCATCAAATGCAGCCACTGTGCCCATAAATTCCAGCCACTGGGCCATAAAGCCCAGCCACTGTACCCATCAATTGCAGCCACTGTGCCCATTAAACGCAGCCACTGTGCCATCAAGCGCAGCCACTGTACCCATAAATTGCCACCACTGTGCCCATTAAACGCAGCCACTGTGCCATCAAACGCAGCCACTGTACCCATAAATTGCCACCACTGTGCCCATTAAACACAGCCACTGTGCCCATAAATTACAGCCACTGTGCCCATTAAACGCAGCCACTGGGCCATCAAGCCCAGCCACTGTACCCATAAATTGCCACCACTATGCCCATTAAACACAGCCACTGTGCCCATCAAATACAGCCACTGTGCCCATAAATTCCCACCACTGTGCCCATTAAACGCAGCTACTGTGCCCATAAATTCCCGCCACTGTGCCCATCAAACGCAGCCACTGTGCCCATAAATTCCCACCACTGTGCCCATCAAACGCAGCCACTGTGCCCATAAATTCCCACCACTGTGCCCATCAAACGCAGCCACTGTGCCCATAAATTCCCACCACTGTGCCCATTAAACGCAGCCACTGTGCCCATAAATTCCCACCACTGTGCCCATCAAACGCAGCCACTGTACCCATCAATTGCAGCCACTGTGCCCATTAAACGCAGCCACTGTGCCATCAAGCGCAGCCACTGTACCCATAAATTGCCACCACTGTGCCCATTAAACTCAGCCACTGTGCCATCAAACGCAGCCACTGTACCCATAAATTGCCACCACTGTGCCCATTAAACACAGCCACTGTGCCCATAAATTACAGCCACTGTGCCCATTAAACGCAGCCACTGGGCCATCAAGCCCAGCCACTGTACCCATAAATTGCCACCACTGTGCCCATTAAACGCAGCCACTGTGCCCATCAAATGCAGCCACTGTACCCATAAATTCCCCCCACTGTGCCCATTAAACGCAGCCACTGTGCCCATAAATTCCCGCCACTGTGCCCATCAAACGCAGCCACTGAGCCATCAAACGCAGCCACTGTACCCATCAATTGCAGCCACTGTGCCCATTAAACACAGCCACTGTGCCATCAAGCGCAGCCACTGTACCCATAAATTGCCACCACTGTGCCCATTAAACGCAGCCACTGTGCCCATAAATTCCCACCACTGTGCCCATCAAACACAGCCACTGTGCCCATAAATTCCCACCACTGTGCTGATCAAACACAGCCACTGTGCCCATCAAACGCAGCCACTGTACCCATAAATTGCCACCACTGTGCCCATTAAACGCAGCCACTGTACCCATAAATTGCAGCCACTGTGCCCATTAAACGCAGCCACTGTGCCCATAAATTCCCACCACTGTGCCCATCAAACACAGCCACTGTGCCCATCAAACGCAGCCACTGTACCCATAAATTGCCACCACTGTGCCCCTTAAATGCAGCCACTGTGCCCATAAATTCCCACCAATGTGCCCATCAAACATAGCCACTGTGCCATCAAACGCAGCCACTGTACCCATCAATTGCAGCCACTGTGCCCATTAAACACAAACACTGTGCCCATCAAGCGCCATCACTGTGCCCATCAAGCGCCACCACTGTGCCCATCAAGCGCCGCCACTATGCCCATTAAACGCTGCCACTGTGCCCATCAAACGCAGCCACTATGCCATCAAACGCAGCCACTATGCCATCAAACGCAGCCACTATGCCATCAAACGCAACCACTGTAACCATTAATTGCCGCCAGTTTGCCCCATCAATTCCTGCCAGTGTCCCCCCCACCCGGCACTTACCTGTCTCAGGTCAGCGCGTTGCTCCACGCTCCCTCCGATCACAGCGCCTGTCGCTTCAGCCAATCAGGTGACAGGTAACCAGACCCAGTGCACCTGATTGGCTGAGAGGCGGGTCAGTGTTAGGGAAGCGATTTATTTGATTTCCTACCACAGCACTGTGTAAGCAGCGAATGCACAGCAGTGTATATATATATATATATATATATATATATATATATATATATATATATATATATAAAGCCCTATGTGCTTTTATATGTGTCTTATCTATATATAATGCATTCTTTAAATGTGCTTTAAAATGCATGGTTTTCCATTTTATGAACAAGAAAATAATGACGTTATGCTGTTGGGCTGGTATTGTAATGCTATGGGGCTGGTATGACATTTTTTCCAGGGCTGGTTTTCATACCCAGTCCGGCCCTGGATCTCTCTCTACTGCCCTGTCAGAACAGGGATTTGTCTGTTTACATTGACAGATCCCCATTCTGGCTCTCTGAGGAGCGATCATGGGTCGCCGGTGGACATTGTTGCCACCGGCCACGCGCATTGTCACGGGCATTGCACCGTGCGCTTGTGTGCCCCTATTGCTCTTAAAGCGGCCCCCACACCCCCTTAACTCTCCTCTCTGTCACAGTCTGCAAAGAACATGGCCATGTGGGCCTCCGTCCGCACAGCTGCATCATTCGTTCACAGAGTTCTGTGAGTGGAAAACTATAAGGTCCGTCAGCCTTTGCGGCTGTCGGCTTGTAGTTCTCAATGAACTACTACTGCACTGTTGAGCACTGTGATAGTTCATTGATACTTCCAGTTAGTGTGTAACTGCTTGGCCATTGTATGTATGGCCAGACAGCTTACACACAGAGTCTGCAAGAGTTCTGCATTGTACCTATCATCTGCTGATTGTGGGTCCAATGTTTTCCAGGAACTTATCCTTTAAGTTTGCAAGTGGTGAACAGAAAATTGTGCAATATATCAGTGATTGAAAATCCAGCAAACAGACTTGTGGAAAGGGATTGGTTAATGTACTGACAATCTAGACTTTAATAAGCTGGCCGATAATACCATTGCTGTATTGCAGGAAACATTCTCATACTCCTTGCCATCATAATATTGCTTCTTGTTACTAACATTCATAATTTTTGAAAATGCTACTTGTGAATCCAGATTTACTCAGATTTAATTTGGAGTTCATTATGGAGGATGGTTGCAATGGGTCACCCAAAAGAATGTCACTCAGATAATGCCTCCTGTGCTATGTCAGTTCCCTAATTAGGATAGTATGATAGCAAGTAATAAATAAGCATACCATATCTTTATTAGGTCACTAATGTCACAGGTGGTGGGAATTCTTACACCATAGGGCCTAGTGGCCTTAAAAGTGGGATCTCATTAAATTTTGGCTTTCTGTTTGGATTGGGGGGGATTCACTACACAAAATAAACACAGTTTCCTGAAAAAAAATTGATGGATTAACTGTAAGTTCTGACTCAGACAATTTGATTCACATGTATATTTGTTGATAAATATTACAAAACAAATATAATTATTGATCATGGAGGATATTCATTAATCCAGTTCTTTTTATTGCTTGTGAATTAAACAACACATTGATGCTGCACAAGGTCACCTTGTTCTGCATGTTCTGCAGGGGAATATGGGGACTCGCTGTATGGCCTAAAAAAGTGATGCTGCTGTTGTGCTTCTTCCCAGAAAAGATTTTAAAAAATCTAGTCTTGTTTTTTTTCTTTATTGCCGGTTCGGTCCAATATTTTTATGGTGCTGATATTGTTGTACCCAAGAAAAAAAATCCATTTGACTTTAATTTTCCTTTTTCATCATCTTCTGGTCCAAGATGGCATTTCTACTGGTGCTGCTGTGGTGCTGAATTCCATTTGTGTGTTCTTCTTTGTTGTCCTTTCAGTCTGTTTTTTGATGTTTCTACTGCTGCTGATAGTATTGTGGATTCACTGCAACCAAAAAAAATTGTAGAGAGTTCTGCTAAGGTCTTAATTCTTTTTCATTAGTTTTCCTATCTGGTCTAGGATGCTGATGTTGGGATTGATTCATCATTCTGGTTTCAGGCCACTTGATCTCACTGATCCTATGATGATTCATAAATGAGAAAGTGACATCGTAACGTCAGCTAACTGTATGTCTAGAATCACAAATCCAAAATCTTAATTATTTATCTTAAATAAGAATGAGGTCAGCAAGTATTACTTTAAGATTGCCTCAGCAATCTTAAAAAAAATTGGCATCATTCTAGTTTCAGATTTAAGTCAAAAGGAAACCATATATGTGGGACTGCTATAAAAAACAAAAACAAAAATTTTTTAGCCAGGTTAAATTAAAAACATATGAATGCAGTGGTGTCAAGAAAACATAAGGAGATTCTTCACATTTTTGCAAAAGTAAATTAAAGATACATTTATTTGAAAATAATCAAACAATCTGACACCTCCAGAGATGTAATCATTATTTAAGATGCTATTTCCAAAGAGTATTTTATTTCACTTGTAATCAATACAATTGCTGTTATTTCAGACTGGGCTAGACTACCTAATAAAAATAAATTGTAGGTGTCTCATCATGAAACATTTTCCCTTGAGCATTCAACAGTTGACAGAATTCTAATGTTTCCTGTAAATTGTACTGACAGAGTATACAATGTTGTGCCCCAGGTCTGCTGTGACAATTATCTCTTTCTTCCACAGGGAGTTCACTATTCAAACCTGCACTTTAAGATGAGATAGATTTAAAGATAAAGAAATAAATGTGTTTAATGAAGTTACATGTATGGTTTGTGATTAAAATAATAATTAAACCAGAGCAAAGCTTTTACAATAGAATAAAAGATAGAAACAGAAGGGGTTGAAAAAACGTATATGTGATATGAGATTTTTTTGAACTTTAACATGTGGAATTTTGCTCATAGGTATGCGTACTAAACCTGCAAATTCAGCTTAATGAGGTCAAAAGCGTGAATGGAAAAAAGATGAAGACAGATGTTTTGAGACAAAAAAAAAACACTGGCAGAGAGGTCTTGTATTAAAATAAACTAGGAGCACCTGAGGAACAAAGATGAGATAAGGCTTCAAAGTGAAACACATTACAAATAATACATTTATAAAGTCAAATTAAATTGATCATGAGACTCAGCATTGATTTATAAAGTGTATCTCATGTACAGAAAAATATTTACTAATGAATGTTGAGGGATATATCTCTTAGAAACTGAAGCAAGCCATAGAGATGTAATGGTGTTTTAGGAAATGATGTAGCTATCAAAAACTCATGTTAAAACATAAGATACTTGTACACCTCTAGGCTATAAATATGTATGTGCACTCACTATTGTCACTGCTTAAAGGTTTGACTAAAAATAGATTAAAGCAGAGTTCCACCCAAAGTGTAACCTCTGCTTATCCGCTTCCCCCCCTCCCCCCTTCCGGTGCCACATTTGGTACCTTTCAGGGGGGAGGGGAGAATGGGTACCTATTTTTGACAGGTACCCTTCTCCACTGCTAGAAGACAGAGCCGGGGCACCATTCCCCCTCCTCCTTCCTCCGCCCCTGGGCCAATTATATTGTGCATGCTCAGTAGTAGGGATGAGCTTTGAGTTCGAGTCGAACTCATGTTCGACTCGAACATTGGCTGTTCGCAAGTTCGCCGAACAGCGAACAATTTGGGGTGTTCGCGGCAAATTCGAATGCCGCGGAACACCCTTTAAAAGTCTATGGGAGAAATCAAAAGTGCTAATTTTAAAGGCTTATATGCAAGTTATTGTCATAAAAAGTGTTTGGGGACCTGGGTCCTGCCCCAGAGGACATGGATCAATGCAAAAAAAAGTTTTAAAAACGGCCGTTTTTTCAGGAGCAGTGATTTTAATAATGCTTAAAGTGAAACAATAAAAGTGTATTATCCCTTTAAATTTCGTACCTGGGGGGTGTCTATAGTATGCCTGTAAAGGGGCACATGTTTCCTGTGTTTAGAACAGTCTGACAGCAAAATGACATTTTGAAGAAAAAAAAACCCATTTAAAACTACCCACGGCTATTGCATTGCCGACAATACACATAGAAGTTAATTGATAAAAACGGCATGGGAATTCCCCAAAGGGGAACCCCGAACCAAAATAAAAAAAAAAAAATGACGTGGGAGTCCCCCTAAATTCCATACCAGGCCCTTCAGGTCTGGTATGGATATTAAGGGGAACCCCGGCCAAAATTTTTAAAAAAATGACGTGGGGTTCCCCATAAATTCCATACCAGACCCGTCAGGTCTGGTATGGATTTTAAGGGAAACCCTGCGCCAAAAAAACCCCAAAAAAACGGCGTGGGGTCCCCCCAAAAATCCATACCAGACCCTTATCCGAGCACGCAACCTGGCAGGCCGCAGGAAAAGAGAGGGGACGAGAGTTCGTCCCCCCTCCTGAACCATACCAGGCCACATGCCCTCAACATTGGGAGGGTGCTTTGGGGTAGCCCCCCAAAACACCTTGTCCCCATGTTGATGAGGACAAGGGTCTCATCCCCATAACCCTGGCCGGTGGTTGTGGGGGTCTGCGGGCGGGGGAGACGCCGTCACACAGCGGGAGCCTCCCTCCATGCCAGCATGGGTGCGGAGCGGCCTGGAGAAGAAAATGAAGAAAAGAAGAAGAGAAAAAGAGAAGAAGGAAGAAGAGAAGAAGATGAAGAAGAAGATGAAGAGAAGAGCGGGAGCCTCCCCCCAAGACGCCGCGGAGGAGATGCTGGACGAGAACGCCGGAGGAAGAACCAGAAGAGCCAGAAGAACCAGAAGATGAAGGAAGATAGAAGAAAGAAGAAGCATTTAAATAAAGGAATTGTCAAAAACTGTCTCTTGTCATTTTTACAATTTTTGACAGTTTTTTAGTGAAATGGTAGGGGTAAGTACCCCCTTACCATTTCACACAGGGGGGGCCGGGATCTGGGGGTCCTCTTGTTAAAGGGGGCTTCCAGATTCCGATAAGCCCCCCGCCCGCAGACCCCCACAACCACCAGCCAGGGTTGTGGGGATGAGGCCCTTGTCCTCATCAACATGGGGACAAGGTGTTTTGGGGGGCTACCCCAAAGCACCCTCCCAATGTTGAGGGCATGTGGCCTGGTACAGTTCAGGAGGGGGGGCACACTCTCGTCCCCCCTCTTTTCCTGCGGCCTGCCAGGTTGCGTGCTCAGATAAGGGTCTGGTATGGATTTTTGGGGGGACCCCATGCCATTTTTTTTTTTTTGGCGTGGGGTTCCCCTTAAAATCCATACCAGACCTAAAAGGTCTGGTATGGAATTTAGGGGGAACCCCACGTCATTTTTTTTTTAAATTTAGGTCGGGGTTCCCCTTAATATCCATACCAGACCTGAAGGGCCTGGTATGGAATTTAGGGGGACTCCCACGTAATTTTTTTTTTTAATTTTGGTTCGGGGTTCCCCTTTGGGGAATTCCCATGCCGTTTTTATCAATGAACTTCTATGTGTATTGTCGGCAAAGCAATAGCCGCGGGTAGTTTTAAATGGGTTTTTTTTTCTTCAAAATGTCATTTTGCTGTCAGACTGTTCTAAACACAGGAAACATGCGCCCCTTTACAGGCATACTATAGACACCCCCAAGGTATGAAATTTAAAGGAATATTACACTTTTATTGTTTAACTTTAAGCATTATTAAAATCACTGCTCCTGAAAAAACGGCCGTTTTTAAAACTTTTTTTTGCATTGATCCATGTCCCCTGGGGCAGGACCCAGGTCCCCAAACACTTTTTATGACAATAACTTGCATATTAGCCTTTAAAATTAGCACTTTTGGTTATTCATGTTCGTGTCCCATAGACTTTAACGGTGTTCGCGTGTTCGAACGAACTTTTTTCCTGTTCGCATGTTCTGGTGCGAACCGAACAGGGGGGTGTTCGGCTCATCCCTACTCAGTAGGTAACTGCATGTTTCCCTTACGACAACTGGCGGTGACAACACCCGACAGCCGATCCGAAAATCTGGCAGTGGCAGTGGACATTGTGGGCTCCCTGGACAGGTAAGTGTCCAAATATTTAAAGTCAGCCACTACAATATTTGTAGATGCTGACTTTTAATTTTTTTTTCCAGGCGGAACACCGCTTTAAGAAAGCATTAATGATTGTTGACTGCTTAGATTGCATCCCATTACCATTTCATTTTGTGTCACCCTGACAAGCTACTATACTATATACAATATTTATAAAAATAAACCCAACGCTGCTTCTTTAACAGTATCACATATGCAGTGACTACAAAATTATACACATCTATATATAAAGTGCCAGTGCAAACATCTTAATTGTTATAGTCCATAAGTGCAAACAAAGTGCTGATGAATTCTTTCTGTGTTTGCCCAAGCTGCCAATCCGTGCTCCCCGTCTGTGTTTCCCAGTCACCAACAGTAATATTCAAGTAGGAAATTATATCCTTTTGTAAATGGGTATGGCTCCTTTCCTCTCCTCTGATTATAGGGTCCTCAGCAATGTTATATTCATAGTATCCACCAAAAAAGGGAGATCTCCATAGCATAATACTATCTGGATTATTTGATAATTTAAAAGGAATTACACTTACAAGAGGTTAAAATATTCAAGCATATATATGGGTTCAGATCGCCGCCTCGTGTGTGCTATATTTACCAATCGTGACGTCACTAACTAGTCCCTGCTTGACGCATTTCTCTCCTCCTACTGGGTGTCTTCAGAAGCTGGGGACGGTAGTGACTGGCTCGCTTTTGTGTCTTATACACCTCTTACTACACCCAACCACTCCTACTCCTCTAAGTTAAACCACTTCCTTTTCTTTGTCGTTACATCACTTCCCATTTGTGGTTGGAAGTAGTACAGGCGCCATATTGGTATACCCTGTATAATCTGAATGCCGTTCCACTCTATTCTAACTGCACTATATCCTCCACCCTGCTAGTTAAATAGATTCTCTCTGTTCCAATATGACTTCTACACAGTGGTATAAGCAATACCACATCTTTGCTGATTGTATTCACCTTACTACCCCCAATATTGCATGTAGTACAATTAAGCCCCTTGTCACCCATTATTAAATCCAATGTTTATAAAACTAAATTAAGTTACCTGAAAACTATAATTTATTAATTAACCACTTCAATAACAGCCACTTCCCCCCTGCTGCCCAAGCCAATTTTCAGCTTTCAGCGCTGTTACTTTTTAAATGACAATTGCGTGGTCATGCTACACTGTACCCAAACAAATTTTTTATCATTTTGTTCCCACAAATAGAGCTTTCTTTTGATATTTTGGTATTTGATCACCTCTGTGGTTTTTATTCTTTGCTAAACAAATACAAAAATACCAAAAATTTTGAAAAAAAAAGTTTCTGTTATAAAATGTTGTAAATAAGTAAGTTTTCTCCCTCACTGATGGGCACTGATGAGGCTGCACTGATGGGCACTGATAAGGTGGCACAGATGAGATGGCACCAATGATGTGGCACTGATGAGGTGGCACTAATGGGCACTGATAAGTGGCACTGATGGGCACTGATAGGTGGCAGTGATAGGTGGCACTGATGGGCATTGATAGGCGGCACTGATGGAATCTCATATGGGGCACTGGTGGACACTGATGGGCACTGATAGGTGACAGTGCACTGAAAGTCTACAATGATGAGTACTTATGAGTGGCACTGATAGGCGGCACTGATGGGCATTGATGGGCAGCACAGATGGGCACTGTTGGGTGACACTGGTAGATGACACTGATAGATGGCACTGATAGGCATCACTGATGGCACTGGCAGGCATTGCTGATGGGCACTGATTGGAATCTGCCTGGGCACTGATTGGCATATCCCTGGTGGTCCAGGGTGGCATACCTGGTGGTCTTCTACCATGGTTCGGTTGAAAAAGACGAAAGGAAAACCTGTCATTTTTTTATTGTATGGTTCCCCATACTTGATGTTTCTGTGGATCATCATGTGCATGATCATCCCAGCTGGCACAGAAAGGTGGGAAACCAATATACTTATAAATTCATAAGGACAACTAATGGGTTGATATCAAGTGTATCTGAGGTTTATACTTTGTTCTCTTCTCCTTTTTACTTCTTTGCCAATTGTACGATCCTTTCCTTTTCCTATTCCTTTCTTTCCCCTCTCTTTCTTCTTTTTTTCACAATGATTTTTTTTATAGCTACTGCTCTATGTCCCTGTGTAGCTGGGTACAGTTGGCAATGTCACTTTGTTACCATGCTTTTTAAAAAAATGTGCTGTTCTCTGTATACTAACTTAGTACTGTGATTCTATTTGTACACTAGGTGGCGCCGAACAGTACAAGAGCCTTTGACACTGCTCACTAAAGACTGCAGCTCAGTTGTTATAAGTTCCACTCTGGTTGGTTACATTCAGGGCCTGGTTACATGGATCCATATGTTTACAACTCCTCCCCCCTTTTGAGACTGAGGCATCGCCACAGATTGATCCACTCACAATTGGAGTGCATGACGCCTCCCCCTCAACATGGGGGGCTATGCTATGCATTCCACACTGTCAGGTCACCTGAGTCCAGGTGACAGATGGACTCCGTAGGAGTCAGGAGTGCACCGCTAAGGTAGTGGACCCTAGGACTGACTGCTGCGGATTGAATTCTGGGAGGTTCAGGAAGCAGGACCACTGGAGCACCAACACATATCCCACTGGGAGCTAGAACATAGATTCCCCAGCTGGTGTTCACCAAAGCCTCCAGTGGTGAGGATGGATTGCGCTGCAGTCTGGCTCCAGGTCGCGGCCCCCAGGGTCTCACAGCTCATGCTCACGGTAAACTTACAGGAGAAAAAGGAAGGAAGCAGCAGGCTGGAACAACAAGGATAGTAAAGGGATAAGCCAAAGGTCAGGGCGACTAGCAGACAAGGATAAACATAGAACACGTCAAAGATCAGGGTCACAAGCAGACAGGGATAGTCAAGAACAGGCCAAGATTGGTAACTGGAATCAGACGTAGGAGACAAGGCAAGTTGCACACGAAAGCTAAACACACAATGGTTGATCAGCAAGGTTGGCTTGCAATGCACAGGTTAATATAGTGTTCCTAATTAGAGGCTGAGGTGGAGCTATGCTGAGGGAAGATTATATAAGCAGTCAGGTGAGAGTGGCAGGCCTCTAAAGGTGAACACATGGAGGAGAGGTAAGCTGACAGACAAATATTACTGCATAACCATGACACACACATCACAATTCCACGGCAGCATCTACCGCACATGTGCATAGGGCCATATCTTAATTTCCTGGAGCAGTGCAGTTTCATAACACTGCTGGGAGAGATAGATGCCAGACGTGGATGAGCAGCATTAACTACAGGTAAAGTGAATACTTCAGCCTCCTTTGAGATGCTGGAGTAGAAACAGGTCCATACTAGCTGCTTTCTTTGTCTCTATACATGCAGTTTTACAACTCCTCTGCTGCACTCCACATACCAACTTGATTTGTGACCAACCAGTTCATGGAGGGCTCCCATAAGATACTCGTTGATTCCGTGGGGCAGTGTCAATAGGCTTCCAGTGACACCATGTTCTGCAGTGTCTTTCAAAGTTTTTCTGTTCACATAGTACAGTATACTCCTTCAAATCAGCTTCTGCTTATCTTATGGTAGGTGTCCCATGAACAACTTTTAGTTCTCTTCTATTATGGCTGCCATTATCCATGTCACATTGCTATGATATCCTTTTCTTACTTTTTTTATTAGACAATCTATGATTATATATTCTCCTATCCAATACCCCTGACGAAAGGGTTGAACCAGAAACACGACAGGTACCAGAGATTTTCAGTAATCAGAGAGTATTTATGATACATTTCTATGCTTGCTATGCAATTTTTTTACGTTTTTGTTACGTTTTTGTTCTTTTGTTTTTTGTTATGTCATGTTCTTAACTGATCATTACATGTTTGTATGATCAAATTGTATGTGTAATAATAAATGCTTTTTTACTCTATACTTGTGTTGTTGTAGCTTTTAAAGTTACATGCAATATTGGGGGTAGTAAGGTAATGCATACAATCAGCAAGGATGCGGTATTGGTTATACCACTGTATAGACGTCATTTAACTAGCAGGGTGGAGAGACGCATTTGTGACGTCATGTCCGGTAATTGGAACGCACGCCGAGGCAGTGATCCGAACCCATTTACCTAGCAAAATACCCTCTTCCACTAGTATGACATCTATGCTTCTATCTTAGCCATGTCACCAGCACTCCCATCATCTTTCTGTATTCTTTAGGGGTTTAGGAGTTATCCTTCTCATGTCTGATTCTCAGCTGATAGATACAATAAAGAATTTATTAAACATGTCCAACACCAATCGTTTTTGCTTTTAATCTATGTAGATGACTTTGGATTATCATTTTCATCCTTTGTACCTCATCAGCTGTTTATCATTACACTTGCCCAGTTTACAAAGAAACTATAATAGTTTGAGTCAGTTTTATTCTGGTTGCATTGTGTAATGCATTGAAGCAAAATTATAGTTGAAATTAAAAAAAATGCAAGCAGGTAGGTATTTACTCTGTATGTCTCTTCTACCATTAATATCATCTCCTGTTTTTTAGATGTTCTTTTGTAAGATGATGGGAATAATTGCTGGGACCAAGTAACCCTGATGCACATGCATGGCAGTTAAGGCATCCTGAATCAGCCAATTAAGAAGAATAAAGACGCCTGAACCCAAATGAAGACAAGAAGATGTGTCAACAATGGAGCAACCAGAAAGTGTGTACACTTTGCCTTGGTGCAGGTAAGTGTAAACAAAATGTTGTATATAGTTTATCATAAATCATGAGTGCAGTGCTAAGATGATATAAGTAAAACATACATGCAGTGTAATATGAAACATAAAAATACACAAATCAATGTGCAAATCAGAGTCCACATTAAAAAAATCAGAAGAGTCCAAAATAAGAAACAAATGGCTGAGAAATGGTAGTCCTCCAATCGTGAGGAAAAAAAGGTTTGTGTAGATATCCAAACACCACCAACTCGACTCCATTTGTAAAGAGCACACAACATCCTAGTGCACAGAGAAGATGGGGGGCTTATGGGAAACAGTGTGACCCTTAGTGGTCAAACAGCACTTGTATGTTACTCTCTTAGCTAAGCTGCCATGGATGGGGATTACAAAAGGATACAAAATCATAATAAGGAGACAGCATCCAAGTCATACAGTAACAGAATAGAGTTATGCTATGGGGATCATCTCTTCTTCTTTCCATGGCACTACCTCCATACTAAGTATGTGCACTTAGAATCCTTTGGCATCGACATAACATCCTCATTTGATATGTGGTACCGAGTATAGCTGGCCATTTGGAGAGTAACATACAAGCGCTGTTTGACCACTCTTAATTGAGGGTCACACTGTTTCTGGTACGCCCCCCCATTTTCTCTGTACACTGGGGTGTTGTGTGGTCTTTACAACTGGAGTGGAGTTGGTAGTTGGATATCCACACTTATAGTTTTATTTCCCACGATCAGAGGACTACCTTTTCGTAGGCATTTCTTTCTTATTTTGGACTATTCCTATCTCCTATTTTGTTTCATATTATACAGCATGTATTTTTTACTTATATCATCTTAGTGCTCCCAGTCATGATTTATGATATGTAGTATAGTGTGTATTATGGTATAGTGTTAACTGTTACTTGCTTCCTTATTTGTTAAGGCTCAAATTATGGTTCTTATGAGATTTATTGTATATAGTATAGTAAATTGTCTGGGTGCCACAAAATGAATCAGTAATGAGATGGAATCTAAGTAGTCAACAATCATTATTTAGGAAAACTCAATGCCTTCCTCAGATGAAGGTTTGTTAAGCGAAGCTGATTTGGCAAGTGTCAAAGACTGCACCATTATCTCATCTGCAAAATAAGGATTACAATCAAAAATAAATGTAACTATGGATAAATAACAAGGGTACAAAAAATACAATAATTTTGGGATCCACTCAGATGCCTTACAGACAGCTGGCTCAGCCTCTCAGCATGCCACTGAGAAATTGAGCGAACCACTCCACCCCTTCTCCTGACTAGCACTTTAGTGACTGTGTTAGGGCCTGGACTTGTGTCTGGTGATGACTCTTCATGACTGATCTACCAGAGATGCTGGATGGTGCCCTGTCAAATCCATTGGACAGCCCTGCCTTGTGCCTTGACTTCTGCTGAACCTTGAACTCTTTGCTCCTCCCATGAACTTCCTAATTTAGGCCATGTCTCTGCACTTCCTGTTTGCCAGATTATTGTGCTCTCTTCAGCCAGTATGTCACTCTCATCCTCCCTGCTGCCATCCATATTGTGCTACCATTCGTTATCAACCCTTTGCTCCCAAACTACGCTTCTGCCTGATCCCAACCTGTAACTACTTGTTACTAACCTTTGGCTTGTTTTACTGACTACACTTCTGTTTGATCCTTACCTGCTTATCTGCTTCTGGACCCCAGCTTGCTCACCTCCTGGTGAGGCAATCCTGAGGATCTCGAGCTGGTACTAACATGCAGCAAAATCCCTCTCTACCATCAGGGGCTCTGCTGAACACCTGTTAGTACTTAGACACTGCACCTCAGGTGAGTACACTTCATCCGCCAGGGTGACTACCTGTGTACATATCCTGCTGGTCAGTGGTAGTCCCACTACTGCTATAGCAACTGTATTTCTAGCCTGACCCCTGATTGTGACAGACTGACAGTCACTGGTCTCTACTCAATAAAGACCAAGAACTGAGAAATCAGCACCATGTGATCACTCAGTTCTCATGCTTAGGGCTGATAGGGGACAGCTTGCAGCATTGAACCAATGTATGTATGTTCTTTTTTTATAATCCCGCATTTCTCCTTTAAAGAATTGGAGAGTGATAAATAGAATATAAATGGGACTTCCATCAATGGATAGAGATATAAGAAGTTCATAAGAACAGAGTAAGAAGATGTGACAAAGGTTAAAGTAAGTTATCTGAAGACTGGAGATTTAGCTTAAGCTAATATCTGGAAACTGATGAAGAGCTGTAAAAGAGTGCAAGAGAAATAGGCTCCATGCACTCTGGAGCTCATAAACGGCCGTTCGGAATGTCAGATTGCTGGCAGGAAAACGCTGCTTTAAAAACGTGAATTTATCAGCGTTTTGCATTGCCGTCAATGCACGTTTAGCGGTGCTAGCTTTTAACTGCATTTCTTTGCCTCTATTCAAAATCATGGTTCCCTATGGGAGCCCATTGATTTTAATAGAAGTTGCATCAGAAGTTGGATCATTATGATCTGACTTGCAGTGTGACGTTTGTGCTGAGGATGAAGGGGAACCCCGCCACAATGAAAAAAAAATTGACGTGTGGTTCCCCCCTCAGACAATACCAAGCCCTTCGGTCTGGTATGGATTTTAAGGGGAACCCCCTATGCCGAAAAAAACGGCGTGGGGTCCCCCCAAATCCATACCAGACCCTTATCCGAGCACGCAGCCCGGCCGGTCAGGAATGGGGGTGGTTATGAGCGAGCGCCCTGCCCTCCTGAAGCATACCAGCTGCATGCCCTCAACACTGCACAGGTTTTTAAAGTAGTTTATTAGTCAGCTCCGGGGGTCTTCTTCCGACTTCTGGGGTCTCTTCCTTCTTCTCCACGCTCTCCGGCCTCTTCTCCGTGCTCTCCAGTCCTTCTCCCGCTCTCTGGTTCTTCTGCCGGGCTCCTCCGATATCTTCTGCTCTTTTGCTGCTCTTTTGCTAGCGGTGACCTGGTCTTCTCCGCCGTCTTCTTCCCTCTTCTCTTCTTCGGATGTTGACACGACGCTCTCTCCCACTGTAATGCTGCGTGCGCAGTCGGCAACGACTTATATAGGGATGGGACATGGTGACCCCGCCCCTTATTACGTCACAGTCCCGGGGCATGATGGGACTTTGACTACTTTAAAAACCTGTGTAGTGTTTTATTTTTTACACTTTTCCCAGGTGAATGGATAGGGGTACGATGTACCCCATACTCATTCACATAAGGTGGGGGGCTGGGATCTGGGGGCCCCCTTATTAAAGGGGGCTCCCAGTTTATGATAAGCCCCCCGCCTGCAGACCCCGACAACCAACAGCCAGGATTGTCGGGAAGAGGCCCTTGTCTTCATCAACATGGGGGCAAGGTGCTTTGAGGTGCGGGGGCGCAGCGCCCCCCTTCCCAGAAGCATCTACCCCCATGTTGAGGGCATGCAACCTGGCACGGTTAAGGAGGGGGGGTGCTCGCTCGTCCCCACCCCCATTCCTGACCGGCTGGGCTGTGTGCTCAGATAAGGGTCTTGTATGGATTTGGGGGGACCCCACGCTGTTTTTTTTTCATTGTGGTGGGGTTCCCCTTCATCCTCAGTACACAAGTCGTACCGCAAGTCGAATCATAATGATCCGACTTCTGGTGTGACTTCTATTCAAATCAATGGGCTCCCATAGGGAACCATTGATTTTGAATAAAGGAAGAGAAATGCCGAATGAGGCTTAACGCTCTTTTTACAGCGTTAACTCTCGTTTAACACCTTTTACCGGTGTCTGGTGTTTCCAGTACTGCTCTTGAACGTGAATTTCTGGTGTTAAGAAAAAAGCCCATAAACTCCACTGCTCATTAAAGCTAAAAAACGTCCATGTGTGTATGGACACATAGGCTAACATAGAGTGGAGTTTAAGAGAGAGAGAGAGATATCACCGCTCTGAAAGAGGTCTGTGAAGAACAAACATTTTCTCCATGCTGGAAGAATTAAGAGGTAAACGAAAAATCCTGGACAGCCACACTCAAAAGAAATCTTTATTTAAATATGATATGCTTTGTGATGCAGTGGCATGTATTTTTATGATCGTATTTAAAAAAAGATCGAAGATTTCTTTTGAGTGCGGCTGTCCAGGATTTTTCGTTTACCTCATAGAGTGGAGTTTATGGGCTTTTAAAAAAAAACACCCAAACTCCAATAAACTGCAGCTTATCAGCTCCAGTGTGCAGGGAGCCATAGTGTTGAAGCTTGAATTGTCTTTACTGTGTAAATGACATCTATTGGAAAGGCATGATAGAGAGAAACAGCACTCGACGAACACCCCAAAGGAGAGGTGAATTAATGTAGCAGTAGACTTCATGCTGAACTAAAGTGTGGAAAATCTGTTAACTACTTGATTACGCAGGAGTGTGTTACATCAGTGAAGCAGAGACATAATGTACATTGATTAAATGGGTCCACACTTAGGACATGTATAAAGGTTGCAGCCTCCCCAAATACCCCCCGTAGGAGGGCACTAAGAGTAAAGAAAGAACAGAAAAAGGGGTGTGTGGCGCTACCTGTGTACCAAAGAGTGATATAGCAGATCACTCTTTAGTGGCTAGAACAGCTCCAAAAAATTCTTAAAAAACACAGTGGTGAGGTGAATTAATTACAACTCACCTACAAGTGTAGGTAAATGCAGAAATCCCCCTGGGTGTGGACACCAGTCCTAAGGAGGATAATTAACACCAGCATGTGAATATATGACACCTTATACAAATGATAAGTCCCAGTCCCAATATATATACCCAGCCAATAATAGTGTAAAGATAAATATCCTCTACTTATAACAGTGCATTTAAAATACAAACAATAATTACATATAAGTAGAATGATGCTCTACTTATGACGGTGCATATAAAGTCCAAACACCAAATTCTGTTGCTTTAAAGAAAAAGTCCAAAAATATATTGGTGTGCCAAAAAAGTGAAAATAGATGATAAACTTTATATATAAATAAGTGTAACAAGATGTATTAATCAATAAAAATAATATATATAATGCAAAACAAAAAAACAAAACAAAAAAACAAAAGAATGCAAAAAATCACACCAAAAAACAGAAAAAATGCAATTTTATCACACCATGTGCAAAAAACGCATAAGTGTATTCATTACAGTAAAGGTGACTGTTCATGCTTTAATGGATTGTAGCAGGTGACTTTAGTGCTCACAAATCTTGACAGGTGCCTTGCGTGCTCCCCCTCATGGGTCCCCACTCACCAGCTCCTATTACCCCTACAGGGGTGATACACATGCAAATCCACAACAAAGACCGGTGGCCACAGGTGTCAACCTTTGCAGTCCCTCAAGCAGCCTTGGGATTCCTGAGCAGTAGTACAGTTAGATGCTCATATTCCTGGTGCTGGATGCTAATGAAGTGAGGGCTTCCCTTGCGGCTAGGTTCCAGACTCCCAAGCAGGAGAGTGGAGCTTTGGATAGAATCTTTGGGGGCTCAGTTGCAGGCAGGCACCACAGCAGAAGCTTCCATCTGTGTGTCCTCCTGCAGCAGCACCAGGATCTCACCAGACATGTACACTGTCTTCTGAGGATAGGAACATTTTCTCATCATTAAAGATGAAAAAAAATTGCAGCTTTCATTAGAAGTGTTTGGGACAGGATGACATCAAGGAGCACAATACAGAGACAGGGAGAAGATTTTTTATCAATGCTTTAGGATTCCAAATAAATTAGTGGAAAATTAGTGGTCTGACCTCTATGCTAGCCAAATATGACAACTGTAGTAACCCATTAAATTAAAAGTTTAGCTACTCAGTGGGGTTCATTTACTAAAGACAAATAGGCTGTTGACTTTGGAAGTTGACTTTGCAAGGGAATTTTCACCAGAGCTTAGTGAATGTGGTGAAGTTTCATGTTGTGAACAATATCCAATCACATGCAAGGGAAAAAAATGCATTTTTTCTTTTTACATGATTGGATGCTGAAAATCAGCAGAGCTTCACATTGTTTACTAAACTCTGCAGCAAATGAATTTGCAAAGTGCAACTTCCCTTGCAAGGTGAACACCCTGTTTACCTTTAGTAAGCAACACCAGTAGGGATGAGCTCAAACATCGGGTGTTCACCTGTTTGCCGAACAGCAAACATTATGCAGTGTCCGCGGCAAATTTGAAAGCCGCGGAAGTCTATGGGACATTAACATGAAAAAACAAAAGTGCTCATTCTAAAGGCTTACCGTATATACTCGAGTATAAGTCGTTCCGAGTATAAGTCGAGGCCCTAATTTACCACAAAAAAATGGGAAAAACGTATTGACCCGAGTATAAGACGAGGGTGAGAAATGCACAGCTACTGTAAGTGGAAAAGAGGGTCAACAATGCCCACTTGCAGCATCACTGTGCCCATTTGCATGCCTTACTGTGCCCATTTGCAGCCATAGGTCCCCTGAACTTCAAACTCGGTAGTTAAGGGTTCCTAGATGCCCCCTAGCTGCAGCCAAAATTTGGGGTCTCTGAACCCAAAGGGTCCCGAAATGACAGTGCTGCAGATGGACACAGTTGACCGAATTTGGGGCCCCGTATCTCGAGGCCACTTAGTGCTAGGAACCCCAAATTTGGTGTGCAAACCCAGTGGAACTAGCACCATAAAATTTCCAAAGCTGGGGTTTCTAGCACCAAGTGGCCCCGAGATACAGGGCCCCAAATATCAGTTTAGAAAATGTCAAGCACTTTTCTGCAGCAGAGAATGACATTTTCTGAACCGGTTTTGGGGCCCCGTATCTCAGGGCCACTTGGTGCTAGGAACCCCAGCTTTGGATATGTTATGATACCAGTTCCACTGGGTTTACACACCAAGTTTGGGGTTCCTAGCACTAAGTGGCCCTGAGATATGGGGCCCCAAAGTCGGTTCAGAAAATGTCAAGCACTTTTCTGCAGCAGAGAATGACATTTTCCGAACTGACTTTGGGGCCCCGTATCTCGGGGTCACTTAGTGCTAGGAACTTCAGCTTCGGATATGTTGTGGTACCAGGTCTACTGGGTTTGCACACCAAATTTGGGGTTCCTAGCACCAAGTGGCCCTGAGATACGGGGTCCCAAAGTCGGTTCGGAAAATGACATTTTTTGCTGCAGAAAAGTGCTTGACTCGAGTATAAGTCGAGGGGGGCACTTTCAACACAAAAAAATGTGCTGAAAAATTCGACTTATACTCGAGTATATACGGTATATGCAATTTATTGCCATAGAAAGTATTTGGGGACCTGGGTCCTGCCCCAGGGAACATGTACCAATGCAATAAAAGTTTTAAAAAGTCAGTTTATTCGGGAGCAGTGATTTTAATAATGCTTAAAGTGAAACAATAAAAATGAAATATTCCTTTAAATATCGTGCCTGGGGGTGTCTATTGTATGCCCAAAGGGCCTGGTAATGGACTGGGGGGGAACCCATGCCATTTTTCAATGAGTTTTATCTATATTGCTGAGACCCAACAATTCATTACAGGCACGAGCAGTTTTAAATGACTTTTTACCTTTAGAAATGTCATTTTGCTGTGGTACTGTTCTAAACACGGGAAAACTGTGCCACTTTACAGGCATACTATAGACACCCCCCAGGCACGATAGTTAGTTAAAGGAATATTTCATTTTTATTGTTTCACTTTAAGCATTATTAAAATCACTACTCCCGAAAAAACTGCCGTATTTAAAACTTTTTTTTTGCATTGATACATGTCCCCTGGGGCAGGACACAGGTCCCCAAACACTTTTTATGACAATAACTTGCATATAAGCCTTTAATATGAGCACTTTTGATTTTTTCATGTTCGTGTCCCATAGACTTTAATAGTGTTCACGCGTTCGTCCACTTTTTTGCCTGTTCGCAAGTTCTGGTGTGAACCGAACCAGGGGGTGTTTGGCTCATTCTTAAACACCAGTGGCTCAGTGGCTTGCACAGAGAAGACACAGAGTGAGTGTTAGATAGCTGTTCTGTAATTTCTCTGCCCTAGTTTGGATGTATAGTTCTACAAAAATATGATAGGGCTATTATCTACACAGTGGGGTTGATTTACTAAAACTGGAGTGTGCAAAATCTGGTGCAGCTCTACACTCTGCATAGAAACCAATCAGATTGCTGAAATAAGAAGCTAATTGACTACCATGCACAGCTGTACCAGATTTTGCACTCTCCAGTTTTAGTAAATCAACCCCAATGTCAGCACAATTTTTCCAGTGGTGCTGCAATGTTAGTATTTCTAAATAAAATGATTTGTTGTATTTTCCCATCGCATAATTGCACATTGAATACCTTACTCCAGCCTGTGTATCACTTAATTTATTATTTTGTTTCTTTTTCAAAAATGTTCATTAGAAGAATACCAAACATCTAAATAAGCCTGGCACATCTGATTTAACAGGTAAAATATAGGCAGTTATACAAAGGATTTCAATATCTAGACACAAGATGAAAGTGAGTAAATTCGGAGAAAAGGCTCTGTAAGAGATTATTAGGAAAGTGATTAGGAAAGTGAACTTCAAATGCACAAAGAATATCAGAGCTAGGGTGCCAACCACATCCAAATTAACAACTATGAAGAATATCAGGAAAAATAATATCTTGTTCTATCCCAGAGAAAAAGAAATAAATATGGATAATAAAAAGAATAGAGGCAACAGAAGGAGAAGGGTGAGTTAAAGCATATTAGAAGGCTGAAAATTACTTGAAAGACTTGTCTATGTTATGTTTTTTGCATTTTCAAGGCATTGTGTCTAATCCAAGGTGAATATTTTTCTCAAACTGGGCCATTATATCATAGCAAATACATTTTTTCATTCAATTTAGGGTTTGTAAGATTTTTACCACAAATTAGAGTATTCATTGTCATATACAATAACTTAAACAATTTCCAAGGTTGGATGCCAAGAAATTTAAATTATAATATCTACAAAAAAATAAATAAATCCCTTGGACTGAGAACTGCTATTTAGAAAATTGACAGGTAAACAAAGAATAGTATTACAAAAAGTGTTAAAAGGAGTTAGGAATGAAGGGAAGGGCGGGCGGTGTGAGCTATTTGTAGATTGGCTTTACCCATGTTTATCCAGATCTAGGCTAATTGTCAATGTTAGTCACGGTGGGAACTATTGGTAAATACATTGTGGGGTGTAAATAGGTACTTTTACTGGTATCAAGGGGAAGTACATACAACAAAACTTCCCTGTAAAAACAAAAATGACATGTGTGGCCATAACATCTAGATGTGAGTTAGTAGTTTTATAAGTTATCCAGCAGGCTCATACCTTGCATAATTTATGTTGACTGTTGCATAGATTTTGGGCAAGTTCTCTTTCAGTAACCCAATTTGGCCTATTTTTTTTTTGAACCATCGTTTAATTGAGAGTGTGGAGAATTTCTATAATTAGAGTGGTATAAGAGATTTTTCTGCATTCAATAGGTATGGAGTTATTGGGCGGTTCTTTTGGACTTCTGCCAAGCCTGAACATTGGAACAAGTAAAAGGTCAAGAGGTACTGTATTAGAGTTCCCTCCCTTTACAGAAAGTGTTTCAGTGTTTTAAAAGATTTGTATTGTTCAACAGGTCAACCATATGTGAGCAAAAGTTCCAGGGTTGTCACATGCTCTCCAGCATTGACCCAATTAGTCAGGGAAGACAACGTGAAGTTTGGCTGATGTTTTGGAATGGTGTTTACAATGTTTATAATTCATATCTATGATTTTCAAAGACAATGATAAGCTATATGAACGTTGCAGGATTGTGGTAGTTTGTTCGTCCAAGAACAGTTGGTGGAATCCATGTTCCCACTGAGTTGGGTATGCTGGGTGAGTATGTGAGTAAATTGAGTTTGATCAGTATTTTGTAGAGTGAAATACAAAATAAGTTAACAGTTGGTGAGAACAGTAATTCTTCTATTGGGGTAAAGCATGTGCATGGGAGTCTCAGCTGCGGCACACAGCTCTGAAGGAACAGCACGGGTATGCTGTTTCTTCAGGTGTGCATGTTTAGGAGATATTCATTTTAGTTACTGGTAAGCTATATTATAACCTTACCTGTAGGTAAACATAACATTCAGGAGTTTGCCACCACTTTAAGTTTTTATATGGAGCATAGAGGTTTAAGTATGGTATGGAATTTTGTGGGTTGAAAATATCTCCAATATTTGAAATTGTGAGCTTCTTCACATTCTTCAAGTTCCAAAATAAGTTTTATTTTGTGATGGCTTTGATGTGGTAAGGAGTTGGTCTGCCTTATTGTGGTAAGGCAATATTGAGTTGGTCTGGAAGAAAATAGATAAAACCACAGTTTCTTATTGATCATTAATCACATCATTAACCAGTTTTTGTTGAACAGCATCAAAAAAGGTTAATGTATGATGTTTTCCAGAATCTAGCAATAGCGTCTATGGTAGCTAGCAAAATAAAAATGATTTCCTTGTGTGTTTAGGGAAATCTGGAATTGAGGGTTTAGTATGGATTCCATTGCAGATTTTGCTAGATTCAGTTGAATGAGGGAGTTAAAAAAAATTGTTGTTATTCAGTACATCTAGACTTTTGGACAGGTTCACCAAATACACAGTATGCTTCTTTAACCAGAGTCTTTAAAGGATAATGGGAAGCATGTGGAATGAAAAGGGCAATTTGAGAAAGCATTTATTACGATCTTAGCATTGTTTTATTAGCAGCTTTGATGAGGGAAAGTTGAGGGAGAGACTATTTGCCAATTCTCCAACTCTAACATCTATTCCTAGGCTTTAACATGTTGAAACCATATCAGACTTTTATTTTTCCAAACACTGACACTTCCCACACTGGGGGACTGTAAGTATGCTGTAATCTGAGGGAATATTTAGCATAAGCTTAGTCCCAAATTAAAAGTTAATGTGATTCAGGGAGGCCCATGATTTTGGGTGTTTTGTATGATGCTAGCCAAAGTAGATTAAGGATCATGTATGAATTTGCAGCTGGGTCCACTAAGGAAGAAGGGCTTTCAGAAGAAGGTAATAGCATGCATTATTTGTTAGAAAGAATAGTAACGTGTAGGGTCTGGCTTTGCCATGGTTTCTGAAAATTTAGGTAAGCTAAGGACATATAAGAAGAACTAATCTGCACTATAATTTGATGAACTGAAGTACTTAGGTGAGCAATGACACCAAGAAAAAGTATTTAGCAACAAATGGAGCCAGGATCAGTATGTACGCAAAACGCAAATCGCGGCAAAATTGCTGCAAAAACACACTACATACTTTCCTGCAGCTTCGCCATTTAAGTCTATTGAACCAAAAATGCACCGTTTTGCTTTTAAAGAAGTCCCTGACCCTTTCCAAAAATGCAGTAGCTGAAAAAAGCATAGATTTGAATGTGTCCCTTAGGAAACCATGTGACATGAACTGTCGTATGTTTCTGCAAGAAGCACTAAAAAATATATAGACGTGAACCGAGCCTTAGACAGGGAGGGCATCAGAGTCTTGTGCCCTGTACACATGATCGGACATTGATCGGACATTCTGACAACAAAATCCATGGATTTTTTCCAACGGA
The DNA here is from genome assembly GCA_037952925.1 of Lithobates clamitans. Taxonomy (NCBI): domain Eukaryota; kingdom Metazoa; phylum Chordata; class Amphibia; order Anura; family Ranidae; genus Lithobates; species Lithobates clamitans. The sequence continues at coordinate 5,068,056 of JBBGZY010000089.1, read as the reverse complement.
TGTTGGCTCAAACTTGTCTTGCATACACACGGTCGCACAAAGTTGTCGGAATTTCTGATCGCCAAGAACTCGGTGACGTACACCACGTACGACGAGACTAGAAAAGGGCAAATCTGAGCCAAGCACGGCACCCTTTGGGCTCCTTTTGCTAATCTCGTGTTAGTAAAAGTTTGGTGAGAGACGATTCGCGCTTTTTTAGACTCTTGGTTTTCAGATCGTTTTCTGCTGTTCAGTTTGTGATTGTGGGTTTGTATCTGTTCTTCAGCGCGTGCAGTCAGTTCGTATTGGATTATTCAGTGTGTTCTTGTCCGCTCGTTGCTGTTTTTCAGGTCGCTCTTCACAGGCCTTGCTGTTCTTCAGTGCATTCTGTTACTTCGTTCTTAGCAACCGACTATTTTCTAGCCATGTTGCGTATATGTACTCCTTGTACAGTTCGTGCTGTGCGGGGGCTTGGTGTTGGGATCCTTACCTTGACACAAGTCCAGTCCATGAACAGGGTGGGGAGGAGTTCATGGACCAAGAATTGGTTGCTCCAGCGTGACCAGTTCTGTCACATGTCTTTTCTCCGTGAGATCCGTGAGAATAATCCTGACGATTTCAGGAACTTTCTCCGGATGACGGACCCCGTATTTCACCATTTGTTGGCTTTGCTGACCCCTTATGTTAGCAGGCAGGATACCTGCATGAGGCAAGCCATCACTCCGGAGCAGAGGATCGTCGCTACCCTGCGGTACTTGGCGACGGGGAGAAGCCTGCAGGACTTGCAGTTCTCGACAGGTATCTCCCCCCAGGCTCTGGGGATAATTATCCCAGAGACGTGTTCTGCCATCATCCAGGTCCTGCAGAAGGATTATATTAAGGTAAGATTTTATTCTTTAATATCACATTTTATTGTATTTAATGTTTGATAATATATTATATTTCTTTCCTCATTCCCTAATTACCATGACTGGAATATGCTGTAAATGTCCCCTTTGTCCTCATGCATGCTGGATTTTTATCTACTTATTTTTTTTGTCCTTCATGCATATTTGCCTTCACTTACCTCCCCAGCATGCTCTTCTGGCCCTATATTCACCTAATGTAGTCACTTAACAGTGTATTTTGTCAGCTCCATAGTAGTGCTTTACCCTATAAACCCCCTAATTTTTTTTAAAATGTGATTTGTGCTTTAAATTCAGGCAGAGTGCCAGAGGCCTTTTTTTGGTCCCCAAATCATTTGGAACCCTCCCTCCCACAACTGCTAAGTCAGCTGATACCAATTCTCTATCTATCCTCAATCATCTATCTGCTGACTTTGCCAAACCCATACACACTATACCCATCTCTTTTGTGGTCAGATGTATGGATGAATTCCCCAAAGCATGTAGTGCAAGGGCCTGCCTGTATACTTTCAAATGGTACTGTTTAAAGTTTTTGTATACTATTATTATCTTGATAGGTAATAGCAGAATGTCCAAATGTGCAAAAATGTGTACAATATGTATTTATATCTTTGTATTATGACACTTCTTACCTGTCCAATGGGCTGTCAATAGTGTAAATAAGGAGGGGCTGGCCAAAGTAATACACATTATTCAGGCATTCATCTCTCAATGAAGTGGAGAGGGTTACCTGTCCAAAAGATCTCCTCCCCTAAGATCTTAGAAATGGCCCATGAGAGGGGGGGAGGGGGAATCTGATAGGTGGACCTTATACCTTGGTCTTTCAAAACTCCCTAAAATAAATGTTATACTGATGTTGGCCAAGAATGTTTGTGTCTAATCTGCTTTCCATGTTTAGGTGCAAAATGATTAATTTTTTTTCTTGTTTGACTCCACAGCTTCCTTCCAACCCACAGGAATGGCAGACTGTGGCCTCCCACTTTGCCCAGCGGTGGGACTCTCCTAACTGTGGAGGGGCAATTGATGGGAAACACATCCACATCGTCCCACCACCCAACTTAAGGTCATACTATTACAACTATAAGGGGTTCAATAGTATTGTGATGTTGGCGGTGGTGTCGGCTATTTATAAGTTCCTGTATGTGGACGTGGGGAAGAATGGCCGGATGTCCGATGGTGGAGTCAACGCCCAGACAGAGTTCTACAGGTGTCTCCAGAATGGCAGCTTGGACTTGCCACCTCCAGAAGACAATGTGGAAGGACTCCCATTCGTCTTCGTTGCTGATGAAGCGTTTGCACTGGGGGACCATTTTATGCGGCCATTCCCTATGAGGACCCTCACCCCGGACCAGAGGGTTTTTAATTAGCAGCTGGCCAGAGCCAGAAGAGTGGTGGAGAACACATTTGGAATCATGGCCAGCCGGTTCTGCCTATTTCTTACACCCATACACATGGTGGAGTACAAACTGAATCATATCATCCTGGCGTGCTGTGTTCTCCACAACTTTTTAAGGCAAAATTCTGCCAACTATGCTGCCTCAGTTGGGCCTGAGGCCGGAATTCATAATGAATCAACCCTGACGGCTCTTAAAAGTGGTCATCCTGGCTTGCCCCCCTGAGTGCCCATGAGGTCCGTCTTAGATACCTTGATTACTTTGCAAGTAGGGGGGCCATCAATATGTCAGACAATATCTGAAACATTTTTAAAATAAAAAAATCATTTTAACTACTAAAATATTTGTTGACATTTACTGCTTGTGTTTCTTTTAACTGACCCTGACAGAAATGTGGTGAGTCCTGAAAATGGCGTGATTGTGTAACATTACAAAGCATTGTTGGGTGTTATTTACTAAAGGCAAAGACACTTTGCACTACAAGTGCACTTGAAACTGCACTGAAACTGCACTTGTAGTGCAAAGTGGATTTTCCCTTAGGAAATAACCCCCATTGTCACAGAAAACACCAATTTGAGCACAACAAAGGTTTGGGAGCGTTGAAACAATAATCCACACATTCTTGATTATCAATCTTTTTAATACCAGCACAATCACATGTGCATTTAGAAAAGGTTTTTAAAACAAACCAACATGTTTGTTGTATAACAATTTTTTGGGTCACATTACTAAAAGTAGAAATGTCCATTTAAGGTAAAACAGGCATGTTTAAAACAAGAAAGACACAAATCTGGAACTTACAAAATTCAACTTTTAAAGAATTTGATCAATATCAGACATTAGTATTTATAAACTGTGTTTGATATTGCGTTCAGATGGGGTGAAGTCACCCCTGGAAAAGCCAAATTTTGAAGATGCACACAAATTGCCGAATGTCAACATGTGCTACCTGCCATCACTGGGGATCAAGGGACGTGTTTTGGGGGTGCAACCCCTTCCTCCCAGCTACTTTATTATTGAGGAAGGGGTTGCACCCCCAAAACGCATACATTGATCTCCCGTGATGGCAGATAGCACATGTTGACACACTTTGTGCATCTTCAAAATTTGGCTTTTCTCAAATCTGTCAAAAAAGAAGAGAAATTTTGAGATAACAAAAAGCACCAAAGAGGGAAGGGATTTGGAGGTGTTTCCAACTCGCCCTAAAACATCAATGATGTTCTTCATTTTTTTTTGAACATCATTGATGTTTTTCTAGATGTTTTCCAAGTCCCTAATACACCCCATGATCTCCCCGATCAGGATCTGTGCACTTTCACTGGTGAAATGCCCTGGATCCATAACATCACGATCACCTAAAAAGATAGAAACAAAAACACACCATGTATTATAAATATGCCGGCATCCATCTCTTACCTGAGCCTGTGGTCGCAGACACTCACCTGTTGTGGTGACAATTTCCACCACGTCTCCTTCCTCCTCCTCCTCCTGTTGTCTTTGGTTGGTCTCCACTTCTTCCTGAGGTGGGGGGTCTGTGGTCTCCTCGGATGAGGGGTGTCCTCCGAGTCTTTTCTCCCCTATGTAAAAAAAAATAGGTATAGTTAGCACACAGATATTTGATGACATAAATAGGAATATGAAACCATTTTAAACTGTACAACAGTAAAGAAAAGCACATGGAGCAGCTCGAACGTAATAAAAATAAAGAATAGGAACACAGGACAACTACTTACTTTTTTGCAGCACTCTCCTCATCCTTCTGTACTGCTCATGCTCCCTTAATTTCAGGTCTGACCACCACTTGCTGAACTGATCCTTGGATCGTCATACCCCAAAATTCCGGTGCAGACTCTTGATCACTTTCGCCATGATTTTGGCCTTTCGGACATTGGGGTTGGGGTAAGGTCCATACTTCCTGTCATAGTCGGCCTTCTTCAGGATGTCGACAATCTCCACCATCTCCACAAAGGACATATTTTTTACCTTAAATTGTCTCCATCTGGCTCGGGACGTTTCAGGCTCTGGGCTTTCCTCCTCCTCGTTGGTGTAATTATCAGACACCTGCTGTTTCTCCGCCATGTGCTCTTCCCCACTGCGACGAACGAGAAGGGGCAGGGAATAGACGAGAAAGAAAATCAGGGGCGGGCGGAATTTCATGCCTGCGCAGTGTCTATAAAGCGTAACATGCGTGCGTAGTACATACGATCTGTGAGCAGAGGATGGAGTATCGGAGGCTCCAATCGTGATAACGAAGGTAAGATTTAAAATTGGGCCTATACTGCTTCTAGATTGAGGCCTGTATTTGGACAAGTTTAGAAGACTTTAGGCTGACATTAGGGTTTGTCTTGTGTTGTGTCTTGCAGTTAAAGTGGATATCTTGAAGGATCATGACTTTATGCCAGACTTCATTAATATGTTCAGGGAGCTGCCCTGTCTGTGGGCGATAAACCACCCTGATTATAAGAACCAAACAAAGAGGATGTCAGCGCTGGATAATTTGCTGCAATTTGTGAAGACGATGATCCCCACGGCAGACATCACCTATTTGAAGATCCTAATTGGTGGCCTGAGGAGCACTTATCTAAGGGAGCACAAGAAGGTCCAGGATTCCCAGAAATCAGGAGCTGCAGATGACATTTATGTCCCCAGGCTGTGGTACTATGACAGGCTGCATTTTCTGTCAGACCAGACTGAACCCAGGTCATCACTCTCCACTCTTCCTTCCATGCTTCCTTCCCCCCCAGCTGAGGCTTCTGATGCCCAACCTGGGCCTTCCAGGCAGCAACATGTGGAGGAGCCCAGCTTGAGCCAGGGATAGCATTCTTCTAAATATTGCTAGTTGTCCAATCAATGATGTTAAATATATGTTAGTTTGGAGTACTAATTTATGATTGTGATTGATGAAGCAAAAACTAAAACCATGTCCCTTTTTCATACACAGGAAAGCCTCAGCCAGGAGGTGACCCGGATAAGCAGGCTGCCCAATACCCAGGTCCCTCCCCTCCGCCTTCAAAGAAAAAGTGGCAGGAAGAGGAGTAATCTGGAGGAGGCTGCCATAGGCCTATTTTGGAAGGCTACTGAGGCCCTCAGAACACCCCACAGTGTGGAGGAGGACTTTGCTGCCATAACTGCATGCAAAATGATTCAGATGGAGGAGGGCCAACGACTTTTATGCAAGTTTTTAATTTTGGAAGCTCTAAATAAGGGGTTGAGGGGCCAAATCACATGTGCAACCCACATTTGTCACCTCACTCATAGTCCTCCTCCAGGTCATACTCCTCCTCCTGCCACACCTCCACCACCAAAGCCACAGCGTGGAAGGAAGCATGTAAGGAAGACCAGAGAGTGATGACCTGGGTTCAGTCTGGTCTGGCAAAATATGCAGCCTCTTGTAGTACCACAGCCTGGGGACATACATGTCATCTGCTGCTTTTAGGATCTCTTGGACTTCTGGACCAGACTGCACTCCCTTACATATGGACTCCTCAGGCCACCAATTTTGCTGTAAAATAATTGATGTGTGCCCTCGGGGTCACAGGCTTCGCCAATTTATGATGTTTATCCAGCGTTGCCTCCCTCTTTGTTTGGTTCTGAGCCCTTAATAAAGGAATTTTTGCTTCAATTATACTGGTCTATGTGTGCTTTCCTTCAAAAAGGACAGTTTGTTTGTGAGGAGTAGGGATGAGCCGAATACCCCCCTGTTCGGTTCGCACCAGAACATGCGAACAGGAAAAAAGTTTGTTCGAACACGCGAACACCGTTAAAGTCTATGGGACACGAACATGAATAATCAAAAGTGCTAATTTTAAAGGCTAATATGCAAGTTATTGTCATAAAAAGTGTTTTTGGGGACCTGGGTCCTGCCCCAGGGGACATGGACCAATGCAAAAAATTTTTTTAAAAACGGCCGTTTTTTCAGGAGCAGTGATTTTAATAATGCTTAAAGTCAAACAATAAAAGTGTAATATCCCTCTAAATTTCGTACCTGGGGGGTGGCTATAGTATGCCTGTAAAGGGGCGCATGTTTCCTGTGTTTAGAACAGTCTGACAGCAAAATGACATTTTGAAGGAAAAAAGCCATTTAAAACTACCCGTGGCTATTGCATTGCCGACAATACACATAGAAGTTCATTGATAAAAACGGCATGGGAATTCCCCAAAGGGGAACCCCGAACCAAAATTTAAAAAAAAAATGACGTGGGAGTCCCCCTAAATTCCATACTAGGCCCTTCAGGTCTGGTATGGATATTAAGGGGAACCCCGGCCAAAATTTAAAAAAAAAATGACGTGGGGTTCCCCCTAAATTCCATACCAGACCCTTCAGGTCTGGTATGGATTTTAAGGGGAACCCCGCGCCAAAAAAAAAAAAAAAAACGGCGTGGGGTCCCCCCAAAAATCCATACCAGACCCTTATCCGAGCACGCAACCTGGCAGGCCGCAGGAAAAGAGGGGGGGACGAGAGTGCGGCCCCCCCCTCCTGAACCGTACCAGGCCACATGCCCTCAACATTGGGAGGGTGCTTTGTGGTAGCCCCCCAAAACACCTTGTCCCCATGTTGATGAGGACAAGGGCCTCATCCCCACAACCCTGGCCGGTGGTTGTGGGGGTCTGCGGGCGGGGGGCTTATCGGAATCTGGAAGCCCCCTTTAACAAAGGGACCCCCAGATCCTGGCCTCCCCCCTGTGTGAAATGGTAAGGGGGTACAAAAGTACCCCTACCATTTCACTAAAAAACTGTCAAAAATGTTAAAAATGACAAGAGACAGTTTTTGACAATTCCTTTATTTAAATACTTCTTCTTTCTTCTATCTTCCTTCATCTTCTGGTTCTTCTGGTTCTTCTGGCTCTTCTGGTTCTTCCTCCGGCGTTCTCGTCCAGCATCTCCTCTGCGGCGTCTTCTATCTTCTTCTCCTCGGGCCGCTCCGCACCCATGGCATGGGGGGAGGCTCCCGCTCTTCTCTTCATCTTCTTCATCTTCTTCTCTTCTTCTTTTCTTCTCTTCTTCTCTTCTTCTCTTCTTCTCTTCTTCATTTTCTTCTCCGGGCCGCTCCACACCCATGCTGGCATGGAGGGAGGCTCCCGCTGTGTGACGGCGCTCCTCGTCTGACAGTTCTTAAATAATGGGGGGCGGGGCCACCCGGTGACCCCGCCCCCCTCTGACGCACGGGACAGGATGGGACTTCCCTGTGGCATTCCCCGTGATGTCACAGGGAAGTCCCGTCAAGTCACTGTGCGTCAGAGGGGGGCGGGGTCACCGGGTGGCCCCGCCCCCCGTTATTTAAGAACTGTCAGACGAGGAGCGCCGTCACACAGCGGGAGCCTCCCTCCATGCCAGCATAGGTGCGGAGCGGCCCAGAGAAGAAAATGAAGAAGAGAAGAAGAGAAGAAGAGAAGAAAAGAAGAAGAGAAGAAGAGAAGAAGATGAAGAAGATGAAGAGAAGAGCGGGAGCCTCCCCCCATACCATGGGTGTGGAGCGGCCCGAGGAGAAGAAGATAGAAGACACCGCGGAGGAGATGCTGGACGAGAACGCCGGAGGAAGAACCAGAAGAACCAGAAGAACCAGAAGAACCAGAAGATGAAGGAAGATAGAAGAAAGAAGAAGTATTTAAATAAAGGAATTGTCAAAAACTGTCTCTTGTCATTTTTAACATTTTTGACAGTTTTTTAGTGAAATGGTAGGGGTACTTTTGTACCCCCTTACCATTTCACACAGGGGAGGGCCGGGATCTGGGGGTCCCCTTGTTAAAGGGGGCTTCCAGATTCCGATAAGCCCCCCGCCCGCAGACCCCCACAACCACCGGCCAGGGTTGTGGGGATGAGGCCCTTGTCCTCATCAACATGGGGACAAGGTGTTTTGGGGGGCTACCCCAAAGCACCCTCCCAATGTTGAGGGCATGTGGCCTGGTACGGTTCAGGAGGAGGGGGGCCACACTCTCGTCCCCCCCTCTTTTCCTGTGGCCTGCCAGGTTGCGTGCTCGGATAAGGGTCTGGTATGGATTTTTGGGGGGACCCCACGCCGTTTTTTTTTGTTTTTTTGGCGTGGGGTTCCCCTTAAAATCCATACCAGACCTAAAGGGTCTGGTATGGAATTTAGGGGGAACCCCACGTCATTTTTTTTTTTTAATTTTGGTTCGGGGTTCCCCTTTGGGGAATTCCCATGCCGTTTTTATCAATGAACTTCTATGTGTATTGTCGGCAATGCAATAGCCGCGGTAGTTTTAAATGAGTTTTTTCCTTCAAAATGTCATTTTGCTGTCAGACTGTTCTAAACACAGGAAACATGCGCCCCTTTACAGGCATACTACAGACACCCCCCAGGTACGAAATTTAAAGGGATATTACACTTTTATTGTTTGACTTTAAGCATTATTAAAATCACTGCTCCTGAAAAAACGGCCGTTTTTAAAAAAATTTTTTGCATTGATCCATGTCCCCTGGGGCAGGACCCAGGTCCCCAAACACTTTTTATGACAATAACTTGCATATTAGCCTTTAAAATTAGCACTTTTGATTTCTCCCAGGCCGAGGAGCTACAGCAGGCGGACGCTATGAGCGTGTCTGCACACAGCTGATGTCTCCGCCGGACAATCTGTTCCGGTTTGGTAGACAATCAGCTGTGGCATCATCACCCTAGGTTACCCCGCCCCACCAATTAATGATTGGTCTGTAGTGTGTTACACCCCACCCTATTTAGAATATATGGCACTAATCTGCCACACACCCTCCTGTGCTATACAAGCCAAGAGGAGTGAATTCACCCTGCAGGACAGGTCCACACTGAAAAGCATCAGAGATCAGGTATGCGAAACCCTATTATGTCTGTCACACACTTACTTTAACTTTCACATACCTTGCTGTGTGATGACATATACTGTCAAAGCTTTATCCTCTTGCATATATAAAATAAACTTCATTAGTATTAGTATCTCCAATTTGAGATATATACTCCTCCAAACAAAAAACCCCCCTTTTGTTGTTTTTGATTTTATAGATGTGTGTGCAGCCCGCCCAGCAGTAGTGGCTCTTGTGAGCCCTGGCCTGCCGTCCCTGTGGGGTTCATTATCAGGACCAGTGTCTGCAAATCACCTTACACCTTCCTTTCTGGGCTTTATCCACCTAAAATACATCCAGTATTTGGATTTTCAACAAATCGATGCAATCTTCTGGACTCTAGGAAGTGGGAGTCCTTCTCCTGGCACTTTTGTATATAGTATATATGATGAAGAGCTACATGCCTTGTGAGTAAATTTACACTCTTTCTTGTTTGCTCAATTTGAGATATTGTTCTGTCCTTATGCCCTGTTTGAAATTTAACAGTCTCTCATACATTCAAACACAATGTTTCTATATGTTGGTGCTAAATATATTGACTAATGTATACCCTTATATACATATATATATACTCCTTTGTCTTTCTTCTAGAAAAACAACAAAAACTGCTCCCCTGAAACTCCTGAAGAAGGAAATATACTGTATAGAGGGAATACAATTCCTCTATATTCAGAAACATGTAGAGTATTCTGTGCTGCGGCACTTTCATCCCAGCGGGTTATTTGTAAACTTGCTGGGAAGATATACCAATGCACATCAGCAGTTTGATTACTATTTATCTATTGTCTCTTCCACTCACAGGATTTTATATTATATATGTTTATGTATATTTTGTATTCAATAAACTTTTGTTAATAATTTTTAATAACATTTGTGTACTTTACGTTTGCACCATTCATTCATTTCCCGGTGACATGCTACCCGTACCATCCCCTTTGGGGCACATCTTCCTTTTTGGTTTCTCAGCTACACATGATAAGGCTATTGGAACAGAAGAAGAGTTGAATGCAAAAACAATTATGATCTATAGTAGAATGACAAACGTCTATACAAACAATTTACATGTAAATTGTAACAGTAATTGTAAGAGTAACCAGAGAATGTTTTCTCATTCAACCACCTGTCAGAGTAGAGAATTAATACTTAGGTATGATAAGTATTCCAATTAGTTTGCTTGGTAGAGGGGGTAGCTTCTGAGATTGTCTACTTTGTTGGGGTCAGAGGGGGAATATTTGCAGCAATTCACATCTTAAAAATTGTGATGCTTCATGTGAAATAAGGTCAATTTCTCTCCATCCTGGAAGGTGGAAAATTATTGAAGAAAAGCCTAAAAGGAAAGGCCCACCTTTATTTGATAGTGACAGTAGAGTTTAGTGATCTTCTCCCATGACTAGTATAAGGAAAAATTTAGTGACAAGTCACACCAAGTGTGTGTCTATAGAAAGGTACATTCTGTATCAAGCTGCTGTAGTCATACAGTATATGTTAGAGCTACTCACATTATACAGCCCATGATGTTAGCTGTATTTTATTTTTTTTTTAACCATAGATTTTTATTGTAAAGTTGCATTGAATACATAAAATATGAAGCTTTGTTTACAACATATGATATAGCAGGGTGAATGAGGAATGCCAGACGTACTTCTACAAAGAGATATTTCCACCTGAGCCACCCATATCTACGTAGCATATGACCTCAACAGGAGGTAGGACCTGTCACCCCTTCTGGGTACATACTGTGAGCAGGAACCTCTGATGGTCTTGAGCAAGGTAGCTCTCTAGCGACCTTAGTGAGGGTCACTAGTGAATACATACAAGATATGCTTAATTCTTACTTTGTAGATAACTATCCTATAAACTTCAAACAGTGATACTGTATTATTATAGTAATAACATAAAACATATACTTTTTAGTGTAGTCACAAATTATTAAAATCTGTCTAGGTTCTTCTGGTGTGACTACTTCTGGAGTTGTTAATTGTTTATTGGTTTATTTATCAATTTATCTACTTATTTAAATTCTTATACCACTATCTGCCTGGTTGTTTGAACTACATATCATGAAAAACAATTCACATTTCACAAGTGAGAGGGAGCAAACTGAGAAGATTTCCAGACATCCCAGTTTTTATGGAAGGCCTGGGTTCTTCTTTCCTTATACGCAAGCATTTTTTCCATTGTGTAGTGGGCATTCACTCTGGAAATTACTTCCTCAATTTTTGGGGGTGTTTGAGAGCGCCATTCTCCTGCTAGTGATATGCATGCTGCAAATAGTATATTAATAACAACCTTTCTTGTCAGGTGAGGAAAGTTTTCTATGCCCAGGCTGAGGAGGGCAAGTTCAGGGTTTAGTGTGATCATAGTATTTGTGATTGTATGAATGATGGAAGCTACTTCCTGCCAGAAGGGTTTTATTATCTTACAGCTCCACAAAATGTGCAGCAAGTTACCAGTGTTGTAGTAGTTCCGCCAGCAGAGTGGAGGAATGTTCGGATTCATTTTATTGATACTTAGAGGTGTAAGATACCACCTATGCAGTATCTTCTGTGCATTTTCCAAGTGATCTATGCATGCTGAAGATTTGCCATTGCTTTTTACAGCTAGATGCCATTGGGATGCAATGGGAATTCTTTGTTTAGTTCCTGTTCCCACTTTCTCATATTGGGTACCTTAGCCTGCATGTATAGGGGGGTAGAAAATTTGTAGAATAGAGATATTCCCTTGTGTTTCCCTGGGTTTTTGTTTAATAGATAGTGCCAAAGTATTTGGGGAATTTTTAGTGGTCTAGGAGTATTAGATTTAATGTAGTGCTTAATTTGAAACAATTGGTATCTGTCCAGTGCTTCCTGTCCCTGTAGGTCAGGTGTTAGGAAATGTTCCCCATTCCTTTTAAAAGTTTGGGTCGAGATGTTTGGGATCAAATATTCATACGTTGCTAATGGAATGTGTATTTCTTGCATTGTTGTATCCGTAAAGGGTTGTCGTAGCATAGAGGACCATGCCGTTAAGGAGGCTTGTATAGTGGGGTACTGTGGTGTAGTAGGTCTATGATGCATACCGGCGGCTAATGTCAGTGCTGGGAGATTATGGCCGGGGGTTATTTCTTGCTCTATTTCAGACCATCTATTGTCGGTTTGACATGAGAGTATCTAGTTTGTTCTAATATAGCTGCTTGATAATAAATGTAGGCGTTGGGAAGTCCTATCCCACCTAAGTGTTTGGGTTTGTACAGATGATTCAGTGCAATTCTGGGTTTTTTACCTGCCCAAATAAACTTATTTAGAATTTTCGCCAATTGTGTGAAGAATGATTGGGGGATAAGTATGGGTAGTGTTCTAAAATGGTATAGGAGTTTGGGTAATATTTGCATTTGATATGCAGCTATTCTCCCCATCCATGATATGTGCAGTTTGCCAATTTGGACCATCTCTTTTTCAATATTCGCAAGTAGAGGAGGGTAATTGCTAGAGTATAGCTTAGCAGAAGAGGAGGTGAGTTGCACACCAAGATATGTAAGTGATGGGGGGTCCCAATTACAGGGGAACATATGTTTGATAGTATTCTGTTCTTCTATGGGTAAATGAAGTGTTAAAGAGAAGCATTTATTTGTGTTGATTTTTTAAAAGGAGACTTGACTAAAATTGTGCATTAGCTTTTTAAGTTCTAGTATAGAGTCTGCTGGCTTAGATAAAGTCAATATTATATCGTCGGCAAAGAGTCCAATCTTATGGTTTTCATTACTTATTCTAATGCCTTTGATAGCTTCATTGGACCTGATACTTTGTGCCAGAGGTTCTATATTGAGTGAGAAAATTATTGGGGAGAGAGGGCATCCTTGTCGCGTACCATTAGATAATGGGAAAGGATCAGATAGGAGACTAGAGGTATAGACTTGGGCTGTGGGGTTGGAGTATAGGGACATAATTGCTGAGTGTATTAATCCCGATATTCCAAATTTGAGTAAGGTTTTTGATAGGTAACCCCAATGCACCCTATCAAACGCCTTTTCGGCATCTAAGGCTAGAAAAATACTCGGTACTTGATTGATTTCTGCGAATCGCAGGAGGTCTAGCATCCTTCTAGTTCCCTCTGGTGCTTGCCTGCCCTTTACGAATCCTACCTGATCCAGTCCTATAAGAGAAGGGGTAATTTCCATTAATCTATTTGCCAATATCTTTGCATATATCTTTAGGTCAGAGTTAGTTTTGGGGGTGTGAGTCGTCTTTGCCGGGTTTGGGTAAGGTAACTATTATTGCTTGGAGCATTTCCCTTGGGAAGGATCCTGCTTTGGCTGCTATGTTGAAGACATCTACAAGGTTTGGTGCTAGGAGGGAGCTAAAAGCTTTATAATACTCAGCGGAGAAACTTTCCGCTCCTGGTGATTTCTGCATGGGGAGAGATTTGATAACTGTCTCGATTTCTGCACTAGTGATTGGTGCATTTAGGGCTTGTAGTGTTGTTGAATCTACTAAGGGCAGTTGAATTCCTTGAAGGAAATCTTCTATTTCTCTATCTGTAGGTTGATAGGTGGATGGGTCTTTGTTGAGGTTGTAAAGGGATTTGTAATAGTCCCCAAAGGCATTAGCTATGTCCTTAGGATTGTAGAATGTGGTGTTGGAGTTATGTTGTTGAATGCGAGTGATGTTGGATTTAGCATGTCTTTTTTTGAGTTGTGCAGCCAGAAGTTTGCTAGCCCTATCATTTTGGGAATAAAAGGATAAACAAAAGAAAAATAACAAACAGGTGGGACTTTGTATGAGGAAGGGGGGCCGTGCAGATCCCATCCTCCATCCCATAATGGTATATAAAGAGGGGTTGAGGGGCGGGACTTTGAGTGAAGCACACGGATGCATTAAAGAAATGAGTTTAGAAAATGGTTTATTAATTGAGTCATCTTAGAGCATAAGTTGGGGGTATACAGTTCAGTACATAAATTGGATATCAATACCTCAAATTACATATCACATATAAATGCATTGTCCAACCAAGGTTTAAAACAGTATTTTACAAATACACGGGTCACGTCATAACATGATTAATTGCATTGCAGGGAATACTCATAAAAGTAGCTTGCGCATTAAAGCGCCATTAGAAATAATAGTAAAGATAAGATAAGTAGGAAAAATTATTTAAAAACATACATAATGACTCTGTTAGAAGATATATGTCAGTATTTTACAGTTGCACGGGTCACTTTAGAGCGTGATTAATTGCAGTGTAAATGATACTGGAAAACAAAAATGGATGCATTAAAGCATCACTTGGGAAAAAAGGAGTACATATACTGGGTGAAGAGAAACGGCCGTGGTAGGTTCATGAATACACTGTTGTAACGGTAGTTGTTAGCTCTACGCGTTTCGGGACCTTAAAGTCACTCATCAGGAGCAAAACCGTATTGGTTATCTAAAAAGATGAAAAAATAGGGACATGGGTGGTTATCTGAAAAAATGCATGGGCAAATGCAGAAAATGTGAAAAACCCCACACATATCCATACATTTGTCCCACAAACTTACATGAGCGTGACCACGCATGGGAGAGATCATCGCCGCACAGGACAATCCGGCCAAGGATGCCACTACCCGGAGCTGAGGGGGCCCGACCCGGCAGCGCAGCCAGCAGCGGCAATGGCCCCAAGTGGTGACAGGAAATAGGTGAATGGGAGGTATGGTGCATGGGAGAAGTGAATGACCCCAGGCGGGGGAACCTGCTGGAGAAAAAACAGCCAGTGAATGAGGTGCACTGGAATGGAAAGAGAATATGGGGGGGAATGTGTGGTGGTGGAGAGTGAGAAATGATAAGGATCATTGTGAAAAGACAAGGAGAAATAAAGAGGAGAAAGGAAAAAGGAGAAGAAAGATGGGCAATGGGAAGAGAGGAGAAAAGAGAGAAGGGGGAGGAAAAGGGGGAAAAAGCAAATGAGATTGAATAAAGTGAAAAAAAGATTGCCTGCTGCACAGTGAAATTGCACAAGGAAACCAAAGGAAAGTGGTGTGAGGATAGGATTAAGCATCAAAGACAGAGGTGCCAATCACACCTTGGGGGGGTAAAAACCCCAACCGGGTGAGCCGTCCAGATCCGACCTCCAACGTCATGCTGTAGCCAGGTGAGGAACAGGGAACACACCAAAGGAGCCCGGCATAGCCAGCCCTGGGCGTCAACCTGGTCTCCCCACTGCTGGAGATGGAGAAGCCGGTCAGCTGATTTATAGGTGCTGAGTAGACACCAAACAGCTGACACTGATTGCATAACGCTGACGAGCAGTGGGGGAAATCCCGCCCGCCCTGTGGGAGGAGGGGGCGGTGGGAAAACCCACAGTGCTAGTCACAGCTCCGGGAAGTAACAAGAGTGACACAGGATATGCACAATGACGGACAGTGACCCCCATGCGTGCTCACACTACACATATAGGAAAATGGCATTAGAAAAAATAAAGGATTGTTGAGATGGATGGGGGGGGGGGTATTGGGTGGTGAGGTAAGCTGTTCCAGTGGTGTGTGCAAATAACCACTTATTGCACAGGGAGAACTGGAAAGGAAATAAGGGAATAGTGTAGATGGCTGAGAAGCAGCCATATCAAGTACTAGGGCTAAATTGGCATTGCAGCCGTGTGCTTCCATCCCTGTAGGTTGAACAAAAGAAAAATAACAAACAGGTGGGACTTTGTATGAGGAAGGGGGGCCGTGCAGATCCCATCCTCCATCCCATAATGGTATATAAAGAGGGGTTGAGGGGCGGGACTTTGAGTGAAGCACACGGATGCATTAAAGAAATGAGTTTAGAAAATGGTTTATTAATTGAGTCATCTTAGAGCATAAGTTGGGGGTATACAGTTCAGTACATAAATTGGATATCAATACCTCAAATTACATATCACATATAAATGCATTGTCCAACCAAGGTTTAAAACAGTATTTTACAAATACACGGGTCACGTCATAACATGATTAATTGCATTGCAGGGAATACTCATAAAAGTAGCTTGCGCATTAAAGCGCCATTAGAAATAATAGTAAAGATAAGATAAGTAGGAAAAATTATTTAAAAACATACATAATGACTCTGTTAGAAGATATATGTCAGTATTTTACAGTTGCACGGGTCACTTTAGAGCGTGATTAATTGCAGTGTAAATGATACTGGAAAACAAAAATGGATGCATTAAAGCATCACTTGGGAAAAAAGGAGTACATATACTGGGTGAAGAGAAACGGCCGTGGTAGGTTCATGAATACACTGTTGTAACGGTAGTTGTTAGCTCTACGCGTTTCGGGACCTTAAAGTCGCTCATCAGGAGCAAAACCATATTGGTTATCTAAAAAGATGAAAAAATAGGGACATGGGTGGTTATCTGAAAAAATGCATGGGCAAATGCAGAAAATGTGAAAAACCCCACACATATCCATACATTTGTCCCACAAACTTACATGAGCGTGACCACGCATGGGAGAGATCATCGCCGCACAGGACAATCCGGCCAAGGATGCCACTACCCGGAGCTGAGGGGGCCCGACCCGGCAGCGCAGCCAGCAGCGGCAATGGCCCCAAGTGGTGACAGGAAATAGGTGAATGGGAGGTATGGTGCATGGGAGAAGTGAATGACCCCAGGCGGGGGAACCTGCTGGAGAAAAAACAGCCAGTGAATGAGGTGCACTGGAATGGAAAGAGAATATGGGGGGGAATGTGTGGTGGTGGAGAGTGAGAAATGATGAGGATCATTGTGAAAAGACAAGGAGAAATAAAGAGGAGAAAGGAAAAGGAGAGGAAAGATGGGCAATGGGAAGAGAGGAGAAAAGAGAGAAGGGGGAGGAAAAGGGGGAAAAGCAAATGAGATTGAATAAAGTGAAAAAAAGATTGCCTGCTGCACAGTGAAATTGCACAAGGAAACCAAAGGAAAGTGGTGTGAGGATAGGATTAAGCATCAAAGACAGAGGTGCCAGTCACACCTTGGGGGGGTAAAAACCCCAACCGGGTGAGCCGTCCAGATCCGACCTCCAACGTCATGCTGTAGCCAGGTGAGGAACAGGGAACACACCAAAGGAGCCCGGCATAGCCAGCCCTGGGCGTCAACCTGGTCTCCCCACTGCTGGAGATGGAGAAGCCGGTCAGCTGATTTATAGGTGCTGAGTAGACACCAAACAGCTGACACTGATTGCATAACGCTGACGAGCAGTGGGGGAAATCCCGCCCGCCCTGTGGGAGGAGGGGGCGGTGGGAAAACCCACAGTGCTAGTCACAGCTCCGGGAAGTAACAAGAGTGACACAGGATATGCACAATGACGGACAGTGACCCCCATGCGTGCTCACACTACACATATAGGAAAATGGCATTAGAAAAAATAAAGGATTGTTGAGATGGATGGGGGGGGGGTATTGGGTGGTGAGGTAAGCTGTTCCAGTGGTGTGTGCAAATAACCACTTATTGCACAGGGAGAACTGGAAAGGAAATAAGGGGATAGTGTAGATGGCTGAGAAGCAGCCATATCAAGTACTAGGGCTAAATTAGCATTGCAGCCGTGTGCTTCCATCCCTGTAGGTTGAACAAAAGAAAAATAACAAACAGGTGGGACTTTGTATGAGGAAGGGGGGCCGTGCAGATCCCATCCTCCATCCCATAATGGTATATAAAGAGGGGTTGAGGGGCGGGACTTTGAGTGAAGCACACGGATGCATTAAAGAAATGAGTTTAGAAAATGGTTTATTAATTGAGTCATCTTAGAGCATAAGTTGGGGGTATACAGTTCAGTACATAAATTGGATATCAATACCTCAAATTACATATCACATATAAATGCATTGTCCAACCAAGGTTTAAAACAGTATTTTACAAATACACGGGTCACATCATAACATGATTAATTGCATTGCAGGGAATAGTATTCCCTGCAATGCAATTAATCATGTTATGACGTGACCCGTGTATTTGTAAAATACTGTTTTAAACCTTGGTTGGACAATGCATTTATATGTGATATGTAATTTGAGGTATTGATATCCAATTTATGTACTGAACTGTATACCCCCAACTTATGCTCTAAGATGACTCAATTAATAAACCATTTTCTAAACTCATTTCTTTAATGCATCCGTGTGCTTCACTCAAAGTCCCGCCCCTCAACCCCTCTTGGAATAAAAGGATAGTTTCAGCCTTTTGAAATATAGGTCGTAGTCTGCCCTAAGTTCCTGTCGCAATTCTTCACGACAGGAATTAAGGCGTTTCAAAATGCTGGGGGATGTGGTGCGGGGATCCTTGTGTTGGGCCTCTAGATCTGCAATGGACTTGTGAAGCTGCGCTAAATGTTGTGACTTCTTTTTTCTTTCCCTAGAGGCAATCTGAATAAGAATTCCCCTAGCAAAAGCTTTGTGTGCACACCATATCGTTGTTGGAGAGCATTCCCCATTGGCATTGAGTCTAAAATATTCTTTAAGTTTCTCCTCTATCTCAACTTTGATGTGGGGGCATGACAGAAGATAGATATTGTTGCGCCATATTGGTTTATGGGATGTTTTGTCATCCGCCTCCACCTCAATGGTTACAGGTGCATGGTCAGACCAAGTAATATTGAGTATATCAGCCTTTTTCACTTTCTGCAGGGTGTACATATCTGTTAGAAAGAAATTGATCCTAGAGTAGCTATTGTGCACTGTGGAGTAGTATGAGTAGTCCCTCTTGGTGGATCTAAGGCAGCGCCATGGATCAAAGAGTCTTTCTTCATGACTCCAGGATCCTAAAGAGGGCCTCTTCCTCAGAGCCCGTGAGGAAGAATCAAGTACATCATTCATAATCATATTGAAATCCCCACATATTATAAGATTGCCCTTTTGTAAGGATTTGGCAAGTGTGACAACTTTACATATAAACTTCAGCGGCTTAACATTTGGGGCATATAGGTTTACCAGTGTGTAGAGGACCCGGTCTATTTCTGCAACCAAAATAATAAAGCGTCCATGGGGGTCATTATGAATCTGTAATAAAAAAAAGGTTAGTGTGTCCTTGATAGCGATCAATACCCCATTTTTTTTTTAAATGTCATTGGCGGTGAACACTTTGGGGAATTTCTTGTGCATGCATTTTGGAGGTTTGCTGCTAGCGAAGTGTGTTTCTTGTGCACACAGGATGTCACACTTCAGGTCCAGAGCTGACTTCCACATGGCCCTGCGCTTATAGGTGCTGTTTAAACCTCTCACATTGTGTGATACAATTTTAATGTTCATTCCATTCAATGAGTGCAAGCTGCTGCCATCTAGTGGTAGGAACCAATAAACAATATGCTCCTGAGTTGTTGAAGGGTATGTGTAGTATTTGAGGTAAAGTTCCTGAGGTAATTTTCAGAATATCAAAAAGAAAAGAAAAAACATGAACAAAAAACCAAGCTGAGTTATGCAGCAATATGGAACAGTCAAACAATAAAGTTTGCATAGAACAGGTCACAGGAGTCATCCTGTAATTGAAGAAGGGGGATAGCTAGGGTTCACTTTAGCCGAACAACGGATGCTTCTTGAACCTACACTTGAATGCAGGAGAGGTTTGGAAGATATCAGGGGTTAATGGTTCTGAGATTGGTACCGAACACTTATACGAGCCATCAGCCGAGGCAATTGTGTATCAGAACTTTGCCTATCTGCCCCTTCTGTTTTGACGGTGATTGCTTTGTTTGTCATGTAAGGGATTAGGGTCTGCAGCTTCTCCATCCGGAGGTAGAAGACGCCATCTTTTGAGGAGCTCCATACCTTTTTCAATTGAATTGATTATGTGCGATTCGTTATGCATTTCTAGCATCAGTTTAGCAGGGAATCCCCACTTATAAAGAATCTTATGGTTGCGTAAGATTTTTGTAATGGGGACTAAATTGTGCCTTGCCGTTAGTGTCGTTTGCAATAAATCTGCAAACAAAGCGATTCCGGTGAATTGATCAGGTAGTGTGGGGTGCTGTCTGGCAAATCGCATCAATTGATCCTTTATGTGGTAAAAGTGGATCCTAGCGATAACATCCCTGGGGATTTGGTCAGGCAGGAATGAGGGCTTTGGCAATCTGTGTGCCCTGTCTATGATTACGTCGTTAGGACCCAGAGACGGTATCACCGTCGTCATGAGCTTTTGGAGGTACGCTGTGAGTTCTGCTGGTTTGATCGATCCAGAGATCCCTCTGAATTTAATATTGTTCCTGCGTGCCCTGTCTTCGATGTCCGCCATTTTTAGGCGCATGGATTTGATCTCATCTTCTACATCAAAGTGAGCATCCACCAGCTCATTGTGTGCTAGTGTGAATTCCTCCATTTTTTTTCCACATAAGTGACTCTGCTGCTGAACGCTGACAGTTCATTTTCGGTAGCATGCATAAATGCAGACATGTCCTGCTGAAGGGCCCCCCTGAGAGTCAGTAACATTTCCTTCATTGTGGTATCCAGGATGGGCTGCCCTGAAGTGGGGAAAGCATCTAGTTGCTAGCCATAAGGGGAGGATTCCTCCAATAATTCTCCCTCCGTCCCTGCCTCATCCTGATTCTCCTCCTCCACCCCAATCCTCCTTTTCTGTTTCACAGGGCTGTCAGAGGGTGAGGATGGTAGTGGATAGCATTTGGGATCAGACTCACCCAAGGATGGTGACAGATGGCTGCAAGAGTGTGCAGGGGATGCTGAGTTTCTATCTTCAGAGCGGGCGCCATCTTGGAAATCTCGGCCGGCCGTGAGGGGGTAGAAATCAGTTTTCTCGGTCCCTCTCTCGATTTTCTTTTGTTCATTGTGACCGATGTGTTCCCCCTGGTCTCCCCTTACTGTGGATGTAATTTGAGTCCGTGTAGGTTAGGTGTGAGCTGCGATATATAGGCCGTTGTGGCAGAGCGCTCTCCTCACACTACCATTCGCTCTGGCTGCCGGCTCCGCCCCCCCCGTTAGCTGTATTTTAAAGCTGTAGGTCTTCACAGCTTTTAAATATAGTTCAGCTATGCCTGACATTCAGCTTTCCAAACCCAGGAAATATAATAATTATCTTTTGCAGTGGGACTCTGTCTGTCCTGCAAGGGTTAATTGCTTGTTTTGGTTGAGAGGTGACATAGAAAAGAAAATCTATTTACCTGCTCCTCTGCACTGCTAGACTAATTCCTACAACCTCTTTTTCCAATGATCCAGTGGTCTAAGGTCCTTATGGCATCAAGTCCAATGCAGAGTCTATAGCTGAAACAGTCTAACCATGGAGCGCCATCAGCCAGGGCATCATGTCAGTTAAAATGCTTTTACTTTCCCCTAGGCTAAATGAGCAGTTAACTCTTGTAGTGTGGGTGCAACTCAACTGTTAGCTTGCTATTCAGACTATTCTGTGTTCCTAAGCTTGGTTCCTTTGCTTGGTAAAGCCATTATAAACCTTTTCCTGGCTTGTCCAGACCCCAGTTACGCATCCAGAACCAAATATATCTGTCTTTCTATGCTGGAGCTCATGATTTATTTAATTTTTCTGCCTGTTGCTATCAATAACTTGAGAAAGAAGGATATTCATTGGAAACATCAAGCAGTCTATATCAATATGTACAAGCTTACATTTACCATTTGTAACATGGAGATCCCACACCATTTCTTGCCACATCTCCACTGTGGATTAATTTCCCATCCTATTTGCTGCTCATGAGTGTGAACTGTATATGTATTTGTATATTCTGGTAAAATATAAGGGTATTAATGATTATGCTTCTAGACATGATAAAACTAAGGATCTGCCCTCACATTTCCTTATAGAAAAAACACAATCATATTTCTAAGCTATTTTTTTATGTTATCAGAATCGTGTTAATGCTGTTCAACCCTTGCACAAACTTTATTTTCTTGTTTAGGGTTTCCCAAACATACCTAAATAAATCTTAAATACATCTACTAAATCTATACTTATCATGAATATAGCCATTGGTAAGGTTGACCTGTCATAGCATATCCTTATAGACAGTGGCGGCTGGTGGGTTTTTATTGGTGAGGGGGACAAACAACCACCCCCCATTGGTTGGTCAGCAGCACCCCCCCGGCACTTACCCCACCTAGGTTGTGGGCAGGCGGGGGGCAGTTTGTGGGCTCCTATGGGCGGCTATTTTATGGCTGAATTTGCATCGCATTTGGACCAAACTTGCACAGGACTCTTTTTTTGGTCCTCACCAGAGTCGGATCGCATGGGTGTTCACACCCATGCGATACGATTCCTGTCCAAATTGACAGTTCACACTGCGATATGCAGACTGATTTGGGGGTGTTATTACCTTTCTATTGACACTCCCAGCAGTTCGCATAGTACAGTGTGAACTGCCTTGCGAGTCAGGTGTGATGCGGGAACCAGCAGTGGATTCTCAGGGTTCCCATATCGTACTAGTGTGAACCAAGCCTGATTCTTAACCGGGACTCTTGTAATGCCGCGTACACACGAGCGGACTTTACGGCAGACTTTGCCCGGCGGACGGGATTTCGTCGGATAATACGATCGTGTGTGAGCTCCAGCAGACTTTGTTTTCTCAAAAGTTGGACAGACTTAGATTTGAAACATGTTTTAAATCTTTCCGTCGAGCTCGAGTCTGGTCCAAAAGTCCGCTCGTCTGTATGCTAGTTCGACGGACAAAAAGCCATGCTAGGGCAGCTATTGGCTACTGGCTATGAACTTCCTTGTTTTAGTCCGGTTGTATGTCATCACGTACAAATTCAACGGACTTTGGTGGATTGTGTGTAGGCAAGTCCGTTCATTCAGAAAGTCCGTCATAAAGTCCGTTGAAAAGTCCGCCGGGCAAAGTCTGCCGCAAGGTCCACTCGTGTGTACGCGGCATAAGTCTACCCTTTTGTTTTGATAAGTTGCATTACAAATTGTCTCTGGATTCTCAGGGGAAAATATATTTTTAGTAAAATAAATATAAATACATAAATATGAACCTAAAGGTATACCTTGGTTCCAAAGTAATATATGTGATAAAGAAATTCCAAAACAAGCTAGGGAGAAAATAGTGGGCTGTAGGAAGTGAAGTACTGTATAAAACAGTTGGCTCCTAAATCCCCCTCACCATAGACAGCAGCTGTTCCCTTATAGCCAGTAGCAATGATAAAAGCCTTTCCATTTGGCCAGATGCACTGTTACTAGATGTAATCCTGAGTCATTGGTTGATGGTTTATTAATATGCAGCTCAGGTACACTCTAACATATTTGTAAATATCACAGGATGGCAAGTAAAAATTTGTCTTAATGCTTTAGGAACCCTCAGAACACCTTGAAGATCACTCAAACAAAAAGGTTTATGTTTATTCTTGTGAGCATCCTTTTCTGCATTTCACAGCTCTTATCCCTATTATGACAACTGTGTGTTTTGTAGTTATTGTTCTTTACCTGCCTGCTACCTGTCTTTACCTTGCCTTATCAATCTATTATATAAATGAATTATTCTGTATACCCACCAGTATGTTGCCATCCCTGATATGTATTTGCTGACTGCTGTGTTACCTGATGATTTTCTTATGGGAGAAAAAGTGAAATGCACAACGTCTTGCAAGAGTTTCTTCAAGTACTTGGCACTCATAGTTTTATTAATTTTACATATTTATTTTTATTCTTCTTCTGTCTTTATTCTTCTTCTTCTAATACTGCTACTGTTGTAAGTCCATGATGGTGCTAAATCATTAAAAAAAATACACATTTCTCTATATATTTGTTATCATCAGCTTCCTTGCCAATCTAAGATGTCCTAATAAAAGTTTATGGAAATCAATTGCCAAGCAAAAAGAAGATTTAGGCAACTGAATGTGAAGATTGTTGGGTGCAGGCAGGGCTTTTTTTCTCAGAGCATGGGTGCAGGAACTCCTCCCTTCCGAGTCACCCTTGACTCCGCCCCTACCCACCTCTGAGCACCATTCCTTTGTTCCACACCTTACCCACCTCCCAGTACCACCCCTTTTAGAGAATAGAGAACCAAGTATTGTTTTGTGGTGCTAAGTATTTTGTATGGAATTTGTTAATGATAACAATAAAGGCAGTAAAATAGTAATCTACCAACAATGGATACCCCAGTGACAATAGATCCACCCCAGAAGCAATGGACTCCCAACAGCCAGCATCAATAGACCCTCCAACAGCCTGCAACATTAGACTCCTACCTCAACAGTAGATCCCTCCTAGCAATGATTAACTCCCTGCAACATAATACCCACCCTGAGCAACAATAGATACCTCACTAGCAACAATAGACCCCTCACCAGCAACAATAGACCTCCCAGCAACAATAGACCCCCCTGCAAAAATAGATTCCCTCCAGAAACTATAGATTCCCCAGCAGCCAGCATCAATAGACCTTCCCTCAACAGTAGATCCCTCCCAGCAACAACATACTCCCAACAACATAGGATACACCCCAGCCACAATCGATCACCCTTCCTTTGCAAAAACAGATCCTCTCAGCATCAATAGACCTTCCAGCACACCCCAGCACCCCTTGCCATTACATACATTTCATTTCTGGAGGTGCCGGAACTGTGTTCCCCCACGTTTCTGCTGAAAAAAAGCCCTTGGTGCAGGTAGGTATAGATCTGTGGTGGTGAAAGATCACTTTAGATCAGGGTAAAGGGGAGAGAAAGGAAAAGTGCATATTATGTGAGAGTAGACTTAATATTTTAATAGCTTGCACCTGTCTGTTAATCTTATTCTGCATTAAAGGCAAGTTGAAGCTCAGTCACACTTTGAGTTGAGGTTCATTACCTATAGCAGTGAACAAAACATAGAAGAAGCCTAAACATTTATATAGATATTACATAATTGTATTCTTTTTTTTTTCTGCTGTTATACTGTAATTGTGACTTTTTTTGACAGAAAAGCTATCTTGATGATAGTAATTTATAAGGTGACATCATGCTGGTAAAATGATATATTTACATGAATGTAATATAACATGTAATCTGAGAGGTCCATAAAATAGGTCACTTAATCTGACCTGAAACTGAAGCAGGTTATGCGTTGTGTTACTAAATGTGGTGCTCTAATGAAAATAAAACACATTGCTCTAAAGACTACCTTGGGAATATCAGCTGCTTAACTGAATTTGTATAACATTAATCATTGCTTTTGCAGTGATATTTTTCTCTTCTTTTTGGAATGTCCACTTCTTTACTACAGAAATCTTTCGATGACCTTGAAAAGAGGAATAGCATTTACTTGTCCAGAAGAAAAATTTTTTGCAAAAGTATATAATAATTTAATAATCCCTAGTCTTTTAAAATGTCAGTGCTGTATATTTTCTAATATACTGATTTAAAAGTAATATATTTTAATCTTTGAAGAAATGGAAGTGCTCTCGTCTCTCGTGGGTCCAATGTTGTCTTGTAGTAAGTAAGCAGACTCTGTCATTTAAATGTAGTTTAGCTTTAGCTGACCATTAGCTGAGTCTTTTATTTCTTTCTCCCTGTAGCACAGAGGGTTTAGGTTTTCTATATTTCTAGTTTGACATTTTCTGGATACTGGAAATCCCTTTATTTAAAAACAGTGTATTTAAAAACCAGAATATTGTTTTAATATGAGATGCTGCTTAAGTTGCTAAATATAACCAGTTAATAATTTAAAGCTTTTTCCAATCCAAGCAACTACATCATTTGGTTTTTAACCCTCACAAAGGGGGAGTGCTGAGCCCCCAAAACACAATGGCTGTTACAAAATAAAAAATATTTTAAAAGATGGTGTGGCACTCCCATCCTTTCAAAACTTCAATAAACTCCTCTGGGGGTCCAGCAAGACCCCACAGTTGCTGGTGAGAAGCCTCTGGGACCATAAACCTCCCTTTGCTTTATAAGAATCATCTGCATAAGGTTTGGCATTCCTACAATACAAAGATAAATTTAAAGGGGACCTAAACCAAGTCACTAAAATCTCTTTTCGATAATGTATTTACTAAGAGTTTACATATTAGTTTACATATAATAATTATGAGATATGACCTCTGACCTTCAATCACCTCACCCCTCCAATATTCTCCTTTGCACTCCCCATTCATTCCTTTCTATTACAATTATCAAGAGACCAAACTATTAACACTGCCTGAATAAATCTTTTACCCTACACCCCTTAAATTTAGCTTTGTGACTTGCCCCATCTGCAGTGTGGGAAAGAGAAAAATTAGCCCCACACTGTGTACAGATTATGGTTGCCAAACTTAGCATCTATGGCTTTGATACAGAAGGTATCATGTACTCACTCTATAAAAACTATGTATGACAATTTTGTATCTCAATTACAAACACTGTATTTAAGCAATTATCTTGCCTTTTAAATCTCTACCTGTTCGTTCACTGTATTTGATTATTGTACGACCTGTCTCCTTCATTAAAATTTATGAAACAAACCAAAAAATTATAATATTGAGAATTTAAGAAAAAAATAAATGCCACAGTGTGACTATAGAAATGAGATAGACAGCTTTACAGGGTTCTTAAGAGCAGAGTATGAAGCTCTGGAACATTGCTTTTGAATGGAGAAGACTGGCTTGTCAGTATTCTCTGGGTTTTGTAAACCTGGATTAAGGACTGGAGCTTGAAGGCTTTAAGGTGTCTTGGGTTGAGCAGTGCCTTCAATCCTGTGTCTAGGTCTTCCTGGAGACCTACAGTCCTTGTGAGTGCACAGGTATAAAGATTCGTTTTAAGCCAGGTTCTGTGTTCCTGCCAAGAGACTACACCCATGTTAGGGGAGAGCCCTAGCCCACAGCACTGGTAGAGTTGGGAAAGTTGAGCAAGTATGTAGAGACTGAGAAAACTGAGGTGACTAGTGAGCCCAGGGGACTGGAGGAACTCTCAGGAGGAGTGTGAGAACCTAGGGTGCCTGGAGACCCCATATTGAGAGGCCAATGAGTGGGACCATATAGCTAAGGTGCTGGAATCCATAAGGCTGAGTGAGCCTAAAGTTACCCGACAAGAGCAGTGGTCCTGTTGAAGCATAGCTAGTTGGCTTAGCATTATTTTGTATCTAGTTTTGCTTATAACACTTTTAGAAGAAGAACACTTCTGAGAAAACTGAGGTGGCTTGTGAGTCCAGGGAACTGGAGGAAGTCTCAGGAGGAGTGTAAGAACCTAGGTTGCCTGGAGATCCCATATTGAGAGGCCAATATATGGGACCATGTAGCTGAGGTGCTACAATCTATAAGGCTGAGTGAGCCTAATGTTACCCAACAAGAGCAGTGGTGTTGTTGAAGCATAGCCAGGTGGCATAGCATTAATTTGTATCCAGTTTTGCTTATAACTAGGGTTGTCCCGATACCGTTACTAGTATCGGTATCGGCACCGATACCGAGCATTTGCCCAAGTACTTGTACACGGGCAAATGCTCCCAATGCTTCCGCCGATACCTTGACAGTCAGCAGTGATCGGGGAGTTACAAGCTTCTCCCAGTGGCTTTCAGCTGCTCAGTGACATACATCGGTGAAGAGAAAAATTGGTGGGACTTTATGTGAGACCATGACCATCCAGTACACAGGTCTCCATCCCTATGTATATGAGAAAAAAGGGAAAAAGGGGGGGAGGCGGGGTATTGGGACTTTATATGAAACACAACACTAGGGCAAGCTAGGTCATCAGTTGGAAATAAAAATCATTTTATTGATACTTCATGGGAGCAAAGTGCAATAGATGATGGACACATAAAATCAATAAAAAACAGTATAAAGTAAATAAAACATTATTTGTATCACATGGTAGTCATATGGTAATATCTCATACATTATAACAAATGATATATGTTGATGCTAGCAACATTACCCCCAACATGAGTATGCCTAGTAAATAATAATCAGATAAATTCGATGACCTGAACATAAAAATGCTCATAGTAGATGCATGATTGCTGTGGCATGACATCAATTGGTGAATGCTGTATTGTAAATGCTCGACGCGTTTCGTGGAAGTTGGTCCACTCATCAGGAGCAGCTAAATGGGAGTACCTGAGATATGGTGTAATAAAGTAGTAATTAATAGTAATTAATTTACACCAGGAAGAGAGGGAGCAGTAACTATGATCCTATCACTCTTACCTGTGAATATGTGGTACACTTAGAATAGAACATCTATGGTATTGTTCATGGTGGTAGGCAAATAAGAAGGGTGATAGTAACAGCCCCCCAGGAGCTGAGGCGGTGACCAGGCGGCGGCAAGGCGGGGCAACCCAGGACTCACGTAGGAGAATAGGTGACAAGAGGGTCCCTCCTCCAACATATTGGTATAGATAATGATGACCCCGTGTGACTGTAAAATATAATTATTATAAATAGTATAAGTGTATAAAAATTATAATGGTAATAAAGATAGGGGAATATGTGGGAGGACCACTGAGTGAAGGATGTGATGTGAAAGGGAGCGAAAATTGGATAGTGACACCAGTGACAACCAGCACAGGAATAGATGAGAAATGAGGTGCAAATGGAGAGAGATAGGGAGGAGGACAGCCCACCCCAGAATCCAATGTGCATAAGTGTAGTGAAAGTGAGGATCCCCGATTGGAGAATGATACCAATGAAGAAAAACTAATTATATTAGTGCCAAGGTGCATGGAAAGGGAGATAGGTGATTACCTGGGATTGCATAGACCAGCCGGCCAGCCAGCGAGGTACCGCCAACGTCACGGTGGATCGTGCTATGAGGGAGGAACCGGAAGGAGTCCCACATAGGCGGCCGGCGCCTATATAGGGAACCTCCGCCTCCGTCAATTAGCACGCCAGGTGGGCAACTGCACGTCAGCGCATGGCGTCAATGTGACGTCAGAGATGCTGGCGTGTGGGGCGTGGCGTCGACGCGCAGCGGAGGGAGGCCCCCGATCCCGTATCTGTGATACAGGGGACAGGGGGACAACAACGGTGCGCGTCGCAGCTCCCGGGAGTGGATGGACTCCACCCTCCAGAGGCTAACCAGCCTAACATTGACAGATGGAATAGTAGAAACATAACAAGGGTGTCCCAAACTAGCAAGTAATATATAAGCACTTGATGCAGGACAACAGCAATGATGAAGTAGATAAAAATAACTAGTGTGTGTTTCCATCCCTGTATATTTGAAGAGAAAAATTGGTGGGACTTTATGTGAGACCATGACCATCCAGTACACAGGTCTCCATCCCTATGTATATGAGAAAAAAGGGAAAAAGGGGGGGAGGCGGGGTATTGGGACTTTATATGAAACACAACACTAGGGCAAGCTAGGTCATCAGTTGGAAATAAAAATCATTTTATTGATACTTCATGGGAGCAAAGTGCAATAGATGATGGACACATAAAATCAATAAAAAACAGTATAAAGTAAATAAAACATTATTTGTATCACATGGTAGTCATATGGTAATATCTCATACATTATAACAAATGATATATGTTGATGCTAGCAACATTACCCCCAACATGAGTATGCCTAGTAAATAATAATCAGATAAATTCGATGACCTGAACATAAAAATGCTCATAGTAGATGCATGATTGCTGTGGCATGACATCAATTGGTGAATGCTGTATTGTAAATGCTCGACGCGTTTCGTGGAAGTTGGTCCACTCATCAGGAGCAGCTAAATGGGAGTACCTGAGATATGGTGTAATAAAGTAGTAATTAATAGTAATTAATTTACACCAGGAAGAGAGGGAGCAGTAACTATGATCCTATCACTCTTACCTGTGAATATGTGGTACACTTAGAATAGAACATCTATGGTATTGTTCATGGTGGTAGGCAAATAAGAAGGGTGATAGTAACAGCCCCCCGGGAGCTGAGGCGGTGACCAGGCGGCGGCAAGGCGGGGCAACCCAGGACTCACGTAGGAGAATAGGTGACAAGAGGGTCCCTCCTCCAACATATTGGTATAGATAATGATGACCCCGTGTGACTGTAAAATATAATTATTATAAATAGTATAAGTGTATAAAAATTATAATGGTAATAAAGATAGGGGAATATGTGGGAGGACCACTGAGTGAAGGATGTGATGTGAAAGGGAGCGAAAATTGGATAGTGACACCAGTGACAACCAGCACAGGAATAGATGAGAAATGAGGTGCAAATGGAGAGAGATAGGGAGGAGGACAGCCCACCCCAGAATCCAATGTGCATAAGTGTAGTGAAAGTGAGGATCCCCGATTGGAGAATGATACCAATGAAGAAAAACTAATTATATTAGTGCCAAGGTGCATGGAAAGGGAGATAGGTGATTACCTGGGATTGCATAGACCAGCCGGCCAGCCAGCGAGGTACCGCCAACGTCACGCTGGATCGTGCTATGAGGGAGGAACCGGAAGGAGTCCCACATAGGCGGCCGGCGCCTATATAGGGAACCTCCGCCTCCGTCAATTAGCACGCCAGGTGGGCAACTGCACGTCAGCGCATGGCGTCAATGTGACGTCAGAGATGCTGGCGTGTGGGGCGTGGCGTCGACGCGCAGCGGAGGGAGGCCCCCGATCCCGTATCTGTGATACAGGGGACAGGGGGACAACAACGGTGCGCGTCGCAGCTCCCGGGAGTGGATGGACTCCACCCTCCAGAGGCTAACCAGCCTAACATTGACAGATGGAATAGTAGAAACATAACAAGGGTGTCCCAAACTAGCAAGTAATATATAAGCACTTGATGCAGGACAACAGCAATGATGAAGTAGATAAAAATAACTAGTGTGTGTTTCCATCCCTGTATATTTGAAGAGAAAAATTGGTGGGACTTTATGTGAGACCATGACCATCCAGTACACAGGTCTCCATCCCTATGTATATGAGAAAAAAGGGAAAAAGGGGGGGAGGCGGGGTATTGGGACTTTATATGAAACACAACACTAGGGCAAGCTAGGTCATCAGTTGGAAATAAAAATCATTTTATTGATACTTCATGGGAGCAAAGTGCAATAGATGATGGACACATAAAATCAATAAAAAACAGTATAAAGTAAATAAAACATTATTTGTATCACATGGTAGTCATATGGTAATATCTCATACATTATAACAAATGATATATGTTGATGCTAGCAACATTACCCCCAACATGAGTATGCCTAGTAAATAATAATCAGATAAATTCGATGACCTGAACATAAAAATGCTCATAGTAGATGCATGATTGCTGTGGCATGACATCAATTGGTGAATGCTGTATTGTAAATGCTCGACGCGTTTCGTGGAAGTTGGTCCACTCATCAGGAGCAGCTAAATGGGAGTACCTGAGATATGGTGTAATAAAGTAGTAATTAATAGTAATTAATTTACACCAGGAAGAGAGGGAGCAGTAACTATGATCCTATCACTCTTACCTGTGAATATGTGGTACACTTAGAATAGAACATCTATGGTATTGTTCATGGTGGTAGGCAAATAAGAAGGGTGATAGTAACAGCCCCCCGGGAGCTGAGGCGGTGACCAGGCGGCGGCAAGGCGGGGCAACCCAGGACTCACGTAGGAGAATAGGTGACAAGAGGGTCCCTCCTCCAACATATTGGTATAGATAATGATGACCCCGTGTGACTGTAAAATATAATTATTATAAATAGTATAAGTGTATAAAAATTATAATGGTAATAAAGATAGGGGAATATGTGGGAGGACCACTGAGTGAAGGATGTGATGTGAAAGGGAGCGAAAATTGGATAGTGACACCAGTGACAACCAGCACAGGAATAGATGAGAAATGAGGTGCAAATGGAGAGAGATAGGGAGGAGGACAGCCCACCCCAGAATCCAATGTGCATAAGTGTAGTGAAAGTGAGGATCCCCGATTGGAGAATGATACCAATGAAGAAAAACTAATTATATTAGTGCCAAGGTGCATGGAAAGGGAGATAGGTGATTACCTGGGATTGCATAGACCAGCCGGCCAGCCAGCGAGGTACCGCCAACGTCACGCTGGATCGTGCTATGAGGGAGGAACCGGAAGGAGTCCCACATAGGCGGCCGGCGCCTATATAGGGAACCTCCGCCTCCGTCAATTAGCACGCCAGGTGGGCAACTGCACGTCAGCGCATGGCGTCAATGTGACGTCAGAGATGCTGGCGTGTGGGGCGTGGCGTCGACGCGCAGCGGAGGGAGGCCCCCGATCCCGTATCTGTGATACAGGGGACAGGGGGACAACAACGGTGCGCGTCGCAGCTCCCGGGAGTGGATGGACTCCACCCTCCAGAGGCTAACCAGCCTAACATTGACAGATGGAATAGTAGAAACATAACAAGGGTGTCCCAAACTAGCAAGTAATATATAAGCACTTGATGCAGGACAACAGCAATGATGAAGTAGATAAAAATAACTAGTGTGTGTTTCCATCCCTGTATATTTGAAGAGAAAAATTGGTGGGACTTTATGTGAGACCATGACCATCCAGTACACAGGTCTCCATCCCTATGTATATGAGAAAAAAGGGAAAAAGGGGGGGAGGCGGGGTATTGGGACTTTATATGAAACACAACACTAGGGCAAGCTAGGTCATCAGTTGGAAATAAAAATCATTTTATTGATACTTCATGGGAGCAAAGTGCAATAGATGATGGACACATAAAATCAATAAAAAACAGTATAAAGTAAATAAAACATTATTTGTATCACATGGTAGTCATATGGTAATATCTCATACATTATAACAAATGATATATGTTGATGCTAGCAACATTACCCCCAACATGAGTATGCCTAGTAAATAATAATCAGATAAATTCGATGACCTGAACATAAAAATGCTCATAGTAGATGCATGATTGCTGTGGCATGACATCAATTGGTGAATGCTGTATTGTAAATGCTCGACGCGTTTCGTGGAAGTTGGTCCACTCATCAGGAGCAGCTAAATGGGAGTACCTGAGATATGGTGTAATAAAGTAGTAATTAATAGTAATTAATTTACACCAGGAAGAGAGGGAGCAGTAACTATGATCCTATCACTCTTACCTGTGAATATGTGGTACACTTAGAATAGAACATCTATGGTATTGTTCATGGTGGTAGGCAAATAAGAAGGGTGATAGTAACAGCCCCCCGGGAGCTGAGGCGGTGACCAGGCGGCGGCAAGGCGGGGCAACCCAGGACTCACGTAGGAGAATAGGTGACAAGAGGGTCCCTCCTCCAACATATTGGTATAGATAATGATGACCCCGTGTGACTGTAAAATATAATTATTATAAATAGTATAAGTGTATAAAAATTATAATGGTAATAAAGATAGGGGAATATGTGGGAGGACCACTGAGTGAAGGATGTGATGTGAAAGGGAGCGAAAATTGGATAGTGACACCAGTGACAACCAGCACAGGAATAGATGAGAAATGAGGTGCAAATGGAGAGAGATAGGGAGGAGGACAGCCCACCCCAGAATCCAATGTGCATAAGTGTAGTGAAAGTGAGGATCCCCGATTGGAGAATGATACCAATGAAGAAAAACTAATTATATTAGTGCCAAGGTGCATGGAAAGGGAGATAGGTGATTACCTGGGATTGCATAGACCAGCCGGCCAGCCAGCGAGGTACCGCCAACGTCACGCTGGATCGTGCTATGAGGGAGGAACCGGAAGGAGTCCCACATAGGCGGCCGGCGCCTATATAGGGAACCTCCGCCTCCGTCAATTAGCACGCCAGGTGGGCAACTGCACGTCAGCGCATGGCGTCAATGTGACGTCAGAGATGCTGGCGTGTGGGGCGTGGCGTCGACGCGCAGCGGAGGGAGGCCCCCGATCCCGTATCTGTGATACAGGGGACAGGGGGACAACAACGGTGCGCGTCGCAGCTCCCGGGAGTGGATGGACTCCACCCTCCAGAGGCTAACCAGCCTAACATTGACAGATGGAATAGTAGAAACATAACAAGGGTGTCCCAAACTAGCAAGTAATATATAAGCACTTGATGCAGGACAACAGCAATGATGAAGTAGATAAAAATAACTAGTGTGTGTTTCCATCCCTGTATATTTGAAGAGAAAAATTGGTGGGACTTTATGTGAGACCATGACCATCCAGTACACAGGTCTCCATCCCTATGTATATGAGAAAAAAGGGAAAAAGGGGGGGAGGCGGGGTATTGGGACTTTATATGAAACACAACACTAGGGCAAGCTAGGTCATCAGTTGGAAATAAAAATCATTTTATTGATACTTCATGGGAGCAAAGTGCAATAGATGATGGACACATAAAATCAATAAAAAACAGTATAAAGTAAATAAAACATTATTTGTATCACATGGTAGTCATATGGTAATATCTCATACATTATAACAAATGATATATGTTGATGCTAGCAACATTACCCCCAACATGAGTATGCCTAGTAAATAATAATCAGATAAATTCGATGACCTGAACATAAAAATGCTCATAGTAGATGCATGATTGCTGTGGCATGACATCAATTGGTGAATGCTGTATTGTAAATGCTCGACGCGTTTCGTGGAAGTTGGTCCACTCATCAGGAGCAGCTAAATGGGAGTACCTGAGATATGGTGTAATAAAGTAGTAATTAATAGTAATTAATTTACACCAGGAAGAGAGGGAGCAGTAACTATGATCCTATCACTCTTACCTGTGAATATGTGGTACACTTAGAATAGAACATCTATGGTATTGTTCATGGTGGTAGGCAAATAAGAAGGGTGATAGTAACAGCCCCCCGGGAGCTGAGGCGGTGACCAGGCGGCGGCAAGGCGGGGCAACCCAGGACTCACGTAGGAGAATAGGTGACAAGAGGGTCCCTCCTCCAACATATTGGTATAGATAATGATGACCCCGTGTGACTGTAAAATATAATTATTATAAATAGTATAAGTGTATAAAAATTATAATGGTAATAAAGATAGGGGAATATGTGGGAGGACCACTGAGTGAAGGATGTGATGTGAAAGGGAGCGAAAATTGGATAGTGACACCAGTGACAACCAGCACAGGAATAGATGAGAAATGAGGTGCAAATGGAGAGAGATAGGGAGGAGGACAGCCCACCCCAGAATCCAATGTGCATAAGTGTAGTGAAAGTGAGGATCCCCGATTGGAGAATGATACCAATGAAGAAAAACTAATTATATTAGTGCCAAGGTGCATGGAAAGGGAGATAGGTGATTACCTGGGATTGCATAGACCAGCCGGCCAGCCAGCGAGGTACCGCCAACGTCACGCTGGATCGTGCTATGAGGGAGGAACCGGAAGGAGTCCCACATAGGCGGCCGGCGCCTATATAGGGAACCTCCGCCTCCGTCAATTAGCACGCCAGGTGGGCAACTGCACGTCAGCGCATGGCGTCAATGTGACGTCAGAGATGCTGGCGTGTGGGGCGTGGCGTCGACGCGCAGCGGAGGGAGGCCCCCGATCCCGTATCTGTGATACAGGGGACAGGGGGACAACAACGGTGCGCGTCGCAGCTCCCGGGAGTGGATGGACTCCACCCTCCAGAGGCTAACCAGCCTAACATTGACAGATGGAATAGTAGAAACATAACAAGGGTGTCCCAAACTAGCAAGTAATATATAAGCACTTGATGCAGGACAACAGCAATGATGAAGTAGATAAAAATAACTAGTGTGTGTTTCCATCCCTGTATATTTGAAGAGAAAAATTGGTGGGACTTTATGTGAGACCATGACCATCCAGTACACAGGTCTCCATCCCTATGTATATGAGAAAAAAGGGAAAAAGGGGGGGAGGCGGGGTATTGGGACTTTATATGAAACACAACACTAGGGCAAGCTAGGTCATCAGTTGGAAATAAAAATCATTTTATTGATACTTCATGGGAGCAAAGTGCAATAGATGATGGACACATAAAATCAATAAAAAACAGTATAAAGTAAATAAAACATTATTTGTATCACATGGTAGTCATATGGTAATATCTCATACATTATAACAAATGATATATGTTGATGCTAGCAACATTACCCCCAACATGAGTATGCCTAGTAAATAATAATCAGATAAATTCGATGACCTGAACATAAAAATGCTCATAGTAGATGCATGATTGCTGTGGCATGACATCAATTGGTGAATGCTGTATTGTAAATGCTCGACGCGTTTCGTGGAAGTTGGTCCACTCATCAGGAGCAGCTAAATGGGAGTACCTGAGATATGGTGTAATAAAGTAGTAATTAATAGTAATTAATTTACACCAGGAAGAGAGGGAGCAGTAACTATGATCCTATCACTCTTACCTGTGAATATGTGGTACACTTAGAATAGAACATCTATGGTATTGTTCATGGTGGTAGGCAAATAAGAAGGGTGATAGTAACAGCCCCCCGGGAGCTGAGGCGGTGACCAGGCGGCGGCAAGGCGGGGCAACCCAGGACTCACGTAGGAGAATAGGTGACAAGAGGGTCCCTCCTCCAACATATTGGTATAGATAATGATGACCCCGTGTGACTGTAAAATATAATTATTATAAATAGTATAAGTGTATAAAAATTATAATGGTAATAAAGATAGGGGAATATGTGGGAGGACCACTGAGTGAAGGATGTGATGTGAAAGGGAGCGAAAATTGGATAGTGACACCAGTGACAACCAGCACAGGAATAGATGAGAAATGAGGTGCAAATGGAGAGAGATAGGGAGGAGGACAGCCCACCCCAGAATCCAATGTGCATAAGTGTAGTGAAAGTGAGGATCCCCGATTGGAGAATGATACCAATGAAGAAAAACTAATTATATTAGTGCCAAGGTGCATGGAAAGGGAGATAGGTGATTACCTGGGATTGCATAGACCAGCCGGCCAGCCAGCGAGGTACCGCCAACGTCACGCAGGATCGTGCTATGAGGGAGGAACCGGAAGGAGTCCCACATAGGCGGCCGGCGCCTATATAGGGAACCTCCGCCTCCGTCAATTAGCACGCCAGGTGGGCAACTGCACGTCAGCGCATGGCGTCAATGTGACGTCAGAGATGCTGGCGTGTGGGGCGTGGCGTCGACGCGCAGCGGAGGGAGGCCCCCGATCCCGTATCTGTGATACAGGGGACAGGGGGACAACAACGGTGCGCGTCGCAGCTCCCGGGAGTGGATGGACTCCACCCTCCAGAGGCTAACCAGCCTAACATTGACAGATGGAATAGTAGAAACATAACAAGGGTGTCCCAAACTAGCAAGTAATATATAAGCACTTGATGCAGGACAACAGCAATGATGAAGTAGATAAAAATAACTAGTGTGTGTTTCCATCCCTGTATATTTGAAGAGAAAAATTGGTGGGACTTTATGTGAGACCATGACCATCCAGTACACAGGTCTCCATCCCTATGTATATGAGAAAAAAGGGAAAAAGGGGGGGAGGCGGGGTATTGGGACGTTGGCGGTACCTCGCTGGCTGGCCGGCTGGTCTATGCAATCCCAGGTAATCACCTATCTCCCTTTCCATGCACCTTGGCACTAATATAATTAGTTTTTCTTCATTGGTATCATTCTCCAATCGGGGATCCTCACTTTCACTACACTTATGCACATTGGATTCTGGGGTGGGCTGTCCTCCTCCCTATCTCTCTCCATTTGCACCTCATTTCTCATCTATTCCTGTGCTGGTTGTCACTGGTGTCACTATCCAATTTTCGCTCCCTTTCACATCACATCCTTCACTCAGTGGTCCTCCCACATATTCCCCTATCTTTATTACCATTATAATTTTTATACACTTATACTATTTATAATAATTATATTTTACAGTCACACGGGGTCATCATTATCTATACCAATATGTTGGAGGAGGGACCCTCTTGTCACCTATTCTCCTACGTGAGTCCTGGGTTGCCCCGCCTTGCCGCCGCCTGGTCACCGCCTCAGCTCCCGGGGGGCTGTTACTATCACCCTTCTTATTTGCCTACCACCATGAACAATACCATAGATGTTCTATTCTAAGTGTACCACATATTCACAGGTAAGAGTGATAGGATCATAGTTACTGCTCCCTCTCTTCCTGGTGTAAATTAATTACTATTAATTACTACTTTATTACACCATATCTCAGGTACTCCCATTTAGCTGCTCCTGATGAGTGGACCAACTTCCACGAAACGCGTCGAGCATTTACAATACAGCATTCACCAATTGATGTCATGCCACAGCAATCATGCATCTACTATGAGCATTTTTATGTTCAGGTCATCGAATTTATCTGATTATTATTTACTAGGCATACTCATGTTGGGGGTAATGTTGCTAGCATCAACATATATCATTTGTTATAATGTATGAGATATTACCATATGACTACCATGTGATACAAATAATGTTTTATTTACTTTATACTGTTTTTTATTGATTTTATGTGTCCATCATCTATTGCACTTTGCTCCCATGAAGTATCAATAAAATGATTTTTATTTCCAACTGATGACCTAGCTTGCCCTAGTGTTGTGTTTCATATAAAGTCCCAATACCCCGCCTCCCCCCCTTTTTCCCTTTTTTCTCATATACATAGGGATGGAGACCTGTGTACTGGATGGTCATGGTCTCACATAAAGTCCCACCAATTTTTCTCTTCAAATATACAGGGATGGAAACACACACTAGTTATTTTTATCTACTTCATCATTGCTGTTGTCCTGCATCAAGTGCTTATATATTACTTGCTAGTTTGGGACACCCTTGTTATGTTTCTACTATTCCATCTGTCAATGTTAGGCTGGTTAGCCTCTGGAGGGTGGAGTCCATCCACTCCCGGGAGCTGCGACGCGCACCGTTGTTGTCCCCCTGTCCCCTGTATCACAGATACGGGATCGGGGGCCTCCCTCCGCTGCGCATCGACGCCACGCCCCACACGCCAGCATCTCTGACGTCACATTGACGCCATGCGCTGACGTGCAGTTGCCCACCTGGCGTGCTAATTGACGGAGGCGGAGGTTCCCTATATAGGCGCCGGCCGCCTATGTGGGACTCCTTCCGGTTCCTCCCTCATAGCACGATCCAGCGTGACGTTGGCGGTACCTCGCTGGCTGGCCGGCTGGTCTATGCAATCCCAGGTAATCACCTATCTCCCTTTCCATGCACCTTGGCACTAATATAATTAGTTTTTCTTCATTGGTATCATTCTCCAATCGGGGATCCTCACTTTCACTACACTTATGCACATTGGATTCTGGGGTGGGCTGTCCTCCTCCCTATCTCTCTCCATTTGCACCTCATTTCTCATCTATTCCTGTGCTGGTTGTCACTGGTGTCACTATCCAATTTTCGCTCCCTTTCACATCACATCCTTCACTCAGTGGTCCTCCCACATATTCCCCTATCTTTATTACCATTATAATTTTTATACACTTATACTATTTATAATAATTATATTTTACAGTCACACGGGGTCATCATTATCTATACCAATATGTTGGAGGAGGGACCCTCTTGTCACCTATTCTCCTACGTGAGTCCTGGGTTGCCCCGCCTTGCCGCCGCCTGGTCACCGCCTCAGCTCCCGGGGGGCTGTTACTATCACCCTTCTTATTTGCCTACCACCATGAACAATACCATAGATGTTCTATTCTAAGTGTACCACATATTCACAGGTAAGAGTGATAGGATCATAGTTACTGCTCCCTCTCTTCCTGGTGTAAATTAATTACTATTAATTACTACTTTATTACACCATATCTCAGGTACTCCCATTTAGCTGCTCCTGATGAGTGGACCAACTTCCACGAAACGCGTCGAGCATTTACAATACAGCATTCACCAATTGATGTCATGCCACAGCAATCATGCATCTACTATGAGCATTTTTATGTTCAGGTCATCGAATTTATCTGATTATTATTTACTAGGCATACTCATGTTGGGGGTAATGTTGCTAGCATCAACATATATCATTTGTTATAATGTATGAGATATTACCATATGACTACCATGTGATACAAATAATGTTTTATTTACTTTATACTGTTTTTTATTGATTTTATGTGTCCATCATCTATTGCACTTTGCTCCCATGAAGTATCAATAAAATGATTTTTATTTCCAACTGATGACCTAGCTTGCCCTAGTGTTGTGTTTCATATAAAGTCCCAATACCCCGCCTCCCCCCCTTTTTCCCTTTTTTCTGACATACATCGGTGATCGGTGCTTATAACTCCCCCACACGCGATCACTGCTGACTGTCACCACATCCTCCATGCCCCCTCCATTCCGCTGTCCCCCTCCGCTGTCCCTCTCTGTTCCGCTGTCCCCCTCTGTTCCTCTGTCCCTCTTCGTTCCGCTGTCCCCCTCCGTTCCTCTGTCCCTCTTCTTTCTGCTGTCCCACTCCACTTTCCCCTCTGTTCCTCTGTCCCTCTTCGTTCCGCTGTCCCCCTCTGTTCCTCTGTCCCTCTCCGTTCTGCTGTCCCCCTCCGTTCCGCCATTCCGCTGTCCCCCTCTCTTCCTCTGTCCCCCTCTCTTCCTCTGTCCCCCTCCGTTCTGCTGTCCTGAGTCAGCTGACTCTGTCCATTCACATAACTGAAACATTGTAATCTCCTGTGATTACGATGTCTCAGTTTATGAATGGAGAGGAGCCGCTGTCTTAAATAATAAAAAAAATTATTGTAAAAAATAATAAAAATGTAAATAAAAAAACACACAGACACCATTCACCCCCCTCCCCCCCCAACAAAGAAAAAAAAAGAAAGCATTGTTAAGAATAAAAAAAAAACACTGTCACGTGAAATTAAAAAAAAAGTATCGGTAATCGGTATCGGCGAGTACTTGAAAAAAAGTATCGGTACTTGTACTCGGTCCTAAAAAAGTGGTATCGGGACAACCCTACTTATAACACTTTGAGAAGAAGAACACTTCTAAGAAAACTGAGGTGGATAGTGAGTCCAGGGGACTGGATGAAGTCTCTAGAGGAGTGTGAGAATCCAGGGTGCCTGGAGACCCAACATTAAGAGGCAAATGAGTGGGCTCACATAACAGAGGTGCTGCAATCTATAAGGCTGAGTGAGCCTAAAGTAACCTGACAAGAGCAGTGGTGCTGCTGAAGCATAGCCAGGTTGCTTAGCATTATTTTGTTTCCAGCTTTGCTTATAACACTTCATGAAGCTGAAACCCCAGCGTGGGAAAATACTGACTTAGGAGACTTTGTTTTTCCTTATTGTTTGCTTTTCCTGTTAATAAACATGGGCCAGAAAGTTCTTAAATGGCAGTTCAGACCGGCACATCTCATTTAACACACTCGCTACCACTGAGTTTAATAACCCAATGTTTGTATATATTTATTTATATGTATATGTATAAAAAAGAAGCTACAGCACAGTAAGTATATATTTGTAGCCAGTAATATAGCAACTTCAGACATTCACGCCCTTTATAGTTACCAGCCCGCACCAAGCAGTAGAAATGGATAAGTGAATGTTAAGGTCCAAAGAACTTCATGTATACAA
The DNA here is from genome assembly GCA_037952925.1 of Lithobates clamitans. Lineage (NCBI taxonomy): Eukaryota > Metazoa > Chordata > Amphibia > Anura > Ranidae > Lithobates > Lithobates clamitans. The sequence continues at coordinate 5,026,649 of JBBGZY010000089.1, read as the reverse complement.
CACATAAAAAACTGAGCAGGCATTGCCATATGTTAACCATTTGTTAACCCTTTCCTATAGGAAACCATTGCTTATAAATTGGGGATTTTTAGTTTTCATATAAAGTATTGACACTATGGGGTTGATTTACTAAAACTGGAGAGTAGAAAATCTGGTGCAGAGTTGCATGGTAGCCAATCAGCTTCTAACTTCAGCTTGCCTTGGCAAAAAAAAACTGGAAGCTGATTGGTTTCTGCACCAGATTTTCCACTCTCCAGTTTTAGTAAATCAACCCCTATATGTCCATAAAATGAGAACACAGGCTAAATTAGCCTATAAGGGGATAGGGGAAAGGAGAGAAGCATTCCCCTTTCCCCTGGGACTTTAAAGGTGCTTATTCACTAAGTAAATAGAACAATAATTTCCGTACCAATTCATAAAATTATTACTTTTATTAAATAAAAATTAAAATATCTATGTCTCACACAGAAGAAAAAAGGAGAGACATCAAGAAACAATTAGACATAAATGATTGGAACATAGAGTCATTAGTATAAATACAGTGCTAAATAAAGCAACTACTTAAGGTGCCATAACAATCTGCCACTTGCTCGACATGTTTCGCTCAAATGTGAGCTTCTTCAGGAGTATTTAAGGCAAATGATTGTGGTGGACTCTAAGTGATAAAAAAATAATAAACACAGATCAATACATCAAAATTTGCAAATGGATACAAAATATAATACATAAACCAAAGGAATTAGATTTGGTTAGTGCAGTGGTACGGAACAGAGTATATATGCATAAAACTAAAAAATCAAATGAACAAAAGATGTAAGTACAACAAATTTGGGTTGCATATCTTACCGAGCTGCAGTTTGACCCTATAGCATAAATGCCCGCATAGACTGGAACTGGTGCCAACTTTGGAAGTAGGGGATTCCCATGGGGAAGGGGACCTCAATGTCAAATAAAGTGACCACAGGAGTAAATAAAGTGCTTGAATGGGCCCTTCAAGAAATAAGAAATAAATGGAAGGATTACATAGCGTGTCACCTGGATGCCAGAACAACCATGTATTCAGGAATGTATTACCTTAAATAGAACCAATAGCTAAACCTGATCGGGACCAAAAAAAGTCTCCCAGTCAGTGTAGGTTGTAAAGGTGAAGATGGACACCAAAAATAGAAGGTCTAATCCCTGGTGAACTATCCTGAGGGAACGGTTCCCTTCACAGCAGTTTTCTGAGTGAAAAGAAGAAAAGAATATGTATATATAGGAATATAAGATAGGGCCATTAAAAATCAAAGGGCTCAAAACATTGACCGTGATATAGGGACAGGAGAGGAGTGACTTACTAAAAGGCGTCCGACGGCAAATAGGCTTGAGGGGGCTTGAAGCGTCCTCCGTGGCTAAGCACCGATATCAGAACGTAAGCGGTATCCAGCCGCCTTTAAATACCCCCATCCCGGCGGCGTCTGATTGCACCGCCGGAATGCGGACGTTCATTGAGGCTGCCTGCGTCATGACGTGGGCAGACGCCGCGGCGTCATTCTGACGTCAGCGGCGTCTATGGTCCGTACTGCGCATGTCTGGATGGTTTTGGAACCTGTGACCCAGCCGAGTGTCACAAGGCGCCATTTTAGATAAGGGAAAAGATGAGGGAAAAGCAAGCATTGTCATCCTGGACCATATGAAATCGATCCAAGTAGGCAATCACTGTTCAGAAGCTTGAAAGCTTAAAGGAAAAATTCCCTAAAAGTGTGTTAAAGGCTCATACAAGAATTTAATTTAAAACAACAGGACCAGAACTGACATGACCAGACTCAATTAAAAGGGCCACCATCGTAGGGGCGATTGGTTCATTCACCCCATAACGTTGGGTGCCCCGGGCGTCCGTGTGGTCGAAGTTGACAGAGATGGCCCCTACCCATTTATAGAAGTTCAAAATCCTTATTTTACTCCAAACTTGGAGAAATAATTTCGAGCGGGAACAAAAGTATGAAAATAAATATAAAATGAAATAAAAATAACTGCAGCTCGTAAGGTAGGCAATAATTTCAGTGGAAATAAAGATGTCACATACAACAATACAATGTACAAAATATCGATATAAGTGTTAGTTGTCCGGTCTCATACCCGGACATACATACAAGATGATAACTGTTATAGATGAGATTGGGAATAATAGATGGAATAAATGGTAGGAACACCTGAGATGAAAAAAGGGGGGGAAAAAGGGGGGGGGGGGGGGGAAAGGGAGGGGGGAGGGGAGGGAAGAAAAAAAGGGGGGAGGGGGGGGGGAGAAAAGAAAGGGACAAATGAAGGGGAACTAGAAAAAAGCCAAATTAGAGCTATTGATACCTTAGTTTATTAAAGAAAGGGCTTGAAACTGAACGCCTCATTCATGCCCGGATATTTTAGGGCCGATAATTCGTGTATCCAGCGAGTCTCCTTTTGGAGGAGGAGTCTATCATAATTTCCGCCTCTATCCCCAGGGGGAATATGTTCCAAAGCAAAAAAATGTAGGCATTTAGTGTCAAAATTATGATATAACCCTACATGGCGGCTAATTGGAGTCTCCATTTTCTTTTTAAGTATCAGGGAGACATGATCCCTGATACGGCAGAAAAAGGGTCTCTTAGTTTTGCCAATGTAAAACATATTGCACTCGCATAGCATAATGTACACAATGCCAATGGATTGACAGGTTACTGCAAATCTCGGTTTATATAAGTGCCCATTGGGCAGTAGAAGGCTTCGAGTCGCCAAGATGTACCTACAAAAGGGACAGTGATGGCATGGCCTACTGCCTCTATTAGTTTCTTTGATTTTAATAATGTTCTTTTCATAATGACTGTGTACTAGCGAGTCCCTCAAGGATCGGCAGCGTCTAAAAGTGATTTCCGGATACGGATTTAAATGTTTGGCTACTTTTTCGTCCCCCATCAACAAGTACCAGTACTTGTTGAGAATTTCACGTGTTTGTTTATGTTGATTAGAGTAAGTAGTGATGAGTCTAACTCCAGGGTTGATTTTTTTTGGTCTACTACTGTGTAAAAGAGAGACTCTATTCTGATTTTTAGCTCTGAGGTATGCTTTTTTAAGGCATTTTTTATATCATTATTAAGCCTGCCGATAAGGGTGGAAATCTGGTAGTGATGGACAGGGTCCAATACGAGTCCATGGTTCTGGCTATTGTTCAGAACCAAGAATGGTATCGTAAAATATCATCGACCCATGTTACTTTAACTATTAACCGCTACCAACACTTAATTGGTTCTGCTTATCGCAGCGGCCTCATTAGTAAGTCCACCTGGGAATTCCTTAATGTCACTACTCCACGAATACCCACCCTTTACGCACTTCCAAAGATTCATAAAAGTCAGACCAAACCCCCGGGCCGTCCAATTGTTTCGGGTAACGGCAGTCTCACGGAGACGGCTAGTAAACTAGTCGATGATTTCCTCAGGCCCCACGTCGAGGGCTTGGTGTCCTATCTTCAGGACACCAATGACCTGCTACGCGCCCTTGATGGGATTTCCATTCCCTCGGGCGCGTGGTTGGTGGCCCTTGACGTGGAGGCCTTATACAACTCCATCCCCCATTCCCAGGGGGTGGAAGTTGTCAACCATTTCATCTCTCAAAATCACGAGACACCCGCTCTCTACAACAAGTTCATTCTTGATCTGCTGATGTTTATTCTTTCCAACAACATCTTCCTATTTGGAGGATCCCACTACCTCCAGATACAGGGGGTGGCTATGGGGACCAAGTGTGCCCCCTCTTATGCCAACCTGTATCTGGGGGGGTGGGAACGTGAACTATTCTCCAATGAGGATATGCAGAAATTTATGGATCTTATCCCCCTATGGAGGAGATTCATTAATGACGTTTTCTTTATATGGGTGGGCTCCCATGATCTCCTCTTGACCTTCCTGGAAAGTCTGAAGACCAATAGATTCAATCTTAAATTTACGTTTGAACTCAGTCAATTCAGTCTGACTTTTTTGGATACTCTAATCACAGTTAAACCAGATGGGAATATCAGAACGACCCTATACCGTAAATCCTCGGCAGCAAATTCATTGCTGCATGCCACCAGTTCCCATCCCGTTCCCCTCATTAAAAGTGTACCCTATGGGCAATATCTACGAGCCAAACGCAACTGCAGTGATGAGTCCGACTTTGAAAAGGAGGCCAAATGTCTACGCCTGCGCTTCCTAAACCGAGGATACAGTAAAAAATGCCTTAAAAAAGCATACCTCAGAGCTAAAAATCAGAATAGAGTCTCTCTTTTACACAGTAGTAGACCAAAAAAAATCAACCCTGGAGTTAGACTCATCACTACTTACTCTAATCAACATAAACAAACACGTGAAATTCTCAACAAGTACTGGTACTTGTTGATGGGGGACGAAAAAGTAGCCAAACATTTAAATCCGTATCCGGAAATCACTTTTAGACGCTGCCGATCCTTGAGGGACTCGCTAGTACACAGTCATTATGAAAAGAACATTATTAAAATCAAAGAAACTAATAGAGGCAGTAGGCCATGCCATCACTGTCCCTTTTGTAGGTACATCTTGGCGACTCGAAGCCTTCTACTGCCCAATGGGCACTTATATAAACCGAGATTTGCAGTAACCTGTCAATCCATTGGCATTGTGTACATTATGCTATGCGAGTGCAATATGTTTTACATTGGCAAAACTAAGAGACCCTTTTTCTGCCGTATCAGGGATCATGTCTCCCTGATACTTAAAAAGAAAATGGAGACTCCAATTAGCCGCCATGTAGGGTTATATCATAATTTTGACACTAAATGCCTACATTTTTTTGCTTTGGAACATATTCCCCCTGGGGATAGAGGCAGAAATTATGATAGACTCCTCCTCCAAAAGGAGACTCGCTGGATACACGAATTATCGGCCCTAAAATATCCGGGCATGAATGAGGCGTTCAGTTTCAAGCCCTTTCTTTAATAAACTAAGGTATCAATAGCTCTAATTTGGCTTTTTTCTAGTTCCCCTTCATTTGTCCCTTTCTTTTCTCCCCCCCCCCTCCCCCCTTTTTTTCTTCCCTCCCCTTCCCCCTCCCTTTCCCCCCCCCCCCCTCCCCCCTTTTTCCCCCCCTTTTTTCATCTCAGGTGTTCCTACCATTTATTCCATCTATTATTCCCAATCTCATCTATAACAGTTATCATCTTGTATGTATGTCCGGGTATGAGACCGGACAACTAACACTTATATCGATATTTTGTACATTGTATTGTTGTATGTGACATCTTTATTTCCACTGAAATTATTGCCTACCTTACGAGCTGCAGTTATTTTTATTTCATTTTATATTTATTTTCATACTTTTGTTCCCGCTCGAAATTATTTCTCCAAGTTTGGAGTAAAATAAGGATTTTGAACTTCTATAAATGGGTAGGGGCCATCTCTGTCAACTTCGACCACACGGACGCCCGGGGCACCCAACGTTATGGGGTGAATGAACCAATCGCCCCTACGATGGTGGCCCTTTTAATTGAGTCTGGTCATGTCAGTTCTGGTCCTGTTGTTTTAAATTAAATTCTTGTATGAGCCTTTAACACACTTTTAGGGAATTTTTCCTTTAAGCTTTCAAGCTTCTGAACAGTGATTGCCTACTTGGATCGATTTCATATGGTCCAGGATGACAATGCTTGCTTTTCCCTCATCTTTTCCCTTATCTAAAATGGCGCCTTGTGACACTCGGCTGGGTCACAGGTTCCAAAACCATCCAGACATGCGCAGTAAGGACCATAGACGCCGCTGACGTCAGAATGACGCCGCGGCGTCTGCCCACGTCATGACGCAGGCAGCCTCAATGAACGTCCGCATTCCGGCGGTGCAATCAGACGCCGCCGGGATGGGGGTATTTAAAGGCGGCTGGATACCGCTTACGTTCTGATATCGGTGCTTAGCCACGGAGGACGCTTCAAGCCCCCTCAAGCCTATTTGCCGTCGGACGCCTTTTAGTAAGTCACTCCTCTCCTGTCCCTATATCACGGTCAATGTTTTGAGCCCTTTGATTTTTAATGGCCCTATCTTATATTCCTATATATACATATTCTTTTCTTCTTTTCACTCAGAAAACTGCTGTGAAGGGAACCGTTCCCTCAGGATAGTTCACCAGGGATTAGACCTTCTATTTTTGGTGTCCATCTTCACCTTTACAACCTACACTGACTGGGAGACTTTTTTGGTCCCGATCAGGTTTAGCTATTGGTTCTATTTAAGGTAATACATTCCTGAATACATGGTTGTTCTGGCATCCAGGTGACACGCTATGTAATCCTTCCATTTATTTCTTATTTCTTGAAGGGCCCATTCAAGCACTTTATTTACTCCTGTGGTCACTTTATTTGACATTGAGGTCCCCTTCCCCATGGGAATCCCCTACTTCCAAAGTTGGCACCAGTTCCAGTCTATGCGGGCATTTATGCTATAGGGTCAAACTGCAGCTCGGTAAGATATGCAACCCAAATTTGTTGTACTTACATCTTTTGTTCATTTGATTTTTTAGTTTTATGCATATATACTCTGTTCCGTACCACTGCACTAACCAAATCTAATTCCTTTGGTTTATGTATTATATTTTGTATCCATTTGCAAATTTTGATGTATTGATCTGTGTTTATTATTTTTTTATCACTTAGAGTCCACCACAATCATTTGCCTTAAATACTCCTGAAGAAGCTCACATTTGAGCGAAACATGTCGAGCAAGTGGCAGATTGTTATGGCACCTTAAGTAGTTGCTTTATTTAGCACTGTATTTATACTAATGACTCTATGTTCCAATCATTTATGTCTAATTGTTTCTTGATGTCTCTCCTTTTTTCTTCTGTGTGAGACATAGATATTTTAATTTTTATTTAATAAAAGTAATAATTTTATGAATTGGTACGGAAATTATTGTTCTATTTACTTAGTGAATAAGCACCTTTAAAGTCCCAGGGGAAAGGGGAATGCTTCTCTCCTTTCCCCTATCCCCTTATAGGCTAATTTAGCCTGTGTTCTCATTTTACAAATAAATGGGATGTGGTGCTGTCAGTTGACTATTTCTGTCCTTCTCTAACCCTATATGTCCATACTTTTAAGAGTAGCTATATTAACAAATAAGAGTTGGCAAACCTGTGATAGAGTAGGACTGGCAAGAGAGGGTTCACTAACTTTTTGGCCAGCGAGAACATGTATTGCGATATAAACTAAAGGGCAGGATGCCCGAAGTTGCTATATTACTGGCTAAAAGTGTTTACTTACTGTGCTGTAACTCCTTTGTAATATATATATATATATATATATATATATATATATATATATATATATATATACATACACAGTAAAACCTTGGAACCTTGGATTGTGAGCATAATTTGTTCCAGAAACATGCTTGTAATCCAAAGCACTAGTACATCAAAGCAAATTTCCCCATAAGAAATAATGGAAACTCAAATGATTCATTCCACAACCATTTATTCATAAGTCCTTCAGATTATAGTCTATTTGAAAAGATTATAGCAATGTGATAGGTTGTGTAACCAAAAAATGTCCATCCACAAGTGGAAGCTACCATAAGGGGATTTGAAGCAAAATCCAGCAGGAGCTACAGAGTATAAAAAGGAAGAGAGGCACCTCCAAGTGTAGCAAGATGGTTCTATTTATTGAAGGTACAACATTCAGCAACTCACATGGGTTGATGATTAAAAGAGGCACATCCAAGTATGCAGACATCCGGGGTAAAGCTGTCCACATAGACCATCCCCCGCACCGCCGGCTCTCACCACTGTCAGTCTGCAATCGTGACTGGGAAGACTACCCTGCAGTAGAGCGATCTGAAAGCGAGGCTTGAACCGCTCATGGAGCGCAGCAGGGAAGGGACAACTTCAATGGCAGTGAGGAGGATGGTCTATGTGAACAGCTTTACCCGGATGCCTGCTTACTTAGATGTGCCTGTTTTAATCATCAACCATGTGAGTTGCTAAACGTACCTTCAATAAATATAACCATACTGCTACACTTAGAGGCACCTCTCTTCTCTTTTATACTCTGTTGTGACATGACGCTACTTGTATATCAAGACATTGCTTGTATATCAAGTCAAAATGTATTAAAAAATCTTGATTGTCTTGCAAAATGCTCTCAAACCAAGTTACTCTCAAACCAAGGTTTTATATATATATGTATATATATATATATATATATATATATATATATATATATATATATACACAGTACACAGTACATACATAGAGAGAGAGAGAGAGAGAGAGAGAGAGAGAGAGAGAGAGAGAGAGAGAGAGAGAGAGAGAGAGAGAGAGAGAAGAACTTTTTAAAAAATACAATCGGATCACTAAAATGAAAACTGGGCACAAAACTTATGTTGAGGGAGACCTGGATGTAGCAAACCATTTAAACAATTACTTCTGTTCATTCTTCTCAGAAATAAATTGCACTAGTAACAACAAGTTGGGGACGCAGGTAGCAGAGGAAGAGGCTCGCTTAAAGCCTAATACAGCAATGGGCCCTGATGGCATTCATCCCAGAGTTCTATCAGAACATGAGGTATAGTTGTTGGACCCTTAACAGATCTTTTTAATCAATCTCTTCTAACAAGAGAAGTTCCCCATGACTGGTGGACAGGTAATATTTTACCTATCCACAAGAAGGGCAGCAAGGTAGAAGCTGGCAATTACAGGCCAGTAAGTTTAACATTGGTTGTAGACAAGTTAATGTAATCACTCCTGGAAAGAAGGGTCATTGATCACTTAAAAATACACAAATTGCTAGACCAAAGCACCATGGCTTTACTGAGGGCAGATCATGTGAGACTAATCTGACTGAATTTGTTTACTATATTACCAATGTTTTGGACCAGGGTGGCACTGTGGACATAGCATATCTTGATTTCATCAAGACAGTTGATACAGTTCCACATAATGATCTAATACACTGATTTGGAACAAAGATCAGTCACCAGTGGTGTACCACAAGGCTCTGTACTAGGTCCTGTTCTATTTAATCCATATGTAAATGATATAACTAAAGGGATGGTTGGTAAGAAAAGTATTTTTACTGATAACACAAAGGTGTGCAATAGGGTTGATATCCCTGGAGGTGTCTGTACCATGGAACATGATTTGGTATTGCTTGAAGACTGGTCACAGCAGTGGAAATTGCAGTTCAATGTTTCTAAATGTAAAATAATGCAACTAGCGAAAAAGAATCCCTTGAGAGAGTCCAACATTGGGGTACAGTGTCGACCAGCACTACAGGTGAAGGATGAAATAATATTTCAGCTGTAGAGTGCCTCTTCATACAATTCAGTTTAAGCCTAGGTTCACATTGGAGTGGGTTAAAAATCGTGCGAGTTCAGCTGAACTCACACAATTTTTAGCAATTTTCTAACAATTTCTAACCAATTTCTAACCAGACCTCCCTAGGTCCACATAAACTTGACTGAATGGAAAAATGGATATACAGAAATGGGAATCTATATGGCTGGCTACCTCTAAATGTTTGTTTAACCACTTCCCGCTTGGCCTATAGCAGAATGACAACCGGGCGGTGGTTCAGTTATCCTGACTCCTGACGTCCAGCGGGATAACAGCCGTCGCGCACCCATGGGGGGGATAATGGCCATCGGTGGTGTGGTGTGTCAGTCTGACACCACTACACTGATCTCGGTAAAGAGCCTTGTCTTGCCAAGAAAGTTCCCTTGGCGGATAAGGACCCCTCTGTACTGCACATGGCTCTAACGGAGGCTCTTTACCACGTGATCAGCCGTGTCCAATTATGGCTGATCATGATGTAAACAGGAAGAGACGTTTAATGGCTCTTCCTCACTCATGTCTGACAAACGTTAGTAGAGGAGGGACGATCAGCGGCTCTTCTGAGAGGGGGGTCTGTGCTGATTGTTTATCAGCGCACCCCCCCGTGAATGCCCACACTGGACCACCAGGGATGCCACCAATACCACCAGGGATGCCCACAACAGATAGATGACCAGGGATGCCACCCTAGACCGCCAGGGATGCCAGTAAGTGCCCAAATAATGCCAATCAGTGCCCACACATCTTTCCAGTCAGTGCCAGTCAGTCAGTGCCTGCCAGATGTCTCCTCATCAGTGATGCCCAGCAGTGCCATCTATCAGTGTCCATCAATGCCACCTACCAGTGCCCATCCATGCCCATCATTGCCTACCTATCAGTGCCAATCAGTGCCCACCTGTGCCACCTATCAGTGCCACCCATAAGTACCCATCAGTGCCGCCTATCAGTGCCCATCAGAGCCGCCTATCAACGCCCATCAGTGCTGCATGCCAGTGCTACCTATCAGTGCCCATCAGTGCCGCCTATCAGTGCCCATCAGTGCCACCTATCAGTGCCCATCATCAGTGCCCATCACTGCCACCTCATCAGTGCCCATCAGTGCCACCTTATCAGTGCCCATTAGTGCTGCCTCATCAGTGCCCGTCAGTGAAGGAGAAAACGTATCTTTTTACAAAATTTTATAACAGAAACAAAGAAAACCTTTTTTTTCAAAATTTTCGGTCTTTTTTATTTGTTGCGCAAAAAATAAAAATGCCAGCAGTGATCAAATATCAAAAGAAAGCTCTATTTGTGGGAACAAAATGATAACAAATTTGTTTGGGTGCAGTGTAGCATGACTGTACAATTGTCATTCAAAATGCGACAGCGCTAAAGCTAAAAATTGGCTTGTGCAGGAATTGACAAATGTGCCTGGTATTAAAATGGTCAATATACTTGCTCTACAAAATGCTTATAAATGAATGTGTCATTGGTACATGACCCCGGATCGCATATCCACTTTTAATCCTGACACTTCACCACAATGCTTCCGAGGCTGTACTGACCGTGGCACTTTATTACATATTTGTTGGACATGTCCTGTAGCTTCTCGTTTCTGGGCCAAGATATATGATCTATTATGTTCAATTCTTTGTATCACTCTCATTAAAAACCCTTGGGCTGCTCTCCTACGCAAACCTGTTCCACATCTTAATATCTGTAAAAGAAAGCTGGTAGGATTTGTTTTCTTGGTGGCACAACAAATATTAGCCAAAGCATGAAAACAGAAAGCAATACCCTTCTCTGAAGTCAAAAAACGCCTCTTAGGTTCTATGGTTCATGAAAAATTTACCTCTATCCTCACCGATAACCACACTAAATTCTTAAAAGTATGGGAACCATGGCTAGATTATATCAAATACTTGAATATTGATCATTCCCTTCTTTCTCTCTGACCAACCACATCAACTATTATTGTCAACACCAATATTGGATCCAAAATGGAATTACCTCCTTCTTCTTCAATTCTTACTAACCCCTCCCCCCTCCCTCTTCTCTCTTCCCTACTTTCTTTTTATCCATTTACTTATATATTTTTTACAATCCTAATTCACCTGACCTCTATGACTTGAATCTTTTCTATTCAATTTTAAGTTTTCTTTTTTTCCATAAAGTAGTTTATTGAAAAAAATATTAAGCATATAAAAACATACATGAGTGCAGATAAGATTTGATATACATCAATCAGTTGGTGTCAGACTTAAAAGCAAGGTCGTATTTATCATGTCAGTGAGTCATAGCAGCGCATTCTGACAGTTAAATAAGCTGTCTCTACATATGAACTTCAATGCGTTCTGGGAACTATGCCCACCTGTAAGTATCTTTTTGAAATCTGCATTTGTTTGGTGAGTAGGGAAAGAACAAGGTGGAGATATGAAGAGAGGAGGTGAGAGAATTAGCGGAAAGGTAGGTGTTAAGACCTATACGTCACAGTGAATTGAGGGAGCTGTTAAGAGCTTATTGGGTTCCAACTTCTAATGCACTTTCTCAAGTTCAGTATAACAGAGTGGTTCAGGATGTTACATGGTTATGTGTTCAGCCCATTAAAGGTACGCATTGACCAGTCACTCAACCAAATTTTCATAATCTTGGGAGTATCTATATATGAACCAGGGAGACCAAGTTTTGTGATAACGTTCTACCTTTTCTTCTGACTGTGCCCGTGTGCAATTTTAAGTTTTCACTTTGTTATGTATTAATTGTTCTTATTCATAACATTTTTATGATACATTTAATACTATATTGCTTTTTGCCAGTTGTTATGTTATTTATCATTCTAATGTTCTAAAACTGGTATTTATTTATAGAAACTCAATAACATTTTTTGTAAAACAATTTCTAATCAATGCAGTCCGACATCAGGGGCAATTTGACAGACATCTGTGTGGCTTCCTGCATAGATGTCTATACAAATCCTGGCTTCCTGACTTTCTGGCTTGTCTGACTATCCGTTCCAGTTACCAAACTATGGCTATGTTTTGACTACGTTTTTTTCTATTTACTTTTATTATTAAATAAGTGTGATTTAACTGTACTTCTGTCTCGGTCTGATTCGTGGTTTCTGACAGTAGGCAAAAGCCAAGAATTCAGAAGATGCAGTCAATCCACTTGTTGGTAATATTTCTTCCAGATTGGATGAGCAGGATCACCGCATGGATCAGTTTGCCATGGCATTACAGATGCTTCTGAGTCGTACGGCTCACCTAGAATCTCCCACTGTGGCTGCTCCAGTACAACCTGTGTTGCAGGCCATCACTGCTGCTGCTCCAGTCTCTGCGCAGGCACCCTCCTCAAGTAATACCTCTATAAGAGGTATGTCTGTTTCCGCTCTGCTTCCCAGCGATTAGGGGGTGATCCAGTCCAATGCAGATGGTTTCTCAACCAGGTTGAAATATATTTTAAGATGCTGCCCCAGGCGTTTCCCACGGATAGAAGCAAAGTAGGTTTTGTGATATCTTTGCTTTCTGAGAGAGCCTTGGCCTGGGCAAACTCTCTATGGGAGACGCAAAAACCCATTGTACCGAGTTACCCAGAGTTTGTGGCTTCTTTTAAAGGGTATTTGACGTTCCCGCATGCTCCGCTTCTGCTGCCAAGTGCCTCATGTCCATCAAACAGAGTATGAGAACTGTTGCCGATTAGGCCATTGAATTCCATACTCTGGCAGCAGAGTTTACTTGGAACAATGAGTCCCTCGTGGCTGATTTTTCTCATGGTCTCTCAGATACCATCAAAGATGAGATAGCAGCCCGAGATATACCCACTGAGCTGGAGAAGTTGATCACGTTTGCCATCCTCATTGACTCCAGACTCTCTGAGAAAGAGACTCGCTTTAAAGGAGCACTTGCGGAAGCCTCCTGTACATTTTTCTCTGAGCTTTGCAGTCCCACCCTTGCCTCCCTCACCTCCCATGCCTCCTGGTACCGAGTCAGTCAGTGAAGGTGAACCCATGCACTTGGGCTTCACACGTCTCTCTGCGAATGAGAGAGCCCTTAGGAGGAGGGAGACAGTGTGCCTTTATTGTGGCCAGGCAGGTCAATTTTTGAAGTTTTGTCCTACCTGTCCAGGGAACGACCGAACCTTGAGGTCCTGTCCCAGACAGATCTTAGGTGGCATTGCTTTGTCCCCAGTTATCCAGAAGGATAAGCCCCTAGTTCTGGTTACCCTTTCTTGGGCTGAATCGACTCTGGGGCTGCAGGCCTGTTCATTGATGCTGCCTTTGTATCAAAGCACTCGATTCCGCTGCAGCTGCGTATCACTCCACTTGCCATTGGGGCTCTTGATGGGAGACCTCTACAGCCTGCCCATGTAACTCATGAGACTGCTCCAGTGTCCATGGCCATAGGGGCTCTTTACCATGAGATAATTCTACTCCAAGTTATTTCCTCACTTAATTTCCGCTGGTTATTGGTTATCCTTGATTACAGAGGCACAACCCCTCATTCGATTGGCTTTGTGCGGGGGTTCTCTCCTGTTTGCCACAATGCAGTAAGACATGCTTTCAGCGGGTGGCTAGGGTCCTGTGCACCTCTTCACTCTCCTCCCTGCTGGAGGAGTACTGCGATTTTAGTCACGGTGATTGGCTGGGCTATTTTTGCAGCTTTATTTTCTTTCTTTTAAACCAATTGAGTGTTACCTTGGCTTTGTGTTTGGAATCATTGTCTTGCTGAAATGTCCATGTCGTTTCATCTTCATCATCCTGATAGATGACAGCAGATTTTCATCAAGAACGTCTTGGTACATTTTTCCATCCATCCTTCCTTGATGATATGATATGATATGATGTTTGCCAGTACTGTGTGCTGAAAAACAGCCCCACACCATGATGTTTCCACCTCCAAACTTGTGTTCATTATGGCATCCAAAGAGTTCAGTTTTGGTCTCATCTGACCAGACTATATTCTCCCAGTATTTCACAGGCTTGTCTAAATGTTCTGTAGCAAACTTTAAACAAGCTTCAACATGCTCTTTCTTCATCAATTGAGTCTTGCGTGGTGAGCGTGCATACAGGCTGTCAAGCAAGTAGTCTTAGGACTGGCGATCCTGCCAGTAACCATCATGGTCGCGCCAGGCGCATACCCAGGCGCATGCACGCATGCAGATGCGCGAGAACGGTGACACGCAGATGCATTACGGCAGATGCCCGCAGACGCGGTGCGCATCCGCATGCACAGTGACAGTGTTTGACGCCCTCTGGCCTATTTAAACCTGCTGCAGTTGTATGCAAGTTGCTGGATTGTCATCAGCTCCCTGTGTTCCCAGTACCTGCTACCTGTATCTGATTACCTGATTCCTGTTACTACTCGGCTTGCCTGACTCACCCTGATCTCCGCCTGCATCAGCCTCTGGCTTGGACTTGACTACGCTCCTGTCTGTACCCCTGTACCTTCGCTTGTCTGATTGGTCTTGACCTCTGGCCTGGCTACTGACCCTGTTCCTGATTAACCCTGTTGTGTCTCTCTCAGACTGCTCCTATGGTACACGACCCCTGGCCTGCCTTGACCTTGTTCCTGGTTTCTCCAATGGAATACTTCCATGCATGGTTGCCCAACGCACCCCAGCGACTCTCAGCTATCCAGCCATCAGCATCCGGCAATCCGTGCACCTTTGGGCACCGTATTCCCTGTCTCACTCCCAGGGTTACGCTACACTTAGTCGCAAGGGGCACCCTCTCAGCAATCCGGCCTCGCACCTAGAACCTGACAGTACAATCCAGCCATGACTGAGGCCGGCAGAGGTGCATCCCCTGTGGAGGCTCTGTGCCAACAGACTTCTACTCTCGCAGTCCAAAGACTACAGGAAGGATACCTACATCTGGAGGGTAGGCTAAAACTACTAATGGAACCAGCTACCCCTACGGTGATTACCCCGCCTCCTGAGCCACGAGCACCAATGCCTGAACGGTTTTCTGGAGATCGACTAAAGTTCAGATCTTTTAAAAATTCTTGTTTGCTTAATTTGGCCCTACAGCCCCGGACATTCTCCATTGAAGCTACTAAAGTTGGGTTCCTTATTTCTTTGTTATCCGGTGATGCCCAAGCATGGGCTCACAGTCTATGGGAACAAAAAGACCCAGCTATCCGCACAGTGGACACCTTCTTCGCAGCCATGTCTCAGCTCTATGAGGATTCTCTGCTCGCAGCCACTGCTGAAGCTGCCCTGCACTCCCTACAGCAGGGTCAGCGGCCGGTAGAGGACTACACCTTAGACTTCCGCCGATGGTCTGCAGATACAGGCTGGAATGAGGCCGCTTTAAAGTATCAATTCCATTCAGGATTTTCTGAATCCCTCAAGGATGAATTGGCCAGAAGTGGTATTCCTGCTACTCTAGAGGGTCTCATCCAAAGGGCCATCCAGTTGGACAGACGTTTACGGGAGCGCCAGGCCGAACAATCACGGACTCTCTATATATCTCCTCCAGAGACTAGGGCTTTGTCCGCTAGTAGAATGAGAGCTGCATTGACCCCTGAGCAGAAACAACGTTGGCGACAAGCCAACTTATGTTTTTATTGCGGAGAGAATGGTCACTTCCTGTGCCACTGTCCTATTAGGCCCTGCAAGCCACTCCAGTACTCCCCAGTATATTTCCAGGTCTCCGGAACTTCCATTTTTCACCTTGTCCTCTCCATTATGTTGCAGTTAGTGGAAGAGAACGTTCAGCTGCAAGCCATAATTGATTCCGGGGCATGCAGCTGCTTTCTGGACCTGAACCTGGCAAGAAGACTTGGCCTATCTTTGCTCCCCAAGAAACATAGGCTGGAAGTTCTCCTGGCCGATGGTTCCCTGCCTAGTTCTGGTCTTGTTACCCAAGAGACTGCTCTTCTTTTTGTCACTACTCCTGATGGCCATCAGGAGTTCATAAGATTTGATGTTCTGAGCTCACCTATGTTTCCAGTCATCCTGGGTACTCCTTGGCTCCAAACACACAACCCTCAGATTAATTGGGCTAAAAGAGAACTTGTGTTCACCTCTCCTTACTGCTTGCAGCATTACCTGGCTCCTAGCCACAAGAACACTACCAGTTGTTTGTCAGTTCAACCTGTATTGGTCAGTTATCCAAATGTGCCATCAGTCTATCACAAATTTTAGGATGTCTTCGATAAGAAGAAGGCTGATGTTCTACCTCCACATAGACCATATGACTGTCCGATTGAATTACTCCCTGGAGCCGAAATTCCTTTTGGACGTATTTTTCCCCTCTCTGAGATGGAACTAGGAACCCTTATGTCAATATATTAATGAAAACTTAGAAAAAGGCTTCATCTGGCCCTCTTCCTCTCCTGCTGGTGCCAGGATCTTTTTCGTCTAAAAAAAGGACAAGACCCTAAGGCCTAGTGTGGATTAGAGGGAACTTAACAAAATTACCATAAAAAAACACTATCCTCTCCCCCTTGTTCCTGAACTCTTCCAGAGATTTTGTACTGCTCGGGTGTTCACTAAACTTGACCTACAGGGGGGGTCTACAATCTCGTTCCCAACCGGGAGGGTGATGAATGGAAGACAGCATTCAGAACACGCTTCGGACATTTCGAGTACTTGGTGATGCCCTTTGGGCTATGCAACGCCCCAGCCACATGCCAACATTTTGTAAACGATATCCTCCGTGAATACCTAGATCTCTTCGTAATCATCTACCTGGATGATATCCTTATCTTTTCAACAACCCTGGAGCTTCACCGGACGCATGTAAAAACGGTACTACACACACTGAGGAAACACAGACTCTACGTGAAAGTGGAGAATTGTGATTTCGAAAAGGCATCCATACAATTTCTGGGGTTGATCATCTCCACAGGTGGCGTAGCCATGGATCCACAAAAAGTACAGGCAATCCTGGATTGGCCAACTCCATCAGACAAGAAGGGGGTGCAAAGATTTGTGGGCTTCGCAAATTTTTATAGAAGGTTTATTAAGAACTTTTCTTCCATTATCTCACCTATAACCCAAGTAACCCATCTACATGCTCGGTTCCTGTGGTCTCCAGAAGCTCAATCTGCCTTCGACAAGCTGAAGTCTTTATTTAACTCAGCCCCAATCTTACAACACCCTGACCCCGCTCTGCCTTATGTCCTGGAGGTTGACGCCTCTGAAGTAGCCACTGGGGCAGTTCTGTCTCAACGCCAGGGGCCTAAGTCGTTACTGCATCCCGTGGCCTTCTCTTCATGAAAAATGAGCCAGTCCGAGAGAAATTATGATGTGGGTGATCGAGAACTTTTCGCCATTAAGACTGCTCTGGAGGAGAGGAGATATCTCCTCGAAGGTGCATCTCACCCCATAATGATATTTATGGACCACCAGAACCTAGAGTACCTCCGCACTGCTAAGCGGTTAAGACCTCGACAGGCCCTGTGGGCTCTGTTCTTTGCCAGATTTAACTTTCATATAACCTTCCTCCCTGGATGTAAGAATGGGAAGGAACATGCTCTGTCCCGAATGTTCTCTGACACTCCCGAAGAGGTGGCTCCCAGCACCATCCTGTCACCACAGAACTTTCTTATGATCCAACCTGACCTAAGCTCTGCACTCAGACAGGCTTCCTTCCACTGCTCAGAACCTGAAGCCACTTCCCTAAGAAACCTGGATGGGTTTCTTCGTTACCAGGATAAAATCTTTGTCCCGCAGCAAACCAGATTCCAGGTCCTAAAGACTTTGCATGACCATCAACTTGCTGGCCATTTCGGGGTGCGGAAATCTATGGAGCTGGTCCAACAATCTTTTTGGTGGCCATCTCTAAAGTCTGACTGTAAGAAGTACAAATTCCTGTACCATCTGCCAGTGGAATAAGGGGTCCAACGTCAAATCTTGGGGTCTGTTATGTCCACTGCCTGTGCCGGAACAGCCATGGAGAGAAATTTTAATGGACTTTATCGTTGCCTCCCTCAGAAGAATTCATGACTATTCTGGTAGTCGTAGATCGTCTGACCAAAATGGCCCACTTTCTGCCCATGAAGAGTACACCGTCTGCCACAGATGCGGCAAGGACTTTCATAAAGGAAATAGTCAGACTACATGGCTTACCTAACAGTATTGTTTCCGATAGAGGGGTACAATTTACCTCTAGATTCTGGAAAGAGCTCTGCAAAATGCTGTCAATTAAAATACATCTATCCTCTGCTTATCATCCCCAGAGCAGCGGTCAAAGCGAAAGAACAAACCAAACTCTAGAACAATATCTATGCTCCTTGTGCTCTTTTTCCCAGGACGATTGGATTTCCTTACTCCCGTGTGCGGAGTTCACATATAACAATTCAGTTCATGCAACCACCAATCAATCCCCCTATTGGGCCAACTACGGGTTCCACCCCTCATTTCTGCCCAATGTCATTCCAGAGGCCTCAGTTCCAGCAGTTCAGGACAGAATTAATGCTATCTAGGCTAACTATCAGACCCTCCAAATGACCATGCAAAAAGCCCAGGAGGACTACAAGAAGCAGTATGACAAAAGGAGGAAGAATCCTGTGTTTAAGGTGGGAGATAGCGTATGGCTCTCTTCAGCAAATCTGAAACTTCCTTGTCCCTCTCGGAAGTTGGGTCCCAGGTTTTTTGGGCCATTTGCAATCAAACGAGAAATCAACGCAGGAAGAGCAGGAGTTCCTCCTCCTCCAGTCGCAGTGGGAGATGAAACTGAATACGAAGTGAAAGCCATTCTGGACTGTCGACGAAGAGGTAGGACAATTCAATTTCTTATTAAATGGAAAGGTTATGCTATGGAAGAAAATTCTTGGGAACCAGCAAATAATATCCATGCTCCCAGACTGTTGCAGTTGTTCCGAATATGCCATCCTGAGAAATGGGCCTGATTGGGCATCCGGAGGCTGCCCCTTGGGGGGGCACTGTCAAGGAAGTAGTCTTAGGACTGGCGATCCTGCCAGTAACCGTCATGGTCGCGCCAGGCACATCCCCGCGCACGCAGATGCGTGACAACGGTGACATGCAGACGCATTACGGCAGATGCCCGCAGAAGCGGTGCGCGCCCGCGTGCACAGTGACAGTGTTTGGTGCCCTCTGGCCTATTTAAACCCGCTGTAGTTGTATGCAAGTTGCTGGATTGTCATCAGCTCCCTGTGTTCCCAGTACTTGCTGCCTGTATCTGATTACCTGATTCCTGTTACTACTCGGCTTGCCTGACTCACCCTGATCTCCGCCTGCATCGACCCCTGGCTTGGACTTGACTATGCTCCTGTCTGTACCCCTGTACCTTTGCTTGTCTGATTGGTCTTGACCTCTGGCCTGGCTACTGACCCTGTTCCTGATTAACCCTGTTGTTCCTCTCTCGGACTGCTCCTATGGTACACGACCCCTGGCCTGCCTTGACCTTGTTCCTGGTTTCTCCACTGGAATACTTCCACACACAATTGCCCAACCCACCCCAGTGACTCTCAGTTATCCAGCCATCAGCATCCGGCAATCCGTGCACCTTTGGGCACCGCATTCCCTGTCTCATTCCCAGGGTTATGCTGCACTTAGTCGCAAGGGGCGCCCACTCAGCAATCCGGCCTCGCACCTAGAACCTGACACAGGCCAAGGCAGTTGAGTGCATTACTTGTTTTCAATTGTATTTGCTAATTCCAGGTCTTTCTGAAGCTTTCCACAAGTGGTCATTGACTCTTTAACAACTCTTCTGATAATTCTTTTCACTCCTCTGTCAGAAATTTTGTGAGGAACACCTGGTCATGGCCAGTTTATGGAGAAATTATGTTCTTTCCACTTCCAGTTGATGATGGCCCCAAGAGTACTCACTGGAACATTCAGAAGTTTAGAAATCCTTCTGTAACCAATGCCATCAGTGTGTTTTGTAACAATAAGGTTGCAAAGGTTTTGAAAGAGCTCTTTGCTTTTACCCATCATTAGATGTTTCTTGTGTGACACCTTGGTAATGAGACACCCTTTTATAGGCCATCAGTTGAGACTGAACCAGCTGATATTAATTTTCACTGACAAGGGGCAGGATTTTTTTCTAATTACTGATAGGTTTCAATTGTCTTGGCTTTCCATGCCTTTTTGCACCTCCCTTTCTTCATGTGGTCAATACTTTTTCCCTGTGGCATTCCATTTTATTACACATAACTTAATTTCTGAACGTATTTGTTTTGGTTTCTTTGTATGTATGGTTTGCATGGATTATTACCGACATGTGGTCAAAATTCCAAGTCAATAGCACCTATAGAAATCTATTTACCTGGAAAAACAGTGACATGTTCAATATTTATTTTACCCGCTCTCTCTCTCTCTCTCTCTCTCTCTCTCTCTCTCTCTCTCTCTCTCTCTCCCTCCCTCTCTCTCTCTCTCTCTCTCTCTCTCTCTCTCTCTCTCTCTCTCTCTCTCTCTCTCTCTATATATATATATATATATATATATATATATATACATACATACACAGTTAAGTCCATATATATTTGAACACAGGGACAATTTTAGTGTTTTCAGGTATTTACCAAAACATATTCAAGCTATAGTTATATAATTTCATATGGGCTGAAAGTGCACACTTTAATTTGGTTCGCAGCAGAACATGCGAACAGGCAAAAAATTTGTTCAAACACGTGAACACCGTTAAAGTCTATGGGACACAAACATGAATAATCAAAAGTGCTCATTTTAAAGTCTTATATGCAAGTTATTGTTATAAAAAGTGTTTGAGGACCTGGGTCCTGCCCCAGGGGACATGTATCAATGCAAAAAAAAGTTTTAAAAACAGCCATTTTTTTGGGAGCAGTGATTTTAATAATGCTTAAAGTGAAACAATAAAAGTGAAATATTCCTTTAGATTTCGTACCTGGGGCGTGTCTATAGTATGCCTGTAAACGGGCACATGTTTCCCGTGTTTAGAACAGTCCCTGCACAAAATGACATTTCTAAAGGAAAATAAGTAATTTAAAAGTACTCGCGGCTATAATGAGTTGTCGGTCCCGGCAATACAGATAAAAGAAGTCATTGAAAAAAATGGCATGGGATCCCCCCAATCCATTACCAGTCCCTTTGGGTCTGGTATGAATATTAAGGGGAACCCCAAACCAAAACTTAAAAAAAAAATTGCGTGGGATCCCCCCAAATTCCATGCAAGGCCCTTCAGGTCTGGTATGGATGTTAAGGGGAACCCTGGGCCAAAATAAAAAAAAAATGCCATGGGATCCCTCTCAAAATCAATACCAGACTCTTCAGGTCTGGAATGGATTTTAAGGGGAACCCCATGCAAAAATTAAAAAAAAAATGATATGGGGTCCCCCCAAAAATCCATACCAGACCCTTATTCAAGCACGCAGCCTGACAGGCCACAGGAAAAGAGGGGAGGAAGAGAGAGTACCCTCCCTCATGAACCATACCAGGCCACATGTCCTCAACATGGGGAGGGTGCTTTGGAGTAGCCCCCCAAACCACCTTGTCCCCATGTTGATGGGGAAAAGAGTCTCATCCCCACAACCCTTGCCCGGTGGTTATGGGCGTCTGCAGGCGGGGGGCTTATCAGAATCTGGAAGCCCCCTTTAACAACGAGACCTCCAGATCCCGGCCTGGTAAAATGGTAAAATGGTAAAAATGACAAGACACGGATTGGGACAAGTCCTTTATTAAAAAATTAAAAAATAAAAATGTCCCATGAAGTCCATTCTTCTTCTTCGCTCGCTCTGCCGACGGACCGAAAAAGAAAAAAAAAAGCTGCACCGACCCGCTTCCATGGGAGGCTCCCACCGTATGACGCATCTTCGCTTTGACAGTTCTTTTATAACTGAGGGCGGGGCCACACCGTGACGTTCCCGGCTGACCCCGCCCCCTCTGATGCACAGGGACTTCCCTACGTTATGTAAACGGGAAGAAGAAGAAGACTTTGTGGGACATGTTTATTTTTTAATAAAGGACTTGTCCCAAGCTGTGTCTTGTCATTTTTACCATCTTAACACTTTTTTTGTGAAATGGTAGGCGTACATTTTTCACACAGGGGGAGGCCGGGATCTGGGGGTCCCCTTGTTAAAGGGGGCTTCCAGATTCCGATAAGCCCCCTGCCCACAGAACCCCACAACCATCGGGCAAGGGTTGTGAGGATGAGGCCCTTGTTCCCATCAACATGGGGACAAGGTGCTTTGGGGGGCTACCCAAAAGCACCCTCCCCTTGTTGAGGGCATGTGGCCTGGTATGGTTCAGGAGGGGGGGCACTCTCTCATCCCCCTCTTTTCCTGCGGCCTGCCAGGTTGCGTGCTCGGACAAGGGTCTGGTATGGATTTTGAGGGGGACCCAATGCCATTTTTTTTATTTTGCCACGGGGGTTCCCATTAATAACCATACCAGACCTGAAGGGCTTGGTATGGAATTTGGGGGGACACCCACGCAATTTTTTTTTTCATTTTGGTTCGGGGGTTCCCCCTAATATTCCTACCAGACCCAAAGGGACTGGTAATGGACTGGGGGGATCCCGTGTAATTTTTTTCAATGACTTCTTTTATCTGTATTGCCGGGACTGACAAGTTATTATAGCTGCGAGTAGTTTTAAACAACTTTTTCTCCTTTAGAAGTGTCATTTTGTGCAGGGGCTGTTCTAAACACGGGATACATGCGCCACTTTGCAGGCATACTATAGACACCCCCAGGTACGGAATTTAAAGGAATATTTCACTTTTATTGTTTCACTTTAAGCATTATTAAAATCACTGCTCCCAAAAAAAACAGCCGTTTTTAAAACTTTTTTTTTGCATTGATACATGTCCCCTGGGGCAGGACCCAGGTCCCCAAACACTTTTTATGACAATACCATGCATATAAGCCTTTAAAATTAGCACTTTTGGTTTCTCCCATAGACTTTTAAAGGGTGTTCCGCAGCTTTCGAATTTGCCGTGAACACCCAAAATTGTTTGCTATTCGGCGAACAGGCGAACACCCGATGTTCAAGTCAAACGTACGTTCGAATCGAAAATCGGGCTCATCCCTAGTCATTGGTAATGTCCATGGGTCCCAGACTTCAGACAATCATTGCCAGTAAAGAATTCTCAACAAAATATTAAAATGTACATTTTATTTAGGATTATATTCATTTGTCCAATTACATTTGAGCCCCTGAAAATGGGGGGACTGTGTATAAAAATGATTGCAGTTCCTAAAATTTGTACTTGATATTTATGTTCAACCCCTTGAATTAAAGCTGAAAGTCTGCACTTCAAATTCATTTGGATTGTTTCATTTTAATTGTGGTCTTGTGGCATACAGAGCCAAAAGTATGAAAATGTTTCCATAATTTTCCAGCACTGCCTTAACCCTCTTGGGCATGGAGTTCACCAGGTTGCCACTGGAGTCCTCTTCCACTCCTCCATGACAACATTATGGAGCTGGTGGATGTTAGAGACCTTGTGCTCCTCCACCTTCCGTTTGAGGATGCCCCACAGATACTCAATAGGGTTTAGGTCTGGAGACCAGCTTGACCAGTCCATCACCTTTGCCCTCAGCTTATTTAGCAAGCCAGTGGTCATCTTGGAGGAGTGTTTGTGTTGTTATCATGTTGGGATACTGCCCTGCGGCCAAGTCTCCGAAAGGGAGGGGACCGTGCTCTACTTCAGTATGTCACAGTACATGTTGGAATTCATGGTTACCTCAATGAACTGTAGCTCCCCAGTGCCAGCAGTACTTATGCAGTCTGAGTCCATGACACTCCCACCACCATGCTTGACTGTAGGTAAGACATACTTGTCTTTGTACTCTTCATCTGGTTGCCGCCACACATGCTTGACACCACCTGAACCAAATACGTTTATATTGGTCTCATCAGACCACAGGACATGGTTCCAGTAATCCATGTCCTTAGTCTGCTTGTCTTCAGCAAACTGTGGGCTTTATTGTGCGTCATCTTTAGAAGAGGCTTCCTTCTGGGACGACAGCCATGCAAACCAATTTAATGCAGTGTGTGGCGTATGGTTTGAGCACTGACAGGCTGACCCCCCACCCCTTCAACCTCTGCAGCAATGCTGGCAGCACTCATACGTCTAAAGACAACCTCTGGATATGACACTGAGCACGTGCACTCAACTTCTTTGGTCGACCATGGCAAGGCCTGTTCTGAATGGAATCTGTCCCGTTAAATTGCTGTATGGTCTTGGCCACCGTGCTGCAGCTCAGTTTCAGGGTCTTGGCAATCTTCTTATATGCCTAGGCCATCTTTGTGTAGAACAACAATTCTTTTTTTAAGATCCTCAGAGAGTGTTTTGCCATGAGGTGCCATGTTGAACTTCCAGTGACCAGTATGAGAGAGTGAGAGCAATAACACCAAATTTAACATACCTGCTCCCCATTCACACTGGAGACCTTGTAACACTAACGAGTCACATGACACTGGAGAGGGAAAATGGATAATTGGGCCCAATTTGGACATTTTCACTTAGGGGTGTACTCACTTTTGTTACCAGCGGTTTAGACATTAATGGCTGTGTGTTGAGTTATTTTGAGGGGACGGCAAATTTACAGTAAGTGTAATTTCTTCAGTGTTGTCACATGAAAAGATATAATAAAATATTTACAAAAATGTGTGGGGTGTACTCACTTTTGTGAGATACTGTATATATATTTTTTTAGTTAACTACTTAAAATGTACAATATTACATATTAAAATGTTGTATATGCCATCTGAACCAGCAGGTAAATCGTTAGGCAGTTTATTATTACTTTTTCTTTATCTCTTTGCCCTTCTGTTGATATAAAGCCTTGTTGTTTACAGAACGTAATAGCTAAAATTATTATTACACTTGCAGAAAGATTTATCCAAGTGACTGATCAAACAGCTTACTCTGAATTTTCAGTAAGAGAAATGGAGCCTCAAAGTTGGCAGCTGTGTTGTCTATTTAGCTAACCCATAGTGGTCTGGAAATAATGTCTATGTATATATTATTATTTATATATTTGTAAAACATTTATTTTATTTTTATATGCTATACAGTGATACCTTGGTTTGCGAGTAATGCGGTATATAAGCGTTTCGCAAAACAAGCTATATTTTTTTAAAATCCTGACTTGATTTGCGAACGCTGTCTTGCAAGACAAGCAGGACTCAAGCCGCTGGCATATGTATTACCATATGTGTCCAGAGGTCCGGGGCGCTGGAGGATTCGGAGACACTCTGAGACACTTGAAGACACTCCCAGCTAGGTGGGCGGGCATAACGTGCGTTGTAGCACCCAAATGTGTCAACAGTTCCCTAGTGTCTCCGAGCATCACCAGCGCTCCCACACCTCTGGCTACATACAGTACTGCATACGCCAGCAGTGGTCGTGGAACGATTCATCTGAGTTTCCATTATTTCTTATAGGGAAACTTGCTTTGACATACAAGTGCTTTGGATTACACGCATGCTTCTGGAACAAATTTTGCTTGTAATCCAAGGTATTACTATATACAGTAAAGCCTTGGTTTGAGAATAACTTGGTTTGAGAGCGTTTTGCAAGACAAGCAAAAATTTTATTTATGGGGAAAAAAAGGACATACATTTTGTTTGGGTACAGCATTGCATGACCGCGCAATTGTCAGTTAAAGCAACACAGTGTCATATTGCAAAAAATGGCCTGGTCATTAAGGGAAAAATCTTCTGGTCTTTAAGGGGGTAAAATACCATCATCTTGCAACAACATGGGAAAGAGGCTGTTGAGTATTATTTGGGTAAAGATATAAGAATCAAAAATTATTTTTATAGGGCGCACAGGGCTAGTATAGTCTAGATAATGTCTCTATATGAGGCAGTCCCAAATGAGCATGAGGATGCTGGTGGAAGTGATGGAGGTGATGGAATGGTACTCTTCAACACAAAGGGCTGCAGCTTAATAAGACTGAAGCAGGGTCTATAGAAACACAAGAAAACAAACAAAGGCGCCTCTAAGTGTAGAAGAAAGACAAGTTTTAATGCCCCAACTGGGTTCTAAAAGCACTTACAGGATGGATGGTGTAATCAGGCACTTCGTAGATGGAGCTGCATTGGAAAGGGTCACAGTGGGAGGAAGCATGCAGAGCTGATGGATGTAATGCAAAGCAGCGGCAGTGTGGAGCAGAGGAAGCCGCTGTGTGGCCGGCGTCGTCAGCACGAAGAGACGGCGTAACCGGAAGTGATGTCATCCACTGGAGCGGTTCCTTAACCAGCCTGGACCGCAAACAAACAGCCGAAGGGAGGAAGTGTCGTCATCAATAAGGGACGCGTTTCGGAACGGTCATACGTTCCTTTATCAACCAATGACTATAATGATGGCTATGCCTGGTATATATATACACACAAAATAACAGTGGGTTGGCCGGGGGCGGGGGCAACAATCAAATTTTGATAATAACATGATATAAAACGTCTAAATACATTTGAATACATAGAAACACAGGTAACAGCATTTTAAAAGGGGGCAATGAAAAAAAATATATATATATATGTATGGGATGTTTGGAAGAAAAACGAAAATAAAAATAAAAATAAAAATAAAATAAAAACTGAAACTGAAATGGTGGAGAATTAAAAGGGGAGAGTATATAATGTATTCTATCAATAGGGTGTCTGGAATAAACAAACACGCAGCCTTACATGTACAACGGCATGGTTAAAATAAATACATAGGAGCAAAGAGGCAAATATAAATAGCAGAATAAAAAAAGCAGAATAAAAAATGAAATTGGGACATTTGTGTCACCAATGCTATCGAAATGTGGTAATATTGGACTACCGCAAGTACTGTAGTAAAAGAAGGGACTGGATAATAATTACAAAAGAAGGAAATATATTATCATAAAATTGCGCTGACTTCAAAATCCTCGTTTAACCCTCCAGGGGCTAAAACATTTAATAAAAATATCCAATACATTTCCCTGTGACATAGTCGTCGGTAGCGTTCAGCTGGGGGAAGATCTTTTGGCATTGCCTCAATGACCCATACTTTGAGGCCATTGGTAGACTTATCGTGGGCGTGGAGGTAGTGTCTGGGGACACTATGATTATCTAATCCGCCTTCAATAAACCGGCGATGTTCGCCAAAACGTTTACGTAGTGGCCGAATGGTACGTCCTACATAAAATAAGCCACAGGGACATGTGAGGCAATATATAACGTGGTCAGAGGAGCATGTATGGAAGCCCTTGATTGGGTATGTTTTGCCTGACGTGATTATCATATGGGATGGCAATGCATCAGTCTTTTCTGACTTCGTCAGATATTGTAACACCAACAGCATGGGCCTGACTTTCACCTCTGTCATCGACCAATACAAACTAGCCTTTTTGGACCTCGAACTTTTTTGGAGAGGCAAGGAGATACATGCTAGAAACTACATCAAGCCAACAGCTGGGAATTCTTTCCTCCATTACAATAGCTGTCACCACCCCCTGTGGCTAAACAATGTACCCAAAAGTCAGTTCTGTAGGCTAAAAAAGAATTGCACCCTAAACACTGACTATGATATCGAAGGTTCTACTTTGAAAGAAAAATTTCTCGAAAAGGGTTTTCCTGTTGATCTTGTAGATGCAGCTTATCAAAAATATAAGAGTACACCGTTTACTGAGAACACTCGCCCACGCCTCCAGAAGAGTAATTTACGATTCATCACTCAATTTCATACTCAACATAAGCAAATGGAGAATATTGTAAAAAGACACTGGCCTCTGCTATTACAAGATGAACACCTTCTTTCCACCCTGCCCAATAGACCTCAATTTGCCTATAGAAAGGCACCTAACATCAAAAGCAGGGTAGCGACCAGCAAACTTAAGGCCAGACCTTTGCCTCCTGGCCACCACATGCCCACATTCCTAGCCATCTCTGGGATGTACCAGTGCCGTAAGCCTCTCTGTAAGACTTGTAGCTTTGTGGTACACGGCCAGAAAGACTTTCAGGTTAAAGGCAAAACATACCCAATCAAGGGCTTCCATACATGCTCCTCTGACCACGTTATATATTGCCTCACATGTCCCTGTGGCTTATTTTATGTAGGACGTACCATTCGGCCACTACGTAAACGTTTTGGCGAACATCGCCGGTTTATTGAAGGCGGATTAGATAATCATAGTGTCCCCAGACACTACCTCCACGCCCACGATAAGTCTACCAATGGCCTCAAAGTATGGGTCATTGAGGCAATGCCAAAAGATCTTCCCCCAGCTGAACGCTACCGACGACTATGTCACAGGGAAATGTATTGGATATTTTTATTAAATGTTTTAGCCCCTGGAGGGTTAAACGAGGATTTTGAAGTCAGCGCAATTTTATGATAATATATTTCCTTCTTTTGTAATTATTATCCAGTCCCTTCTTTTACTACAGTACTTGCGGTAGTCCAATATTACCACATTTCGATAGCATTGGTGACACAAATGTCCCAATTTCATTTTTTATTCTGCTTTTTTTATTCTGCTATTTATATTTGCCTCTTTGCTCCTATGTATTTATTTTAACCATGCCGTTGTACATGTAAGGCTGCGTGTTTGTTTATTCCAGACACCCTATTGATAGAATACATTATATACTCTCCCCTTTTAATTCTCCACCATTTCAGTTTCAGTTTTTATTTTCGTTTTTATTTTTATTTTTATTTTCGTTTTTCTTCCAAACATCCCATACATATATATATATATTTTTTTTCATTGCCCCCTTTTAAAATGCTGTTACCTGTGTTTCTATGTATTCAAATGTATTTAGACGTTTTATATCATGTTATTATCAAAATTTGATTGTTGCCCCCGCCCCCGGCCAACCCACTATTATTTTGTGTGTATATATATACCAGGCATAGCCATCATTATAGTCATTGGTTGATAAAGGAACGTATGACCGTTCCGAAACGCGTCCCTTATTGATGACGACACTTCCTCCCTTCGGCTGTTTGTTTGCGGTCCAGGCTGGTTAAGGAACCGCTCCAGTGGATGACATCACTTCCGGTTACGCCGTCTCTTCGTGCTGACGACGCCGGCCACACAGCGGCTTCCTCTGCTCCACACTGCCGCTGCTTTGCATTACATCCATCCGCTCTGCATGCTTCCTCCCACTGTGACCCTTTCCAATGCAGCTCCATCTACGAAGTGCCTGATTACACCATCCATCCTGTAAGTGCTTTTAGAACCCAGTTGGGGCATTAAAACTTGTCTTTCTTCTACACTTAGAGGCGCCTTTGTTTGTTTTCTTGTGTTTCTAAAGATATAAGAATACCTCCTCTGCAACAATTTGTACTAAAACATTTTGACTTTTCAATGGGTCATATTACTTTTGGTTCAATGGATGCTACTGTTTAAAGGGCTGGGGAGTAGCCATGGGTGCAAAATTTGTGGCAAGCATGGCCAACCTGTTTATGGCCATGTAGTAGGAGGATGTCATCTATAGTCAGCACAGACCTGAGCTAGTGGTGTGGATGAGGTATATAGATGACGTCCTCCTCCTTTGGAATGGTGATTTGGACTCCCAGTGTGACTTTATACAATAGCCTAATAGGAATGATAGGGGTATTGTTCTTCAACATGAGTCCAGTATATGTAGAAATAAACTTCCTTGACCTTAAGCTTAGAGTTCATGAGAATAAATTAGTTACCTCCACATTTTTCAAGGATACTTACTGTAATGGTTTTATAGGAACCAACAGTTGTCACCACAGATCATGGCATAGATCTGTGCTAATTCTTCTTTCTGAAGAGGAATTGTTTTCATGATGAATAGTTAAGGGAAGTGGATTTTCTTAAAAAAATATTTTTAGACAAAGGCTACAGTTCAGAAGAACGTGATGGTGTCATTGAAGAGGTGGGTAAAAAAGATAGACTAAATATGCTAGTACCTAAAAGAAAGCAAGCGGAATCCACATTTTCTAACTTTTCCTTTTCACGTCTTCTTCTAATCAACATTTTTTAATTAATAATAATTTTAAAAAAATTGAATTTTTGAGAAATGATAGGATCTTAGGCCCTCTACTACCAGAGACCCCCAAGGTTACTAATAGAGGTGTCCCTCCATTGAGACTGCAGATAGCTCCAAATATAGTAGATCCTCCTGTAAAATGTATCTTCTTCCAGGGTTTTGAAGGGTTTTTTTTATTGTAGGAGTGTGGAGTGTGTAAAATGAATAACCTAAACAATAGGAAATATCATTCTTTCTATTCCAATACCACATCCAAATCCTTTGACTTAAATTCTTTTGTGACCTGTTCATCCAAAAATGTTGTATAATTGATCACTTGTCCATGTGGGCTTTAGTAAGTAGGTCCCACTTTTTGGATGTTACAAACCAGACTTAAAGCACACATAGCAAACATACGCAAAGGTTTCCCCAATTACAGCCTCTCCAAGCATTATGTGGGTTGTATAATTTAAGAGGGCGCTTAAACAATATTAAACTTGAATATTATGAAAAATAAAGTGCAAAAGTGCTAAATATTTCATATTCATCATTAGTAAAAGTATTCAAAGAAAGTAGAATGCAAAGTGAAGCAAATAACTGAGTGAAATATATAACAAGAGTGTCCATGAAACATATAAGGCAGTTTCAGGTCTTTACACCGTCACCACTGAAGTATTAAGCACTTTTGCACTTTATTTTTCACAATATTTAAGTTTAATATTGTTTAAGCACCCTCTTATATTATACAACCCACAGTTCACAAAGTTAGCATTTTGCACTTTGAGGGGAGCAACTCTTTTATAGTTTATTTAGCCATAGCCCGGGGTTCTCCTATTTTTATCCAAGCATTATGCCTTTTGTCAGAAGAATCCTGAATTCCTGAAGTGGAACATCTTTTATGGAAATTGATGGATATTGTTCCAACTGGAGGGGTAGTCATGTGAGGAGATGAATCTTCAGGTTGGAAACATGGTGGATTTATTATTTGATAACATATAAGGCACATGGCCTTAACATTGAGTGGGGTGCGGCTTCCGGATTTTACCTCATTTCCAGTCTCAACCAAAAAACATCCTCCCACATGTGTCATTTCTTCTTCTGCCCAAGTAGTTTTGAGCCTTGGAGTGCAATTGGGGGAGGTGGTTTTGTTCCAGTCCTCACCCTTTAAATAAGTGCAGTGATCGCCTCTAGCCATGCCCCTGATGGTGTCTAATTATGATGAATCAGGCTGGATGGAGCCTGGACACGTGTTGTTACTGCACCCAATAACCGCGGCCATCTTGTTGGTTGGAAACTTACATTGGATGTTAATGACATGCTCAAATTGTTCATACAGCTTGTGAGTATATTGTAATTGTTTTAATAAATATTTAAAAGCTCATACATACTACATCATGAGGTGATTTCTACTTTACTTTTGACACACATGTTGGTGATCAGACCTTTGGAGTGAGGATTCTAGAGCGGACATCAGGACTGGACTACAATCATGTGCTGTATATTAGGAAACCATACCAGGTGGAGGATTGAGCGTTGTTAGACCACTTATAGCTTGGTGGTCCATTTCTAAAGGTTGGAGGCCCTTGTACCCTTGTTCAATAAACTTTATTATGGAAAAAAAGAGGCCCAGTGTGCTGTTGTGTTGGTGGAGGATATTATATCCACTCATAAAAGAACTATTGTTATACACCAGGGGTGCTCTCCTTGGATTTATATGGATCACTTTGAAGGACTTTTGTATGTTTAGAAGCACTGCATTTTATTTTTTCGTCTTTCCATTATACCTTTTTTCAGTTACACATTTAAACTGAACACACTTCAAAGTGTTATGTAAGCAATTGTCTTGTTTTGCAAAAAGTGATTGGTTCACTTTAAAGAATATAACAATATAAATGAGCCAAGTGAATCATGCCTCACATGATATATATCAATCCTGTTCTAAAACATAAAATGTAACATAAAGACCACTCATTTCATACACATGGGACTAACTGCAAATCAAACCATAATAAAAATATAACAAACATGGTCTCTTCTAAAGCTGAAACAATATAAAACAAAATTGGTTACATGTTCTTCTAGGACCCTCATGAAAGCCTTAAACAAGAGGGGGCGTGGCTTGCTGGCATCACTGATGGCTGCTTAACCACTTGAGCCCCGGACCATTATGCTGCCTAAGGACCAGAGGTCTTTTTCCAATTTGGCACTGCGTCGCTTTAACTGCTAATTGCGCGCTCATGCAATGCTGTACCCAAACGAAATTTGCGTCCTTTTCTTCCCACAAATAGAGCTTTCTTTTGATGGTATTTGATCACCTCTGCCGTTTTTATTTTTTGCGCTATAAACGGAAAAAGACCGAAAATTTTGAAAAAAATGATATTTTCTACTTTTTGTTATAAAAAAAATCCAATAAACTCAATTTTAGTCATACATTTAGGCCAAAATTTATTCGGCCACATGTCTTTGGTAAAAAAAAAGTTAATAAGCGTATATTTATTGGTTTGCGCAAAAGTTATAGCGTCTACAAACTAGGGTACATTTTCTGGAATTTACACAGCTTTTAGTTTATGACTGCCTATGTCATTTCATGAGGTGCTAAAATGGCAGGGCAGTACAAAACCCCCCCAAATGACCCCATTTTGGAAAGTAGACACCCCAAGGAAATTGCTGAGAGGCATGTAGAACCCATTGAATATTTATTTTTTTTGTCCCAAGTGATTGAATAATGACAAAAAAAAAAAAAAAAAAAATATTTACAAAAAGTTGTCACTAAATGATATATTGCTCACACAGGCCATGGGCCTATGTGGAATTGCACCCCAAAATACATTCAGCTGCTTCTCCTGAGTATGGGGATACCACATGTGTGGGACTTTTTGGGAGCCTAGCCACGTACGGGGCCCCGAAAACCAATCACCGCCTTCAGGATTTCTAAGGGCATAAATTTTTGATTTCATTCCTCACTACCTATCACAGTTTTGAAGGCCATAAAATGCCCAGATGGCACAAAACCCCCCCAAATGACCCCATTTTGGAAAGTAGACACTCCAAGATATTTGCTGAGAGGCATGTTGAGTCCATGGAATACTTTCTTTTTTGACACAAGTTGCGGGAAAGTGACGATTTTTTTTTTTTTTGCACAAAGTTGTCACTAAATGATATATTTCTCACACAGGCCATGGGCATATGTGGAATTGCACCCCAAAATACATTTAGCTGCTTCTCCTGAGTATGGGGATACCACATGTGTGGGACTTTTTGGGAGCCTAGCCGCATACGGGGCCCCGAAAACCAAGCACCGCCTTCAGGATTTCTAAGGGCATAATGTTGTGATTTGACTCCTCACTACCTATCACAGTTTTGAAGGGCATAAAATGCCAAGATGGCACAAAACCCCCCCAAATGACCCCATTTTGGAAAGTAGACACCCCAAACTATTTGCTGAGAGGCATGTTGAGTCCATGGAATATTTTATATTTTGACACAAGTTGCGGGAAAGTAACACTTTTTTTTTTTTTGCACAAAGTTGTCACTAAATGATATATTGCTCAAACATGCCATGGGCATATGTGGAATTACACCCCAAAATACATTCTGCTGCTTCTCCTGAGTATGGGGATACCACATGTTTAGGACTTTTTGGGAGCCTAGCCGCGTACGGGGCCCCGAAAACCAATCACCGCCTTCAGGATTTCTAAGGGCATAAATTTTTGATTTCATTCCTCACTACCTATCACAGTTTTGAAGGCCATAAAATGCCCAGATGGCACAAAACCCCCCCAAATGACCCCATTTTGGAAAGTAGACACTCCAAGCTATTTGCTGAGAGGCATGTTGAGTCCATGGAATACTTTCTTTTTTGACACAAGTTGCGGGAAAGTGACAATTTTTTTTTTTTTTGCACAAAGTTGTCACTAAATGATATATTTCTCACACAGGCCATGGGCATATGTGGAATTGCACCCCAAAATACATTTAGCTGCTTCTCCTGAGTATGGGGATACCACATGTGTGGGACTTTTTGGGAGCCTAGCCGCATACGGGGCCCCGAAAACCAAGCACCGCCTTCAGGATTTCCAAGGGCATAATGTTGTGATTTGACTCCTCACTACCTATCACAGTTTTGAAGGCCATAAAATGCCAAGATGGCACAAAACCCCCCCAAATGACCCCATTTTGGAAAGTAGACACCCCAAACTATTTGCTGAGAGGCATGTTGAGTCCATGGAATATTTTATTTTTTGACACAAGTTGCGGGAAAGTGACAATTTTTTTTTTTTTTTTTTTGCACAAAGTTGTCACTAAATGATATATTGCTCAAACATGCCATGGGCATATGTGGAATTACACCCCAAAATATATTCTGCTGCTTCTCCTGAGTATGGGGATACCACATGTGTGGGACTTTTTGGGAGCCTAGCCGCATACGGGGCCCCGAAAACCAAGCACCGGCTTCAGGATTTCTAAGGGCGTTAAGTTGTGATTCCACTCCTCACTGCCTATCACAGTTTTGAAGGCCATAAAATGCCAAGATGGCAAAAACCCCCCCAAAATGACCCCATTTTGGAAAGTAGACACCCCAAGCTATTTGCTGAGAGGCATGGTGAGTATTTTGCAGCTCTCATTTGTTTTTGAAAATGAAGAAAGACAAGAAAAATGTATTTTTTTTTTCTTTTTTCAATTTTCGAAAGTTTGTGACAAAAAGTGAGGTCTGCAAAATACTCACTATACCTCTCAGCAAATAGCTTGGGGTGTCTATTTTCCAAAATGGGGTCATTTGGGGGGGGGGGGGTTGTGCCATCTGGGCATTCCATGGCCTCCGAAACTGTGCTAGGCAGTGAAGAGTGAAATCAAAAATTTACGCCCTTAGAAAGCCTGAAGGCGGGGCTTGTTTTTCGGGGTCCCGTGCGCGGCTAGGCTCCCAAAAAGTCCCACACATGTGGTATCCCCATACTCAGGAGAAGCAACAGAATGTATTTTGGGGTATAATTTCACATATTCCCATGGCATGTTTGAGCAATATATCATTTAGTGACATCTTTGTGCAAAAAAAAAAAAAAAAAAGAAAAAGATTTGTCTCTTTCCCGCAACTTGTGTCACAATATAAAATATTCCATGGACTCGACATGCCTCTCAGCAAATAGCTTGGGGTGTCTACTTTCCAAAATGGGGTCATTTGGGGGGGTTTTGAACTGTCCTGGCATTTTATGCACAACATCTAGAAGCTTATGTCACACATCACCCACTCTTCTAACCACTTGAAGACAAAGCCCTTTCTGACACTTATTGTTTACATAAAAAAATAATTTTTTTTTGCAAGAAAATTACTTTGAACCCCCAAACATTATATATTTTTTTAAAGCAAATGCCCTACAGATTAAAATGGTGGGTGTTTCATATTTTTTTTTCACACAGTATTTGCGCAGCGATTTTTCAAACGCATTTTTGGGGGAAAAAACACACTTTTTAAAATTTTAATGCACTAAAACACACTATATTGCCCAAATGTTTGATGAAATAAAAAAGATGATCTTAGGCCGAGTACATGGATACCAAACATGACATGCTTTAAAATTGCGCACAAACGCGCAGCGGCGACAAAATAAATACATTTTTAAAAGCCTTTAAAAGCCTTTACAGGTTACCACTTTAGATTTACAGAGGAGGTCTACTGCTAAAATTACTGCCCTCGTTCTGTCCTTCACGGTGATACCTCACATGCATGGTGCAATTGCTGTTTACATTTGACGCCAGACCGACGCTTGCGTTCGCCTTTGCGCGAGAGCAGGGGGGGACAGGGGTGCTTTTTTTTTTTTTTTTTTTTTTTCTTTATTATTTTTTTGCTTTTTTATCTTATTTTTAAACTGTTCCTTTCATTTTTATTTTTTTTTAATTAATTTTATTGTTATCTCAGGGAATGTAAATATCCCCTATGATAGCAATAGGTAGTGACAGGTACTCTTTTTTTTAAAAATTGGGCTCTATTAGACCCTAGATCTCTCCTCTGCCCTCAAAGCATCTGACCACACCAAGATCGGTGTGATAAAATGCTTTCCCAATTTCCCAATGGCGCTGTTTACATTCGGCGAAATCTAAGTCATGAAATGCTCGTAGCTTCCGGTTTCTTAGGCCATAGAGATGTTTGGAGCCATTCTGGTCTCCGATCAGCTCTGTGGCCAGCTGGCTGAATCACCGGCTGCATTCTCAGGTTCCCTGTTGGGACAGGAAAGCCAGAGAAAAACACGGAAGACGGTGGGGGAGGGGGGGCATTCCCTCCCACTGCTTGCAAAAGCAGTCTAGAGGCTAATTAGCCGCTAGGATTGCTTTTACATGAAAGCCGACCGCTGGCTGAAAAGAATGATACCAAGATGATACCTAAACCTGCAGGCATCATTCTGGTATAACCACTCAAAGTCCAGCAACATACCAGTACGTTGCTGGTCCTTGTTAGGCATATATTGTAAACTTTTTTTTCATGCAGCCTGTGGGCTGAACGAAAAAAAGATATTGATCGGTGGGTATGCCCACCATTAGAATACCTCCCTTCATCCACCCACTTCTAATGATTGGCATACATGCACCATTTATATATGCCGAAGCATGGGGGCATCCTCCCGCAAAAGGCAGGAGCAAATCGCTCCTCCACCCACTACTGCCCCCACGCTTCGGCATATATGCTGAAGTATGTAACTGTGGTGGTGAAATCACCTCCGACAGCGTTGGAGTCACGGCTTTATATATCGTGGGAGCAAACGCTGTTGCTGTCAAGATAAATAAATCCGCGCTGCAACTGAATGGCGTACCTGCTAAGCAAATGATGGTTAACAATAAAACAAAGCAACATTACAGTATAACAGTAAGACTTACCATACCTGCAAAGCAAATACAAAAAAAAAAATAGTAAAAAATAAAACATTTAACGCAACCTGTGCCTAAAATATATATATGCGGAAGCATGGGGGCATCCTCCCGCAAAAGGCAGGAGCAAATCGCTCCTCCACCCACTTCTGCCCCCACGCTTCGGCATATATGCTGAAGTATGTAACTGTGGTGGTGAAATCACCTCCGACAGCGTTGGAGTCACGGCTTTATATATCGTGGGAGCAAACGCTGTTGCTGTCAAGATAAATAAATCCGCGCTGCAACTGAATGGCGTACCTGCTAAGCAAATGATGGTTAACAATAAAACAAAGCAACATTACAGTATAACAGTAAGACTTACCATACCTGCAAAGCAAATACAAAAAAAAAAATAGTAAAAAATAAAACATTTAACGCAACCTGTGCCTAAAATATATATATGCCGAAGCATGGGGGCATCCTCCCGCAAAAGGCAGGAGCAAATCGCTCCTCCACCCACTTCTGCCCCCACGCTTCGGCATATATGCTGAAGTATGTAACTGTGGTGGTGAAATCACCTCCGACAGCGTTGGAGTCACGGCTTTATATATCGTGGGAGCAAACGCTGTTGCTGTCAAGATAAATAAATCCGCGCTGCAACTGAATGGCGTACCTGAAAACAATAAAATGGTTACCAACAAAACACAGTAAACGGTAAAGTATGAAAAATCTGAAAAGGAAACATGGTAAAACATAATAACAATAAAACATTGCAGAATAGAATAGAGTAAAAAAGAGAAGAACAATAGAGAGAGAATAGAGAGAGAGAGAACAATAAAACAACTATTTTTGGTTTTTTTATTTTATATTTTTTTTGTGTTTTTATTTTTTTTAATTTTTTTTAATTTTATTTTTTTACACTTTTTTTTAGTAACTTTTAACTTTTGTAACTTTTGTTCCAGGTTTGGGTCTCTCAAAATGCAATGGCATCTTGGGAGACCCTGTGTTAGTGTGCCTAGTCTGTGCAGTGCTGAACCCTACGCTAATACTCAACTAATGTATGGTAGCGTTCAAAGCATTCACCCATGCAAAGACCAGGATTGCCAGGACAGGAGGGACAATAAGTCCGGGTGTCACGCCTAAATCCGCGCTTGCTGCAGACACGACATCTTTTTTGGGGGGCTCGTTGGGTAGGGGTACTCGGGATGGCATAAATAAAATGCCGCTCATGCAGCCGGCTTACTGCATTTGGTTGGGGAAGGTGAGGTAGAGCACCGTCTGGAAACAGAAGGGCTCTGACGATCTCTTCCTGGAATTTAAGGAAGGATCCAGTCCGTCCTGAAGCTCTGTATAGCACATGAGCATTCAGCAAAGCCAATTGAAATAAGTATACAGACACTTTTTTGTACCAGCGTCTGGCCTTACGGGCAACTAAGTACGGCGCCAACAACTGGTCGTTGAGGTCCACCCCTCCCATATTAAGGTTGTATTCGTGGACACAGAGGGGTTTCTCCACAACACCAGTCGCCGTAGAAATTTGGGTCGTCGTGTCTGCATGAAGGGAGGTGAGAACGAAAACATTCTTCTTATCCCTCCACTTCATAGCGAGCAAATTATTATACTTCAAGCAGGCTCTCTCCCCCAGCCTAAGACGGGAATCTACAAGCCGCTGGGGAAAGCCCCGGCGATTAGGTCGCACGGTGCCACATGCTCCAATCTGCTGATCAAACAAGTGACTAAAAAGTGGCACGCTCGTATAATAATTGTCCACGTACAAGTGGTACCCCTTTCCGAATAAGGGTGACACCAAGTCCCACACTATCTTGCCAGCGCTTCCTATGTAGTCAGGGCAGTTTGTCGGCTCTACGTGACTATCTCTTCCCTCGTAAACCATAAATCTATATGTATAGCCTGTGGCCCTGTCACAGAGCTTATACATCTTGACCCCGTATCTGGCACGCTTGCTGGGAAGGTACTGTTTGAATGACAAGCGGCCAGAAAACTTAATCAGGGACTCATCAACGCAGACAACTTGATGGGGGGTAAACAAGTCTGCAAAACGTTGGTTGAAGTGGTTTACGAGGGGCCGAATTTTGTAGAGCCGATCGTATGCAGGGTCTCC